>CM037847.1:7894174-8514514 GCA_021234535.1 Stichopus chloronotus
ATGTCATCATACATTGACGTCGACACTTTGATAATCTCTAGAAAGTTTAGTGAGGCTTGTCAGGCCACTGTTAGAACAGCAGTTATGTTATCAAGTCCAGGTTTCAGTATTCACCCTGAAAAATCAGTCCTGGACCCTACTCAAGAGATTTGTCATTGATTCGGTAAAGATGTACAGGAGACTTTAATATGAAGGTAAAGAAGAAAGAGCAATAACAGTTGAGAAGGGATCTCTTTGCCCAAGAAAAGGCCTAGCAGTAGACGAGTCACTACAGTTTTGGGAAAAATGGTAGCAGCATTTCCAGGGATGCAGGATGGCAAATCACATTACAGGAACTTGGAAAACGATTGACCAGTGCATAAAAACAGCACTAAACAGCATTAAAACAGCATTTTGATACTCCGATATCATTAACAGCTGCTGCACAAAATGAGGTTTGGTGGATCAATAATATTGATCACTCTATAAGAGACATTTTCAGAGGGTGGCATGCAATACATATCGGTTGTGATTCATCAGGATTGAGAGGGGGGCAACTGATGGGAACACTGAGATGTGTGGCAAGTGGAATTATTTGGAATTACTAAGGGTTGAAGAGGACAAAATAAACTGTTTAGACGTGTTGGCCATTTTCGTAACCTTACAGGCCTTTCGCTCCAAATCAGAAAATGTGCATGTATTCATACAACTAGATAACACCACTCCAGTTGCACATTTTAATACTGTAATATGGGTGGCATAAAGTCTATTGCCTGCAATCACATGCCTTAAGTTACAGTATTTGGAATGTGTGCATTAGGAAAAGAAGTTGGCTCACAGTCACATATTTACCAGGAACCCAAAATATGTTGGCAGACAGAAAATCAAGACAATTTCTTGACCAATTGGAATGGATGCTTAGTCCCAGATTTTCCAAATACTTTGTTGTTGTTTGGCCATTCAAGCACAGACCTTTTTGCCTCTTGATTGATCAACTGGATCAGTACATTTCATGAAAACCAGATCAAGGGGCAGAAGTGATTGATGCGTTTACCTTAAGCTGACATCACCACCAGGATTTTTATGCTTTTCCCCCATTTTTCCTTATAGGGAAGTGCTTGAAGAAGATTGACATACAGTGTGGAATGTTTGATGGTTGTGCCCAACTGGCCTCCGCAACCATGGTTTGTGAAACTTCTGAACCTTTTAATAAACAAACCCCTTGCTCTCCCACAGACCCTTTTTTCCTCCCATTGGTCAGTGTCATCAAACTACACTCACAGCTTAATTTCTTGGATTGCAGGTTGTCTGGGAGTTCCTCAGTGTTCTAGATTTTCAGAACAGACTTTGAATATCATCCTGGCAGCCTGGAGAATGTCCACTAGAAAACAGTACCAGATTTACATTAAGAAATAGATGGACTTGTTGTGGTGAAAGGGATACAGATCCCTTGTATACTACTCCATTCTTTGTTTCAGAATGTTTCACAAACCCATTCCAGAAAGTAGGCCATAGTGCGTTAAACAAGGGCAGAGCTGCCCTGTCCTGTATGGATATTCGATTGGAAACCACCTTATGATACTTGTAATTTTGAAGGGACATTTTAATAGCATTAAGCCTCATAGACAAAGGTGTGATAGGGTATGGGATGTCAAGGAGGTGATCACTTTCTGACGAAACTTAGTCCAACTAGGACTCTTACTCTGAAGGATCTTACTCTTAAGGCCTGCATTTTACAGTATTAGATTAGAAGACAGAGCTTACACAAAATACTATCTCAAAGATGAACCTTCACGTCAACAAAGTAATTTTTCAGGTAAGTGACCTCATTAAAAGGAGTAAACCGGGTCATGTGGGGTTGAAACTGGAGTTTAAAGCTCCCCCCCCCTTCCGACAGAAGGCTATGTTTGTATACCTATGTCATGGAATATTTGAGAAGGACAAGGAATATTCAGGAAAAGGGGACCAATTTCTTCATAAGTTTAAAAAAAAACCACACAGAAGAGTGTCATCTGATACCTTCAGTATTGAAAGTCGTCTTGTAAACTGATTTCCCTGTGGCGCAGATCTTAGCCCAGGCTGTTTGAAATAGTGAAATTAAACGTTTCAAAGAAATTGCAACAAATCTGTGAATCATACATGTAGAAGATTTATGAAAGTATAGCTCAAGCATTAAACTCAATGAGCATACAGTACAGTAGTTGTAAGTGAATGTACCCTAGGGAATCAAAAGTACATACTTGTACATATGTAGATGAGAGCCCTTGGTTGAGGATGTATTTTAGAACAGGAAGATGAGTTACTTTATGATCTTAAGCTTTTAGATGAGCTCGGACCAATTGTAGGTAAAAAGTATACCAACAGGCTTCTTGTCCTTGCATATGATGTTATGAAGCCTGAGTTAACTTTATAGATCTCACATACATCGAACGTCACTAAACAATGTTCAATGAGGAAGATGAAATGAGAACTGCTGAGTTTGAAGTTTGCTCTTGATTTTCATGAAGTTAATGGAGAAGTGAGAAGGTTATGTTGACCCTCCCTCACACCCTGTTACTGTAAGTAAGTAATTTATAACCAGTAGATTTTAAAGAGGTCTGGTACCTCCGCCCCTGTTGCTGTAAGTAGTAATAAAACTAACCGTAGTTTTTTATATGAGGTCTGGTACCCCTATCCTCACCCCCCCCTGTTACTGTAAGTAGTTATAATAAACAGTAGTTTTTATGAAGGTCTGGGTACCTGTCCACCCTGTTTACTGTAGTAATAATAACAGTAGTTCTTATAGAGGTGTGGTACCTCCTACCCTGTTACTGTAAGTAGTTATAATAACAGTAGTTTTTATGAAGGTCTGGTACCTCCCAACCTGTTACTGTAAGTAGTTATGCACATGTACGAACAGACTTCCAAATTACCTCTCACTCTCCATTACTTCATAAAATCAAGATCAAACTTTGACCCAGGTGAGTACTCGTTTAATGTTTTCATCATATTTTCTAAAATCTCCCCTGGATCTCCCACAGAGGGTCCCTGGATCTCCCACAGAGGGTCCCTGGACCCCATGCCTGGTTTCTTGCTCTATGTGCTTGAATTAGGACCAGGAGTAGCTACCACACCGCCCCAGTTTTTTTACTCTTACCATGTGCTGCTGTGTTTAGTCTCTACTATCTTAAAAATTTGGTGGAATTTGGCAGTATTTGCAATGTGTTATATTTTTCGCACTTACAATCATTGTTAAATTTGCCAAACCATAGTATCATATCATCTCTGGTAAAAGTCTGGCACTGTACCACTGTGGTAAATATTAGTGATCTGGATCAGCCCAGTCTTTCACAAGATTTAATTTTGTTAATAAAGCATCCTTTACCTTTGATCAAATACACAGCCTTATATTCCCTGAAATCCAGGGACCTCTCTCCTGGACCACCATGACTTTGCCCGTGGACCCCACTGAAGCCTTTGAGCAGGTTACTGGACCCCACCCTTTACTTCTCAATCTATGCACTTGAATTGTGACCAGGAGTAACTACACCCACCAAGAAACACCACCCACTTTTTCAACCTTGTCCTTACCACATGCTGCTGCTGTGTTTCGTCTGTGCAATCTTAAAAATTTGGTGGAATTTTAGCAGTACTTGAGATTGAGTTTCATTATTTCTATATTTTTTCACAATTACAGTTATTGTTATTTGTAATCCATAGAAATGTATCATCTCTTCCAGAAAATATCACAATAACAATAATTTTTGATATACAGTGCTGTCCAACAATAATATACACTGCTTTAGTTGCACCATAATATATATCTTCAAAACCTCTTATCTGCTGCCCAAGAGCATGTAGTTGTGTGCTATTGGTGTGGAAAAGTGAGAAATGTTTTTTCTAAAATTGTGAGATATGTACAGTAACATGACTGTGCAAACCTCAACATGAAAATATGGTAGTCATCAATTAGGTCATGGACAGTTGTTTCAGATTGTATAAACTGATTGTGTGATGGAATTGAAGTCTGTGGTGGTCATCTAAGATGTTTAATGTTATGTCTAATTGTGTTCTCTGCCCTTTTTGGTTCCTTGCATCAGCAAAGGAACCTATGCAGTCAGGTTGGCAGTGTGTGTATGTGTGTGTGTGTGCATATGTGCGTGTCTGTGTGTGCATCTGTGACACTTGCTTAGGTACACTCTAACTCAATAGGAGTAGATGGTCCCTATTGTTTTTGGTCAAGGTCAAAGGACATTTGAAGTAACCAGAGGTCAAACTGTAAAAACCTTGTAAACACAGTAACTGTGACTGATGTCATACTTAGTGTGTTGATTGGTCGTAATGAGTAGATGGTGCCTATTGTTTTTGGTTGAGGTGAAAGGTCATCTGAGGTCACCAGATGCCAAACTGTAAAAGCCTTGTAAACACGATATTTCCAGAAGGGTAACTGTGACTGATGTCGTACTTGGCATGTGGGTTGGTCATATGAGTAGATGATCCCTATTGGTTTTGTTTGAGGTCAAAGGTCATTTGAGGTCACCAGAGGTCAAACTGTAAAAACCGTGTAAATACAATATCTCTAGAAGGGTAACTGTGACTGATGTCATACTTAGTGTGTTGATTGGTCATAATGAATTGATGATCCCTATTATTTTTGGTCAGGGGCAAAGGTCATTTGAGGTCACCACAGGTCAAACTGGAGAAACCTTGTAAACACAATACCTCCAGGAGGGTAACCATGACTGATGTATTTCTTGATGTGTGGGTTGGTAATAATGAGAAGAAGGTCCGTATTGATTTTGGTGGAGGTTAAAGGTCATTTGAGGTCACCCAAGGTCAAACTGTAAAAATGTGAAAACAATATTACCAGGAATTTTAACCTTGACTGATGTCATACTTGATGTGTGGATTGTATATACTGAGTAGAAGACTCCTTTTGTTTTTGGTGGAGGTCAAAGGTTTGAGGTCACCCGAGGTCAAACTGTGAAAACCTTGCAAACACATTGTCTCCAGAAGGGTGCTGTTGACTGATGTCATACTTGATATATAGGTTGGCCATACTGGGTAGGGATCCCTATTGCTTTTGGTGGAAGTCAAATATCATTTGAGACCACCAAAAAAAGGTCATTTGGGGTTAAATGCTTATTAATGTGGTGTTTCAAGAACAATAACTGTAGTTGATCTCATACTTTTCATGTGGATAATTCATTTGTTATAATATCACCATGTCGCAAAGGAATTGCAAAGCCTTTTGGCTTTCTGGTTGGTGCAAGTCAAAGGTCATCTAGGGACACTGGGGGCAAAAGTCTAAAACTCTGAAAACCTTGTTATGCTGTGGATGCTTACATGTTTCATTATTCCCCTCCAGTGTATCATGGAATTACTGCTTGAGCTAGCAGTTTCATAATCAAATGAAGAAGCAGCAGTGCTGTTGGAAGTACTGTAGTTGGTCACATCAGACATGTTTTGGCTGGATCAGTTAACGTCCTCGTGCTCCAGTGCTGATGTCCGCATTCATGTAAATGGATTTTAATTAGTGAGAAGGGCAAGACACAGTGAAAGAAAATAAGTCAGGTGGTATTCCCTCCTGGGCATATGCTGTCAGTGTTGGGTGGACTGGCATAGATGTGATAAGCCTTATTGCAATTTGCAGAACCCTTCTTTAGGGTTTTTAATGAAAGATTCACAGCTGTTTGTACTTGTGAAATGAATAGGATATTGCTGTATATTGTAGGAATCAACATCTTCAATTAATTGCATTAATCGTAATGGCTTTTTTGATATATGAACTCCAGCATATCATTTTACATTATACTCTAAGTACAAGGAACCATAGTGCCCTTGGGCTGTCGTGAAACCATGCAAAATACTTCTTCTCTTACAGGTTGTTTTGTAACACTGTTGATGGTTGGTCACATTAGTGATATGGAAGTGGTTCCATGTGGGTGCATGTTTGTCATGTTTGGGTCCAGTGTCTGAAATGGGCCATTTTATAAAAGCATGAAATATCTGTCTATCTCTACAGATTTTATGTTATAAAAGTGAGGGTTCATGGTCAGAAATGGGCTGTATGGGCTATTGTGCAAAATGATGCAAAATGCTCCTTTTACTTCATAATTTACATTATATACTGTACATCTGTGCAAGGAACCACAGTGTCTTTGGGCTGGTGTCTTCATCCTTTGCTCTGGTTTTCATCATCTTGAACATGAATGTAACAGTCTAAACTCAGATATGTGTGATTCGTTCTCCTTCAAGGTTATTATTTAATAGTCAGCACTGGTCTGTAGTGTTTGATAGTACAGTAATATATTTTAATCACACTTTTCTTCAAGGCACCAAGTATTGGTCACAAAACAATTAAGTCAGTCATTTTTCATACAGCTCATGTTTATCTGAATGTACCTTTCCTCCTGTTCCACAGTTGTTATCTTCACTACTAGATCCATTTTCCCCTGAGATTTCTTTGTTGCCTTTATATATAGTCTCTGTGCTAATGGCTGACCTTCAGGTCACATCTCCTGATAAGATGGAGCTTAGTGAGCAGGAGATAAAATAGTTAGTGACAACCAGGTTTCTGATAGTTTCAACACTGTGCAGAAGTGTCAACATGTGAACAACTTCCAAACTGGTATTCATGTATTTCAGCATGTAGCTGTGTCATATTGATATCGTAGAATAAGGAAATAATTGTCGCTTCTTCTTAACTTCCTTTACAAGTCCAAGGTCATTTGATCTTCACAGTTCTGAAGTGCTTAAATGATTGTTCATACCTAAATGTTGAGACTGGTGTTTGAAATAAATTTTAGGCAGTGTCTGTGAAATTTTCACTGTTATGCATGTGTGGCAAGGAGTTAAATATCTGAGAGTTCCAGTTAATGAAACCTATCTGTGACAGTGTCCACTACTAACATTCACTCATTTCACTGTCAGCACTACTGTACGGTACTATCACATCCAGTTTGGCAAGTAATCATTGCAGGGATTTCTCTCTGGTTTATGGAGGTCAAAGGTCATGTGATGTCAATAGAGGATATGGTTTGAAAACCTTGTAGACACTGTACCCCTAGAAGGGAAAGGTGCTTGAACTTGACTTCAAAGTTGGTGTGTCCATAGCCCATCATGAGTAGATCATCCTTATTGTTTTTCATGTAGGTCAGAGGTCATTTGAGGTCATCAGAGTTACCAGTGTGAACATGTATTAAGGAGGATATCTCAGCAACTGGATGTTGCTGGAACCTCAGACTGTTAAAATTGGTAGTACTTGATGAGTAGATTATCTCTGTCATTTCCGTGGAAGTCAATCTTCATGTGAGGTCAGTAGAAGTCATTGTTTGAAACCTTTAGACATGTTACTTCAAGAAGGGTAAGGTGTTTGATCATCAAAATTGGTATGTATTGTCCATTTACTTTTGTGCCTTTTGGCAAGGAATCACAAAGTCATTTGACTCTCTAGTCGTACTCTAATTTTGGGTGTGTTGCTTTGCCCTGTATTATCAGTTCAGTGAGTGTCTATTAGTTGCAGTCAGAAAAGTTTATTATAAATATTTATCATTGCATTTCATTACAAAAGCAAATATTTGTGATACATATTTAACTGATAAATTGAAAGTAACCTGCAGATTTTTGTTTTTGATATAGTGATGCTGCACAATCCCTTCGACCAGTAAAAATGGAGGACATGGAGGCAGCTGTTATTATGATGAACAGAATGAAGAATATATCCTCTGCGATTGCAATCAACAGTCTACCATTAGATTAGCAGAAATGATGGAAGATATGTCACAATCTACCATAAGACTACCAGAAATGATATTTCATTGGCAGGTCAGAAGTCCAGAAGGTCTGTGTGTGAGAGATGTATTGCCAATAGTGAATGAAAATGGACTAACTTAAGTCTATGTTAGATTAAATAAAGACCTTGGAAACAATCATTGAAACCGCTGGGTGGGGTGAAGCCGTTTCCGGTTTATTTAGTTTTATTTTACCTAAAGAAGTCAAAGTCATAAATGAACACGAAAACAGGCTGATGCACCATGTGGATTTTTTGTAGTTGAAAGAGGTCATAGTTCATTTGTGGTCAATGGGTCAAATTTTGAAAAATCCTTGTAAACACTATGTCTCAAGAAGGGAAGTTCACACTGGTCTGATATTTGTAATGTATAAGAGATGTATAAGTGTACGATATTGAGAGCAAAGGGAAATATTCAGTGAAGGTTATTGGGTCAACAAGGATCAATTTGTGAAAATCATGTACATGTGAAATCTCAAACAGGATGCCTGGACATATCTCTCATTAGTATGCAGGTGTGCATTTTCAATGCATGATGCCTATCAGTCAACAGATATCATTGTGTGTATAAAGGTTGTGATATCTTCATTTTTGACATGATTCATTACTGATCTAATATTACAGAGAACAAGCTTGTGACACTTACGGATCTTGTGATGTCAGATTCATAAAAATGATTTCATAAAAAACACTCTTAATTGCTTCATCAATACACAATGCCCTTGTGCATTCTACTTTGCATTTAAAATATGAACTTTGTCAGAGATACTCGTTTATCCAGAATCAAATTGCTCTTACCTTAGGTCTACTTAATTGGGTAATATTTTTCCATTAAATAGATACTTAAAATGTTGTTTCAAATTGTTTCTACATCTTTACAGAAAATGTCATCTGCCAGTGTTGAGAGATAATTTAATTTTGTTTACTGATCATTATTAGTCAGTGCCATTTGGTTTCAGGTGCATTTTGTGTTTTTTTTTTTTTTTCTGAGGAGCTAAATGCGAGAGCTAGTCTAAAGCACTGATTGTTAACATTGAATGAATTTAAGTAAAATCTTGATGGTGCTGTGTTTTTGATTGAGTAGCACTTGAGGAAGACAAAGAGAATCATGATGGTGGTAGCATGTGTGTGTATATGTGTGTGTGTTTATGCAATGTGTTGGCTGGTTAACTTGATATGAAGGCCCACCTCAGATTTGACCTTGATTGTAGTGAGGCTTGCCTTCATTTGCGTGATCCAGGTAGTGAACATGAAAGCCAACGGTCTTTTTAGATTATTAGAGATATGAAACTGTTTACATATGTTATCTTAAGATGATTCCTTGTGTATGGAAAAACCAAAAAGATAAGATATTAAGTTTTTCTTTATTTCTAAATGTAAATGCAAGGTTGCTTGTGGATGGAATATGTCACTCAATGATCGAAACTGGCAGTGATCACTCTGAAAAGCAATTGAAATGCCAAAATAAAAAAAAAAAATCATATTTGAAAATTGATGGTTCTTATGGTAGGTACCGACATACCATGCAACATTGCAGTTCTCATTGGTGTATCAAATCATATTGCAATTGTTGTGCTTTAATCTGTGTCAGGAATTATAGCAGAAACAAAGCACTGTGCTTACCTGACCTACGAACTGATCTCCTAATTACAGTGTCAGTGCCTAATATACATCACTAGTGTACTTCCCATGGGCTTGTTCATTGGAGTGCTTGGTTTATATGAGTGAAACTGTCAACATCTACAATAGTGTATTTTACAGTTTTTTTCATTATGTTAGAAGAGTTTTAAAATCATATGGTAGAAATGAACACTTGGAATATATTTGACTTCCCAAATTGTCTGAATGGTGCAATGAAAAGATTCACATAACTTTTGAACATGACAATTTACTGTTTTTAATTTTTGGATACTCACATAATGACTTTAATAGTCAATCAATGGAATTTGTATAGCACCACAGCCAAGAAGTTTGTCTTAAGATGCTAAAACAAGCAGTTATCTCTGGTATGCACACTGGACCAGAATTTTTTTAAAAAGGTTTTCTAAAAATTGAAAGAGATAAGACATCCTTGATGAAGGAAGGCAGGTAGTTCCAAAGTCAGAAGACATAAAACAAAGAGGACCTCTACTGCCAAAGTAATGTAAGCTCTGTGAACATGCAGTAGGTAGATGGTGAGGATCATAGGTAAATCTGAAATGTAAGCAGGAGCAATGTTGTGAGACTTTTGAAGACCATGATAAGAACCTGAAATCTATCCTTTAGACCCTGTTGATATTAGTAAGGTGGTAGTTATCTCAGGGCTCTGTTGGAAGTTCCTTTAGACCCAGTTGATATTAGTAAGGTGGCAGTTTTCTTTGGATCCTGTTAATATTAGTTAAGTGGTATTTATCTTTTGACCCTGTTTATATTAGTAAGGTGCTAGTTATCTTTTTACCCTGTTAATATTAGGAAGGTAGTAGTTACCATTAGACCCAGTTGATGTTAGTAAGGTGGCAGTTTTCTTTGGATCTTTTCAGTATTAGTTAAGTGGTAGTTATCTTTAGACCCTGTTGATATTAGTAAGGTGCTAGTTATCTTTTTACCCTGTTAATATTAGGACGGTAGTAGTTACCATTAGACCCAGTTGATGTTAGTAAGGTGGCAGTTTTCTTTGGATCTTTTCAATATTAGTTAAGTGGTAGTTATCTTTTGACCCTGTTGATAGTAGTAAGGTGCTAGTTACCTTTAGACCCTGTTGATATTAGTAAGGTGGTAGTTACCTTTTTACCCTGTTAATATTAGGAAGGTAGTAGTTACCATTGGACCCAGTTGATATTAGTAAGGTGGCAGTTTTCTTTGGATCCTGTTAATATTAGTTAAGTGGTAGTTATCTTTTGACCCTGTTGATAGTAGTAAGGTGCTAGTTATCTTTTGACCCTGTTGATATTAGTAAGGTGGTAGTTATCTTTTTACCCTGTTAATATTAGGAAGGTAGTAGTTACCATTAGACCCAGTTGATGTTAGTATGGTGGCAGTTTTCTTTGGATCCTGTTAATATTAGTTAAGTGGTAGTTATCTTTTGACCCTGTTGGTATTAGTAAGGTGCTAGTTATCTTTGGGCCCTGTTGATATTAGTAAGGTGGTAGTTATCTTTTGATCCTGTTGATATTAGTAAGGTGGTACTGTAGTTACCTTTGGGCCCCGTTGATATTAGTAATGTTGTTGTTGCCATGGACACTGGTCATGTAAGCAGACATTGACAATCCTGAGTCAAACATTGCTCCCAGGGTTTGAACAGTGCTAGATCTGATGCAGCAATAATCATACAGGGTAAATATGTGGCCAAACTATACATGTTGTTAGTCCAGCCTGAGATAAGCAGATGATCTCTTGTTTTTATGGAGGTCGTTTACTTATCACTGGGTCATTAAAGTTTAAGCAAGAAAGTCAAGTGCGTAGTGATTCCTTGCTGTGAAGACACTTGCATTAATTTGTTCCCAGTTGCAGTATACTGTAATAACCACAGGCTACCAGATAAAGCTGTTAATGATAATGCACATCATTGTTCAATACCTACATAATGTAAGGTAATATTGGAGGCCAAGAATTCTCCAGCCTGCACAGAGGTATCACAGGTACCACACAGTACACATTCTCCAGGAACAAGAGTTAATTATAGTGTGATAGTTGAAATGGTACCAGTAAAGGTCAATTATATAAATTACATAATTCTTTCATCTAAGTGACTTGTAATAACATATTCATATCTATTGTACAATAGACTTTTCACTATGAAAAATCTATGAAGCAACTTCACACTTTCATTGCATGAACAATGATTCCTCTCGGAAAGATAAGCAGGTCAACCTTTCTCACCATTTTCCATTGAGGTCATTGGTCATTTTCAGATGGAAAAAATGTATCAGCTGGAATGAAAAGCCAATTATTGCTTTGAAAACTATGTGAGCACTTTTAACTGTCAATGCAACCAGTCATAAATAACAGAAGCATAATGCCAAATTTGTGGATTAAATATGCTGAATGCTGAATTTCATCAACAAAATTGGGCTTTCAGATACCACTTTTCCACAAAACTCCTTTGTTATGAGGTCATCAAATACCATAGCTTAATACTCTGCAAATATAGACATTTTATCAGACACCAGGATAATGGCAGCTGTAATAATTATTGTAGTGCGCCGCGCTTCAATCTTGTCATTACTGGTCGACCAGCAATTTCTTTTGTTTAGCCTTGTATGGCTCATAACGCCTCACCTGCACGTGATGTAACTTAGTTCATACAAATATGCATGATCGACCTAGCAATAGCAGTATAGTGCGAGCTACGGTCGTCTTCAAACCAAAATCTACTAAGGAAAAACAAATGCCACGACTACAGGAACGATCTAAGGAGGTAAAGTGATGAGAGAGTCCTGCTGATAAATTTCCAGAAAACGTGATGAAATGTGGTTCGGCCTTTTCCCAATGAGGTGATAAACTTGGAGTGTCAATGTTGTTTCCAAATTGGTGTGCAATACAGCGCCATTTTGTTTAAATATGATGTCACAGAATCATGTGCTGCTTCACTGCTTTTTTGTGGTTACAACATGACATCCTTCTACAGAATCATGTACTGCTCTCATGTGCTATTTCAGTGGTGAAACAGACAGTTTTGACATAAATACAGCTAGTACTAGAGTACTCTTTAAAACTCAGAGCAGTACAGGCTTGTACGACAAACGGTGCATAGTAACGATAAGCGTCGGCAACTTTACAACATTATGAGAGAGATCCAATGGAATCATTGTTTTGTCCAGCGTGATATAAAAAAAAGAATGGATGGGAAAGGGGTCGACAGGAAACGGCACTGCTTTCCCCCCAAAATGCTGACTCCTATGAGGAGTGGATCCACAGAGACTGGCTTACTCCCAACAACAAGGACTTAGCCTACCACGCACTACAATTCTGCGTATTTGTGGCAAATGCAGTTCTAGTGAATAGATGAAGTTTCATCATTATAAGTCAAAGTAAAATTAGTACAGCAACTACACTTAAAGACAAAAACTCATCACCCCAGACAGTTTCAATTCTCCCAACCACCTACCTCTAGTCCCTCCCTCAACCTGTCTCAAATTCCTGCACATGTGTAATCAAAACAATGGATCCCTGTGTACGCTGTGTAATACGAGCTGCTCTGCATCTTTCGAATTTGCTGTCAATCTAAGAGTACTGTAACTTAGAACCAGTTGAGAATTTTGCTTTCTGGGAGGTAAAAATATAGCTTAGGGTGATGCAATACAGCCTTTAACCTAACTGACAGGTTAAGTTTTTAAATTAAAACTTTGCTAAAATTTGCAATCATTGCCAGTCTTTGCCTGCAGGAGAGCTCAGATTCCTTCTACTTGTAAGAAAAGACAAAAACAGCATGAGCAGAGGTCCTAAAATTTTGCACTCAAGGACATCAGATGACATTTGGTCTACTCCAAAACCAACACCAACAATGATATTTGTGCACTGCATCCACAAAGAACAACTTATCTCCCCTTTGTAAAAAGTGTGTTTACCAGCTTTTCATTTTTTGATCTCTGATGACCCCCACATGTCCTTTGACCTGTAGAAACACCATCTTATTTCCTTAGAAAGCCCTATGTACCCTCTAAGTTTAAAGTTTGTGCAATTTTTGGTTCATGAGATACTGCCAACATGGTTTGTCTATATTCTGCCTGCAGGTGACTCAGGTGACCTTTGTCAGCCACCAAAAACATCCCAACCAAGCTCTTTAAATGTTCTACATACACAATGACTTTGAATTGACATGCACATTCCCTTCAAAAGCTAGAGTGTTCACATATGTTCACAAGCTTTTTGGTTCCTTGTGCCAGCCAATGAACTTATGCATTAAGGAGTAGTGGTGGTGTGTGTATATGTGTGTGACAGTTACTTGGGTATGCTCTAACTCAATAAGGGGAAGTTAGATGAAAGTCAAACTTGGTCTATAGATCTGTCATATTGAAGAGGTGTGCCCTATTGTCTTTGGTGGAGGTCATCTGGGGGCAAAACTCTGAAAACCTTTTTAACTCAATATCTGAATGTAGTAGAAAGCTTGGAGAGGTTTTATATGATGTACATGGATGCATAATCGTGAGAAGGTAAATTTAATTTGTTTGGTGGAGACAAAGGATAGGGGACCTAATTCAGCTACTACGGCATCTTGGGCTAACTTACCAAATTTACCTGACATTCCTATTTTCCATCAGTGTGGGTAAAATTTAATCACTCAGTACACTGTTTATATAGAGGTCCTTGTCTGAAGCAATTTTGCCTCTTTCTCATGCTATGGGTGCCCATATGGTCCATTAATGTAATCATTTGAATTTGCTTTAGTGCAAGAACAATGGGGGTTTACAAAGTAAACAGGTAACTAAACATTGCACCAACCCTGACTCAGCTATAATTGTAATGAGACTTTCAGCTCTCTAGGTATCGATCTTATCTTTTACAATTGCTATGAAATGCTCTCTCTTGAACAGTGTTTGATGCACTTTCTTGACCTTGGGGAAGATGATCCTTGGGTTGTGAGCCCTTTGTGAGTGTACAAAATGTGGGTGTGAGACATCATATGTGGGCCATGGGTGATCCAAAGGGCCTGATGTTCAAAAGTACACCAATTGTTTCTCATCAGATTTTACAATTAACTTAAGGTTGTATCACATTGCTGCTGTGGTTGTGGCACCTAAGGGGTGTTCAATATCTTGGGGTCCAAGGTCCAAGTGGACCATTTCGTTAAATGATGTAAAATGCAAACTTCTACAGATTGCATTGGATGGGGACCCTGGCTTGAGGGCAAAGTCTTTTCTGCGCACTGTGGGCAGGACTATCTAAGCGGAACACCACCATCGGTTGGCACAGAATGTACCTGAAGATTTTGGGCTTTACAACCCCAGCCCCCAGATGTTCAGAAAACAGCACTTCTCGGGTGTTCTGGGCCTCATGTTCCCAGCCTTAAAATAGGGCTCTCATTTGTGCAATTTCTCAATTTATGAGAAAAACATCAGTTCATGGGAAAATAGTGCTAAATTAGATTGCTCTTGCTAGAATATTTGTGCTTTTCGTAATTTTCTGAAAAAGTTCGTATAACAGTTTTTACTTTCTAACAATAACAGCTTATTTTCTTTTAAATAAACTTTAATGTAGCAGGTGCATGACCTTAAACAAAGTTTTGCATCTATTGTTTTTTTTTTTCCACGAGAAATTATGGTTTCATAAAGGTTATTCCAAATTTCTCTCACTAAGTTGTATATTAGTTTGGTACAACCGTTAATGATTGCATGACAAAGTAGGACTCCTTCTTGTTCCGATAACTTTTGAAAATGATAACCACATTGAAAAAGATGCGTGATACAATAGTATTTTGATAGATGGGAAAGCACAGATATGTGATGGTTGGTCTAGATCTGTGAGGGGGTTGTAAGGGAGGGATGTCCCTACCCCTTTTAAGAATTTTTTCACCTACTAGCTAAACTTAGATGCAAACTTGTTTTTTTTTTTAAGTCATATAATGTGCTTGATTGAGATGTGAACAATTCCAACTGGTATGTCAGACTTTCTAAATATCCTCACTCCTAGACTGAAATATGAGCATTCAAGAAATGAAATTTCAATTTTATTGAGATTTTTTTCAGTTACCAGGTACCCTCACAATCTAGTACAGTATTTGGCATCTTTTTAATGTGCTAGCCTACTGGGATATGGAACAATTCTAACTGGTGTTTCAGACTTTCCGACTATCTGACTCAAAAGCTATCATGTTTTTTTTTTCTTTTTTAGTGGGGACCTCCCTCGGTCGCGACGACCCTGCGTGTATATCGACATTCATTCAAATGCACGATCACCAACAGGATATTGACCTCAGTTTCCTCCTCTTTTTTCGGGTAATTTGAAAATTTTGTTGGTGTAGTTATGAGGAGTGAACGTGCTTCAATTCATTACATTCTTTTGTCCATTAGTGTAACCGGCAAAGAAAGCTCCTTTTGGATGTAGAGATGAGTCAAACCTTGGTACATAAAAACCTAAATTGGTCACGCAAAGTTCCCTCATGAGCATTTATCATCCTGTCGATTGCATCAGTCACTCATCAAAACTCTGGGCGATATTTGTTATAATTTCCCCCTATCATTCAAAACGTGAGCCAAAACATTTCTCTTTTATGAAATGTGTGATGGGGGGTGGATATTATGTCCCCCATCCATCAAAATGTGGGAAGACTATGCCCCTTCGTTCCCCAGGATTGACGACCATGGCAACTATAATTTCTCATTCATGCCCTAGACCCCCGCCTAGAAAACAGAATACTATCTACACCCTTGGGCGAAAGTCGAATCCCTTGACCCCTTTCAAACCATTATAACGCCACCATTCTAAAAATATGAATAAAACTGCGAAAAAAAAATCCCAATAATATTAGTGAAAACGGTTTTCCGTACAAGAAAATACTGCACAATTTCCAGGAGCTTATTTGCAGAGATTGGAAACCGCGATCTTAGGCGAACTATTGGGTATCATTCATATATATATGACATGTCTATTTTTATTATAATCTTTGTGTACACTGTAAATATATTGATGGTTTCCATCAAATCAGTGGTGTATTGTTCATTTTATATTATATAAACTCAATCTGCAGACAGTACGTTCGTCCTTGTTAGTACTCATCAGTGCAGCTCATACCACACTAATTATCCACACTAATTAATGGACATGACAGCCAGTCCATTATTGTGGTTTGGTTGCATTTTCTGATGATCACGTGACCACATTTCTTTCGTTCAGTTTATCGGATGACTCCCATCACGAAACAAACCGATCTTTTGGGAAAGATTTTTACAGCAAAGGAGACGGGTTTGTGACAAGATTGTGTGAAAAATGTTCGCTAATTACCGACGAAATGCGGTACATTTTTTCCTCAAATGCTCTAATTTAAATATTCAGAAGGCTAATTACAATATTAAGTAGGCTAATACGCCTAGGCCTGGTACTTTACACCATGACGCAGTCATTAACGAATGATACAGTCCCATGTAGAGTGGGTTTCTTACTCTCTTTCCAGATCGTTAATGGACATGACAGCATATCCATTATTGTGGTGGGTCGCATTTTCTGATGATCACGTGACCACATATCTTTCGTTCAGTTTATCGGACGACTCCCATCAAGAAACAAACCGATCTTTTGGGAAAAGATTTTTTAGAGCAAAGGCGACGGGTATGTGACAAGATTGTGTGAAAAATATCGCTAATTACGAAATGCGGTGCATTCTTCCTCAAATGTTCACAATTTAAATATTAAGTAGGCCAATTACAATATTAAGTAGGCTAATACGCCTACGTACTTTACACAGGACGGCATGTCATGAACGAAAGATGCTGTCCTATGTGGACTGAGTTTCTTAATCTCTTTCCAGATCGGTTGGTGTTGCCACCGTTTTATATATATTTTCGAAATTTTACAATCAATTTATGAATGGTAATGAAGACATCAGTATAAATGTGAAAAAATAAGTATAATTCTTTCTGGCAATTCCCTGGAATTTCGGCATAGCGGCCCTGCTACGATGTCTCCGTTCGTCGTCGTTTGAACTGCATACAGTTTACAAATGTACAATATGTACGTGCACAGTAGTAGCCGGGTCGCGGGTGCGAACCAGCGATCAGTAGAAAGCCAGTATGTATATGGCCTATTGCAGTCACATTGTACAAACGATGTGACCAATTGCACGAATTAGTTTTCTAACATGCTTAAGGTAAATGTTCGTAATAAACAAAAACGTCCTACGGAAGGCAAGTGCAGTCAAACCTCAAGTCCAAATTTTCAAGCAAAACGTAAAACGGAGTACATAAACTGTACGTACACTTACAGGTTCACTTCAATCCAGGCACTTATAGGCGGCCTATTTTGAATATGAGAGCCAAAGTTTTATTAAAACTTGCTGCACTCCTCTCTTTTCGGACAGGCGCGTGATTGCAATCCGAGGTGGGGCAGGTGGGCAGTGCCACCCCATTGGAATACTCGGGGAACAATCATGCTGTTTTGTCCAGGCTTCAATAATTCAGGCAGATTTAAAATAAAAAAACAATAAGCAAATAAAATATAATAACATTTTATGATACGGTGGGGGTTCCAGAACACGTCACTTTGAGCGTATGTGCTTGCCAATGAGAGAGTATGTGTATGTTTGGTTGTGTACGTGTGCGCACACATTCGCGCTAGGGTGGATTGCTTATAGATGACTCCGGTCCTGGAAACGACCCAGGGTTCGACAGGATGTTGGATTTTTGAAAATATTTACCCCCCCCCCTCCACATACCAGTTTTACGTCCCTGTTGTCGGATTAACCAGGCAGTCTATCCTCACCCTACATAGGCAACCAGAGACATGGTCATGTCCATTGTGGTTACGGTACGAAACGACATTTTCTAGTTGGTGTTTGCTACCGTTTTATAATATATTCAAAATCAATTTTTGGAACCTCCTGGTTACCAAATTAATTTTATAATCGATTTATGAAATGGTTATGAAGACATCTGTATAAATGTGAAAAAGTAAGTGTAATTCTTTCTGGCAATTCCCTGGAATTTCGGCATAGCGCGCGGTCTGCTACGATGTCTCCGTTCGTCGTTTGAACTGCACACAGTTTACGAATTACAATATGTGTACAGTAGTAGCCGGGCCGCGGATCAGCGATCAGTAGAAAGCCATTATGTATACGGTCTATTGCAGTCACTGTACAAACGATGTGACCAATTGCACGAATTAGTTTTCTGACGTGTTTATGGTAAATGTTCGTAATAAACAAAAGGAGTTTCTAACGTCCCACGGGAGGCAAGTGCAATCAAACCTCAAGTCCGAATTTTTGATGCAAATCTCGTATTTTACCATATGTATAAGTTTGAGCTGAAGTCAAAACGTAAAACGGAGTGCATTAACTGTACGGACATTTGTAGGTTCACTTCATTCCAGGCACCTATACTCTGATGATGAGAGCTAAAGTCTCATTAGAAACTTGATGCACTCCTCTCTTGTCGGACAGGGGCGTGCTGCAATTCGAGGTGGGGCAGGTGGGCAGTTGCCACCCCATTGGAAATAGGGGGAACAATCATACTGTTTTGCCCATGCTTCAATAATTCAGGCAGATTTAAAATAAAAAACAACAAGCAAAATAAACAAAATATAATAACATTTTACGATACGAGGGGGTTCCAGGACACGTCACTTTGAGTGTAGGCCTATGTGCTTGCCAATGAGAGAGCGTATGTTTGGTTGTGTGTGTATGTACAAGGGTGGATTGCTTATAGATGATTCCGGTCCTGGAAACGACCCAGGGTTCGACAGGATGTTGGATTTTTGAAAATATTTACCCCCCCCCCCCGTCCACATACCAGTTCTACGTCCCTGTTGTCGGATTAACCAGGCAGTCTATCCTCACCCTACATAGGCACCCAGAGACTTGTATATGGTCATGTCCATTGTGGTTACGGTATGTAACCACATTTTCTAGTTGTTCATCGTGGTTTCCGAGCGCGCACTACACATGAGCGTGTACAAATCCAGTCAGATCGGTTGTTTTGAAAATAATTTTGAACATTCAATTGCTAGTGCTGAAGAAGGACACAGGGATGTCCGAAATATACACTTTTTTTTTCTGTAAACATATTTGTGCTTCAAAAATTGTTATGTTTGTGAAGTGTCCTACTTACGTATTTATATCATATGGAGCATACATGGATTTTCACATTAAATATGTATACATTTATTGTCTGAATCCACGCCTGTGAAACATCTGATATGTAGCCTATTACCATTTTACGAAGACTGATTTTTTTTTTCTTATTAAATGAGAAACTGCAGATCCTTATTTCTTACCTGGGTATGGGTAGCTTAGGACACCCGGAAAGTGACGCTTTGAGAAGGGGAGGGGGGTATGTAAAGCCCGAAATTTCTTTGTGCGCTCTAAGTCAACTGATATACTTCTCGCATTCAGTTCCCTCCCCCCCCCCCCCAATCTTTGTTTCCAAGCGTACGTCCGTTCCTAAATGACCATGTACCTTGCCTCCTGCTTTAAAATTTTCTCGAATAAAATTTGGATGTTGGGATTGGGGACATGGGAAAAAATGCCCTGCAATCTGGAATTTTTATCAAAAATTTCCTTGCGTGACTTCCAACTGATGGTGGCTCCCGCTTGAATAGTGAGAAAGTTATGGTCTGCCCAGTAACAATTTCTCTTCAATGAAATGCGTAAATGAGCTAGGATACAGGCTTTTAGGTAGGATATGATCTAATTTTCGAAATTAGAATGTTGTCTTATAGCTTGTACAAACCTGTTATTCGGCACTCACCTGAAACAGGGAAACCATATTACTTTATATTTCCTCGAGCCATGTGTACATTATGATTTCTTTTTTTTTTTTTTTTGAAAAATAACAACCACCACATTTTGGGCCGCAATACCAATTTCGCAAGAAATTTTGTATAGATTAACAAATCAATCGATACATAAATGATACATTAGACCACTGACGGATCTAAGGAAACGCGAGGGGCACGTGGGGAATGACCCCTGATGTCAGCAAAAAATATGCTTGTAAAAGATTTATTGACAAAGTAAGGAAAACTTTAAGCTCTGGCATGTGCCAATGCTTAAAGTTTTCTATATTTCATTACAAAATTAACGATACATATGATCGTAAATGAGGAACATGTTATATTACAAGTTATTAAAAATTGAACAGCAGAATATAATAAATTAAAATGGAAATAGAGAAACCAGAAAAAGCAACACTTTTCGAGTCTGATCCCTTAGAAGGATATAAACTTCGTGACAGCATGGCGTTATCAGACACTTTTCAAAGTTGTTGTATGTTACGTGCAGAAGGTAGTTATTGTCGCATTATACCGCGTTACAACATGAGCACAAGGGCCAGTGCCGAAGGACTCGAGTCCCGATTTCCAAGGACTCGGATCCGGACTCGAAGTCAAAGACTCGACTCTTGTGGACTGGAGGACTCGGTCCGAGACCAGGCGCGATTCGTTAAAACATATTGGCGCAATTTAAATGAAAAAATAGCGATGCCTCGACTTAGCCATGTGTCACCTATTTCTGGGACATTGGGTTCGGAGCTGTCGCACCCAAAGTACTGGGGTACTTTAAACAACAACAAAAAGACAAAAAAAAAAACACGAATTAATCGTCATTCAAGTTATATATTCATTTAATCACTAACTTTGCTTCTTGCATCCTGTTCTCAGAACTACATAGGCATTTCAAACGAAACCTCCCTCTAATTGTTCAATTTGTTTTCTCAAAAAAAAAGGGAGTTGACATCCTTACCCCCTCCAAACTTTTTCTAATTTTCTCTTCTTTAAAGGAAGAGTCCCACCAAATTTCCCTTTCGTACACAAAAAACCCATTTTCCTAAGTTTCTCACTAAGGTATATAGCAATTAAAATCGAGGCTCAAACTGGTCGTCCCGTCTGTCTTTCCAGTTGTAGACTCCCATGGCCTCTGTTGCTGGTCGGTGCTGCAGGTTGTACCAGTGGGTAGTGGTAGGTCGACTCACAAACCAGAAAGCCTGCAAGTGTAAATGCGTAATCATTACACAGCAGCTGTAAAGTTTTATAGGAATTTCCACGACTTCCACTTTCCCCAAGGTAAGATTTGCCTTACTACCTATAGACCCAAAAACAGTTAACATCACCTTACCCAATCTAGTTACCACTCGAAACTTGGAACATTTTACAACTTTTTTAAGCATAGAAACGTCCTCTGCAAATTCTACTCGATACAACACGTGAGTTTACTCAGTAAAACGTTTTTTTTAACTTCTCTCAAGCAAGCAGGAAACACCCCTATTTCTATTCTTAAGAAAATAAAAGTTCTAACCATATAATGGCTTTGTAGGTTGAGTAAGGAGTACAGTACAGGTAGGATGATAGCTAGTCACGCTCCTGGCTCCATGCAGTGCAAGCCACTATTTATTCTCCTTCCTACAGGCTGAAGCAAGAAGTCCTTGTCTCTCTCTGCTAAATTGGGTAAATCTCACGCCGAAGGCGGAAACATCTTATCGTGCACAGGCTAGCTAACTACCAGCCTACCCTCTTCTGAGTCTGTACTGCCCAGTAGCACTCTTCCTCTGAAACTAGCCACCTCCAGGCCCGTAGCCAAGGGGGATTCGTACGACCCCCCCCCCCCCTCCAATTTTGTTAATGGAATGCTGGCGTTTTCCAGGACAAATTGTAAATTTGCACAAAATGCACGAAAATGCATATTTAAATCACTTTTCAACGTCACTTTTCAACGACCTCGCAAAAACATTTGTCAGAAGCTTGAAACTCTGTGATAAACTACTGTATCCAAATGTACACGAACTGCTGAGCATCGGAGCAACCATGCCAATAACAAGCTCAGAGTGTGAACGCAGTTTCAGCGTGATGCGAAGATTACGTACCTACTACCTGAGGGCTTCCATGACAGAGCCTCGTCTCTCTGCTCTTGCTATGATGCACATCCTTTATGATATGAACATTGACCTGAACGTGATGGTAAACCTGTTTGCAAGATATCACCCTGAGAAGATGACGAAAGTACATCTCCTATGATTCAGTTGCGGTACCAGCATATGGAATCTTGGAGGGGGAGTACCGGAGGGCAAAGCCAATTTCTAGGTGAGAGGGAGGCAACTTCAAGTGCCTCATTTTGAGGGTAAAATGGTAAATTCGTAAAATTTCCACGAAATCTGAACTTAGTCAATTGAAGTTTGTTATGATATGTGCCTCTGTGAAATTAATCATCTATATAATCACAGTACCCATTTCAGTTTTTGTGAGACTGGTTCCCGATAAAAGATCTATTTTAGATATTATTGATTGTGTCTTTGGAAGGAAAGATCGGTGTTCATGATGAACACCGATCTAGTGGAGGCGATGAAAGATGAAAATTGGGGCGGAGGCTGAAATATGTTCAGCCCCCAATATTTTTCCAAGTGTTCCAAAAAGCAAGGAGAATTTCGAAATGAGGGCTGAACTTCTTCTTGCTTGAAACACACGGGAAGTGCCGTTTCCGGCCATCTGGGGGGTTTGAAAAGCCGAAATTTTTCTTGTACGCTACGCGCCAACCGATGTGGCGCTCTGCTTAGATAGTCGACGAACCCCCCTTGGGTAAAAGCTGACTACTGGCCGTCACCTCTGCACACCCGAGTAAAGAATGTAAGGTTTGCTTCCTCATTGTGCTACCGTATTGACGTTCTTAATCAGTTATTTCTGTTATGCAATTGCATTACGCAATATGACGGAGGCAAACTCCTCAGTCGTGACACCATGTACCATACCACTGTTTACTTTCAGTTAGGCCTTCGTATTTTGTACATAGAAGCTTTCACGCGTTTACGCACGACTCAGTGTCGAATCTGTCACTTAGGTAATTCTGGTCTACAACTACAATGTCTAGGACAGGGGTTCTAAATTTTCTTCAGCGGGACGCGTTAGGTTAAGTAGTGATCAGTGCGGGCCAGTGGTGCCGTACTATTGGGATCGGACCTGGGCCTCTCACTCGAAAGGCGGATGCTGGACCTCACATCCAGGCAAACCACGAGATACACCGGAAATGATGTCACGTGAAGCACGCATACAATTGCTGTTCTCCCACGTTAAGTGGACATGAAAAACTTGGGGCTTACTTTCTCGACACTTCAGGTAAACCCAGCACTAGCCTATTGCATGCGCTTGACTAACATACCTCTCATTTTGTCTTAAGCGAGTGGAACGTTTCATAGTCTGATACGTAGGCGTCGATTTGATATTGAAAGTGAAGGGGTGGGGCACCGGGCCAATTTTCTTTTCCTGAAAGTGGTGCAAGCCATGGTGTAAGTCGGTTCACCGAACAACATGGTGAAAAGTGAGTATATGGGGGAGGGTGAGTGGTAGCACTGCTATCTAAGCGGAGCGCCACCATTGGTTGGGGTGGAGCGTACAAGAAAATCTTGGGATTTTCAAACCCTCCAGATGGCCGACAAGGCACTAGTCTAAGTTCTAAGCTGTGTTCTAAGCTGCATGTATCCGACCTTTAAATATGTCTGCAATTTCTGGTTTCCTGCTAGCGTTTGTGTCCCTTATAACGGGCACGTGAAGAGTGGGAGCAAATCTATGTGGTGTCCGGGGTTCTCCTTGGGACTTCGGCTGGGGCCAGCTGCGAAACCTCTTACAAGGGGCCAGGGGGCGAAGCATCTTGCATATCAAAAATGGTGGTCCAACTACATAGGTGCAATAAGACTAACCCTAACGTTTTCCTCCACTTACATTCGTCACAAAAATGGAAAATATTTTTAAGTTGTGCATATTAGTTATGTCCACAACTCGTAGTCGCAAACCCCTCCCCTATTTTGTTGATTCGCCATGACTGAGGCTATGTTTTAGTTTTATCAAAAAGAAAGCAGAATTACATAAGCTACAGCAGAAACCGGAGGCTCCTTGTTCCCATCTACGTAGTAGACTTTGAGCGAAGTACTGAAATAGGGAAGTAATGACTCCATTAAGGTTGTATACTTTTTCTACATAAACTTGCGTAGCGTATCGAAAAAAAAACCAATGATAGAAATACTTTTCAGATTGCAGTAAATGGCACTTCTCAGTCTGTCTGCAGCCATGTTAAGTTCTGCTAAATTTCGTTTAATATTTCGTAGAACAGAAGATAAAATTTACACTTCCACTAAGAATAACGTATATTGCTGTTATATTTTTTATTCATGTTACAAACAGGAGGGGGGGGGGAGACAAATGTGTTCTTTTCCCCTCGGTCCCTCAAAAAATTTAGGGGACATGTCCCCCCCCCCCCTTCCAAATCGACGCCCATAATCTGATTACTGTCCATATGACTTGTTATAAAAAGAAACTAGAGCACCAATTGGTGCAGAGGCTCATACCTCAACATCCTGAAGGTACCATTTGTGTATCATTATGTCAAATTATAGGTACCACTGAGTATCATTATACCAAATCATCAACACTGTACAAGAAAATCTGTAGGACAACACAATTTTCAGAATTTCATAAACTAGAGCCCCAACATTGCAGAAGTTTGATCTTTTAGACTAACTTAAGTTCATGAAACAATCCAAAGTGCCCCTTTAAGTCCAAATACTGGTCAACATACCTGAGGGCAATACAGAGATTCAGTTAGCATGGCAACTGACACTGTCCAATTACTTAATTATCATTCATGCACGATAGGGATATTTAAGATGCGTAGGACAGTTTAAAGGGACACTTTAACAGTAGAAAAAGAGGTAATTTGCAGAATTCCATAAAATGGGCCATTGGGCCCACATGGCGGTCTTGAACTACCAATTCCTGAACACCCTGAAGGGACCAATAGTTGAACATCATTGTGACAAACCATCAACATTGTACAATATGATCTGTAGGAGGAGAAGCATTTTGTAGCATTTCATAAAATGGACCATAGGGTCCACATGGGACCTTAGACTGAAAATTTTTTGTACACCCCACATGAAGCACCACCCAGGGATTATTGTGTCCAAGTTAAACATAAATCAATGGATGCCTGTGTGAGAAGCAACATTTCAAACAGAATTTCACATAATGGGTCACTGGACCCGCATGGGACCTTGGACCAAAAATTCCTGAACACCCCGAAGGTACCACTAACAGAGTATTATTATGACAAACCATCAACACTGTACAACAGTATCTGTAGGAGAAGCATTTTGTAGAATTTCATAAAATGGGCCACAGGGCCCACATGGGACCTTGGACCACAAATTCCTGAACACCCCGAATAGCCCACCACCTAGGGAACATTATGTCCGAATTTCAAAGAAATCCATGAAAGCATGGCGGAGGAGAAGCATTTTGAACAATTGTGAACAGATAGATAGATAGATAGATAGATAGATAGATAGATAGATAGATAGATAGATAGATAGATAGATAGATAGATAGATAGATAGATAGATAGATAGATAGTGACGCCGCACCATTACAATAGCTCACACCAGCTAGCTGGTATGAGCTGAAAAGGGAGACAGTGTCACAAATTTCTCAGTAACAACATCTCTTCATTAAAGAGAAACCAAAGCTTCACATGAAAGATTGGTGCATCATCGAGACGTATATCACTATTGCCGAAACAGCAACACCAATGAAACTTAAAACCAGAATACAAATATTCATTGTAGTTCGATGTACTCATTACAGTTTCTTTATAAAGCTAAGAATCAAGGATTTACTTTTGGTGCAAAGATTTGAGGTCATCACCTCAGGGTGAAGCACTGGAAAACACTGCAAACCTTGTGCCTGTCATATTTCAACAAGGGAAGGTTTCATACCAGGTGTTAAAATGCCTTACATTTAGTTCAAGATCCTTAAATTAAAAAGTTTCTTAAACGCTCCGATCCAACCGATGTGGCGCTCCGCTTGGTCCTGCCGGCGCACAAACCATCCTAGGCAGAACCCTGTATTTGACCTCTGGTGACCCCAGATGACCTTTGACCTCCATCAAAAACAATAGGGTTCTTCCTCTCAATATGACAAACACATATACCAAGTATCGACAGCATTCATCATTCCTATCGGGAGATATCATGCACACAAGCTAGTGTCACAAACACACCCTCACACACACGCATACACGCAGGTTTGTTTTCCATTCATTCCGAGGACCTCATTGTGTTTTTTTTTTCTTCCTCAACCCTAACCTTAACAACAGACTGTCTATTGCTAATCTTGAGAGGACCAGAGAAATCTATTGAATTTTCTACAGAGGACCTACAATCAAATGTTTCGATCCTCAATCCCACCCGAAATCACAACTTCATATACCGCTTGGTCATCCCAAGTCATCCGAAACTGCTAAGTGCATTGGTCAGTAAATTTACCAGTTTGTCTGAAACAAAGGCTAAAGACGGTAACGATGTGGAGAACGAATCCATCAACGAGGCTCATATAACGGACATGATAATTCACATCTCCTTCTTTTGAACAGTATTGCTTATATTTCACGGGAAATGTGACGCAAATCGTAAGTACAGCCTAGCCTAGAGATGTTCCCATACCTATAGCACAAGCCTAAGCATCTGTGTAATCTCAACGGACTATACTTGTTATGGCCATTGCACTCTGATTTTCTGATGAGGTCACAGTCAAATAGCAGTGAACAATACTTTTTTGGAGCCAGTAATCGCCTATTCACGTCTGCAAGTGTGCACGTTACCAACATACAACACCTTAACAACAGAAGGATCAACTGACAACAATGGCAGCAAGAGCAAAGCAACAACAGGATCTTGCCTCCTCTATACTTAAATCTCTGCTGGACAGCCCGAAATTACGAGAGTTGATACAAGATGCCGTTGCCAATGGAATCAAGCCAGTTCTTGACAAACTAACGCACACACTCGAAGTCATGGAAGGAAGAATTCACGACGTGGAATGTCAGCTTGAAGAAAGTGCTCGTAATATAAAGCGATCCGAAGAAGAGAGCACCAAACTTAACTCCATGCTTAGAGACTTCAGTACGGAGGTCAACAATCTGGAGCAATACTCTCGACGTAACTGCTTACGTATATCTGGCACACCAGAAACGCCAAATGAACACACCGACAACATCGTAACAAAGCTTGGGGACGAGAAACTCAACATCACTGTTTCCAAGTACGACATCAATAGAAGCCACCGAATCGGTAAACCTAACAAGAACGGGCATCGACCTATCATCGTGAAGTTCACTAATTACAACATCCGATCACTCATCATCCGATCCCGACGCAAATTAAAATCAACCGGAATAGTAATTCACGAAGACCTTACGTCGACTAACCTGGCACTGTTAAAACAGACTAAGAATCATCTGAACGTCACCACGGCTTGGAGAAATGACGGCCTCGTAACTGCCCTCATTAAAACCACTAATGGAACGGAGCTAAAAGAAGCGGATTGTAGGAAGTCACGATCTTCAAACAATCTAATTATTGATAAACCCACTTTGTACACGTTTATATTTTATTTTATCGTAGTTATTCATCGGAACATCTCGCCGATGTGGCTGTACCGTATTTACTAAGGTATTTACTTTTCTTTTTCTATCTTCCTTATTACTTGATGCTTTTTAGTACTGATTTAACTGATGAAAACAATGTAGACAGCAATCAATGGAATTCCCAATATTATGAAATTTTCGAACTCCCTCAAAAATTATCCTTTCAACCATCTCGCATCACTCTTAGTTTTTTGCATATAAATAGTCGCAGTCTCTGGAGGAATCATGAATCAATTACAAATTTACTCTCTTATTGCAACTTTGATGTTGTCGGAATTTCTGAAACTTGGTTAAGACCTAATACTCACTTGCAAATGATGAAAATACCAAATTATAAGTTTGTTAATACTGACCGTGAAGACAAAATGGGTGGTGGTGTGGGATTTTACATTGCCAATGATATCAATTATACTATTCGGTATGATCTTATGCATCTCAGTAACAATTTTGAATTCATGTTTATCGAATTAGTTTCTAGTCATAGTAAAAATACTGTTATTGGTGTGATCTATCGTCCTCCCAACAGCAATTTTTCTGTTTTCATCGATAATATTTCCAGTTTGGTAGATGCTTTAAACGATACCAATAAAAAAAACTGCATTCTTATGGGGGATTTTAATATTGACTTCCTTAAATATGGTACTGATAGTAATACTTGTAGATTTGTTGATATTTTATGTTCTTAATCATTTTCGCCCTTAATTAAAAGTCCAACTCGTATCACAGAGAATTCTGCAACGTTAATCGACAATATCTTTTGTAATTATCATAATAGCTCACTAACTTCGGGTATCATAATTTCTGATATAAGTGACCACCTACCAGTGTTTTGTATCCATCACATTAAGTCGTCGACTCCTGCCAATAATACGTCTTATTTCTACAAAAGAGAAATTACAGCAGATACGTTATCCAGCCTTGCTAGAAAGCAATCTGCTATTTGATTGGCAGTGCTTACATCTTACAACTGATGTTAATACAGCCTACGATGGATTTCTTAATACGTTTTTGTCTTTCTATGATAAGCACTGTCCCTTGTTCAAGCACATGTGAAAGAAAAAGCGTATGTCTTCTCCTAGGATGACTCCTGCTATTCTTAACTCTATACGCTATAAAAGTAAACTATATAAAGCTTTCATTAGAAATCCTACCGCTGAGAACAAATTACATTTTTCAATATACAGAAACTATCTAACCAATGTCATTAGGTTGGCAAAGAAGCAACATTACATGAAAGTATTTGAAAAAAATAAAAACAATATTAAAACAACATGGAAAGAAATCAATAAATTGCTGAATAAAGTCCCACCACTTCAAAAGTTCCTAAAATAAACTATAATGGCAACGTCATATGTGACAAGAAGACTATTGCAAATGCATTCAATATTTTTTTTACAAATGTCGGTCCCTCTTTACCTGAGAGGATTCCTACATGTAATACTAATCCGAGTAACTTTTAAACCGATCCTAACATAATTTTTTCTTTCTCCCTCTAATCCTTCTGAAATAATCAATATTATTGCAAAACTGAAAAATAAGTCTTCTGTCGGAGTTGATGGCATTTTAACTAGTATATTGCAGGCTGTCCCCCATAATATTGCACAACCATTATCCTTCATCTTTAACATGGTACTTGCAAGTGGTCAATTTCCTGACTCCGCCAAATTAGCTAGGGTCACTCCAATTTTTAAGGCAGGGGCTTCCGATGATGTTGCAAATTACAGGCCGATCTCTATACTTACTTCGTTATCTAAAGTAATTGAAAAGCTTATTTATTCTAGATCTGTCGCATTTCTTAATAAAAACAAAATCCTATGTTCTAATCAATTTGGATTTCGACCAAATTATTCCACTTATATGGCAGGTGTTGATGTTGTAGATTTTATCAATAATGGTTTTAACTTAAATAAGTCGACAGTTGGTATTTTTATAGATCTCTCTAAAGCCTTCGACACTGTAAATCATAATATATTGATAAGTAAATTACATCACTATGGTATTAGAGGAACAGCTCACGACCTATTTAAAAATTACCTTTCGAATCGTAAGCAATGTGTTGCAGTAGGTGAAAATATCTCACCCTGCCTTAACATTTCATGTGGTGTTCCTCAAGGATCCATTCTAGGACCTCTGTTATTTCTTATTTACATTAACGATCTTCCTATTTGCTCAAATGTGTTAAAATTTTGTCTCTTTGCAGACGACACTAATATTCTTTTTCGACATAACGATCTTAAAGGTACTGAATATATTATAAATAATGAACTTCGCACAATCTGCAATTGGTTTCATGCAAAAGTTATCTCTTAATGTTAACAAAACCAACTTTGTCATTTTCCATACCAAACAATCTGTGAAACCTGATTTACGACTTACTTTTAATAATTCAATCGTAAATGAAGTTATCTGTGTTAAATTTTTGGGAATCCTTATTGATCCACATTTAAGTTGGAATTTCCACATTGATAATGTATGTAAAAAGACTTCTAAGAACGTTGGTATTCTGTACAAGATAAGACATCATGTTCCCAGACAGGTTTCACTATCCCTATATTATACTCTTGTTTACCCTCAACTCTCGTATTGTAATATCCTTTGGGGAAACACTCATAATGTATATCTGGACAGATTATTTTTACCACAGAAAAAGGCTATAAGATTAATTACTCAATCTAATTATTTTGATCACACAGCACCTATTTTTAGTAATTTACGACTTTTGACAATATATGATATTTACCATTTTCAGCTAGGCACATTTGTATATAAATACTTTAAGGGTTTATTACCGCCTGTCTTTGACTCCTTCTTTAATCTTTATAATCATTACCATAATTATCCTACTCGTAACGCTTCCTCTGTCAACATTGCCTATTCTCGTTGAGCTTTAAGTAAAAGAACAGTACGGTTCTCCGGGCCGACTCTTTGGAATTCCCTCGACCTTCAACTCAGAACTTTACCTACGCTGTCTACATTTGTTAATCACCTCAAGGAATTTTTTTTGTTGCAAAAGCAACACGTAATATTTTCGCTCTCTCCTGTACTGAATAGTTTTTTTCGTTCTGTTATTCGTATTGGTGGTGGGGTTGGGATTGGTGGGGTTGAGGTGTCGGGGATGGGGTGGTGGGATGGGGTATCGAAATGGGTTGTGGGGAGGGGACTTAGAGTTTTTCCTGTTTTTCCTCTTCTTCTATTTATATATGGTGGATCTGGCTTGTACAAGCTAAGCTTTTTTCAGATTCTCCATTCTCTTTTTTCAATATTGTTATTTCATTACATTCATTATACTACATGTGTATCAAAAAAGAGAAAATAAACGAACGAACGAACGAACGAACGGACAGCAACGTTTTAGTCATGTGCAATCCTTCTTCTTTGTTGAACTAACTTAGGCCTACACTGTAGTTCCGAAATTTTGCATAGCCTACTGAGATGGGAACTTTCGCACTCACAGAAAAATTAGGGTCCGCACACAACAAGTCTTCCACACACTGCTGCTGTTAGGACTGAGAGTAAGACATCAAGCATGTCAAGTTTTTTTTCGAAATGTATATTCAATAAATCTGTCTGTCTTTATCCAAAATCAGTAATCAGGCCCTGTAGCTGTACAACGCTCTGTAACACGCAGTTACGTACACTCTGCACAGTGAATACACGTACACTGACCACAGCATACACACATTAGTGCACTACATAAGAGCAAACTAACTAAAGCGCGCAGGCATTGTGCTATGTCAATTGTTATTGTTATTTTTTTGTGTATGAAAGTGTTACTTTCTGTTTCCTGCACAAATATTGTTGACATGTTGTAAATTTGTTAACCTTTTCTCGGGGTTCCTTTTCAATGAAAATGCAGTTACTTAATAACAAAATTCCCTTCTTTTTGTGTCCTTTTTTTTCATCAAAATCTCGTTGGCATGTATGAGCAAGGTTACTCTAACCTTTAATTAACCTGCCACTTACCCATGCAGAAGTGTATGGTACGGCAAACGGCCACTGGTAAACACTGTCCTGTGTTTACATTGAGAACGGCTTACAGTGGTCTGTGTTGTTTTAAGTATACCAGAAATATAATCATTGCCACCTTATATTTTAATATTTTTAATGAAACATAGCCTACTGATTACAGGAGCCAGCTTAGTGAGTCGTTCAGTATTGTAGCTTTGACATAGGTTTTATGTAGCTTTACATCACCCCAACCTGGAGGAAATTCACGTGTCTCGCACCTAAACTTCAATGTATAAAAACACAAAACAACGATGCCAAAATGTTTTAAGAACACATAAAATCACGGATAAAAACAACAGTGATTCAAACTGCTGGTGACAATATAGATAATATTGATCCGCCTTTCACCTAAAACAACGATAGGACTATACTGTCAACGCTATCATTTTCAACCCATGTGACATTTCTCCTTCATCAGACAATTCCGCCACAAAGACCAGAAGTGTACATAATATATCCATAACTCAAAAACATCACATTTTCCTGAGACAGATGTCTGTCTTTTGCTGTTGTTTTTTTTTTTTTTCTAGGCATCTCACTCCATGTAGGTGCATTATTAAGGTACTCATTTGAGAGACACCGGTCCTTATAATCGAGTTTACGTACGATAAGATAATGACTGAGGATGGACAACAGTCTCAACCGCGGACATCTATAACCATGCATTTCCTTTGAGGGGATGTAAGGGTATACCTGTAGTAAGTGCACGCTTTAATTCGAAGGTGATACATTACTTGCTGAAATAACTTTGACATGAAATTTGATCCATGATCAGATTGATGAACTTAGCTAGCCCCCCCCCCCCCTCCCCCATTATAGTAAAGAACTTGTCATCAATGGTGTTAACTATCGCTGGTGTTTTAATATTCCTGAGAGGAATAGCCTCAGAAAAAACCGGTGAAGGCACACATGTAATTCTTCGAGTTAGGCCTATAATGTACCCATTACCTCTTTCTGTTCTAGGCTATGATGGCCGTACTGAAAGGTAGGGAGCCGTTTGAACTTTTCCGGCTAGGCTTACAAGCGTGGAGAGGTCTGCAAAATTGTGCCATCCTGTCGTAACTGAAGGATGCATTTTATTGGATTATGGCCATGGACACATTCTTTCTATATAACAACATGCTATCTGGGGAGTTATTTAGTCCTGGGGGAGGAGAGCATAAACAGCATAATCAGAGGGGTCCTTCCTAGCTTTTGGTTGGGTAAACTGTTAATTATCTACACTGGCTATGACCAGCCAGCATTAGCTCTGACCGTTACATAAAATTCCATGTTCCGGATTAAAAAAGGCACCTTTTAAGTATAGATTTAGACTCGTTAATGACGTATCCCCAGATTAGCCACATTTTACTTGTTTTAACCCATTGCGGGAGTTGAAGTTTACTGGAGCACCGGCAGGACTGGTTTGAGGTAGTGAGCACTCACCATTATTAAAGTAAGAATGTAAGCTTCCAAGTTTACAATGTATTCATCACTTTTACTGAAATTGCTACGAGTAGAGACCTGGTCTTTAATGTGAGCAAATTATTTACTCCTCATGTAGTTTAATCTCTACTGTGCTACTTGCATTTAATATGTGTGCATGATTATTGGTATGAGATGCCTAAAAATAGTTAAGTGTGAACCTACACTGATTGTCATGTGCGTTTTTCTGTTATGACTGTCTCTGTGAAAAATGCTGCTCAAATTGGGTTCAGTGGTAGAACTTTCAACCTCGGCCGGCGTTACAGTATCATGTGACCCATCTGAGGGCGCTAGAAAGAGAAATGGCCTCGGTGTAAGGACGGAATTTGCACATGTTGATATACAGCTGCAGTGTCTGAAAACGTCTTCCCGAGATCGCACCCATGTAACTTGCTATGACATAAACCTCAGTCCCAATATGACGGACTCATGAAGAAAACTACATCTAGAATTGGAAAACATTTAAGTTGATTTTGCGAAGAAATGTCCTGGTACGATAGCGGTCAGTGGTAATGGCGCTCTGTTCAGATATTCCTAGTCGTATGGATAATCCCACAAATTTTGAAAGACAGATTTAGAAAGAAAACTTTCAGTGCCTCTATAACCTTATTTTATTTCTCAGGGTCGCATTTCTACTTTACTGGTTACTTCCAATTAGTGTTTCAAGGACAGAACTTCTGATCCCGCAGTTTTAATTCTCAAATTAGAGCCACTCTTACCCTTCCTCCCAACACTGACAAAGAAACAATAATGTTGCTGCATTTCAAGTTAGTTGAAATTAGGGATGTTGCAGTGTATGTACTCCTTTTTTTTTTTTTTTGGTGTCATGTGTGGGGAGATGGGTTGGGGTATATGGGTGTATGCGTGTGTGTGCGGTTTGCAGATTTAGTTTGGTGGTTGGATTGTCCGTCTTGCTATTTGTGGGATCCCCGGATCAAATCCCGGCCGTACCACTAGGAAAATTTCTAGGGACTCAAACTTGGCTTGTTCAGTGAACCCGTTTACATTAGTGGTGCTAAGGGGGTCATTTGGGTTCCAAGGCTGCTGTCCGATTTAGGTCTTATCCACTTCAGGTTGCTCCGCTCGATACTGCTGAACGGCCAGGTACTCCACTTTTCCCAACCTTTGGGAAAGCAGCTTAAGGCTGGGGGGGATTGGGGGTTAGTCCGCCGTTCTCGGACTTTAAATTAAATGGTGATCTTTGGAGCAGGTTTCGGTTGGCGATCATCTGGTTTTATCCTTGCTCCGTTAAATGGTCCTCTGAACACCGATCGAAAATAGCAGACGAATCTCATATGGGCTTTCTGAACTTCATACTTTCAAATTCAAATTCATTTTTTTTTCTTTTTTTTTTAAGGGGAGTGGGGTTAAGAGACACCGAGCTTTTTCTCATGAGCCTATACGTTTAACGTACCACGCTACTAATGGAAAATAAAATCTGAATGACTAGAGTCCTACAGAATGAAACTTTTGATGTTACAGCCCAAATTTTCTTAAGATTATGGAGTATCAACTAAATGTGTTTGTCGAAAACTTTGTTAATCCTGCAAAGGAAAGGTTATCAGTTTTAACGACAGTTAACCGACAATCAGGTAAATTACATCCGCTGCTTTCGTGGTAAGGTTCATTGTGCTTGGGAACGGTGCTTGCAAAGCATCTGGCAAATACAGTAAACAGTACACTGATCCACTTTATTCTTTTTTCCCCCCTTTAGGATGCTGAAAAGTACACTGTAGGAAAAAGTTCATTACATAACAGAAAACAAGTTTATAGGGCATTAAACTGATTCCGGCGCTAAACCGCTATCTCTATGGATGAAGTGTCCAAGCATGAAGGGGGTTAGCTATCCTTGTCACAATCTTCGAAGGGCTCGGCAGGCAGGCCGAACAAGTGGCTTTACAGGAAGAGTATTGAACCATATATCCATCCATTATAGGACTTCTGGCATTCGCTGATAGAATGCTACTCAATTCCCTACAATCAGATGGAAAGTTATCAAAGTGTAAGAATAAAAGCGTAATCAACTCACGTGATCAAATATCAGCGTCCTTTGAATAGCTTTAAATAGCCTCTCGAGAGCTTAAAGGCATTTCACTGACCACCCCAAGCTACATCTTGCCTTGGGGGTAAGTAAAATTCTCAATTTGTTCTGCTCTTTTGACAGCAAATTCGAAAGATACCAAAGTAGCTGATATTACACAGCATGCACAGGGACCCATTGTTTTGATTGCAGGTGTGGAAGAGTTTTTAGTCGGGGTGTCTTCAGTTGACAAATTGTTTGTTTGTTTTTTTCTTACTTTTTTTACAGAAGAAAAAATCATATTTCGTAAAGCCAATATTTATGGATACAGTATGACAGATTATTCAAAGTAAAGCAGGATGGCAGGCCTTCGTTTCAAGAAATCACTTTTTCACGGATAGAATTTCACTTATTTGTTTTTCAAAAATAATTTGTTCACCCCACTTTTTCAAATATTTATTTGATCCATGCATAAAATGTAAGCTGATCAACTTAAATCGATAAATGGATTAAACAAAAAAAAAAAACAGGTGAAACTAAATTAGTAAGCGCATATCCAAAACGTTGAAGAAGTGTCCCAGGAAATAAACAACTTGAGATAGGCTTTTTTTGTACAGACAAAGTCGTATTTTTAAAACCATGGAAACAGAATGTTAGCTTATTCCAAATAAGAAAGGGCGGTGACTTTTTTTTTTCTTTCAAGAAGTAAGTTTCTCACAAAAAAAAAAAACAGTTATTTGCTGCCCAAGAATAACTTGTTCACCAAAAATTTCAAAATTTCCAATGAAGCATCTTTCGAAGCTCATCGTAGCCATAACGATTTGGGAGGATGACGATTTTCCAGATGTTTATCCATGAGCAGCCTGAATAATGTAACAATGGGGAAATCTATTTCCTCTTTATCCCGTGTTGGTCCGTTGGATAAACGCCCAATTTCCGTTTAAATGGAAAGAGCGGAGTTTTCACTGCACGCACTTCAAGCTTCAGTTTAAATATCTTGTCCATAACTGATGAGATTGGTGTTAGAACATAGAGATTAACTGAATTCATTTTTGCATGTACCTCCATGGTTAGAACAAACACTGCCCTGGTCAAGAATTAAGATTCCAGTTGTCCCAAGACTACAGATATGTTATCAGGTTATGTAAAAAAAAGGTCAAGTTTTTACGGTTGTTTTTTCAACTTGAATTGACTATTTAACCATATAGGCATTTGACACCAGTGAAAATGAGTAGATTTGGCTTGTAAAATTTGAGCTAAAGCTTTTAAAGAGGGTTGAAAGTGAAAAAGGTTGAAAATTGAAGATTAAAGTTTCATTTCTTCCCTTCATTAGTACGATAACCGTAGGTCATGTTCTGTTTGGAATATGATCTGTTGAGTATGATCTGCTGAGTATGATCTGTTTGGAATTAGAGTTTTAAGCAAATTTCTATTTCACAGTTGTGCATGCATGGCATTATGGGAATTTTGTGACGTCATAACAGATAAACTACTTGAATGCCCAGTGTATTTCTTCCTACGCCTTCTCTGAAAATGTTGGCGGCTAAGCAGCTGGCTTCAAAGCATTGTTCGGAGCGACCTAATTGTCTAAGGATTAGTTGACTTGTATGACGTTGCTAGGTAAATGACATTGGACTGGAATCGCCCAATAAAGGAATGACATATCTTTAAGGCAATTAAGCAGCTTATCTTTACTGGCTTTGGTGGATCAGAGTATTAGCAGTAATTAAATTTTCCTTCCTATCTCCTTCCTATGACATCTCCCTGGTATGACAGAATGCGGAACGATCCGCGTGGGGTGTTTCTTGGGAACAGTGATCTCGGGTTCCGCTATCCGCGCCAAGTAAACGCACCCCAAGTCAGAGTCCAGAAACTCAGACTAAGATCTAGCGGGCAAAGAAACTGACAGATGCCGATTTAAATTGCCATATGTCAATTTAATCTTACATATGACAATTTCTTCGAATCAGAATTCTAGGAGCTGTCATGTGCCGTTATTGTCCAATGGGATCGCGAGAAAATGGCATGTACCGACTTAAAGTGTCATATGTCGATTTAGTCTCACATATGATAGTGTCTTCCAATTGAAAGTCTAGAAGCACGGTCATGTGTCGTTATTGTCCAATAGAATTACGAGAAACTGACAGATGTCGATTTAAATTGAGATATGTACGATTTAATTCGACACATGACAGTTTATTCCAATCAGCTTCTTTAAAATGAGTCATGTGTAAATGTAAACCAATGAAAGGACTTGAAACTGTCATATGTAGAAAAAAAATTGGCATACGTCGATTTCTTGGGGATATGACGATTTCATCCAATCAGATTGCGAGAAACTGACATACGACGATTTAATTCGACATATGTCAATTTCTAGGCTTATGGCACACTAGGTGCACCATAGCAGTAAACGGCGTACCGTCCGAGCAAGACGGCGGCGCCCGAGCTGTTCATGTACTTGGTCGGCAGTCTGCACGTGAAACGCGGGAAGAGTCAATATTGAGAATTCGTAATTCTTTCCACCTAGGGTTCCGCGTGACAATAAACACAGCTTTATGCTCTTCTCCTCTTGGAACTTTTGATGCAGCTTTCGGTTGTCTTCTGGGATACAGGCTAATATTCTCCTAGAATATTTAAGAACAACAACTGCAGTATTATTTAAAGCTGCATTATGTGTTCATGTATAACAATGTATAATGTCACAATGTACAATAGCTTCAAGGCATACATCAAAAGCTATTGATTATCTTCCAACAGATGACGATGGTATAGTGGTATAGGCATAACACCTCCCTGGTATAGGGGCCTGACCTTTTCATCGCCCGAGACTGCGCAATCGTAGTTTGACACAATATCGAAAAGTCCACGTACCTTTTCGAATGATCGAATCATATCGGAACATCAAAAATATCCAACCATTTATTGTTTATTGTGATTCCAGACTTTCCGTGAAATAATGTACCCGACATAATCCTCTATGGTCAGGAAATGATATTTTTATCTATATAGGCCATCAGAGAGCGTTTAAGGTGAATATTTCGCGACTTGGAATTCACGTACAGTACAACCGACTGAACACCTCATTGAATCTGCAAGGTCCCTGGCCATGGCAGGGAAATAACTTAGCAAGTTTTCAGAATTTGAAGAAACGTTGTAATTACTTTTACAGAGGTGATTATTACCTCAAATATTCTCATATACACTGATTTTCCAGTTAAGCATGCGAATCTTCGGATACTCAACACTGGAGAAGTGGGGGAGGGGGGGGGGGGGTAATTGTGGATGGAAGGGAAAAAGAAATGACCATTAGTCTACATATCTGTTCTATATGGACTGTCATTAAATCTATCAATACATATATATACTGGTAAAAAAATATCGATGTATACAATAGTTCTCACTTTAAAGTTCGTGTGAAATACATCTAGAAAAAAGTGCTCATCGAAAGTTTAAGAGTGAAACCCTGAAAGAAAACCCATGATTTTGATTGAGTTCCTACCTCATACAGTTTTTGAGATATATGAAAATACATGTTTCCAAGACAAAACCCTCAGGACAAGTAGAATTCCCAAATGACCTTGTAATAAAGGTTAAGTAAAGAATTATAACACAGGACATAACACGCGCCCCCCCCCCCCTCTCGTGACGTCTTACATAGTGAAATTTTTATTCATATAGGCAAGTATAAGCCAAAGTTTTGCTGTAAAATAATCAATATTCGATGGATTTTGATGGAATTTGTGGCTTTTTACAACATTGTTAATGATTAATGTAAGCAACAAAAAGTCATTTTCACATTTCAAGCTTTTGACATTGGACGGCTCATCAAGTACCATACCGAAACAGTCGAACAAAAAAAGAAAAGAAGTTTATGTTTACTTATGCTTACAAGCACCAAGGTTCTCGTGGTTGTACCTTTATCATTTTGACGTGCCGTTTAGGACCCCCCCCCCCACCATACAGCATGCCAAAGAAAAAAAAACCTGAAAGTGACGTGTAGATTTAAATCGGTAGCTGAGGACGTCCTCACGCTCTGCTTGGTTGAAAAAGTCATGTGTTGACCAATGACACTTTTTTCTTCTTATGACAGTTTACCGTACTTTCACTTGGGTTAAAAAAAAACACTGTCCACGATTGTCGAATGACAGAAACTGTTATTTTCCATGGGAACAAATTGACAGATGCCGATTTAAAATTGGCATATCGACCTTAATCGGCAATTTCAGGGTTCATGGCACGTTACGGGTTCCACACCTCTCTTGTCAGTTCCAAATAATGATTGAAACCTTGGTCCCACCAATAGCTCCAAAGTGCCGGCTAGAACTACCAAAATTCTATTAGCAAATGGCGATGGCAAAGTGATTAAAGCCCACGCTGCAGTTTATGCATCAGTGTGCAGTTTATGGATCATCACGTTCTTGACGATCGGCTAGCCATGATACGCGGGATTTAATGACCTAACTGATAACGGAAACCCTGCTCGTGTTTGTACAGATTAATAAGTACCCGGCTTTTAAGTCGCCTTGAAACTATGGTCACGATTATTCGATGAAGACTGACTGAGTTCTTCGTTTGGCTCTGGTGTCACGGTCACCTCAATGGACTGAAGGTCGGCTGTTTATTTTTTTTTCATTCCAATTCAACGCACGAGTCAGGTATCGAGCCGAGTAAACTCATCACTGCCTATGAACAATAATCGAAGGTCAACCAATCGCATCGCCGTGATAGGAATCGTGAGTTTTCTTGTTTGTTTTATTTTAATTTTAATGCAAGTAAAGTAACCTTCCAAGCAGTAAACTGAATAAATCGCTTTCTGGAGTCTAACCCTCACTCTGTTGATTTCTGTATTACCTGTTGGTATACTGCAATAGTTGACAATTTCCGACTTCTGTAGATAACATTGTGCAATAGGAAAGACCATCGATCTTCTAGTGCAAGTAGAACTACGCTATGATTCGTACAACATGTAGAGGTGTGCGCAATAACGACGAGTTGCGTCTACGCGGCCCTACAGCAACTACGGTAAGACTCCCCACTGTACACAAGGACATAGCGGAGACCGAAAACTTCGGCAAAGGAAGGGAAATGGCGATTACCAGAAGTAGGAACCTGGGGTCGAACAGCTGGGGGAAGGGATGACATTAGGAGAAAGTGGGAGGAAGAGAGGGATGCCGAAGAGCCAGAGGGGGGAGGCACAGATAGATCGAAATGAAGAGCAATGTGTTAAACGCAATAAAGAAGTCAATTCACTTACGTTGGCAGAAATCATTAATCAGCCAGCTGGATGCATTTTACATATCCAAAACTTTGCTGAATAGAACTTACTACAAATCCTGTGCTTCATACCACACTAAGACAAGAGACACGTGTCAGGTATATTTTGTTACCACGATCCTCATCGATGATGAGCAAACATTGACATAGCCAAATTGACATGAAATGCCAACGTTTTCTTGAACGGTATTTTATATCAGCACGAGAAACTTACTTGTCCTATCCAACGACCAAAATGTGTAATTACGAAGTAAAGAACGTTTTCTGACTAATTCACCATGGACCTCTTAACCAAACACAGCAGGACGGGCATGTAGAGGTGGATTCCTCCCCCCCCCCCTCCTCCCACCCTCTTGCAAAAAATGTAGTTACTTTGAGTGCACTCAGCTCCTTTTGACAAAAGTGCTCTTATCGATGTAACATTATATGTATTAAGATTTTTCAGAGTGAATTTTAGACATATTCCTCCAACTGTAAGAGGGTTGGTCTCTTTAAGACATTTACAGTAACAAACTTGCAATACGGTGACAGCAATGACCTCGTTACAACGTACAACTCTGTAACGATTAGGAAACTGCAGCAGTAACTCCAGCTGAAGTGGACAATCATAACATTACCGGCAGCATTAGTAATACACTTCATTTGATAGCTACAACACCGGATGTGCAAAGCCAAGTGTCAGGTTCATACAAAACATTAGATACACAATACATACACAATACAAACGCACGGTGTTGAGTCCAATGAACTCAAGCCTGTCCAGGTTTGTATGTGATTCCAGCGGGGTACGTGATACCAGTCGGTATAAAGCAACACGCACTTAATGACACAAACATGGCGAAGAGTAACGACAACAAAAATAAGAGCGGTGGCTCCTTCTACGACGTAATTGTATATCTCACTGGTGGGCAGACCGGCATGTACGATTTCCCGTACTCGGTGTCAGTTGGCATATCGAATTATCACCTCGTAAACCTCATCGAGAGCTTAACTGAACTCCTTACTTTGATACAAATACAGTCATTGCTTGTCACCGTATGCGTACCTAACGGTGACATTTTACTGCGTAGTGTGTCTAAGGGTCTACACCAGCCATTGGACCCGAGTAAAAGACTAAGGTACGCATGAATTTAATCAATTCAGAGAGAGAGAGAAAGAGAGAGTAGCCTACTGTCGATTCCACGGTAATATCCACATGCTTGTTTGTTTACACTTGCATTCCTGGTAAGTTAACATTTCCTTTATATGACGATGTGTACTTCCAGAAACCTACTTGCTAGTCGTGTTTTTTTTTTCTTTTTTGAAAGTAACCTTTTCAAGTAACTTCAGATAGAAATTATCCAACGGTGCTTATTTCGTTATCGTGATTTTACTAATTATTCTTTATTTTTAGCAAGTGAAAGAAAAATATCGGCTGGTGACTAAAGATTGGTGGAAACAAAACTGAAATGAGATTTCTGTTTTGTTCACTTACGGATGATTGTGGTAACATGAGATAAATGTTGACATGATTTTAGTTTATATCTTGTTGGGTAAACGACGTAAGAATCGATAGCATTTACAACGTTTATCAACTTGTTGAGGTTGTCGATATAGCCTGCACGGCTACTTTATTAATATCGTGGCAATTACCGGCCATGCAAACTGGATACCGCAAAATAACTCAGTGACGAGTCTGCCTGTGTTTTCATACTGTGTGGCGTCATATTGCACAAGACACTGCCACTGTGGGGTGAAGTGGGAGGGGGTGGTAAAAGTAGCCAATCCCATTGGTTCAACTAGGGATAAATTAATGTTTTATCTTCAGGCTTATCTAGTCAGTCGTTGATCACCTCTTTGGTTTCTTTTCATCTGCGCTTATTACCGTTATTAATCACGAACCATCATCCACGGCGCTCATATCATGCATGGCATGTACGTCATGCAACGATTGTTTCGTGTGTGTTTTACAACCTATACGTTATATCGTTCTCCAGTATAGGCAACCTATTGCAGTGGAAGACTCGATACGGCTCCAGTATAAACTGCATCATCTAAGATTCCGCCCACAAGCACATGCTACGTACGCTGCATTAGAGACGTTCTCGGCTACATATCAGAATAACTGATTATACCAGCAACGTTGTCTATAGGGTGTTTGGTTGGTTTACTGTAATGGCTTACGGGTTGTCGTGGTTACCGATCGCTACTTCAGTGGTACTACTAGCTGCCATGCTTATTACGTAAGTATATGTCATACATAGATATATGTCGAGCTTATATTGTTTTTACATCGACTGTTTCTTTGACCATGGAGGTCTGTAATAGTTCCATGCTCTGAATGACGACGTACTTTTAGGTACGTAGGCCTACATGAGACACGAGTTGAATGAAGAGGCATGCGGTTTAAAAACGAATTCATTGCTGATAGAAATGGCAAGACTGCAATCAAAGTTTCTCAACATATACAAAGAAAATTTTTGGCGAAGTTTACCCTGTCAGAGCAAAATTCAGGAGACATATCAAATAAAACAGCTGTTGGTTTTACAATAGCGAGATGATTTTACCCATCACTGCAGCATTTCGCTGGTGCAGTGGGTGTGCGCGGTATACCAACAGCATAACTGCTATTCTAATAAGTACGGCACCCTATTTGTACCATTTGCACTATCTGACGTTAGCACATTTACGTGATCAAGTCTTTTGATGATGTACACTCGTTACTTGATGACGGCGTGACGGTTCTGCATGTACGTGTGATATGTCAAAGTCACCAAAGGATGAACAATCATTTGATTAAGGCATAAATTAAGTTACAACTGCAATTTCAATTTTAATTGGAGTTCCATAGTGATTACATCTCAGATCATTTGGTGGTGCGGTTCCTGCTTCTATGTGCGTGCAAACAGAAATTTCATGAAGATAATAGAAGTATCCAATTTTGTTTCATTGATAGATCCATCGAAAAAAAAAAAGATACGGAGGCGGCAAACATCAACTCTGTCTGTCCACATACTGCTAACTCCTCCCACATGCTTTTATAAATTTGTGTAAAACATGAACAGAATATAGTTTCGGTGGAGTGTTGTTTCTGATATTCAAAACATTTTGGTGCAAGGTCCCACGTGATACCCGTTTTGTAAAATATCTACTCATACAGATTTTTTTCTAACAATGTCGATCGTTTGGTATAATCATACTCTGTTAACGGTACCTTAGGAGAGTTCAGAAATTTTTAGTAGGGCCCGGTCCAGTGTGGGCCTATGGTCCATATTATGAAATTCTGTTTTAAAAGAGCTTCTCTTCCCCATTCTTTCATGGATTTGTATTAAACTTGGATAAAATGTTTTTTGGATGGTGAGCCAATTTGGGGTGTTCAAAAACGTTTGGTCAAAGATCCAATGTGGATCCTGTGGTCCATATTATGAAACTCTGCAAAACGCTTCACTCTTAATCTTACATACCCTCTTGCACATTTATTGATGGCACAATGATTGATGGCTTATTACAATGATACTCTGTAAATTCATTGAAGGTCCCGTATGGGTCCTGTAGTCCATCTCTTCAAACTCTGCAGTGTTTCTCTCACAGACTTTCATGTACAATGGTGTTGGCTTGTCACAATCATACTCTGTTATTGTTACATTCGGGTGCACGTAAATCTTTCGTCCAAGGTCCTACAGGGGCCTTATGTCTTTTTATGAAATTCGATATTCACTTCAATATGCGACTCGGCCCACATGCGCTCATAGATTTGTATGAAACATGGACACAACTTTCCTTACGTGGTGTGTCTATTGAGATATTCAAAAACTTTTCGCCCTGGTCTCACGTGAACCCTATGGCCCATTTCATAAAATTCAGTAAAATGCTTCTACTTCTACATATTCTCTTGCACGTTTTCGATGGCTTGTTACAATGAAACTGTGTAAGTGGTACCGACAGGATAAGGTTTTATCTTTGCGCACCATGGATCATGGGACTTTGAGTAGTACGTTAACGAAGTTTTCATACCTATAATGCATTGTAAACGCTTTCAATGATGTGGGTTTGAAAAAGACATAGGGTCTAGGCCTGTGAGTGGCTAAGCTTACCACCCGTTCGGCAGTAGACCATACCCAACATCGTAACCTTATTACGTACCCGAGGCCCACTAACATTTGGCTATAAGACAAAGGGCGTTACGTTATAACTCAGTGGGGCAGCGGAACCGGGGGGAAGCTTGTGTGCGCAGTCCCTCCAACACAAGAGTCAGGGAAGTAAAAGTATTTTTATCCCCCTCAGTATTTTCAAGAGCTCAGAGAATAAATGAAAAAGAATGTATAATTAAATTGCATAAATGAGATGCCTACCTCAAGGCTTGGGTAAATACGGCGCAGCTTAGAACACTCCTGAAATATTGTTTCCTGCTGTCTGGATGGCTTTTGAAACAAAAAAGACTTTCTAGCACTATCTGCGCCAACAGTTTGTGGCGCTCCGCTTAGGCATTCAGTGCCCCCTGCCCCCACAATATTTGTTTTTCTTTCGAAAGCGCCTGACTTACGGCTCACGTCCCTGCTTCTGCTGCTTACGACTATGAACTACCTATTCCCTTTCAAACATTTTCACAAGATGGACCTCTCAAAATAGGTGAATTTCATTAAGCCTACACTTATTCAGTGTCTTAAACAGAAATCGAAGTACTTATCTTTGTTTTGTAAAAGATATCAGGTGATTACACTACTATTTGCACTTGGAATATGAAAAAAAAAACTAAGTCGGTCAGTTTCGTCTATGTTTGCCCTCCCCCCCCCCCCGTATCTTTTATTTTTGGACGGCTCAGTCAATGAAACGAAATGGGATACTGCGATTATCTTTATGACATTTGTGTTTACACGTACATAGAAGCAGGCACTGCACCACCACACGATATGAGACATAATCACTTTGGAACGCCAATCAAGCAGCGGTGTGTGCATCATCAAATGACTTGTATATATCACATGTACATGTAGAAAACTTCACACTTTAATCAATTGATAAGTGTACATCATCAGTAGACTCGATCGCGTACATGATCACACCTCCATCAAAGGATAAGTGCACATCATCAAATGACTTTGGTACGTCATCAAATGAGAGTCATGTCAACATAAACTGATACAAATAGCGTGCCATAAATGACGTCAATAGAGTTCTGTGTGGATACCGAACATACAGGACTTGTCTTACTTTGGAAGTTGAGCTGAAGTATTGTTTATCAATGTATACGTGTTTGCATTCACCAAAAGAGACGACGGTGGCAAGCTCAGGGGTTCTTAAAACGAAATCACATATATGGTTGCCTATTCCACTACAGGCACTTCAAACTCCAAACCAATCAGAAACAGATATCTTGCTCATAACTCAAGATACTGTAGCTTGAAGAAAGGCTGCTTTTCAAGATGCATGTAAGGTACACTGGATGTTACGTAACACCGACATAAAAATTTCCTTTTTTTACTTAATTTGACCCTATACCGGTAGGGACAAATTGGACTGGAGTTCATCGTACGTTCAGCTCAATATGAAAGTAAAGGTAACAACTCTTTAAGTACCGTTATGTCTCTTCCAAGCCAGTTCTTATTCACTAAGTTGGGAAATACAAAATATACTCAACTTGGTTGATCATGATATGACATCATAGATTTCCCATAATGCAATGCACCACTGACCCCTCCCATAACAAAAAATAAAATAAAAATCCAAACCTTAGAAGCTCCAAACACAGCATAGCCATTTAGATATGATTTTCACCAGAAAAGATACAAGTATGTCCCGAGTTTCATGAATTTTCTGTATGTCGCTGATTACTCGACTGTGACGTCATATGCAAATTACCAACTTGCGTCTCCCAGCAGAAGATGAACGCAAACTCCAATGATTGCAGTGGTACAACATTAAAACCGTAAATTACGGTCCCGATGCTTAGGTTCCTCGCAATTTTCAAAACGTATTGCCTTTTGATCTGAACGCATTCGTGCGAACGGAACGTAATTATTAGCAGGAACGAGATTTTGACCAATCAGCGATCTTGATTAGGGCAACGTTTACGATTAGGAGGTTATGTTCGTGTGAAGAGAGAGGTTTTTCGCGCGTTTCTCTTGATTGGATTGAACGCCTTATAAATCTCCGACATGATATGAACGTGGCAGTCCGGTGCAGACCACGTTCCCCAGCACAATCTGCAGTCGTTGAAACTTTGTGACTCCACAGGGCCATATGTGTTTAAATCGGAAATCAGGGTTTGACTTAAAAAATTCCCCTTTAGTTGAGTTTTCCTTCTAAAGTGATTGTTCACCGAAATATAGAGACGTTGGGGAGGTGTTTGAAGGTAGAAGAAACCGTAATTATTAAGTAAATTACTGTTGAATGATTACTCGTAATATTTGTCGGGTGCAAAAAATAAATGTTCATGTACAAGACAGCCTCCTGTACACGATTATGCAGAATTTGACTCGTTTCTCGAAATTGTCCACATGTTTTGAGATAATCTTGATCATATTTGTTAGTTTTAAGTCATTGCACGATACCGGTTGGGAATTGTAGTGAAACAAATTGTGAAAATAAACCCTGATTTCCCCTTTAAGTTCGACCTCATCTTGTAAAACTCAGTTTGAAAATCGTTCACATCGTCTGATCGTGTAGACATGAATTCGTTGTGTAATTGTCTTTCTCGTTGCGTCACTACTCTCCAGAACCAATGACATATATCCCTCATATTGATTTATTGTGTAAATACCATAGCAACAATATATTACAAAGGAAATGGCTCTGATGTAAGGAAGTTCAAAGTTTTCCTTTTTGGTCCCAAGAGGTGGCAGACTTTCATCCTGGAGGAAGAAGAGGAAACTATCTCAGAGAAAGAGAGACAGATCGGTGGAGAGAGCTGGTGAAAGGGATATATTTGTCAATGTCTTGCCCTCGATGTGAATCTGGTAGCTCTAGTGTAGAACCAGTAGCGGATATTGAAAAGCCGCTATTGCACATATGTCCGTTATCGGTACCAACGAATAATTCGCAGACATTGTGCTTCCTTTTCCATTGAAGAAAACCGTTGGCATTCGTTTTAACATTCAAATTTTCAGGGGATGGAATGGAACGATACTGCAAACGCCTTCGCATATAACAAAAGTTATACGAAGTACAATTCACTTTGGGTTACACGCCCGTTCCACCCGGGTGGTCTTCATTCCTGTTTGCGCCTGGTAGCCAACACGTGTTGCAACACGTTGATATTATTACCTCCGTCTGAAGCAACATGTTCTTCTCTGAGACCTGAAGTATGTCAGCCCCACCACCCCCCCCCCCCCCCATCTCACTGTGGCGACACCAGGAGTTTGTATCTCCGGGAAACTGGCAAAGGGAGGATAAAAGAAACTGTTTGGGAGGGCAAAAAAAATCGCGAGTAGCGTGAAACAGCGCCCATAACACAAGTTAAGTAAGGTGGGCCACTTGTGGGGTCCAGAGGCAAAACTTTTTAAGGTCCAGATAGTGACACTCCCTGAAACTCTTAGGTTTAAGCATACCTCTGTCTGAGAAATTAAGTCTCATGGATTTCCTAAGACACGTAGGTCAATGCAAAATTATGAATAGGGAATAGACATATTACATGTGTGTATTTGTCAGGTCGCTTCAACTCAGTGTGTGTGGGGGGGGGGGGGGCAACTGGGGGAAAAGGTTCTGACGAGGCAATTTCCCACATGCCGCCACTTCGGTCCTCCCGAGTCCTTGTCATGGTCGAGAAAATTTAGCAAACGTTACTGACAGACTCCCCTGTATCATTCACTACTCTATACGACTTGAGTGATCAAGAGTTGCGGAACGTCACTTTGAACTGAGGTTTTAACACACCCTCCCCGCTTCCTCTTTCTTTCAAATAAAACTTGCATTTCTTTTAGAAAAATTCTCGCGGTATTGAATATGGCGAGGCGTCGTCACGAATAGAATATGATCTGAATTGCATGTTATAGTTGGTGACAAATGACATTGACCTAGCCCGTTCAAAGTGTGAGAATCGCACGTATATACGGAAGGTGTTTCGCTTTCAGTATTTAAAGCAGAAGGTGTATGGGTTATTTTGGGAGATATAAACCAGGGAGTGGCACTTGTTTTAGCTTTTTTCTTCAACTGTGGTATGTAAGTATGGAGTCAGTCTTTTGCTGCACTTTTGAACACGTAGGAATAACAGTGCGCATCCTGCTTTAATCGATGAACAGTATCCATAGCAACGCATTTGTGTGAAAAATAAATTATATATACACGTCACTAATGAACTATTTTATGAGGATATAATTTATTCTTTCAAATTTTATTCTATTTTGATAGATATATAATTGGAGTCGCCCTTGGTCACGTGCACCATCTGTTTCCGTACATCAGTGATGCAGGCGCAGACTACCCCGAGAGCAGTATCTTCAGTTTCCTGTTCGACGTCGTTGCATTTCTGAGTAAGTAAGCAGGAGTAAAATGTGAACAAAGGCGCCAACGTACCGTCTAATCCATTCAACAGTGCAGCAGTGTATTACCTTCGTCATACGTGCAGGAATAGTAAATCAGTAACAGGGACACAAAAATCGTCTACACTACATATAGTGTTGTAATGGAACTTTGCAAGACGTTTTTTGCTGAAGGGGTCACTGTGCATCCTTTCCCATGCTTTAGCAAAAGCCGGTGCCCTGTTCAAATTATTCATTATTGTTCTTACTCCTTTTTTCTAATTTTTATACACGAAGACCTCTCATTTTGGAAAGTGACGAAGAGTACTGTGTAAAGATATTCAGCCTAAATAGCTCCAAGTGGTAGCACTTCGTGTAGAACTTGCGTTTCAAAATGGCAGAAAAGAGGGGGGGGGGGGGGAGAACAAGTTGACGGTGGACTCACGTGTAACTTTAAGAAGATTAACTAGGAACAAACACTTGGAAATGAATTTTAGAGTTGAGTGGATAGGGTACATGACGCTCATCTGACATATCGCTGTACAACTGACATTCCTCTTGGATTCAGTTGATACACACAGAACAGTACACAAAGTCGGTATCATTTCTTCTACTCGTATTTCTTGAACATGTCTCAAGGTGAAGGGATGATTCTGAAGAGATTGTAGTATTTCTCATAACCTTTATTTTCTTTTTCTTTGTCTTCATTATTCTAAAGTATTTCTTTAATTGTCCGGTTTTTCTTTTTTCCCTTTCAATAGTATTACTTCACGTCTACACACAGTTTCTCATGCACCGCTCCTACTACAATCAAATGCAACAAAAGAGCGCCCTCTCGTTCAACAGTTTACGTATGGTCAACGCGACGTGTCTTGCCCTAGCGATTATCGCAAGCGCGGGCATGGTGGTCCTTGCGAATTTCCCAGTAAGTTGAGACATCTTGTAACGTTATGCACGTGTATATCTTTTAATTTTTGTGGTATCCTCTGATTGTTCGAACCAATGATATGTTCGCTGATGTTGTCATTAAGAGAACAGTCAGGCTGTGTCACCCCCTACTAATCGACCGTTAGTGTAGTAACCATTGCTTATAATGTTATCAAAAAATATCAACCACGACCACTAATGAAATGAGGAATTCAACAACTTACGTGATGATCAAGGACGAGCTGACCAGCGGTATGAAAGGGTACGAAAGGGACAGGCGCAGGGTACTACATCAACTGAGGGACTGTATAGTACTGTGGGATAATCGGATATCCTAATGATTTCCTGGTCTCGCTTCGTCTCTTTATTTAAGGAGGATAGTTAGTCCCCCACATGCATTCTACATAGCTTTTTGTGCGTTCCTCCTTCCAGTTCGGTGTAAAGACATCTCCTTAACAGGTTTTGTGATAAGGGACAACCTTCCAATGACAAATACCGTCAGACAGAGTCTCAGTAGAGAGTAAAAAAAAAATCGTGCCTTTTTAAAGTTTTCTGTTATGTTGAATGTTGACGTCCCCTAGAAATATTCATGATGATCCATTTTATGACTCTCCATTTAGCTTGAAGATAGAACGTTGTCTGGCCAAAGGTCATCAATGTTTGCCTTAATTGTGTAGGTAAACATCAATGACCTTCAACTAACAACTTCTTCGAAAACTAGAGAAAATTTCAAAATTAACCGTTTTGTCTCTCTCTCTCACTTACTGAGGCACTTTCTGACAGAGTTTGTCATTAGCAGGTCATTTTTGTTACGACAACACTATTAAGGAAATATGCTCGTAGTCGATCTGGAGAAAGAGAGAGCACAACAGATTTTCAGAACGTATGTTGCAAGTGTCTATCCTCCTTAGCTTTCGTCTCGTTTCGAATTTAAAAAGGTTCTAGCAGTATGATCCCTATTTACCTAAAGGTTAGCGGACGGTTTATTTCGGTTAATTCTCAGGCTCGACCTACAGAAATAAAATCATCGTTAATGGTGCAGGTTAGGCCCTCGCAGGGATATTTCACTCGTTACGTCAGTAAAACTTTCGCTTATTTTATTATTTGATTTTTTTAATTTATTTATTTTTTAGTCACTTTAATGAATTGCATAGTTTTAGTAAACTGTTTCGTTTTTCTCCTATTCTCGTGTGACCACCTCTGCAAAATACCCTTTCCTGACAGAGACGAAGTTTCGCGCATGTCCAGAAGCAGCGTCAGTCAATCTATGACGTCATCATCGTCTGCCACGCAGTCATGCAGGATGCGTAATCATTTATCCGGCTCAGTTAAACATTAGTTACCATTACCTTAATTAGAGGGGATTAACCAAGTTCCTTACCCTTGACGAGCAAAGGGAAATATTGCGTAAAATGGAAGTTACAAAATTAGACTATTATTGATAATGAGTTCTACTAACTGATGAATATCACTCTTGAGGGGGAGCTAGTCACGTGTTGGGTAATGTGTAAGGTGTAAACTTAGCCAAATGTGAAACGTATTAATCACTAAATATTTTTCATATTCAATGTCGTAAGTAGTATGTACAACGTAGATGCGTACTGTATGCATTAACTAAAACCATACACAATTGCTACCCACGGAGGCCCAGTTGAAATTCAATTTCAAGCAATCTTTTCAAGGTCAGTATTTATCACTGGTCCATACCCGAAATGTTGAATTGTTTTAAGTCGAAGCCACAACTTCACACACCAAGGCAGATGAGTAACTCCACACCAGGGTTTGGGTACTTCATGATAAGGGATTGCTTTTTATTACTTTTGGGCCATATTTGGGTGACTTATTGGCAAATCAATGGTTGGAACAACATCTGATAATAAAATTAGCTTGACTGGTAACCAGTTCAAACATTGATTTCTGCAAAAATAGCTATTGACTTTGTTCATCTCATCCCTTGATCTTGCACCTTTGCTGCAGTGCATTGTCAATAGATGCATAGTTTCTTGCTTAAAACTTGTAAATACCTGCAGTTCACCATCTTTCTTTACCAGGTAGAACTAGAGAAAATATTGATTTGCAAGTATTGCGAAGCTTACGTGAAATTGAGTCAAAATTGGACTTACTTCTCTGGCAAATGGTAACCCTGTTATTTCGTCCCATGGGGCATGGATGGGATGTCTATACCATAGGTGACCATTTTACCCGAAGATGATTTACCATCAAGTCAGGATCCGTTGTCGATGATATTGAATGCATCACCGTCGTTGCTACACGCCTGAATGGAAGTTGAATTTATCTCATAAAAGATCAAAAGATATCTTAAATTACCCCATGTTGTTGAATATTATTAATTGATCCCATACTGAGCTGCGCCTCCGCATAATGTGGTGTTATTGAAACCTCTCTCCGGTAACAAACATTAAAGCCGTGCTAACGGCAGATAATCATTCCCCCGAATCGATCGCTTCCGGGTATTGCAGATGACGTCATTATCTGTCTCTTCCCATCCCTGCAGGTAGACGAGAAGATACTGGTTCATCTCTTGGGGGCGTTCTTTTGTTTCACTTCGTCCCTGATTTATTGTTTCCTTCAGTCCTGGGTGTCCTATCGTCTCTCACCGGAATTAGTTCCTCCTTGGCTGTCGCTGTTTCGCCTTCTTTTGTCGGTTTTCTCGACCGCTTCTTACGTCCTACGTGAGTATTCACTCCATCGAATCACGAATATGATAAAGAAAACAAAAGAAAAACAAGTCTCGTCGAATTTTAATGTTTTCGAAAAAATGTAGCAAACCAAATGGGTTGAGTTACAACAAAAAGTGGATACACAAATCTGGCACCTACATTCATTTCCAGTCAGTAGAGTATTATGCATGCAATGTTATTCTATCAGAGTGTTTGACGAGCCCTTAAAAGCCGTTAAGTCTCAGTTCTGACGACTACTAGTTTACTTTCGAGTGTAAAGAAAAACTTAACAAGAATTGCGGTGTTGGTGCCACCTAATGCGTTATAGACAGTGTTGCAGATGATTTTACAGCCCCTCTGCCCCCATGTCGCAGAATGACCGTGTATTGACATTCAACCGACCAACCTGACTGAACTGGACAACCGGATGCTAACACTTAAGGCCATTTTCTGATTCTGCCATATCTTCACAGACCTGGTCATCTCGTTTTTTGTTATTGAGAGACGAGAGAGAGGGTTCTTTAATTTACACCCAACACGTGATATCATTAGCAGGCTCTGCTGTCGCACCTGCGCTCATCATTCACAGCATGCGTTTCCACAGTTATTTATGAGTGATACTCTGTAAGAATAGATCTTACTTCAGCAGTCCAGGAGTTACAATATGGGACACAAAATGGAAAAAAAAAAGAAAGGTAATTAAAATTAATATAATGACCACCCACATTTGTAGATGTTTGTAATAAAGCCTCTTTAAGAGTTATGTTTGATAATATTACGGTACAACGGTGGTCAACAATGTGGTAGGTAATATGAAGAATACTGTCAATACATTTAACAACGCGATTACAACTTATAGGTTAACTGTAACAAAGAGGGCGTAAGTGCGATTTAGAGAAAACGCAAAATACCCTGAGCGCGCAAGGCCATAAAATTGAAAGGAGAGGGCGTCATCGTAAAATTTACATTAAAAACGGCAGAGCTGAGCCAGTTTCAAGAAGTTAGCAGAACTTACATATAACTAAAGTTTTTCATATTTTGTCTTCCCTCCATTTCAAAGTCATAGTATGCGGAACGGTTCTTCGCTGGGATGCGACCCCAGAAAATCCAGTGAGTACATATAAATGTTTATGTTTCGATACTTAAGTCCTCTGTTCAATCTTAATAATTACAATTCTTGTCTATTTGTAAAATTATCATTCTCCATTTTTCATGCAGCTGTTGCCATCGTCCACCCGTATTTCTGTGAGAGATTTATGTCTCCTCTACCTCGTTTTTACGTGATTTATATTGCAGAAATTGAGGTACCGGAGAATCAGTGCAGGTTGTGAGTGGTTCTTGGCCGCTGCTTTGATTGTTTACTTTCTCACATACATTCATGAGTTTCGGAGAATCGATATCAATGTTCATCTTCTCCACTGGAACGCGGAGAGCAACTCATGGAACCCGGAAGTGACCGAAGATTTGCTCGAGAGATTGACAGGTAACCTACAGAAGGAACCGAGGTCCACTCCCGGTGGTAATCAGTGCCTGGGAAAGTTTAACAAGAAAGTCAAATGGCAGAAAGCCAACTCAGAAGACGTTATTTGACAGACGAAAAACCTTTTAAAAGCCTAGAATGCTTAGCAGATCGGTATGCATGTATGTATGTGCGTGTTACTTAAATTGTATGTATGTGTATAGGTGGGTTTGTTGTGAACATCATTACGCAATTCAAGTTAACCATAGTGCCTTCACATTTTCTGATAATTTGTATCATAGAGCGTTTTCAGATTACACAGAATATCTTAGGAAAATATATCTATTTATAAGTTTTATGATGTACAGAGATATGTTTTATTTTATTCTACACATAACTTATCCACCACTGATGACGGCAATCTCGAGAAAAGTCTGTAGAATTATATGTAAGTATAATTTCATATCGGTGCTTAGTCGTGGTCAATACCTTTTGTTACCCTCGTTTTTCCCTGCAATTTCGTCTCTAATTTCTTTGCTGGTCTCTAATTTCACCGAGAACGAGGTAACTGCGTCAAACGATCAGTCTTTCCAAAACCGTGGGCAGTGGGAGAGAATGTAAGAGAATGAGTCACGTGACCTTACTAACTTACTGCAGATAGACTGCAATCTTGTTCTGTACTGACAAGAAAAAGTTAAAGAAAGAGGGCGTGTTAGTATTTTGACTATTAGCATATAGTCGTACCATAGAAATAGAATGAAAACAAGAGTGACGTCATTGTAGCTACTCACTCACTGAACAAATCTAACAGATAAATATACGAGGGGCGTCTTAGACGGAACGGCAAAGCAGTCTTGCCTTCAACATTTGCGGCATATAATGCACATATGGTCCGAGGAATTTGCTCGTTTGATACCTAACTACATCTTTTAAAAAAAAAAAACAGAAGTAAATGCAACCGTTTGATTTCTCAAGATAACCTGATCGTATCCAGGGAAAACTGTCTTCCCTCGTTTAGCTGTTTGCGAGTTATATTATCCCAAATTCAATTGGATTTGTGTTACTCGGTTTTATCGAGAACGCTTTTTGCCATAAGGAATTTGGGCTTTACTTAATGTCCCCATGACGTCCATCTCGTTTATTTATTTCTCTAGTTCATACAAGCCTGAGTATGTCACAAATTTAACTCATGTCTTGAAACAGATTAATCGGTGAAATGCGAACAAGAAACAATACTTATAACGTGAAGAGTAGTGACAGTTGATAGGACTTGCTTTTTTACAGTGTATCCACGTATATTACATCTTGCCATCCGTATGTGTTGTTGTTAGCCTGTATGCTTATATGTGTTGTTGTTAGCCTATGCTTAAACGCCTCTCCATGTATCTTTCAAGCCATCGATGGTTCTATGTTTAGGCCAACTCAGACATAAGTGTTAAAATGTCGAATTTGGTCACGGCCATATTGATTGAGCTTACGTACATACGGGTGTTACTTAGAACAATGCATATACGTGTGGAAGTGTGTTTTGCCGTAATCAAGACGCAGTTGTAATTTGATGTGTCTTCATGACTCAGATTACGCGTACTAAGTTTTTCAGACATCACAGAGCATATTATGAAAGTATATCTATTTAAGTTTTTATGATACAGAGTTATGATTTTTCTGTATTTTATTCAAAACATGACGTATCCGAGCAACAGAGCAGATTTTTACATGAGTTAAATTATATATCGGTGCTATACATAAGAAATAAAAAACATGTAAATTACTGCAGCAAGGGGGTTGCTAATTTATCTTCTTACAGTAAATTTAATTTATTAATCAATGCTACTTAGACGATTTCCTGGACTTGATGCCTCTGACGTACTCTTCACTTAGTCCCCATACCACCATTAACGCCTCCCATTGAACTTCGAGCCCCCCCCCCCCCCGTGCATGCGGGGTACTTTCAATTCAACATACTTTATTTCAATCTCTTCTAATAGTATAAAAGAATATGTTCATACTATTACTTCACAACACAGATTCCCCACCTATCATGGGATTGGTAATTACCTGACCTATATCATGGCAATTTCCGTATGTCGACCATTCAGATTTTAAGGTAGAAGGGGTGAAAGTTTTGAGAGGTCCTCCCGTCCACTTGACAAGGCTCAGGGACTGAATGTCGCTACGACACCCTCGATTTTCTAAAACAATCTAAATCCCCTTCAGTCGTCCTGATTTTCACATCATCTTTACTTTAACTGGTGTTCTTCAACATCCAGGTAAGAAAAAAATAACGATAATGACAGAAAAAATGACAAACAAGAGCCCGATGAGTTCTGTGGTTCCTTGTGTGGAGATCATTTTAACTGAAGTCATTTAGTCTTAGCCAGGGGTAATCCATAATGTATCATCACATCCAAAAAAGTTTGCACCCCATTAAGAATGCTGATCAGTCAAACTTACCCTACTACCATAGTAATTATCTGAAGTAGAATTTAGCATACAGTGTCCTTTTTGAAACTCATGAAAACGGAATGCTGGCTATAGCAGAAACGATCTCTGAAATATTAAGTTTTTCGTGAAACAAGAAACGAAGGAGGAACATCAATTGGAATCTGTCTTCCCGTCTATTGACATATATTTTCAAAGAGGGAGTTAATGTCTAAACAGCAAACTGTCCAGCACTCTCTGATCTGACTGACCCCAGAGGCAGAAAGGTGGTTGATACGAACATACGAACATATGTGCCTTGCTTATAGCAAATATAAACAATAGGCCTACGTCGAATATTGATAACCTAACTATACGGTGAGACGAATAAGTACCTATTTTTAAGAATTGAATAATACCCATTCAGCGGCATACTATAAATAATGAAAACATAATGATATTAACTACGGCAGTATAGCCCCAATTGTCCCTAAGAATGTTGATCTGCCAGAAGCACTGACTACCATAGTCCAAATATGAAAAACCGTCAACATTGAAACATGTAATTTGTAGAAAAACTATAGCTTTGCACAATGTAATAATTTATGGTCCATTCTGAAGTTGGACTCACAGACGTTGAACACTGCAAAAGGATCCACTGCCACAACGCTAATTTGACAAACCTTTCACATTGTAAAGCAAAATATGCCCAGAAGAAACATTTTGCATGATTTCATTTCTGTTTCTCTATGCAGCTGAGCGTTACTTTTCATTGTGCCACACGCCACTTGAAACTTATATTTAGAGGGCAGTGTACAAACAATGTTGTAAAAAGTCTAATGTACATAGGTAATTGGGAGCTTTCGCGTGCAAGTGGTCAAGTGTTAACCGTCGGTGAAGGGCCCTAAATCGATCTTTTCAAGATGTTACTAAATGAGTTGGGTCTTTTTGTGATTTGGATGTCGAAGCATGCGGGTTGGGGTAGTACTGTATGTAGTGTGAAAATTGAGGCAATTAATATAATTTTGACGTGGTCTTTCGCAACATGTTAGGCCGACGGAGGAGAAAAAATGCACACAACCTCTTTACTCACGTCGAAAAGAAAGAAAAGAATTTTGAATTTTTGAACAAGGACCCTATACCACTACTCTTTTTGATACGTGTCCAGAGGATAACGAGGAAGGGGTAAAACCAGAAATAGCCAATGCAAACCCAAACCAGCTCCCGGGACCTCCATTTAACGTCCCCATTCGACGGACAAGAGTGTACAACATCCCATCAGCTTCAGCGAGCGGACAAGACCTTAATCGGACAACGAGAGCCTAAATAACCTCTCAGCTTTACTAAACAAGCCAAATATGAATCCCCAGAAATTGTCCCAGAAGTGACTTTGCCGGGATTTGATCCGGATATCAAAAGACTGCAAGACGATCGCTATAACCACCGAGCTAACTCTCGCTTTGTTGACCTCCAGTGTAAAATCTAACCACCTAAGTTACGGAAAACTGAAAGTGCCATCACTGTTCAAAATGTCACCTCTCTACAGAGTGGTAGCTCATACATTGCGAAAACTTCTACAAGGCTTTCAAGACCACATTACATTCACAGTTTAACGTGTAAGTCAATGGGACAATTAATCAATTAAGGCAGGAGGTGTCAGTAGACAGTAGATGTTGTGATGGCGCTATTGAAGAATCAAATTTAAATTTCCGGAAAATAAAATAAAGAAATACGAAAGGAATTACAGAAATCTTCTGGTAATTAGTTTACAGACAAATTCTGTAATTCTTATTTATTTCTTTTTGTTTTTTTTTTCTAAATATTCACAGACAGTTTTCACATTGGAGATATTCCAAGTTCATATGGGATGGTACGGATATGAAACATCACATGAGATGAAGCCTTATTCACTTCAGATGTCTTTAAGGCGGGAAAAATTTGCGGGTAGTGTTTGATTACAAAACAAGTGAGCTCTATTCTACCTAAGAACTGTAGTAGTACAGCTTGAAAGCTATTTCGGGCAAGTTTCTTTGTAAACATTGTCTGGCAAAGCACCCAGCATTTCTGTTTACATTGTTCTTTGTTGAGTTTATGTGTGCGGGCATGGCAAAACCATAGAAATAGAAAACTAGAATAACGTCACTGTAACTATGAAGTCGAAAAAAAAAAAAACAGGCGACGTCACTCTGCCTTCAACACTTGCAGTATGTAATGCACCTATGATCCTAGAATTTTTTCGTTCGATATCCAACTGCATCTTTGGGAAAAGATGTTGTTCCATGATGACTTTCTCTTTTATCTATTTCTCTGGGTAAGACATAATATGATAATCGCTATTCAGCTCATTGTGTTATACAGTCGGTACAATATTTTTGTTTTTGTAAGTTGCGGAACATTAGTCTTTTAGGTAATTTGAAGTCCCTTGGAACATTTCCTGAACTTTAAACTAAGTTAAAAATTAAAAACATACTATTACTTAAAGACGTTTCAGAAGATTGTATATGTGTATCACCATCCATAAAACATATAAGCGCAATGTGGCAGAGCGCCAAAATTGTCTAACTTCTCAGTCTAGATCGGGTAGACATATATATGGCCACACAACATAGTGTTTTCCTTGTGTCTCTGCCAAGTTAAATCAACTCGGACACATAAACTGCTGACAGTAGTTGCAAATGTTGAACCACTATATCAGTGCACGTATCAGCATGATATCCTGCCTGAAGTATCCGTTGACTTATTACGCCCGCCCCGTCCCTCCTCCCTCTCCACGTTCCATCCTATCCATAACCTGCGCCCACTTCCCCCCTCATCGGCATGGGTAAAACGTCGAGTTCAGCCCAGACTGTCTAGTGGTCCTCCAGAAATAGCCCCAGGCAGCAATCTCTGGCGGACCGTCAGGTCGTCAAGTGGCCGAGAGAGGGCCACCAGAAGTCTGCTGGCTGACGGATCAACATTTTGCATAATGCGTCACGGGTTTTTTAATCAATCAGCGTCATCGCCATCGGCGGACGTTCCGCCGAGCCTCCGACCTCCGGCGGACCGACAGAGTGGCCGTCAGAGGTCCGTCGTCGGTCCCACCAGGTTTTGCTATCAGGACTATATGTAATTTGGTGTGGCCCGGTTTAATCTGCAGATGTACACTTTTGTCTCTAGGGTTCGAAACCTTATTAAGTGCGACGAAGTGGTGTCTAAATTTTCAAGTTGATGCAATTAAAATGAAATTGAAAGTGTTTTTTTTTCTCCAATGAAATTCACACGAAATGCCATAGTAGGCATGCCTCCAATGCAGACTTCACTGCCATTCAATCACACTCGACAGTCATTAGAAATAGCCAAAGGGCAGTTCAAAGAACACAGTCTATTCAGGGAGTTGTTAGGATCGTTCGCTGGTCAACAGCGAAATTTCAATTTACGAAATGCAGGTACAACTTTGTACTGTCAGACCATTTGTAGCAACAGAAAAAAAAATACATACATCACGTTAGAACGTTACACCAAGGAGGTAGAACCTCCTTGGTTACACAACGAGTACAGTACCAGTACCAATAGTGTGTGCCGTCATGTAGACACTATTTATGAAATGACTTAACTTGCAGACAAGGTGAGCCTTGTTTGCCATATGGCGAGTACCGTAAATTATCTATTACATCTGGCATAGGGGCGCCCTTGAAGTCGCCGTTATTCATCATAATTTGTAAAGTACTATTGATGTTGGAAAGTCCATATACACCCACAAATCACTATAGCAACGGTGTAGGTAAGATCATTCAGGAAAACGTTAGCTCCCATCGTTTTCCGGATGTCCATATAGAGAAGATCAGAAACAACTTTCCAGCAAGTCTTCTCTGTTACTGTACTATGCTCAATGCTTTGTCCTCACAATAGCCAGATTTCGCCAACGCGACGCTAGCCTGTGATAACCGTTCAGCAGAGCAATATTTTTATAACCGGATTTTGACGTCGGCCTACGCGTACATGTTGTCACAAAGGGGAATTTCTCTCCGCCTGCTTTCACAGCGACTCCGCATGATCGTTAAGGTTACGGGTTTGGCTCGAAAGAACCTACGTTAGTTTTCGTGTAGTAGTATCGCGAAGACCGTGCTATTAACATAGAGGCATTAAATCTATCACATCGTGCATGCGGACTTGGGAAAACTCATCTCAATTTAAATTATATCCCGTTTGTCTTCTGTTTATAATTGGATTGGAGGATACGTACTCTTCTTCGCAGGTAAGCTGGTAGCAAGTAAGTATATACTTACAGTCAAGAACATCTACATACTATAGTAATGCATGGATCGGGGTTACCGGGTGGGTGATTAATTCGGGGGGGGGGGGAAGTGGCGACGGGATCATTTCAAGCCCATGTATGGGGCGTAATCATCTATAAGCAGAATATAAAATCTCCGTAGCTAAATATCGCCGCAATTACGATGGAGTGTTAATGTGTAAACGCACAAGATAATGCGTGCATGTGGTACCCATCAAACTGATTGCACACTCAGACACGCCTAAACCATGAAATCGGTGACGTCATTGATCGTTGGAGGATACGATATAAACAGGAAAATGGAAAGGGTTGAAACTTCTATAGCACAAACTACGGGGCGAATCACTGGAGAATAACATCGGTTACTGCCTGTCACTAACCACATCCCCAATCCTAAACTTAACCCTGATTGCCTAAAAATCTTGTTCTTGTTAAGAATTTTTTTCCCTCCTTCGTTTTCTCCTTCTTCTTTTTCTCCTCCTTCTTTTCCTCCTTCTTTTTCTCCTTCTTTTTCGGCGACTTTGTGCGGGCGAATAGCTAGAACCAATACGGTGTACGTTATAATCTGCTATATATTCCAGCAAAGGCCTACAGTGGAATAATACATAGGCTATTTACACGCTGCCTGAATCCCAATTCTTGTAAGGTGTCCCGGGGTTAGGGGTACGGAGGGGTTGGCTCTAGGGGTCACTGGATGGAGAACTGAGCCTCTACTCTTGTTTAGTTTTCAGTAACCATTTCATTGAAATGGGTGTGGCACTGTGGCAATTAAATGCCGAAATCGTTTAAGTGAAATTTGTAAACAAATTGCCGTATACGTCAATAATTAATGAGATCAGACTAACATAGCGTACAATGAAAATAGCTTTAATCTTTGCTAAATCATTCATACTCATCATAAACATCTACAAAAGCTTTTCTCAACACATACATAAGATGGGTTGCGGAAGATCCATCATTTAATTGAACCTTTGACAGTTTGGGTGAAAAAATTTTCTTTGGTAGCAAATAACTGAATTTCTATCTGTGACCAACTTATTTCTGGAGAAGAAGGCCACGGTCCTTCCATATCCTGAATAATCTACTATTCTGTGACCACAAATAGTGGCTTTGAGAATATGATTTTCGTTTGCAGAACAAACGCCTTATTTTCCTTTGAAGTCACAGGTTCCTTTCCCCTGAAGTTGTCAAGCTTCTACCAATAAAAGATACGGTTCAGGGGCTTCATATTATCAGAACCTGGCCCGGAGTTGAACATTTCATTGAAAAAATTTTTTGAGCTGTTTGCAACTCAATGGCTAGGCCACCAATAGGAGGAGGCCTAGTTGCCAACTAAGTATCTTAGTCCCCTTCCGAATTGTATGGCCTCAATTCTCCTGAATATTAGTAAAGAGCGAAGTGCTCAGCAGTGTACCAAACACAAATTGGTTTGCTCTCATCTAGAAAATATCGGCAGTTACAGGCCTATATAAATACAAATGCCTCAGAGCTATGCCTAGAACACAATAAGCATAATATTTTACACACCCAAACACAAATTATACAGAGCAATGTAAAATAAATAAGAAACCGCTCTGAATGGATGCCAAAATTCGGTCCTGTTTTCCCCAAAATTTACTCAGCTGCGGAAGATACAGTAGTGGACGGTTGAATATACTTTTACACTGAATTGCATGATTTTGTGACAACTACCCCAGTGTGTTGTACGCACTTAGTATAAGTCCTGCATGGTGACGTCATCAAATACTTTTAGTCCCGATCATTTCATTTTTTGTGTTAGATTTCCTTTGATTTTCTTCAATTATTAGTTAGAACCCTTGAAAATCACAGTAACCGAAAATTGGCAAAGGTACAGCGCACAGGTGGGTGAGTCCTCCAATGAGGGAAACATCGTGTCAAGAGCGTTTATTCCAAGTGCACTAAACGAATTTGCAAGGGCGCGCTTTCTTTCCGAACTTCATTGAAACTTGACAGCAGGGCACCCCAGGCAGGGGGGAGGTTGGTAAATATCAGGTAGGCGCTACTGAGTACATGGGGGAATAGGGGGACGATGCCAGTGATTTGGGGGGTCCCTGACGATATACGATACATCACTGGAGTTTTTTAGGGTACTAAGCCCACCCTTCACACTGACTACATTTGGGGGAAGGGATGGGGAGAATGATAGGGGAGGAGTAGAGGAGGGACATAGGGACAGTTCAAAATGGTGAAAGGGGAGGTAGTCTAAAAACGCTTGAGAACCACTGTTAGACGATTGTGTGGGTATATAAAAAAAACTGTATAATTGTGAGCACGTCAGAGCTAATACACACAATCAAAGGAGCCATAGGTATGCCAACATGTGTGGCATAAATGAAGAAACTGTTGGAGCTAAACTAAAATATATATACTAATATATATATCGCGCGAAATCGAGAGCGGGGAGCGAGTTTATGGACAGGGGTCCAGGGGCCCATTTTAGGTACAGTAAGTTGATGGGGTCCATGTGCAAAGCCTGGGAAGCTCTGAAGTTTTAGCATATCTTTCAGTGAGAAGTCTCAAGATAGGTATACTTCGGTTCAATGTGCATCAGCCAGTAACAAGATTCCACATGATTTTAATGAATTCGGCTATATTACTCTAAGTTGACCTCATAAAAACTTACTACCCGGCCTAGTGGGGTCTAGGGACAAAGCGTATTGAGGGGCAAGCTCTGAGGTCTTAGCATATCTCTGGGTGAAGAATTAAGTCTCAATGACTTCCTGAATCATGAAGGAGAGAGAAGATAACATGATTGAGACAAATAATACAAAACTATGAATATAAACAGGGAATAGACATATACATGTATTTGTCAGGTCACTTCAGTTGAGTGGGGTGCAACACGGGAGGGGGAAAAGATTCTGATAGGAGCGAATTCTCCCATCTCCCCTCCCCCTCCTTCGTGTTGCCACAGTAAATCCCTTCATCATCAACTGGACACAGCCCAGGTTGCTTTAATAAGTTTGACACATTTTTGATTCAAGCTTTGTTTGTGTCAAATAAGAGGAAGTTTCAGTCTTAAAGATCTTGTCTGTCACTAATCACTTTCTTACCCTTTTGGTGCGGTCTTTCTCACGACTACCTATCCTCTTGGTATGGTCTTTCTCACGACTACCTATCCTCTTGGTATGGTCATTCTCACGACTACCTATCCTCTTGGTATGGTCTTTCTCACGACTACCTATCCTCTTTTTACGGTCTTTCTCACAACTACCTATCGTCTTGGTACGGTCTTTTTCACGACTACCTATCCTCCTGGTACTGTCTTTCTCACAACTATCTTGTCCTCCTTATGTTGTCTTTTTCAAATCTAGTGCTCTACCCATCTTTCTGGTAGAATTCCTCACCACTACCTATCTTCAGTTACATACTAGGGATAATTAATCGATCCATGATCGCTCCATCCCATTTGTCCTTCATCGTTATTCCCCCCCCCTCCCCTCCCCCCCTCCCCCCCCCCCCCTTCAAACGAAGTGAACGTCGAATCAGCCCCGGTGTCCAAGACTCCTGGGCACCAAAGGAAGGCACAAGGCTTTATGCAGGATCGATACAGTAGCGTTTGGTTTAAAACATATCAATGGCCACTTACTCATTGTTTCCATCTGACAAAATATGCTCATATCCTGAATTGCATCAGCCAAGAGAAATGGCAGAACAACACCACCCCATTTCACATGAAAAAAGAAATACATAGTTTTCTATCCCAGGACAAACCGGCCATTCCTTACCCAAGAGGTACCCATTTTCTATGCATCTGTTTTAAAAACGTTTTGTGTTCGCAGGGAAGCGCCGATTGTTGGTCCGGGGATCCCTGGCTCTGCACGGTGGGAGCCCATAGGGGCTACGCTGCTGCATGAATACGGGTAGTTGTTCGATACATGGAGCTATATATAACAGAGGTCAGAAGAGGAACAAAACTAAACTCTGAATGCTCAGCTCAGAAAGTCATTGCGTGTACACTGACGGTAAATGACTTTTGGCTACGTAGAAAACAAAAGAAAAGAAAAGACTCCTTTCGTGAAACGGATTCGTGTTAATGCCATTAGCAAGGTGTCGTTTGAGTCAATACATCTGTTGCCCGAAGTTCCTGAACACATAGATTAAGGTGTTATTTAAACTCACGTATTCATTTCAGATCAGAAGCTCACGAAAAGGAAGCACACGGTATAACCAATAGCTTCATGGTATGACATTGGTTTCAAAATTTCAATACTGATGACCTTTAGATTAACGTCATTATGTTGGCACTAGCGGTTACATAATATAACCCGGAAAGGTATTTGACAAGATAATTGTTCTACCATGATCTTTAAACAAGCTCAGTACAAGTAGCACCTTTTACAGTGACACTTTTAGTGTACGCAAGTTTAGTACCGACCTGTTGATTGCTTGCCGGGTTACATTTGAGTTGTGCTTTGATCCTGGGGTGTGCGTTCCGAGATGAAAAGGGGGAAGCAACTAGGCCTCTTTGGAAAAGGGAAGCTGGACGTGTAAAGGGTTCTCCCTACTGCACAAAAGATGCCTAACAGAACCTTCATTTCTTAGGTTATTCCCGAAAATTCTTCATACAGGACAAATAAAGGACCTTTTTTTCCTAGGTGCGCAGACAGGAGCTGCATGGACACGCGAAGGCTAGAGTATGAAACGCCAAAGGGGAAAACGAATCGGTAGCGGCGTGATTTAAAGTGGTAGCGGCGTACAATGAAGTGGTAGCGATGTGAAATGACACAGTAGCCATGTCCATGTAAAGAGAAGTAGAAGTCGTGAAAAATGAAGTATAGTAGCGATGTAAAATGAAGAAGCAGCCCACTCCCTCATTTTACATAGGCACTATTTCATTTTACATGGATACTTCTTCATTTTACATCCCCACTACTTCATTTTACATGGCTTCTGTGTCATTTCACATCGCTACTACTTCATTGTACGCCGCTACCACCCAAAACCACGCCCCTACCGATTCGTTTTTGCCTTTTGGCGTTCCATACGAGAGAGCCCATGATATGAAAAAGAAAAAAAAAATTTGCCTTAAGTATTGTGCGCTCGAACCGAGGTACTGTAGAGCTGTGCAAAAATATCTCTACTAAATCAAGAAATCATAACGCCAAACAGAAGACAAATACTGGCTAGTACGTGTGACTCACCCCTGAGCATTTGGTCCAAAGCAGTGGATAGGCCTAATTTGTCTAACAAAGTCATCAAAAGATGTTTTTTTCTTTAACAAGCTAGGAATATAAAAATTAAGGGTTCATGTGGTCCTAAAAATACTTTGATGCTCGTCCCTACGTTACATTAAACAGCATATATAGACTACCGCACTATCACACAAAGCTATAATCAGACAGTGTGGCTCACGTATCGTTTCACTTGCAGAGGCAGTGGCGGCACCAAAGGGGATTCCCCAGTTGCCACCCCCCCCCCCCCCCCTGTAAAATCTGTAGCGAAAGAAAACATATTTCATGATTTAATGAAACGGCGCATGTGGCCAATTTTGGACATTGGGCCCCATACATGATAAACACCCAGATGGAAACACTTCCATAGTACTATAAAGTGACCAACCATCAACAGTTGTACGTACAGTCTGTAAGAAAAGAAGTGTTTTGCATGATTTCATAAAATAGCCACAGGGGCCTCCCACCAATCAATTTCTAATACCCCAATGGTACCATTGCAAGGGAAGACAATCTCAACATAGTACCATGGGACCTTGGACCCAAACATTCCAAACTTTTAGAAAGAACTTCCGTAGTAATAATGTGACAGAAACTTAACTTGAACCATACAATCTGTAGGAGTTTTGCACAATGGTCATAAAATGGCCCATTTCAGAATTTGGACCCAATACTCCTGAACAACTTGAATGAACCACTACCATCTGTAGTTGTTTGTTATGTGGCACAACTTCAAGTTAGTACCATACAATCTGTAAATCTGTTTGCATTTTGCATGATTTCATAAAAATGGTCCATATGGTTCATTTAGACCTTGGACCCCAAAATACTGAGCACCCCGATGGCGCCACAACCGTAGTAGTAATGTGTTACAACCTCACCTTAATTGTAAAACCTGATAAGAAGCAATTGGTGTACTTTCAAACATTGGGCCCTTTGGGCCACCCATGCCCCAAGTACATGTATATGTGTGTATGACCTGTTCATATTCATAATTTTGCATTTACCTCTCTGTGCTACGAAGTCCATGGGACTTAATTTTCACCCGGAGATATGGTAGAACCTCAGAGTTTCCTCGGCCTCAAGTTGCCCCCTTGACTCTCGACAGACTTGGCCTCTGGACCCCAGAAGGGATTGTATGCTTTCATATTTGAAGTACACTATCCTGGGACTTACTTTTTCACCCAGAGATATGCTATAGTCCTAGAGCTTCCGGGGGCTCTCCCCCCCCCCCCCCGACCCCCACCGGGTCTTTCCCACTGGACTCCGTTAGGGGTTCTAAGTTCTCATCTTGTCAACTTAGAGAAGAATAGCCAAAATGACTAAAACCGTTTGGAATCTTTGCGCTTATGATGATGCACTTTGAACAAAAAAAAATATATCTACCCTGAGATATGGTAGGACTTCGGGGATTCCGGGTGCTTCTCCCATGGACCCTCACCGGGGCTATGCCACTGGATCCCACTCGTTTAACTGGCCCGAGAGATTTTGGCCGCCCAACACTTTCTTTTGCCCTCCCCCTCCCCAATCTAAAATACTGGTACCCCCACTGCATGAAGGCCTCGGGTGCACGTGCCAGGAAACTTCTTGTATGGTGTCTAAGTTTGGTACAAAAATAAGTCAAGTAAACCGGCAGCCGGATCAGACACCAGCGCACCAAACAAAACATCAAGTTGTGATCGTCGGATCAAATCACCTCTAGATGACGTGATCATTATTTCCGGATTTGATCCTGAATACTCTAGCATTCAAGAGGATTTACACTGCTTGTTCCATGAATAAGCTCCTTGGAACAGTTTGGTTAGTGTAACATACTTCTCTGTCCTTAGGAGATTTCGCCTCCGTAAAGCCAGTATAGAAAACCCTGAAACACATAGAAACACATAGTCTGGAAAATCACACGACGTTTAAAAATATTACCTCGGATGAATAAACAAGTGTAGCTTATCTGACAAAGAAAGCAAATCGTTTATCGATAACAACAGCCTATCGAAACTTCTCCGAAACCATCTGATTGCCTCCGTTTGTGAACCGAAACTTGAAAGTTGATAATGAAACGACGACGATTGTATTGACCCATTTATGTTGCAGCAATACAAAAAGGATGGATGTACGCAGGGTGCTCTGTTTCTAGCACATATAGCGAAGAATGTATATATTTCTGTCGGATAGTTGCCTAACATGTGAAACCTCGGGGGACTCTCTGGTCTCTACATGTCGTGGAATAGAGATAATGCATGTTACTTTTTCTCTGGTGCATGTAGGACAGTTGGTGACTAGTTCAGTTTTCTGAATACCGCCTGAGGCGTGAAACCCCAAGTCAGTTCTTTCACACAACTGTTTTAGATTTTTGAGTCAAACCGAATTCGTTCTATACGCAACAACTCAACTGAATTTAATCGCGGAAACTTTCGCAGAACCGGTAATCATCAGTTATCGTTCATGACACATCAAAATGGCTAATCTGATTCTTTCTTTCTTTCTTTTTTTCATCTTCTGTAATATTATACTTATTATTTTTTTTTATGAAGAGAGATTCGACAGACCATCAAATCCTTGTGTTTTGTTTTGTAAGGTTTCACGGAGGGATGTCTCGAGAGATATATACCATACTCATATCTTAGGGGTTAGAGACATGCATGAGGAAAGGCTAGGGTTGCAGGTCTTAAGACTTTATTAAGATGCATCATACCATGTTAAAGGTATAATTACAAGAGAATTCATGTATAAAGTCTGGTTCCTACTTTAAAGGGAAATGTTGTGTTTACTTTGCAAAACAAAAAAATATAAAACCAATATTTAGGGACCCTGAAGGGTAGATTATTCAAAATAATCGGAAGAGTAGACTTCGTTTCCAAACAAAAGTTTCTGGTGGATAGAAATTCAGTTATTTGTCACTCAAGAATTACTTCTTCACCCGAACTTTCAAAAATTCAAATGATGCATCCAGACTTTGTAACTCGTCTTATGTGTCATGTTTTGAGGAGATGAGCCTCTATGTTTTGATGACGGACTGTATGGTTTAACAACGTTGGAAGCTGTTTTCTTTACATGACATGTCAATTGGTGCATTTCAAACGCAGTATTCCACTTTAAAGGGAAACAGGACGTTTGTTATACAGAAAAAAAAACATATTTGTAAAACCAATACTTGTCATGGACGTATAGAATGATAGACTATTCAAAACAAGGGAGGACAGTAGCTTTCTTTTCAAGGAATAAGATTCACACAGGTAGAAATTCAGTTACTTGTTGCTCAACAATCATTTGTTCACCCAAACTTTTCAAAATTCAAATGATGCATCTTCCTGTTACTCATCACATGCATAATGTTTTGCGGAGATGAAGCTTTGACAAATGTTTATTGATGAGACTGAATGATTTAACAATGGTTAAAGCTATTTTCTTTGAACGCCATGGTGGTGTATTCTTAACGCCCTATTTCCCTTTAAGTTATATTTTGGTCAGTTTCCTCGATCTGGGTGTTCAATGATGCCGCCGGCAACTTAGCAACAATGTATGTATCAGACAAAATCACACATTTGTTTCCTCGTTTACACAACCTGGCAAGTTCACGGGAGCGGATGTTGAGACGGCAACATGAAGTGATTACATCATACAATCCCCCTTGGTTACAATAGCAAACACAGATTTGTCGTAACTGTCGTTGTCAAATCAGTATCGGTTAAATGCTAGATTTTTTTTTTCGGATAGGTTTCGTCACGAGGCATCTTACATGCTCTGTGATAATGCAACGAAAACATGCTACGGTATGCATTTGAAGCCAAAGAAGATTTCTGCCGAGCCTGTTGAATGTGAAATGAAATTTGTAGTCGTAAACACATTTAGCTAGTCGCTTCGTCCATTACTACGGTTTTTGTTTCTGTGACGTTACCTTAGTTGCCATAGTAACGGTAATGAGCGCTCAACTCCTAGTTAAGCGAAAGAAGAAAGTTTACCAGTGCACCGCCCCCCCCCCCCGAAGTTTATCTTGTTTAATTTACAGACTGTAATACCTTGACCTTCGACATCTGTTTAAAGGCTGTATTGCATCACCCTAAGCTATATTTTTACCTCCCGGAAAGGAAAATTCTCAACTGGCTCTAAGTTACAATACACTTAGATTGACAGCAAATTCGAAAGATGCAGAGCAGCTCGTATTACACAGCGTACACAGGGATCCATTGTTTTGATTACACATGTGGAGGAATTTCAGACAGGCTGAGGGAGGGACTAGAGGTAGGTGGTTGGGAGAACTGAAACTGTCTGGGGTGATGCATTACAGCCTTTAAGTGTCATGCAATTTAGTTAGGTACCTATAAAAAAATCAAAACTGATCACAAAGATCATGTAAATATCTTTTCTGTACCAATGGTCAAGTTCTTCCTGATGGCCAAAACCCAAACTCATACACAAGTCAACCAACAACTGTTAACTTCCACAGTAAACAACAAAATAACTTCAGCCGAAATAGTATCATCAAATTGCATCGTCTATCGAAATTACATCATCAGGGGCAGTTAGAAAATGGTTTTAAAAAAATGGTCTAATCAAAAGCGGAATAGAAGCGTATGGGATGAAATTGAGCGAAATTGGAAAATCAGCAACAACAACAACAGGTTTTCATCACGTCTGATTGATTATTTTGGCGTCCTCAGTTGATCCATGAAACGGCGCACGTTATGATGAAACGGCCTCCCAATCATGAGCGGGCGAGCCACTTGTTGCTTTTGACGTGTTTTTTTACAGTGATGCGAAAAACCATCAAAGGTGTGTAAGACAAGGGAACACCCTTTACACCCCCACCCCCCCCCCCCCCCCCACTCCGCAGCATTACGATCAGTGACGGATCACATCATATAATTTCGCCATGTGGCTCTTCATCAAATTTAATCGCTGTACATGCTACAATGTTCTTCAGATAAATGCCAAATCTGCTGACACAGGCAGCAGTCTACGCGAAAACATAGTTATTGTATACATTATAACTATTATTATACACATTTTACACATGGATTAGATCTCATCACACAGTTATGATGAATTAAATTTTTACACCCAAAAGATCGAGTCCAAGGTTTTTTAATTTTTATTTCCTTGTTTTGAAGAGCCAGGTTGATCAGCATGTACGACAGATATTTTTTTTCGGTCGCAAGCGGGCTTCCTGTTTTTCTTTTTGTTTTTCCGCTGATTTAATTGCTGTTTCCGATATTACAGGAAAGACATTCATTTAAAGTTTCTCGAGAGAGATGTAATCCAAGTAAAAAGTACATCTTTAGGAGAGTCAGAAGTGATAAAGAGAATCTCCATGTCTCGCCATTTCTGACATCTTTCCTCTCGCCCACGCCTTCCCACAGTGGCACGGGTAAAAGTTCAGGGCGGGCTGCTTTCCCACTATTGTAATGCACAGTAACAACAAGTCGATGGAAATGTCCAGTCGGAGGAATTCACGTAATCGGATGACACTCTCCTGTAGGCAAGGGGCTAAAGATAAGTAAACGCATCTGGTATTGCTGGTGGAAGGGAAAAGATATACAGTGCGGTAAACGGAAAATTACATAAGGGAAAAATAAATTGCCAATGAAAACGAAATATAACATACCATGATTCTTCTCAATGAAAAATACCGTAAGTCATAATTGCACCAGTTTGCATCTCACTGTTGTTTAATTCTCAAAATATTCCTAAGATGAAGGTATCCCCCCATGTCAGTCTAGAGAAATAGATAGTTCGCAAATCTGCCTTCCTTCCTCCCCCCCCCCCCCCCTCTTCTTTCTGATTACACCACCCTTCCGCTATACTAAGATTGTAATGTTGAATACGGATACACCTGCAGGTTTGTTAACCGGACCCAGTTAAAACGGAAACCTGCTGAGACGACAAAAAGTGTGCTGACATCATTCGAAACTTGTTAACTATCAGTGCATGCATCCCCCCCCCCCCCCCTTCATTTCATTGAAGGTACGAAAACACATATTAAATGAAGGGATTTCATCGGGAGTTTTATCATTCGGATTTTAGTCGTTGATGTTAGGCAGAGGTCTTCTGAAGCGTTTCGTCACGTGATCCATCCGACAAGCAGATAACGACCCACCTGAGCCTTTGCTCTTCACTGTACGGGAGCCCTGACGAGCCATTTTGGTCACATCTGAATACATTCTTACTCGTACCCCCCCCCCCCCGGTTTTTCCCCTCCTCTTCCCAGAGTCTCAACCTCTGTCTTATAGAAGATATTTTCAGATAAGCGAAAAGTTAATCTTGATGCATACCATGTTGAGACAAAATAAGCATATATGTGGCAATGTATGGCAGTTGGGTTGTATTTACCTTGCAGTCAAAACTGGAGTTATATGTGTAAACTTAATCTTTGGCTGTGCTCCGTAAAAGGAACTGCCTCTGATGACGTCAGTATATCATCATAGGCCCATCTGTCATTGTAATGACTCTTGGCACCTAGCATATCTAGTCTCCGTATGCTGTACTTTCAGAGGAAAGAAAGCACTATACATCTAATTTTCATCTCCCCCCCCCCCCCCGCCCCTTTTCCCTTTCTTTTCTCTTCCCTGTTTGTTGTAGATCTTCTGGAAGGTAGCATGCAAAATTAAATCTTAGTTATAGTTAGAGAGGACTGTAGTCGACACACCACTGCGACGGTGGTACAGAATGTTAGGACCAATCATTTCATCGTTTACCAAAGAAGGTTAGAGATTGGCCAATCACAACTACGCTTCAATAAAGGACATCTTTGTGTTGATCTGACAGCGTAAATATCCTATTGACCATACCGTATAGACGGTAACAATAGCCTACTGTAACATTCTGTGCTACCGTCACACTCCTGCATATATGCAGAAAGAAAAAGGTATACTATCGTAACACATTATCAATAAATCCCAATTACCTGGAACATGATTTGATGCATATAGCTGAAAGAAAAGAATACATTTGGCTATCCACAGACCGCATTCCATCAAAATTTAACTTGTTCGGTTTATTAATAAAGTGGCTGGTCAACTAGCAACGGGGAAATTCCTGGTCTGGCACAACCCCATTACACACCCAAGAAAAAGAAAGGTAGCAAGTATAGGCCTGTACATGGCCTCCGAAGGGCAGGGGTATGTAGAAGCTATGTGATTGTAAAAATAGTTGGCTACGATTGAAAGATCATCCATTATCCAACGACTAAAGGAATTACATTTGATATTTCAGTCACATTATAACGTAGAAGAAAAGAAATAAGATAAACATACAAGAAGCATGCATAGTGCTTTACAATGATTTGTTAAATTGTGTGTTCGTATCTGTGAGCAGCAACAAACGATACATTTATGTCTGACGATTGATATATATGAAAGCGGAACCCAAAGTTATTTTAAGCGTTCTTGTCTCAAAGTGATGTCTGTAGAAGCAAACAGTCGATTAACAAGGTGTACTGTACTTTATTTCACGATTGAATGAGAAATAGATCTTTTACAATCAGTGTCCGAACACGGACGTTTTAGTTAATGGAAACATATGGGATAATCCTCCCCCCCCCTAGACTCCTCCCGGTGACCCTCCAAAGGCCGACAATCACTGATTTCAGGCACGTTCGCTCCCTTACCCCCCCCCCCCCCCATCCGCCTCCCTGTCCGGTACGAGTATTGTTCGGGTGAACGTTCGTTGGTTGTTTTGCCGTTTGGCGTTACATGTAGAACATGTGCCGAGATGAGAACTTGCGAGTATACAGAACTTGAAAAACACATCAAAGTAGGCTTACTTCAATTACTGTTTTGGCCATCTCTGTTTTGCCAACGGATATCCTTGTTCCAGTTCCTCTCATGAGAAAAAACACCTCTAATTTTTTTTTATTCTTGTATGTTTTACTTTCATACAGAATCAACATGGCAGTAAACATTGACGCAATGTGGTCACCCATCGTAGCGGCAATCATACTGCTAGCTGCTCTTTTTGTCCCGTGAGTATAGCGATTTTATACAATACATACAGTTACATATAATACATATGTTTTGTTGTTGTTTTTTTTCTTTTTCTTTTCAAAGTCTTGTTACTGTCGTAAAGGCTGTAGTGTTTGTTATAAAGGAACACAAAATGTTGATAATAGGCTTTTCTTAGTTTTTGTTTCTCTTGAAAAAGATGCACGTGATTTAGATCGACACAAAGATATTCGTTTGATTAAGCATGGACTTAATGTGACAATTTGTGTAACAGATGAAATCACGGTTTTCGGAAGCTAAAAGACGGTGGCGGGAGGTAACGGTACCCCAAATGGGCCATAACCAACCTGGAAATGCTATTTCGTGGACACTATTAACTCTTTTACCCAAACGACATATATGTGCTTGTGTGATAAATATATCGTTTAGTCCTAATACTGTATTTACCTTATAGGTATTTCTAACAGGCGTGAAACGAGAGAGTGGCGTATCAATTTCAATTTATTTACTTCTGTTGTTGTAGATACATATATAGCAAGGTGTCAGAAACACCAAGACAAAGACCGTATATGAATAACATAGGCAAAAGTAAAAGGAGCCAAATAATGGAGTCTATGTTTATAATTTGGAGTTTTTGTTACCTGGTCCTGAACAAGTGTAAACAAAATAAAGCAGTAAAACTTAAAAAAAAAAAAAAACAGAATGTCAGAAACAGCCAGTAGACTCAATCGTATAATGGATATATGTGCTCCAACATTAAAAAAAGAACGGAATCAACCTAAGATGACATCAAAGTTTCTACAATGATGATGAATATTAGTCAAATCCCCACTAAAGGAATGTCTTAAAATATTAGATAAAGGTGAATTTTAGATTTTCTTAGCCATTTAAGTTCGTCATGTAAAGACAAGGAGAATTTTTAAAATATTTTTAAAACGTCTTAGCTCTCCTGTGCAAGATTCCCTGAAGAAGAAAATCGTGTCAACTGTGACTGTATTGTACAAATGATGCAACATCTGTGTTCACTGAAGTAATTGTTTTTATTACTATAGGCCTATTTTTGGCTTTCCATTTAGCGAATCGCTTCACTTAGTTTTAATTTCGTTGCCGCCAATAAACGACTTTCTGTTTTTATCAAAAGGTATAGGATGCATTTTCAAAGCACTAATTATACCAGCCTATGACAACACTGTACGATTGGCGAGATTTAAGTCGTAATGAACTAATGTACATGTCCCTGCTAAACGCATTAAATTTTTAACTGTATGGCACTTCAAGTACTTCATCTTATCAGTGCTGCATTTTCCTTGACAGCTACATCGTTGGCGTGTGCTTCGGTCACGTGAGAGCTTGGTTTCCGTACATACACGAACTTGGCTCGGACGATCCAGAGAGATGTGTGTTTACCGCATTTTTCAACGTCGTTGCGTTGCTATGTGAGTCACTGCCATGGATGTTACAGATCATTGCACGCGGCAAATGTTCACTTTTCATTTCACGTTCTTTTTTAAAATCACCGTCAGCTTGTTGTTCCTGGTAGCTAAGAGCACATTTTAGTTTTTCATACGTGGATGTGTGCAGCTCAGACGACTTTGTCTTCGCAAGAACCTCCATTTAGTTATAGAACTCCTTAAGTTTGTCATTTTTGCGCGCCATCCCATTTTTTATTTGTCTTCGTTTGCTTCTCGGTTAATTTTTGTGTTCTTTTTCTTTTCAAGTCTACTTGAACGTCAGAGCACAACAGAACCATATCAACGTAGCGTTGCGAGGACAAAGGTCTGGGTACCTCGATGAAATCAGCTTCTGGTGTGGAATATTAGCCTGCTTTGGTCTCTTCATAATGGCTAATTTTCCAGTAAGTGGTGTCACAAGGATAATCAGACCTTTCAGAACTATCATTTTTGTTTGTTTCTGAAAGTAGGCCTAATCATGTTGTCTTACACACAACGTCATTGAGCTACGAGGTGAATGGAAGCTGTTCAGATGCATGGACGGTCGGGGCTAGGGAATTACTCAGCCGAGGGATATGTTTAATGAGTTCATTGATAGTCCTGCATTCATCCGTTCCTGTTAAACATGCGATTATTCATTTATACATTCCTACATTTTATTCCTCATCACATTGTTCAGGAGGAGTCACACATCAATTGATCCATAAAACCATCCATCTCTTTATTGGACCATCCATTCATCCATCAGTTTATCCATGCATTCATTTATTCTATCATGCACCAATCCACCTGTCAGTCTTCACATATATCCATCCACCAACTGATCCACAAAATCATTCATCCCATTGTTTGACAATCCATTCATCCATCAGTTTATCTAACCATTTATCTAACCATTTATTCTTCCATTCACCAATTCACCTGTAAGTCTTCACGTCCATCCACCAATCAATCCATAAAACCATTCATCCCATTGTTGGACAATCCATTCATCCATCAATTCATCCATGGATTCATTTACTCTAGCATGCACCAATCCACCTACAGCATCAGTGTTCACGTCCATCCACCAATTAATCCGTAAAACTATTCATCCCATTGTTGGACAATCCATTCATCCATCAATTCATCCATGGATTCATTTATTCTATCATGCACCAATCCACTTGTCAGTCTTCACATCCATCCACGCATTGATCCATAACATCTTTCATCCCATTGTTCGACCATCCATTCATCCATCAGTTCATCCATGGATTCATTTATTCTATCATGCACCAATCCACTCGTCAGTCTATACATCTATCCACCAATTATTTCATTTAACCACCAGCGTGAGTTCGTCTATCCTACCATCACATTTTCAAGACTTCTCATGGCGCGTGATCAGTCTGTATGACGTCTGATGTATGTGAGTGGGGCGGGGGGGGGGAGATTATTCTCAGTGGGTTTTCTTTGTTAATGCTACCAACCACTTCCAAATCTGTACATTTGTTGTATTTAAGCCCCTTGGATATCTCACATCCTGTTTTTCATTTTCAAATAGGGGATTAAGAAGAACAAGATACCTTTTTTGATTCATAGTGGTGGCGCTTTGATGTTCTTCGGTGGTTCAGTGATCTATTGCGGTATCCTAACGTGGATCTCCTACGACGCAGCGACTCGAAATGACGACAAATGGTTGGCATTTGCTTTACGATGCCTTCTCATGGTTTTATTCATTGTTGCATTAGTTGGTACGTGTGTACTATAATTTTTAATTCCATTGCTTCGTATGTAATTGAACATGTGTTCGCTTACTGCAGTGTTCTGCATAAGCAAGGGCTTGGATATAGTTAATCCCAGTGAAAACGCGGACCATATAGGCTGCCTGGTCTGATGAGGACTTTCTGGTCCTTCAAAGATATATGTATGAAGCCAACAGGATTACGGTGTGGGTCATGGTTAGGCTTTATAGAGAGTAATTAGTTTTTACTATCAAACTTTCACTAGATCAGGACCCACCCCACACCCCCCCCCCCCCTCATTTTTTGGCCACATCAACAGTAACAAATATGTGAAAATTAGTACATAACAGATTTTTTAACATAACGGAGAGGAAACTTGAGGAAACTTCACCTCCTTCCCAACTGCGGGGAAAGCTAACCTCCAACTCAGCTTTCTCTAAACTTAGTTCCACCCCACCGTTCCTCTTTTTGAGCCTTGCCTCAGCAAAGGAATTTATACAGTCAGATTGGTGTGTTTGTATGTGAGTGTGCGTGTCTGTGACAGTTGCTTGGGTACGTTCTACCTCAATAAAGGAAGTTGGATGAACGTCAAACTTGGTATATCTATCTGCCATATTGAGAAATTGTGCGCTACCGTATTGTTTTTAGTGGACATCAAAGGTCATTTGGGAGCACGGGGGGGGGGGGCAAAACTCTGAAAACATTTTTGACTCAACATCTCAAGGTAGAAAACTTGGAGTGACTTTACACTTGTTACGTGGATGCACTATCGTGAGAAGCTAAATTTGATTTGTTATGGTGGAGGTCAAGCAAGAGGAAAAGGATAGAGTGGGCCTATTTTAGCCCCAAACAGTGATATCGTAGCACTCTTGGGCTACCATACCATTTTTGCCTGAAACTCCTATTTGCTACATTGTGCTCTCTAACAACTCCATGCATTGCATATCATCAGTGTAAGGGGAAATTTGATCCCTCAGTACACTGTATGTATGAAGGTGATTGTCAGGCAATTTCTCCTCTCCCTCGTGATACGGATGCTTATATGGTCCACTAATGTAAGTGCTGAATATGCTTTAGTGTAAGAACAATGGGCAATGGGAAGTCTGCCTAGTAAAACAAAATAACAGGTGAGTAAACATTTGTGACTTATGTTGCCTACCCTGTGTGAGCTGTACTCTTCATGAGGCTTCCAGCTCTCTATGTATCAACCTTATCTGTTTACAATTGCTATGAGTTGCTCACGCTCTCGAACAATGTTTGATGCATTTTCTTGAAACTTAGGAACAATGATCCGTGGATGATGAGTCTTTTGGACCAGTACAAAATGTGGGTTTCAGAGGTCATATGTGGACCATGAGCGGGCCCAAAGTGCCCAATGCTTGAAAGTACACCAGTTGCTTCTCATCAGTTAAGTTGAGGTTGTATCACATTGCTACAATGGTTGTGTCGCCATAGGGATGTTCAATAATTTGGGGTCCAAGGTCTAAATGGACCATATGGACCATTTTATGAAATCATGCAAAATGTTAACTTCTGCAAGTTGACCTTGTGTCACATAACTACTATGGTAGTGGTACATTCAAGTTGTTCAGAATTATTGGGTCCAAGGTCTGAAATAGGCCATATTATGACATTGTGCCAAATGGTTCTCATATAGATTTTATGGTACAACTTGACGTTGTGCCGCATCACTACTGTGGTAGTTCTTTCTGGATGTTTGGTTCCGGGGTCCCATGGTTCTAAGTTGTGTTGCATTACTAATGTGGTAGTGGTACCTTTGGGGTGTGAGAAATTTATTGGTGGAAGATCCATGTGACCATTTTATGAAACCATACCAACGACATTCTTCTCCTAGGGATTGTATGTAACACTGTAGATGGTTGGTCACATTTTGTGGTTTCATCTGGGTGTTTATCTTGTTTGGGGTCCAATGTCCGAAATTGGCCTTTAGGGCCATTTTATGCAATCATGAGATATTTTTCTTTTTGTGCAGAATTTATTCAACAAAAGTGAGGGTTCATGGTCAGAAATGGGCCATATGGACTATTGTACAAATTAATGCGAAATGCCCCTTTTCCTTTATAATTTTGCGTTACTCTGCATCTGCGCGGCAAGGAACCACAATGCCCTTGCGCTCTTGTTGAAGTGTCTAGGTCGGGGCATGATTTTAGGATAGCAAGCATCATGTGCAGTACGTCGTGTATGTTACATACGCCAAATTTCGCTGATTCGCGAGCCCCTAACATAAGCCCGAAAATGCGATGGCCTTAACAGATTGATCAAAGGTTAACTAACATGCCCTGTACTGATTACAAGAAAGCTGAAGCACTACTTATTAAATCTACCTTACCTGATTAGTCAACTTTACTGTACGACATTTGCACAGGAGAGGTAAATCGCCATATTCACAGTTGCTGTCTAACGTTACAAATTTCTAAACTATGACTTTGACCATTAAATGGACTCGTTCATGACCATGTTTTATCTAACCTGTTCACAGGTAACTGCTGTATGATATAATGCAGGATTTGTTGGCAAGGAATCTCTAATGTTATATGGTCATGCATAATGTTATAAGGTGCCCGAAGTTTGGCAGGCTTACATCGTATCGTAAACTGAAGCATGTATTGGATAAAATAACAGACTTTTAAGGTACAATTACTACAAAAGTGGCTCGAATTAAAATCAAAATGAACTTAAAGCTTGCTCAAGATTATTAGATTACTAAGAAATTTGCATCGCCAGCAACTATAAGTGAGAAGGTTATTACGTCAAATGCGCGAAGTTTCATCCCATCCTTGCCATGCACTTGTTTGATTGCGTCTTGGCTCACATGTGTGAGTCAATGTCACGAACAACATTGTAAAGACTGTCGTCAATCTTTCCTGATTCCATAACCTGTATATTAAGTCGAACTATAAAAAGATAGGACCCACTTAATTGTGAGGAGAATGTGATTCTTGCCCACCCCTCCTACTTTTATCGTTACTTTTGTTTCCCTGGGTCACCCAGATGACTAAAGATTGTCGATTACTGCATGCACAATTCGTAGAATCTACCGTATTCATTTATGTTTTCGCACTTTTTCTTTTCTTTTTCAGGGTACATCATGTTGTGGTACTGTGGGCGTCACAAACCACAAAAACCAGTAAGTATACGAAATGAAACGTTCTAAAAAATAACGCCTCATCCAAATTTCACAATTTTCATTTAGCATCTCTTTCCCTCCATGGCAAAAGCGTCAAAGAGTTAGGGTACATCGTCAGGACGGGTCCCAAAATTGAAACGATCGCTTATGAGGAATGGTTAGAAACAACAAAGCAAGCAATGTTTCCTTTTCCTGTCGACATTATTTTCCCGCTTTATTTTTATAATCGTTTTGTCAGCAACCTTGAAAGAGAACAACTTGTGATTCCATGCTTCATTTCAACCACTGTGTTTTGGTGAATGTGGAATATTTCACACATGATGCAGTTACCGCTTATAGGAATTTGTATTTCAGAAACCAAGGTTTTATCCTTTATACTGCATTCTAATTATAAAGGATGCGAGGTTTGTATATATATATATATATATATATATATATATATATATATATATATATATATATATATATATATATATATATATATATATATATATATATATATATATATTAAAAAGATATTTTTTTGCAATATTATGTATAACTATTTTATGGGGGGTTGTTTTATTGTTTTATTTTATTCATTTCAAATGGACAAATAGACGAATAGATGAAAGTTTCGTAGTTTTCCTAGTTTTTTACAACTGTAAGAAATATAGCAAGCACTTTTTTAACTTTGGAAGAGACAGGGATAACAAAAGACCCTGCTGTAATATCAGTGTAATGCTGTCGAATTTTTTCGTGATAAGTTTCGGATATTTTCTCTCTTTTTTTTTTTTTTTTTTTTTTTGCCTTCCGTTTTGTATTCTTGCAGATGATTAAATTTAGCGCCCTCTGTCAGTGGTTGCTCTTTATAATCGTCATTGGATTCTTCCTGACCTACGAGATAGAATATTCCAGTCGTCGATGAGGAGAAAGGTATCCATGTTAGTCTGACCCTAGTATCACAACTGACGGGCAGGTGATACGCGAATCGCAGAGGAGAGCACTTGATAATGATATCAAAGATCTCGCTTTCATGGCTACTTTTTTTGCAAGTTTGAAAGAAACAGTAAAATTATGCCCGATTTCTTCGCCAGTGGCCTTCAATCACTTCCATCGATGTCTGTAAATGGTACACACAGTTCTCTGTTTCTGACCTGGCAAAAGGCCCTCTCGATGACGTGGTGTTTTCACAGGGCCCGGCTGAAGCAGGGACCAGCGAGGCACACGTGTCCATAAGCCCCTATAAAAAAAAAGGGCCAGAAAAAAATGCGTTATTTTTCGTTGCCCTCCATTCGTGACTCTGGTTTTGAAGAAAATTACAATCAAAAAGAGTGCCACAACAGCCCCCAAATGTAAAGCAGCCAGCGTGTTCCCATCAACATAACAAATTATTCAATAAAAATATCATAGCTGGTACATATTGTTTAAAGAAATGTTTGTATAGATTATAGGAACACTTTCTGAGAGCAAAAATTAATTAAAAAGAAAGGAGACTATTTTCAAGTTTTCGATTAAATTTAGTCATATTTATCTGACATGGTCATGTTCTAATGATATAAGGTACAGAGTCACCACAATTTGTTGTTTATCAATCGCAGGTTTACCAGTTAGTCAGGTAGTAGGCTCTGGATCTTAGCTTAAAGATCATGCACATCTGCATGCAAGACCAATACGATGCTGTTGTTTAGAAATGCAACATCAACAGACAAGTGCCACGTATAGACAGTACAGTCTTCCGCTGCAAAGTGATGCACGGCCTTTTAAGTTTTTATAACGTAAAAATTTTGAATAGGCCTTGTCTACCGAAAGCAAAAGGCTCGGTGTTTGTAAATGTTATAGAAATCTTTCTTTACTTATCTCTCTCAATCGCTATTTCAGAGGCTTTTTGTACGTTTGTGTAATCTAACGTTGTTTTTGTACTTAAGTGTAGTCGCTTTTTCTTCCTTTTTAAATACTTACATGCAGTTAAGTAGTAAACATTTTATATACATTTCCAAGATCAGTATAGCACAATTTCTTGACCACATATCATCTACCTTTGTATAACTATCACGTTGTCGGTCAGGGTGACTCGAACAGCGAGTTCTTTATATGTAACAGACTTTCTTTTTTTTTCGCCTATCGCAAGGTAGAAACGTGACTAAAAAAAAATGGCAAAATAAATCAAAGGCGAGGCGGCAAACTGTGCACCAAATAGTACGTAACTGGGACTCTAACAAAAACGACTAGTGGGAATGTTTGCAGATGCTATTGTGTTTCTTTCAGATATACTTACGTAGCTGTTTTTTTCCAATCGGTAAACACCAGCGTCCCGATTGTACCTGCTGGGAGTTACAACGTATTTGATTCTATGATTTGTATTACACCTTATTAAAGGCAAAAAAAAAACCGGAAATATGATGGCGTCTTTCCATTGTGTGAACTGCATACTGTATATGATACAGAGATGGGCGAAGTGTTCACTGTGAAAGTGGTATCACACGTGTAACACTCCACTGAGTCGAGTATTATTTATTCGTAAATTCCACATTGCCCCTAATGGGGATTGCACAACGTGTCTTCGAATGGACTAGATCGGTCTTCTTTTTTTAACTTGACTTTTTAAACAGTACGAAAAATCAATTACAATTTCATTTGTGAAGATGGCAACTAGGCTTTGCGAATAACATTCTAGCAGTACCCTAATCAGTGCTGTATGACCAGTCCAACAGTGTGTCTCAAGCAGTAACTGGTACTCGTGTAAGCAAAAGACAGACGTATCTGTTGAATTTCTGCAGATTAAATTCATTGATTTCTGGTAGTGGGTGGTGGTCGCGGGGGGGGGGGGGGGTATGTTCATCACCCTCGTTCATGTTTGAAACATGGAAGCATCTGCATGTCTTCTGTATGTCTATGAATTATTTAGCTAACATGTAACATGAGCACATCGATTTCAACTGCGAAAGCTTAGCCTACATCTTTCATTGATACTGCAAAATTACAGGGTATGTACAGAAGTTTCACTGCCTTTAGTTCATAATATGGATAGAGCAGAAGTTCAAGAAAACTAGAAGCAGTTTGACATAAATTTCGATCACTCATGTGGCGTAGCCACCGGCGTTAGAGGTGGGATGTCGGTAGGGTATCCCCTAAATATCACCAGAATACGTAATCACACATTGACGGAAATGCGCCATGAGTCTGAAGAAAGACAGATGCCCGGCCCTTTTCCTATAAACTGTGAAGCCATGATAACCAAAAAGAAGAGAAACATTGGCATACTTCTAAGAAGGAAACCCTCAAGTTTGGATCCTGGGGAAAGTGTCACCCCCCCCCCTCCTAGGTGCCAAGTAGGAAATGACCTTGGTATTGATGGACGTAACCAAGATATTGCATGTGTGGCTGGAGGCACAGACTTGCAGATTCCAGAATCATGATGACTTGGTTAGTTTCGCGCAACTGACCCAATGATGTTGGTGCTTTTGACATATGACTCATTCTCAAGCAGCTGTTGTAATTTTGTCTCGTGATTAATGGTTTTTTTTCTCCAAATTTAAACATTTCACCTTCATACTGGTTTTGTTCCAAACTTTTTTTTTCCAAGAGAATGTCTCAAAGGATGAAAATCAGTGAGATGATAGTGATGACCGTTTGACTCGGGGAAATCCCGTCTCTTGCTTGTGGTTACGCCATTGATCATTTCATATGATTGTAAATATGGCAATTTTGACGTCTGGGTTTTCGAAAACAAACATTTCCGTTCCGTTTTCCGACATATTACACACGCTTGAGCGGAAGACGTCTAATGGATTCTCGATTAGAGGCTAAAAGCAGCCCGGAGAGGCTTCTGTTCTACGTAACAAGAGTTCCGTGGTGGAGCAGAATGTTATTGTAGGCTATTGTCACCTTCTGTCTGGTATATTAAATAGGATATTGGTATCTGATCTCAAACCTTGTGTTATTCAATTCAACTGATATCCGATATTGCGTTCAGGTTAACACAACGATGACCTTGATTCAAGCATCGTTGTGATTGGCCAACCCTAACCTTCTTTTATAAACGATAAAATTGATTGGTCCTAACATTCTCTTACACGGTCATAGTGTCACTGCTGCTTGTTAACGCAAGCGAGTCTACAGACGAGAAAGGAAAAAGGCTCGAGCAAACTCTAATGCACCATGTTTACTTTACCAGTTCTTTACCAGTTACCATTCTGAATGGAAATAAAAGGCCAATGCTTCTTATCTACATATATCTACATATAATATCTATTTCTTATATGCATGTTTCGAGTTCGAACTCAGCAATTAAAGCTGTCTACGTTCACACCATTATAAACCCATTGAAACAATACTGACCCTTCAGAATCTGTCGATTATGTTTTCGTCTTATGACCTGGATATAAATATGTACATATGAAAAGAAGGGATATTGTACTCCCTTTAGAAGTTTTGCTAAAAGTGACAAATTTAAAGGTAGCTCCATTTTACAAACCTTGTGCTATCCAACTGAAATTTGGTAGGTCTCTGCAGCCTTATAACGTGCACCATTTGACCCGACATGAGTTGGGATTAGTACCATTGATGGAAGTAAAGGTTAATGTAGGCCTATGTGTTTGTGTGTATGTATCCGTGTGTGTGTGTGGCCAAAAGAGGTGTGTCACTGTCTCCTCCTAGACGGTAGATGCGATGAACTTGTCTCATGACATCATAGAAAACGTTTTGCACACACACACACACACATACATACATACATACATAAAACATTTCTTCTTCATCTTTATGTCTCAAGATTGAGGAGATTTCAAAACGTCTGAAATCTAAGGCGATTCCGGGGTAACAACGTTTCGGGAGTGTTCAGCTACCTGGTGGTACGAAGCCATACTGTCAATGATCTAGCAAGTAGCTTTCATTGCGTTTGCAAAACTGATTGCAGAAGTTGACATTCTGATGTGTTTACCTTTAAAGGCATAGGATCGCCTCCGCATGTCTCGTGAATCGAGCGCATCAGAATTCGTTACGTCATTTCTGCTTTTTACTTCCACCGCCAATCAACGAATTTGTCAGTTGACTTTAAGACGCAAGTAAACAGAGTAGCCTACGTGGAGTAACACAGTGCACGCCCAGACGTTCACGCAATTCATGAGACGATCCATTCTTTTTAAATAAAGTGGGAAGAGGAGGAGGGGAGGGGTCGGTGGTCACTCGGAGTATACGAAGAGTGCATGTCCTTCTTTTTACATATATGTGTTACCTATCTCAATATTTATGGGGATTTTCCATTATTAGCAGTGGCTGCTGAAAGACAGCACACCTTATCTATCCATTAAACGTGATTGCCGGTATAGCTTTTATATTTTATAATAATTAGCATCAGCATTTGTTTCTGGGAATATTTAAACGTATCAGTGTTCTTTGAACATGGTATAGACTATCGGTATCACACACCGCAAACTACAGGTACTCACGTCTGGTATATCTAGGTCAATTTAATGCTTAGCCTAACAAATGTAAGATTAATTAATAACTACAAAATATGCTGACTTACTTTTTGTTAAAAACCGATACATACATACATTCAAAATTAACACCCCAATGTATATGCATAGCTAGTCTTGTCAAATGTAGTGAAATATAGGTTTTACAGATAAGTAAAAGCAATGCACTCCAAAGAAACTGCAAAAAAAAAATAATTATAATAATTACCTACATTAATTTCTTTGAACAAAGCAATACAGCCATTAAGTTAGGCAGCAAACTGCTAGTAAAGTTTACTTTAGTGTAGTTTAGTTCAGTTCAGTTAAGTGCAGTTTAGCTTAGCTTAGTTTACTTGAGCTTAGTTTAGCTTCGCTCAGCTTAGCTTAGCATAGCTTAGCATAGCATAGTTTCGTTTCATTAGGTTTAGTTTCGCTTCATTTAATTTAGTTTCATTTATTTTAGATTACTTTTGTTTAGTTTGGTTTAGTTAAGTTAATTTAAGTTCTGTTTAGTTTAGTTTCAGGATCGAGAAGCCGGGTGTGGAGCTCATTCATATGACTATACCATGTTGGCCGTGAATGAACACCGGATTCGTCCGCTCTTTTCCAAAAATGCAGACGATAACCAGACAGGGGTGAACTGATCAATTCCCCTAACCTACGTCTGCAGTCGAGACCGCCATTTGACATCCCCATCCGATGGACGAGAATGTATCCCCAGTCCTTTGGCCATATTCCGAAAGCTTGGTGGAGTGGCTGGAAAACTTGCCCAGCTCAGCATCCAATAGCCTTGCCACTCAAAGTGGACGAACCCCCTAATTGGGTAACAGGAAACTAAAGTGAAGTATTCAAATTACGAGATATCCACATGAGCACCATTTTAAACAGTCTCGGCATCAACAAGCAATTCTGAGTCCCCCAGAAAATTCGTCTGGAGATAAAAAAAATTCCATGGGGATTTTATCCGTGAACCTATTGATCGCAAGACGGACACTCTAACCACCAAGCCAGCTTTATTTGGTAATAACGCTCTGCACAGCAGAAATCGGGGTTTATCTGTAACATTTTTGTCATAAAAATACCACCTCACAATGCAAGTGTGTGGCACTGTGTGGAGGGGCGTAACCAGTAATTTCTTAAGGCGGGGGACAAAGCCTGTACAGACTCCCTGAAAAAGTATACTTTAGTGTATAAGCGTATAGCGCCACCATCATTGATGCGAATCACACAAGTAAATTTTGGCCCGCAATACCTTCCAAATAGATCGAAATCGATGCCTTTGAAGGCCAAAAATTTGTAGACCTACCTCGTAAAAATAAGGGAGACATGAGCAAATGTAGCGATATCATTAAAAACATAAAAGCAATGATATACGTATAGTCAAGTATAGTCTCGTTCGTCCGGGGCCAGCTCCCCCCCCCCCCCCCCTGTATCCTTCGCTACGTGCCACACCGTGTAACAGATTTACAAAAAGATTCATTGAATCTTCTTCAAGATTGTGATATAAAGACAAAAAATAACCTTTCCGTCTACCTAAATTTAAAAATGATATATGATGATTATGTTAACGTTTTAGTATAACGAAAGGCAAAATGTAAATTGTCTATGCTCCAAACCCTAGTTACCGTATTAATACCATGCCGTATTAGCAGGCAGTTGGTTTACATACTGGTAGTCATAATATACCAGAAATGATCTCGTTACAGAAACTAAAGTAACGGATGAAAATATATGTCATTGATAAAGGACACCTTGCAGACAAAAGCAACAACAAAAACAAAACAAAAACAACAAAAGAAAACAAAAAACGCCCAGACAGATGCCATCAACGTCAATACTCGATGGCCGATTCAAATGATTTGGCGTTAGGTGAAAATAATACACCACCCACCAAAACAATTAATCAGATGAAGCAAAATCAATCAAACTGCTGTTATTTTTGTAAACTGGAGTCAACTTTATATCGATTGTTCTACTTTTGCATGAATATATGACACGTTGATGTCACATGTCTGTGAATACGTCGGAGTTTTCTGCCAAAGTGCTCTTCGTATGTGACATGCATCTAGAAAACAGCCAGCCGCCCTTATTCAAAAGTTGCAGAGTGAAACTCTCAATGAAAATCTGTTGGAATTTAGTATCTCTGAATTACTGAATTTTTACTGGGTTTCCCATCGGTAAGTGATATCAACATTTGTAAAGAAGACAATGCAAAACTGCTTCCAAAACTTGCTTCCAAAACAAAACCCTCCGAGCGTGTGAAATTCTCAATTGTTCTTGAAATAAAGGTTAAGTTAACAAAGGACAGCATAAAAAAATATCATGCGAATTCCTCTCTTGACGTCATAAACTTGAATACCTAGCAAATTTTTATTCATGTTGCAGGTGTAAAACAGGTATATGCATGTAAAATTGCCAATTTTCGATGGATTTTGATAGAATTTGTGATGTGGCTATTTTTAACACTTTTATTGATAAATACAGTCAATTTCCCAAAATGTCGTTTACGTATCACACAACATTTAAATATATACACCTGCAGAGTATTAATTCTTACAAGAGCTATGAAATGCAAAAAGATTTGTACAAAAATATATTGACTTGCGATTATTTGTAGAACAATAAACGTTCTAGGCTCTGATCGCTGAACTGACCAATAACGTATTGTGGTCGATATTTCCCCAAGATTTTGTTGTAACCTATAAATGTAAGAACAACCATAAATAAAATACCCACATTCATAAAAAAAAAAAATTACCGTAAGTGTATAATACCCACCATAAATGTAATAATTTTTTTCAATTGCGAGAATATTTGGGTCAAGACGTTGGATGTTAAACCAATGTCCACAAAAAGATTTTTGCAGGACCCACAATTATTATGACTCACTTTGCGAAATAGTGCACAGAAAATTTAAGTCTCTCTCACAAGTTAGGAATTTCTGGAATTAAAATGCCGAGACAGACGGTACAGCAAGTAGTCGCAATGACAGAAAAGTTGACTTTTAAACATCTCGAAATGTGTGACAGATGCTGTTCCTCCTCTTCTACAAACCAACCCAACCCCCACTAACTGAAGTTCACCCCGATCCCCTCATCCCGCTAACCATACCCCTTCCCCTAATCCCGATGACAACACCAACTCATATCCATACGTCACTGTCTACTCTGTCGTAGACAACTTGTAGTAAATACACCGGACGGAATACGATCGAAACACAGAGAAAATGAGGGCGCTATTGACAATAGACTAATGAATTATTTTTCAGCAGTATATAACTTGAGGCCCTCTAACGGAATGCTTGTACTCAATTCCTCATTTTAATGAAATCTCGAAAAACTGTACACTCTGTCGACTATTTAGATGTTGTGTGAAAAAGAAGTTACTTCGCCATTTTAAAATGCTGGCATTTCCAGTGTTAAACTTCAGGTACACTTACCACTATCAGCCTTAAACGTTAACAACGGTTCAAAGAAACTGGGTAAAATACCCAAATGTAGGCCTATCATTTGCTTTTCGTATATTTGCACTTGGAATATTCTATGAACTGAACAACAGAATTGCCCTTTATACCTACCCTCCCTGTAACCCAAGTGCCATGTTTACTGTAGCTCCATGGAACAGTGTTCAACAGAATGGAATACGTTGAAGTTGGTATGACGTGTTACGTAATCATACGCCCTGTATGCACCGGACCGTGACAATACATACATTCTTTTAGCATAAGCGGCGTGAGAGTCATTTTGTCCATTGCGTAACACAGAAGCATCAAAGATTCTTGAGAGGGGAAGATAATACACTCACTTGGGTTTTTGCAGGAGACAGTGTAACGGATGTGAAGTCATACTGAAGCCCTATGGGAATTGAGCCCTCACTCGGTAGACAGGTATGTAAATTTATGAAGACTATAATCTGTAGGAGTAAAACCTCATTAATCCATAATTTGCCTTGTAAACTTCAATTGACTTTGCCTGTCTTTTGGAAACCGACAAAATGAGTTATGTGGGACTGTTTGTTGCAAAAAAAACCCACACTTTTAATTTGTTCGCTATTGTTAAAGTGTACAGGTGGCGATAGTTTTACACACGACTCAATCATAGCGTTCTTCCTTGCGGAGCTTACTGCCGGTTGTACTTTGTAGGCAGCGTCCTTTCTCCAACTCTCTAGACTCTTTGGTAGCATGAAGATAATGAATCGCATTTTCAATGTTTGCAACAATTTAACAGCAGTTCACAGGTTTTTTTATTTATTTGTTTATTTATGTTTTTTTTTTTTTTGCTTCAAATACCGGCACTTGAAATGAAGTGCAGTAAACTCGCCTGACAGGTTGTTTGACACGTCGTCACACATTCTGTGACAGCTCTACTTCTTCTTTCAATTGAAAGTGTATTGATATATCAAACAATAACGAAGATACACCATCACCGTCTCCATGGCAACACATTACGACACACACAATCGTTATTGCTAATGTTTTTCTATTTTTTTTTTTTCTTGTCGTTCTCTTTACAATACTTTTATTTAATAGTTTCTGTCTTGTTATCGTCGTTCGTTGTTTTGCGATTCTTTTCATAAGCAAAAATGCGAGATGAAGAATCGTGAACAAAGAAGATGAACGCTACAGGGTGTCGTGACTAAGCAAATCCCTGATAAAAAAAAAAAAAAAAGATGAAAAAAGGACACATTTTCGGAATACGATGGTTTATGATAGTTCAAGGATGTGACTAAATTTATCACATATTATGGTAATGTACAATGTGCGGTACCTGTCCCTCTTTTGAGAGAAATGGAGATCAAAACATCGACATAGTGGTACTCTCGTCATTTTGTTTTGACGTCCACGAATTAAGGGCGCCACCCTATTGGTTCATTATTAGGCGTGCTGACCAATACGTTTAACAGGAAACCACACGAAAAGAAATTCGATTATTGGAAGAAACCGAAGCTCAATGCTAAAAATGAATATGAGAGCATGTGCATACCCTGCGCCGACCATGTCTCAATTTTCTTTAATCAGGGTACCTGTAAAGTCTTTTACTTGACACGATATTGCCACAGATAGTTTTCTTTTTCTCTCTTTTCTTTCGTCATCGATGTTTAATTGTAACGTTGGTTGTCAGCAAAATACCTCAACATCACCAATAATGCCTGACGAGACTCATAGTTGCGACAAAATATGCTAATGATCTCCTAGAAGATGAAAAACAAACCTGTATTGCTGTGTTATATACGACTGACCCCAGACCAAAATATCCCCATACGAAAAAAGGACGGGCTATTGGTCAAAACGTCCTCGTGCCAACAACGACGGGACACGCCAAATCGTAGACCGGGCTTAACAGATAATAACAGTATTAGTCTTGTGAAAAAAAACAAACAAAAAAAACACAGTTGATGGCATGATCGATATTGTTGGGTAGTTTCCTAAGAAATATAAGAAAATGCAAAGTACTTGCAGCACAATGAGTATAATTTTTCGACATTTGGGATCGACAGATCAATCAACTTGGTTTAACTGAGCAATCGTTACCCGTGAATGGTCTATTCCATGGCTCCTATCTTCCTAAATCCGTTTTGAACTTCCTCACACGTTTCCTCCTGGAATTTCGAATTCGATGTCTAATTTATGTTCGAATTCTCTTTCACATGCGAGGCTTTTCTGTGGATCATGTACAGTACCACGACATGGCCGGTCCAATCCTTTAACAATATAGAAGCGGTAAATGTCTACATGCTGGGCACTCTGAAAATACACTTGGGGAATGTCTTAAAGGGCCCTCTGAAAAAAAATCTAATTAAGTGTAATAACGACACTCTTTTTTTTTTTTTCAAAAATCACACGAATCTACATTTTTTTTGGGGGGGGGGGGTAGAAACACCTTCTCTATCCCGGCGGAGCGACCCGCTAAAATGAGGGGGACGTTTTGGAAACTAAAAAGATGGGACGTTTTTGTCTGGGGACGTTTTCACTGGATAGCGCTTAAACGCGTCAGTTCCGCGAAAAAAAGTTCGGCGACCATAGGCACTATCAGTTCAGTTACAACTTAAATTCTCCTTCAACTAGGACAATTTACTCAGTTGTAAAAGGAAACGTGTAATACATCTAACAAGACACACGAATAACAAAGATTGTTTCGTGAAAGAGGAATCATTCTGAGAGTCCATCACATAAATCTGACTATCGCTTCAAAGAACATCATGGCCGCGCTGACGTCATCACCTCGAAAGGTCACGTCGTAGTTTATTCTGCCAGAGGATAATTTTTCAAACGACGGTAGTAAAACAACTTACAACAGGCATGAACAGAATTTGATTGTTCAACGTACATATTTGAAATTTTTGCATATCTAGGGACAAATCGACCCACGTCACACTCATGATCATATCTTAATCAGCGTGTTCAATTTTCTCTTTGGGTGAGGGAATTGGTGGGAGATGTAAAGGCTGTTTATGTACTTATCATGCAATGTAAAACTGTTCATACATCTACAATCATTTTTTTTTCCCCGAAACCCCTAGGCCTACATTAGAATGAAATTGAACGTTGCTTTGCCCATTTTTACGCAATGTTATTAATTTCCTCATGTTTGAAGTAGCTATTACTCATACCTAGTAAAATAGCTCTTTGTTTTGCAAAGAGTTCAAGAAAATGCATTTATCCATAATAGAAGACCTTTTTCCTGTCTTTACCACATATAATCCCACTCATTGTTCCGCCTGAACTTTTCCATCTCCCATGGGCATAAGCCTTCACACACGCACATACACACACACACCCATACACACAAAGGATAGTAACTTTTAACATATAATCACACGACACTACGGCTACACAAAGAGTACTTTCTTCTCTCCGTTCACAACAATGATTAAGTCGTAAAAAATAAGACTAAGGCAAAATTCTTTTCCTTGTTCGGATTTGACATCTGCCCTTGAGGGAAATAAAAGCAAGAAGAAAGCTTTCATATATCACAAAATCAAACAAAAGGAAAGAAAAAAAAGGTAAAGGAAAACAAAAACAGCGGAAGCCTCAGATTTCCAAAGAAATACCAGAAATCAGGTCAAAACCTGAATACTGAAGACAATTGTATTGACTCAAAAACGAACAACAAGGGAGCAAAAACAGAAAAACAAAAATAGATGCATTTGTACTTACAACGTTATTCTTAGAATCGGGGACTGTGAAAATATTGATATAAATATATATAGACTCGTACATTTCATTTCTTCAGTGTTATTTGGATGGTCATGCAGGGTCCGAACTAGGGCACACAGACTCGAACGACCACAAGGCAAATCAAAACTAAGGAATATTTTTATTTTAAGATTTTACAAACATCTCACAACGAGACCTGGTTAGAATACAAAACCGCTTGGTTGGCTAAAAGGGAGAAAATTGGGCTGTTGTGAAAATGGAAATTGCCATGTTTTGTTTTCGTTGCGGGCTACACTTTCGACAGGTACGAATGTGACAATTTTCCTACGGCCTGCACTTGTTTTAATAATTTTAGTTTTCACGATACAATTTGAACTAAATCAAAAGAACCGACGACTGCGGTAACTAATTAACGTCTATTAATTAAGAAACATCTGTCATGCAAACATCAAGTGGAGGGAAGAAAAAGAAAATGTTGGTTTTTTTTCGACTAGAAAGTAGTCTATCATTTGGAAAGGACATCACAACGAATTTACAGAGAGGCAGAGTAATTATTACACATTCGACAGAAAGATAAAAGATGAATTTGTTAGTTATTTCCTCCCTGTTTCATTAAAAGGGGACAACTTTTGGTGCACTGCAGACAAGCTTTGAAGCTGCGACTTCTAGTGCCGTCCTGTCCCGTGTGTAGAACTATACAACATTCTACATGGCTCATTTTACATTTCTTCACATCTTCCATGAAAGGAAAGTAATGCCTCTATGGCCATGATGGTGAGGGGAGGTGATGCTACTTTGCCAGAAAACTTCAAGCGAAAATCTGACATATATCTTCACTCTACTTTTCCCTTCCTCCCATTTCCTTAGCCCCCCCCCCCCTCCCATCTTCCAACCCTAACCCATTCTTTGATGCATAAATCTGCCACCTGTTTTTTTTTATCATGTTCCAGATTACTTTTCAATTTCAGTGTAGTGATGATCACGATATTTTTTTTATTTTTAAACCTTCATTTAACGCTGGAATATGAGTTGAAAATTTGTCAATGAAAGCAAAATCCCGCTTAATATGACATAGCCACTACAAGAAAAAAAACATTGCTTAGCATCATTTTTGCATACACGGATATTCATATCCATTCCTATTGCTTTGTTTGATTTCAATTAACGGTGATTGACTGCTTTGCTTTCTTGTAGAGTCTGAATTTCGTACGGCCAACAAAAATGTTGAGACAATTTTCATATTCAAATATCGGGAAGGTAAATGCATAGTTCTCTTCAGGTTCTGTGACAGGTGATCTTTTCCCCTTCTTTCTCTTCCCTGAAACAATTACTAAGACCAAAGGTAAATGACCATCCAACTGTCTGTACAACTCATACTCCGGCTTAAGAAATTACAAACTTATACATTTGCACTTTTCTTTCTACTACCATTTTTTTTCTGTGGTCTGTAGAAATACTAGATACTTAAATATGGCGCCACTATCGGCCCAAAGGCGTTCAAGGAGCTGTTTTGTACCCTTAAAAAAGTTGTACGGTACCTCACAAGGTACAAAAGAAAGTGATGAAGAAAAGAGAAAGGTTATGTCCTAATTGCATATCCCCCTCGAGGTATAATCTTCCCCAGAATATACCTGCTGGGTTTAGGAACAATAGGCTCACAACTTTGAACTAAATTTTGCGGAATAGTTTGCTTGTCGACATATATTATTATAAATAAAATTGTTCATACTGCAGCACTCCAAAGCATCAAAATGTACTTTGAATGGCACCACCAAACTGAAGTTACATTAAGTCACATGACCTCAGATGAGAATGCTTTGAGCATACCGAGTACGCTTTGCAGGCTCATTTTGACCTTGAAACAATAGACCTAAAATTAATTAGCTGCACATTATGTGACTTAAAATGCTGCTTTCTGAGATTTAATCATCAAACGATTCATTTGAGACGTCAGAGTTGTTGTGGTTGCCATGGAGAAACTGGACGAATGCAATGCGCATGAAGTTCGTAGAGGTAAGATTTACTAATCGTTCTATGATATCTGCCCTGCAAACACAAGCTTGTATTCCACCTCAAAACTGAACCATTTTAAAGTGAAGTTTCAAAATAACAATAAACCAAGCATCCACTAACAACAACAAAAATTCAGGAATGGCAAAATGTGTCTAATATGCAGACCTGGAAACCTAATTGCAAGGTCTTGGGTTATCTTTCATAAGTGTAGAAATATAAGTTTATTTTATAGCTTTGTGAAAATCCATGAAATCGACATACTTTGAAAAGTTGCAATCGGAAGCAGGCCTCAAATCACTCCACCACCAATCCCACTACCCACCCCACCCCCTCAATGGACTGGTGTGCCATTCCACCATGAATAATCGAAACATCAAATGTGACAACCGACTGCATGAATTTTTTTTTTTTGTCCATTTTCAAATACCACTGAAAACTGTTTATCTGCTTCCCTTTGAAAAAAAGTTCATGACACTTTTACCATCATCTTTTTTTCAGGTGATACTTCCTTCTGTAAGAATGAGGAGAACTATCTGATGATGTAGAAGCATCACCATGGTTACACATGCACATCACCATGGTTACACACGCCAGGCCTGTGGCAAGAAAATCTTACTCAGTCATCTTCATGGTCATTCTCCATAAGGCTTCCGACCGCAGAGACAGAGGCAAGATCATGAAAAGTTAGTCCTTGTGCAATTGCCGGATTGTTTCGTTGGTACGCACTCAAACGGAACATCTGGCAGGAAGGATCAGTGCAGTTCCGAGACTTTATTTTTATAGTCTCTGGAAATTTAACGACATGCAGAGTTTCTGCAACATACAGGTTTTCTGCCTTTCACTGTATGGCAACACTACACCATTTGGTGGCTGTCTTCAAATCGAGAAACAAACTGAAATGGAACCAGAGAAATGCAAAGACTGTAGCCGTTTTTTTCGGCCAAAGAAAAAAAAAAACATTAGTATGTACCACTGAATGTAAGAATACAAAAAACTTGTAAGCAATATCATTTCCTCGTCTATCCTTTGAATGAGTTAGAAAATTAGCATAAGGTTTAAAATAAATGTACCACAGGAATATTATCAATGGCCAATATCCAGCAACTAATTCAACTTAAGTTTTTATAAGGTGCTCATCCTTCAAATGCCACCCATACTTATTCAAAGAGTCAGTTTTCTACAGATCCTGACATTCCCAACTGAACCTAATGTTACTACAGAGCGATACGGAGTTACCATGAATGCCTCGTTCCCATCCTCGCATGCATCCATTTTTTGTTCATTATTTTGATCACTGTCTGATCAGCGTGAGACTCCTAATTGTGCATTTCTACTGATGCTCTTAAGAGACATATCGCCATGCACGAGTGGTTATCTTTGAAAAAGGAACACATTCAAAAGTACCAAAAGGGTCACTGTCACAAGATCTGGACATACAAAACGTGCAGACGAACAAACTACTGTATGAATATATTCGGAATGATGAACGAAGCATAAAAGGAAGTACACAGTTTGCCGACAGAATCTGACAAATGTAAGAGACGCTGTGGTTATGACCAAGAAAGACTCAAGCCAGTCAAGTGGGACCTGGATTGGAAGAAACACAGGCAAGCCGTTAGCGAGAGCAAGCTACAATATAATACCAAAACACTTGTATGACACTTGACATTGGATCTGTACAAAACGGCATTTGGTTTGCAAGAAATACTCCCACAGATAAACCATAGCTCATAATAAAAAGAAATTAAGGCAGGAATGCCACAGATTTGGAACTTTTATCCTTTTTTTTTTGTGAAAGGAGTGAAATGAGGTACATGAAAGTAGCATCGGTAGACATGGTGCTTAACTGAGCCTTTTTGCATGGGTTAGAGGTGTATTATCCAAGGGACTGATTCAAGATATTTAGTCCTTAGGATTCCCGTCCGTCCTACTTTATGCACTTCTTGCAAAGAAGTGTCAGCCTCTATTAAAATGTTCTCTTCTAAAGCAGTGGACACTGACGACACTACTCTGTGTAGGTAGCTGGTAACAATCCATGTCTTTCACATGACTGGTTCGCTGTATAGTAACAATTCATGTCCTTCACATGACTGGTTTGCTGTACGGTGGTCGGTAACAAACCCAGGATTCGAAATAAGATAAAAAAGGTCAAAGCCAACATGAACAAAATGGGTATATCTTATTTCATATGACATTTTTCAGAAGAGCCTCCTTGACTGTTAAAATAAGTCCTCAGTCTGGCTGTTAAAATAAGTCCTCAGTCTGACTGATAAAATAAGTCCTCAGTCTGACTGTTGATAAGTGCTCAGTATGGCTGTTAAAATAGGTCTTCTGTCTGACTTACAATAAGTCCTCAGTCTGACTGTTAAAGTAAGTCCTCAGTCTGACTTAAAGTAAATTCTCAGTTTGAGTGTTAAAATAAGTCCTCAGTCTGAGTATTTAAATAAGTTCTCAGTTTGACTGTAAAAGTAAGTCCTTAGTCTGACTATTAAAATAAGTCCTCAGTCTGACTGTTAAAATAAATCCTCAGTCTGAGTGTTGAAATAAGCCCTCAGCCTGACTGATAAAACAAGTCCTCAGTCTGACTGTTAAAATAAGTCATCCGTCTGGCTGTTAAAGTAAGTCATAAGTCTGACTGATAAAATAAATCTTCAGTGTGACTGTTAAAATAAGTCCTCAGTCTAACTGTTAAATAAGCCTTCAGTTTGTGCTGAGGCAGGAATTCAATTTCATTCTGTCTGTGAGGATCCCATTTCTACCCTTGTTTTTGTAGAGTGATTGAGTTAATTTGATGAGATCAACAGGAAAACATAGGGCAATTGCCCCTCTTGGATGCTGGAGGGATGTCCTGCCTCATCTCGATTCCACAAGCTCACTTCTTGAAGTTCACTATTGCTACAATAGAAATGTGGAAATCTCTTGAATCTTTCACTTACTACACAAGGAGGAGGAATTTCACTAAATCAACTTCTATGGGGCTCTTTATGAAACAACACCACAGATCTTACACAAAGCTGCAAGGGGTGGAGGGTAATGCAAGAGAAAGTTCATTTGTCATGCTTCTGTGAATTGATGGTTATACTGTGTTTCTGTGTTAGCTTAAAAACATAATGTGCACAAGAAATTGACAATAGAGTAATTTAAGGGGTTAACTTGACAAAAAAAAAACTGCAAAACTTACACCTAAAAGCCAAGTCAGTTACCTAGACTTGGGTGCGGGTATCTTTTTGGAAAAGCTTGAAGGATGGAAATGTAAAGACAAAAGAAACAGGCCAGGGTAATACTGTATGCCAAATTTTTCTATTTATAGATGCAAATGACTGTATTATCTTCCTGTGAAATGACAGTTGAATGTGATTGCACTGCCCTCAGTGTACAAAATGTCAAGTACAAAAAAAGAGCCAAATTGCGGTTCTGTCAGAGATGAAAACAATGCCACCACAGTAAAGACGACAATGACTCAGATGTACTTACCCCGCTTATACCAGGTAAATTTAAAATTGTTCCTATGACAGGTACCCGTCTTAAAAAGTTAATAGCAACTGGGAAGAAGCCTCTGTGTAGGGTAAAGAAAGAAAGATTAAATTCAAGACGCCATGCTGTTCACAGGGACTGCCACCTGCACAGGATACTGAGGGGGGGGGGGGGGGGAAGGGGGTGGAGTGAGGGTGAAGAGCTACACCATTCTGTAATTATTAGAGAGGCAAAACAGGATCATTGTTAAGCTCCTTTACCAGAATGTTTAGGCAACTCCAAGATTAGACAACATTTGCTCTGGTACGCCACTTTAAATGCAGCTGGAAAGTGGAAACCCAATGATAGTGTCACATCCTAACACAAAAAAGGGCAAATTGAGGAAACAGAAATCAATGATAACTCTGATGTGGCACACATTACTTCTGAACTTGTTATTACATCATTGTATATAGTCAATGTTACACCCTACTGTGCATCGGGGTTCATACAGAGTTCCATTCCGTCATTTACTCGAGTTTATTGACCTTTTCTTTGTTCCCTTCAGCCAGTTTGTGCAGACCATAAAATATATTAGAAATGGGTTGGGCGAGCACGGTTACTTGGAAAGATTTTGCAAATAATTACAGGATTGGTTAATTCATTGGTTGCAACGATTTACAAGGACATTCTATGATTTTGATCGGTCAATGTCATCGTCGACCTCGAGACTCTCGACCCCAGAAGCGTCAACAACCATGAGGGTCCCAGATTGGTAAATCATATTGTCGAAGGGTAGACGTGTAGCTTTTCCCTCTTCATCTCTCTGTACACTATGTAGGCAACCTCTGTCATCATATCCTTCCTCTCCCTTTTGTTATTATCATGTGTGTACTTCAAATTTTCAATCATCACCGTCAGTTACTTCACCAAATTTGTTGAATCAACTAATAAATAGAACTCTAATCACCAAACCAACCTCTCTGGACCTTTGTTTCTCTCCCTACTGTAATGGGAACTTTCTGTGTCGTTAACGTTTGGGATATCCGCCACAGAGACGGTCATACCACCACTGTAAACCCCCTCAAACACACACATCTGGCAACATCGCGGAGAAAGGAAAGTTTGCAACTTTCACAGCAGGCACAGTTCAGACTTACTGAATGGTGTGCCCTGTATCAGATGTTTTGTCTCCCTTGACCACTGACTGGAAAGCACTTGTCCAAATAGACAGAAACAACCACTACATGGAACAGTTTTGAAATTTGACAAGCATCAGTTGAAAGGAACGTGCCCCTCTGAGACACGGTTGGGTAATTGTGACTTGCATTCGGAGATGGAGTACTCATTGGCCCCGTCCTATCTCCTGTTGCAGAAAAATGTTGCAACCTACAGTACTGCCTTCATGATAGTGTGAAAATATTTCCATCTCACTTACTGTAGTCTCTTCATAACCAATTCAGGTTTTCAAAGAAATTTCAAGCGGAGGGAATGCAGTCCTCCTGATACTCTACCTCATTTTAGTTTCCCATCAACTGCCCAAAAGCTAAGCATGCAATACGACCACCAGGACGTTACAGTGATGAAAGGAACGCATTTTCAAATTTCCCACGTACATTGATGGGTACCCCCATAGTTGATACTCTGACTTGCCTGAATAAAAGAAAGAAGCCGTAAGTTTCTACCAACATCCCGATCATCGGCCAACCGATCAGCACCACGATGATACCACCGAAGAAAAATGCTGTGGCTTTAATTTTATGTGCTTGAAAGAAAAACCTGAAGGTCCTCTCTAGTCCGATGACAAACGCTAACCCTGAGATGAAAAGAATCTATCAAAAGAAAGCAAAAAAAGAAAAGGGAAAAGAACTTCAGTTTGGATCAATTGTATACTGTACACAAATGAAGCCTTAACTTTTGCTTTCTTTGGGAGATTTTGGAAAAATGAACAATGAACTGTTAGACTTACGGCCACGTAAACTGAAAGTACACCAAACATTTTGTTCTTACACAGTTCGAAGGCAAAAACAGTTGCTGTTATGTTGATGGTTTATTCATACCAGATTAAACAGGTTACATGGATACCTTCAATGTGTATATTTTCAAGATTGGTCATTGGTCTTGATGAAACTGTATTACATAAACAGGGGAATGAATTACGTATGACATCAGACTCACGAAGTATGGCAGGTGAGGAGAGCCAAACTGATGACGGGAAATCTAATCCTGATACATACAGTGCAGTACCAACTCCTACTATACCTATTTAATTATTCCACTACTATACTGTGACAGTTTGATTTTGTTTCGTTTCGTTTATTTGATTCTCCACTTCACATGATAGATACATTAATGTGATTGTGTGCATAGGCAACAAGTAAAAACATTGAAATTTCATCTCCAAAAGTTTGGTAAGGCTTTTAATTAAACCATTCAGGCATTCTGGGAAAATAAATAGGTTTCAGGTGGTTAATTCTACCATATGATTGCCAATTCTTCTAACATAACAACAAAAAGTGTAGAATACGATAATGTAGTAGTTGACAGTTTTAATTCAAATCAAAAATGTGATTCTTTGAGCAAGCCAGTGGGGAGTATACTACTATTGAATATTCAGTTACAGTCACTGACACTGCAATGTTGTGTTCAGTTCATATGTTATTTATAAATACAGTGCTTCCTTTCACCAAACAATACAATTCCAGATACCTACCAAGGAGCGATGACTTGAGTAGTATGTTGTGATACACTAGTGAGACTTGTACTGTTGCATATTCATTATGTAGGCGGTTACAGTAAGAACCGTTAATTTTCAAATATGATTTCTATTTTTTACTGTTTTTATGCCAATCCCATTGCTTTTCGAAGTAGTTACTGTCATTTTCCTTCATTGAAGGACATAGTCCATTAAAGTTCAACCTCACATGTACATTTCAAAATAAAGAAAAAGTTAAGATCAAACATAATCTTATCTTTTTGGTTTTTCAGTACACACACAATCATTTTAAGACAAATATATACAACATACATTATTCACACATGGAGTGTAACTTTGCAACTATTAGTAGTATTCTGCCTTTACAGATAATATAACACACTCAACTTCTGTGATAATTATCTCAAGACATAACATATATGGAGATGTTGCCAGACTGAGCCTCTCAAGTGGTTGTAAAAATTAGTTACACCTTTTCTTATAACTGTCATTTTTGTAGACATTGATGATGATCTTTTGTCAGCTTGTATTTTTCAAAAAGAGAATTAAGATGTTAGGGATAAAATTTTAATTTGCTGTGTTTGTCATATTTTGGTTGATCAATGGGTAAAATGTAGCAAAAAACGGTGTTTGTTTGCAACTTTTACACACGGTAACTACATCACGTCCCCTCTTTGGCACCTTTGAGCACATCACTTTAATGTTGTTGGTGGGATGGGATGCTAGGGCCATAGTAAAGTGAGTTACATTGTTGCTTTCTGCTAATCTCTGCATTTGGCTTTTCTATGTATGTAATGGTTGTTTCCTCTCACTACAGAGGGCTGGGCTTGTGGTGATGTCACAATTTCTATTGTCAATTTGTAATCGGGATTGGTGGATGTAGCCATAGTGTGTTGTCACATATTGTTATGAATGGAAGATCTGATTGGATTGTCTCTTTGGATTGTCTCTTTTCCTCGCCAAGAGCACAAGGGCACTGGACAAAGGGAAATCATGATGGGGGGTAACTGGATTGCACCTGAATATCAGAACAACATTCAGTGTGATGTCACACAACCAAGCATCCAGCCAGTTACAAGCAACCATGAGCAGTGAAAATTTGCATGACTTTGTACGAAACATTCTTGAGTCCATGTATCAATTGCTGCAAAGTGACAAACATGCCAAGATAAAGCAGAGTTGATAGTGAGGGCAATAGTGATGGCTTTCAAACTTTTTCCCTTGTTTCTAAGTCTGTTACCAATCATATTGTATATCGTGCAATCTTCTATAATACAACTAGGTAAGTCTTGTTGTATTAAACTCTATTGAACCACAAGTGACACCCAAGAGATCACCAAAGCCAAACAAATCTAAGTTATTGGTGAAAATATTTATGGTTTACTCACGTTTCCAATTGCTAACAGGCCCTTGTCAAATAATAAGACTACACCAAGAAACAAGAAAAATCCACCAAAGGCAGCGAGGCCGATCCCAATTTCTGAGGAGAGGACAAAGACATTAGAAATTTTTGATATTTTTTGCCATTTTCATAAGCAACTACCTCAGTTGCTAGCTTATGTTAAGGAAGAGTTGTATATTTAAAACAACCAAACAAAATAGCAAATTGTTTTATTGATTTGCTCTTTTATTTGGTTTTTCAAATATTTCAGTTGTAATTATGAGCGCAATCTCACTCCAGAGGACACTGACTGCAGTTCATTAAATCAACTTACTAATATGGTCTTGATTTAAAGTAAAGTAGGTTACATAAAAAGATTATGGAAGTTTAGACTAAGCCTGACTTATCGCATTGTAAAGCAACTTCCTACTTTTCCTTTTATAAATAGGTGACAATATTTTATTTAAATTATACAATTAACGTACCATAACATCCACAACAATTGAACTCCATGCATGTGTTAAACAACAAAAAATTGGTAATCCATTGCACTTATGACATGACATGATCGGGGAACTTGTGACTCATTCCCTGGATGACGTAGCTAACTTGCAAAAATGATGGCCGACTGTACAAGGTCAACTAAATCTTATAATGTCATACACTAAAACTATTACTGGCAAACTTTTCAAATTCTGTTTACAGTGGGCCCACTGATGATAGTTTTCCTATGGGACTGACGATGTGATCCCCATACGCAGACCAAGAAATGTTAAAATCCACTTATGGTGCACAAGTTTGTTGACCCCACAGAACCTGCATCAAAGTCCACTGTGTGAGTCAAACATTCCTGTCCGCTGACGCACCTGTGCACTTTTGCAAGACATTGACCCTCTATGAACTGTATTTTGATTGACCATTTCTTGACAATGACAGACTGGACCTTGTGCACTGTAACCAAGAACCAGTGCTGTATAGGGTAAGTGACAATGAGCATCAATGCACCCACACACATCCCTGCAGTACTTAGAACTGTGAAACACCAAAGCATGATTTTGATGGCCCTTTTGGCCATGGAGGTCACAGACATGACACAGCAAAGGCATACCTTCCCCAGGGGTCAAAAGGTGAATCTTATAAATGACAAATGCATTATCCCCAACACTCTTGAACAGCCAAAACATGCCCCCTTTGCAGTTTGCAAACATTCCAATCTACCCCAAGGTTAGGAGTCTGTGTAAGCGGCCTATTGTTGTACGACTTTGTTGTACACATTTCTAAATCAATTCAGTTTCCACGGAAGGACCTGGAAATAAAGGCCTTAAGGTCAGCCCTCCTGAAGTGAGAGATTAACAAATACTGTATAGACAACCGTTGGGAGGCTGTCCAATTAATTAAGTTAGTTGGCGCAATTGAAGAATACCCCCAACAGTTGTTTTCACTTTGGAGTTGGATTTGGGCTCCACAGTCTTTCCTGACTTTGAATCTGTGAAGCCACTCCAAAGTACTGTAGACAAGCTGGAATTAGAATTTTTAAACATAATTTCCCCTTCATCGTGCACACAGTGCGTCATTCTTAAGAAAAGAAGGTATCGCCCAACTGTGAACTTCCAATCTGCGAGGCCACTCCAAGGCAGACACGCTAGACTTAGAAATTAATTTTTAAAGGGACTGGCCGATGAAGAAAGTTAATATTTCATAGAATTAGGAATATTTTTTTCTCTTATGTGGCAGATATCAATAGCATGGTTGGTATAGAAGCTCAGCTATATTTCAAAATGGGTGGGGAACTTGTGATGTCACCCAGACAACACCACTTGAATATCCTTGAAGACTGTAAAGAAATACCAAGAGGAAACATGGGCAGTATTTTATGATCTTCAGACTGTAATAAAATCCATTACAACAGTTAGAGAAATGTAACCTTAATTTAAACAATATTTTAAGGTTAATCTACACAATATACAGGTATACCCATTTTATATTTTCACTAGTGTCAAAATGCAAGGTTGAATGAGGGCTCCAATTTCAAAGAAAAGCATATAGAGACCCTGCAACAATTTTTCGCTGTTACATGGCAATTTTTGGTAACCTTGAGGCAACTATTGAAAGCTCTCTTGACCAGAGAGAGTTTCTTCAAACAGCAATATCTTCCGTCAGGGATGAGATATTTGAAAGCCCCTACATGTTCAACATGATAAAAACAAGAGGTTCTGTGAATTGTTCAATGTAATAAAAAACAAGAGGTTCTGTGCCATGTTCAACGTGACAAAAACAAGAGGTTCTGTGGTATATACTGTGGTAGTAATGAAGTAACTTGTATTCATGTCTTCACCTAAATATCGTGACAAGAAACCACGAAACGGGTGAAAACTTTCGTTGTTCAAAGCGAGCGAGTCACTGTGCTATTTCAAGAGGAAAATTTCACCGTCTTCCGCCACCTCAGTTCCAAACTGAGCAATCTGTCTATGCCCCACCCCAAAGACCCCACAACAGAATGACTGTAGAGGGCCTTGAAGTGAATGATATTGTGTAAAAGTTCATACGGTAGACCAATTCGTTGACTTTACTTCCCACAACATTCAACAGCCAGTCATGAGTTTAAAACGCTAGTGGCAGGCAGGACTTACGTTCAACACTAGAGGCAAGGCCAGGAATGTTGCTTATGATCGCGCATCACTGAAATTCCCAATCCAACTTATCCATTTATGTGAATGAAATGACATCAATTTAGTGACAAAAAAGTGTCCCCGTTTGTTGCAATCCATAGCAGAATTGGCGTGGGAAGACTTTTCTTGAACTGAGCGTACCTGCCTATTGTTGTAGTCAGGGTTGCCAGTTTGGCGTTTTAAACGCGAAACGTCGGAGTCCGGTACTGCCAATATTATCGACTCTGACTTGCATACAGGGTTGCTGCCCAAACCTAATTATAGTACAAGGTATGATCACGTTTTATTTGACTTCAAAATCTTTACTTGTAAAAATGATCAAGTTGCAGCTGAAAAGGATCTTGGAGTTACCTTCTATTCTCATCTTACCTTCCATTTACTGTACATATTAACGAGAAGATGAACAAAGCAAGTCAGCTATTAGGTCTATTTTGCAGAACATTTACTTATTTTATTATGCCAATATTATAACATTTTACTAAGATAATTCCGACCTTATCACACCAGTCCTACCCGGCACACTGAATTTGGTTAAATTTACCAACGCTGATGTACAGAAGAGCTAGAGGTAACATATCATTGAAGTTTGCAAGATTAATGCCAATATTTATGACCTGGCTGTGACCAAGCTTTTCAACTTCAGAGTAAACACAATTACCAGAGGCTCACAATCTAAGAAAGTCCTCCAACCCTTCTGTGGTACATGTGTGTGCCATAACTTCTTTACAATTATAGTCCACATTTGCATGCTTTAGAATACTTTACCTAATACAGTTGCGGAAGCTAAGAACTTAAATACTTTCAAGAATAGACAGGATAAGCATTGGTGCAAGCATGCCTTTTGCTTCTACGATGACTGTGACCCTAGTTATGTGCTTTCGAGTTAACTCGTACATTGATCTGGCCAACAGGCTACTAAAGCTTTTAATGCAGTATTCATCATAGGTAAAAGCCCCATAATACTTTGTCTCATATTGTCTCACATCTCCATCTATGGAGCCCGAGTAGAAACCTAGACATTACCATGCAATTACTGTATTCTAAGAAAGAATTTGCGCCATCTGCATAACTACAAGCTTGCGAAGTTCAACTTGCTTGCCAAGTTGTATCCACGGTTTAGGCTATTGTTACTATTATTTTAGAATTACTGAGTTCTTAATTCTAAATCAGTACAAAGTTACGTCCGGGTCAAAAACAAGAAGGGTCTGAATAATGGAGTCGGCGTCCTCGTCAATAGATACCACCATAACTTTAAGAATAACATTAGCTTTTTATACTTGAGGAAAAGTCCAGCTCTTATTTCACATCAGACCAAGCTTTCTCAATTCCTTAATTTCCTCAACATTTATGTTACTACATACAAGCCTAGTTAGTTGCTTTGACATGCGAGATATTTGCATAAAATTCAAACTGAGACGGATAGTTTTCGCGAAACTACTCCATACATTGTACACTGGCCGAGCACCGGTGGAGATGGACACTAGAGTAGAGGTCAACACCGACAAAAATTGTATCTATCTGAAAATGCCTCTCTTCAGGAAATAAGCACTTGTCGATACTTACTCTGGGTATCTGTCACTTCAATCATTATGTGTTTTCTTAAAACTGTTTCGCTGCCACTGAAAATATGCTTGTCGTAATACTTTAGTACGTAACAATTCTAACACTAGGCTGTGTCTGTTGCTGCTGTGTTGACAAAATTTGGAACACGTCAAAAAAGTAACGCCGGGTGTATGGAACGCCGAAAGGGCAACACATTCTGTTGCTTACTTTGATGTTGTTTCCTTTTATGCCGCTGTCTCCTTGAATGTTGTTGTCTCCTCTGATGTTGTTTACTTTGATGCCGTTGTTTACTTAAATGTCTATTTTAACGTTGTTGTCTCATTTGATGTTGACGTTTCCTTTAATGCCGTTGCTTCCTTTCATGCTGTTGTCTCTTTTAATGTTGTTGTCTCTTTTGATGTTGTTTACTTTAATGCCGTTGTTTACTTTAATGCCGTTGCTTCCTTCCATGCCGTTGTTTCATTTGATGCTGTCGTTTTCTTCGAGTTTGTTGTCTTCTGTGACGTTGTTGCTTCCTTCGATGCGGTTGCTTACTTTGAGCTTGTCTTCTCTGATGCCGTTTCCTTTCATGCCGTTGTCTACTTTGAGTTTGTTGTCTTCTCTGATGCCGTTGTTTACTTTGATGCTGCCGACTACTTTGAGTTTGTTGTCTTTTTTCCATTGCTTTGTTTTCTTTGATGTTGTTGTCTACTTTGAGTTTGTTGACTTCTCCGACAATACACAGAATCTCCCACCCAGTAAGTTGAACAATTCAACAACGTTACGTGCACGTACATCATATATGCCCACACCCACATACGTACATCGCACTGTATGAACTATGATGGAACACAACGTATGCTAGGCTGCAGCCACCCGAACAAGTAGGCCGGTTCTCGTTGAAACCGAATGTAGCCACTAGCCTAGCATGTAGAAAACTACGATCAATTAAGCAGAATTTACCCAGGCTGACCAGGTGTGCTTTGAAAGTACAATCGCAGTGTGTAACGTATGGCATTACCGTCAAATACTACTGTACCTTGGACTAAGAGCTTTCACCAAAGGATACTTTTTAATCATAGTTTTGTGATTAAATTAATTTTGGATGAGTACAAGATCTGATTGGGAAGGGTGGAGCAACTGGGAGAAGGGGGCAACTGGGGGCAAGGAAACAATCTGGCGGGGAAAATGCTCCCTCATGCCCCTGCCCCCCCCCCCCCCGTAGCGCCGCCTCTGGAGAAAACCATTTTTTTTTTAATTCTTATCCGGATGTCTCATACAAGGCTAGATAACATCCATGAGTACAGTAGGCAACTATGTCATTATGTGGTTCAATGTGATGTCTCCCTGTAGCCCGTTTGTAGGTGGGAGGAATTTGCCATTAGCTGTCCCTTCTTGCTTTGAAATCGAGCGCAACGTGAATCCAAGATTTCTGCTGTTAGAAGTATTTTGATGCACCTAAAATGACACTTTTTAACTTTTGTGGAGTCGTATGTACGCAAAGTCGAATATCACAGTAGCATTAGCCATGAGGTATATGTATCATGTAAACTTATATATCTAGCAGGTGGATCATCATTTTGGAAACATGGTGGGATATTGAGGTGTATTATGGGTTGTTTCGTTGAAGTGACATTTGAAATGAAGATACGAAGCGTAGCCTTCAGGCAAGGGTGAAACTTGAACCTCATTAAAGAATCAGGAGTGTTACATGCTTCATCAGCAACATATTATGAATATAATTGATTCCTTGGAAGTTCGCTCTATAACGTAGAGCTAGCTCCTACCGTACCGTAGGCCTACATCTACGTGAGCACGACCTGCGGCCTGCCGAATGGTTTCAATAATGAAACAGTATTGTAACGTTTGCCCGGACAGGTCGTGTGGTGAGGAATCAGGTTGGTGAAGGGGTGGGGAAGGGGAGAGAACCTAGAGAGGTAGGGGCTTGATGACACCGATGAAAATAAATGAGGACACTAACGGAGCATGCTAGGATTAGAAAATATAATTCAAGTCATCACCACTGCCCCAAAACCAAGCAAATGAAGATGCTAAAATAATTCAACAAGTTAATAAACAGCAAGTGCAGTAAACTAACACTCATACTATACTATTGCAGCTAACGAAACTTTCGCGGAGTAAACAGTACAATGTAGTGTGAGGCATTGCCACTAAAACTCATCGGCCTAAACGCAGCGCACTTGAAAATGAGCAGCCAAAGCTCAGCGGCTAAAGCGCATGAGGGCGGCTGGAACTCAGCAGCTAGACCCAGCGCAGCTGAAACTCAGCAGCAAGATGAATTTGACGCAGCTCAGCAGCTGAACATACGCGACGCAGCTGAGAGTCAGCAGCGTAAATACTACGCAGCGGAAACCGCTCTAATAATAAGTCAAAAATAAGCTAAGTCCCTAAAAATCGTCCATCACAAGATGGATAAAAATTCGGCATAGATTCTGCTTAGTAACAGTGTACAAGTACACCCTAAACTACTGAATTAAATCACACCGTACATGGCATTATAAAGGACCCCGTTATCGTGTAAAATCCCATACGAAACAAATTACTGTGTAAAGTCCTATACAAGCAAACTGACAAATTACGACACATCAAGCCAGATTGACATATACAAAGGTCTAATCACAAGATGGTCAAGTATTCTATTCCGCATTACGTAAGCAACCTAACACCGCCTCGCTGTCTGGACGAACCTCGCTACTCCCCCGCTGAGGGGAACAAAGCTGACTTTGCGAACCGGAAGGCTGCAAACTCCGGCAGCGCTGAATCACCACAATGCTAAACCTACAAAGTACAAAGCTCAACATACGGTTTCTCCTTGAAATACGACATCGCCAGAAGCTGTTACAAGTGGATGAATCTAAATATACGAGACAGATAGCCGTTTTCTCGTAACAGTATAATAAAGCTTCCGATTTCATTGGCTCAAATACTTACGACGTCATAAAAAGTAAACAACGCCATCGAAAAAAAGACAACAAACTCAAAGTAGACAACGGCATGAAAGGAAACGGCATCAGAGAAGACAAGCTCAAAGTAAGCAACCGCATCGAAGGAAGCAACAACGTCAGAGAAGACAACAAACTCGAAGAAAACGACAGCATCAAATGAAACAACGGCATGGAAGGAAGCAACGGCATTAAAGTAAACAACGGCATTAAAGTAAACAACATCAAAAGAGACAACAACATTAAAAGAGACAACGGCATGAAAGGAAGCAACGGCATTAAAGGAAACGTCAACATCAAATAGAAAACAACGTTAAAATAGACATTTAAGTAAACAACGGCATTAAAGTAAACAACATCAGAGGAGACAACAGCATTAAAGGAGACAGCAGCATAAAAGGAAACAACTTCAAAGTAAACAACAGAATGTGTTGCCCTTTCGGCGTTCCATACGGGTGTACCTAAGCAAACAATCTCCTTTGCTCCCGTTTCACATGATATTCTAGCGTTGTAACATATATTTTGTGATCTGGCGTAGGCCCTACTGAACAGCAGTTTTAAAGTACCAGGTGAAACGTAAAAAAGATGGAAAACAACTTTAATCAGCTTTATGTTTAATACATGCAGTATTGCCCTAACCCCGCCTCTTCTGCAAGCTATATAAGCAGAAATATCAGAGGGAAAATACTTATGAGAAACAACAAGATCATATCAAGGCACACTGTAACAGTTAATCTTATTATGTTCAATCAGGTACGTAGGTCAATTATGCAACCCCCCAGAAATGACTTAAATCATTCTTAAACCTTCCAGTCCCCCACAAAAAATATATAGAAAATAGCTTCATTTTCTTTTTCTTGTTTCCTTTTTGTGTTCTTTTCTTTTTCTTTTGCGGTGAACCTGAGTAACTTGTACGTTGCTAAATGGTCAAGGTTTTCCTTGCTTATTTGTCTACATCAAGTGCAATGATGTTGTACATAATTTTCTGTAGATCTTGCGTCACGACAGCAAAATAAATCTTACTAGAATCTCTTCCTTATTTTAAAAAAAAAAATCTGTTACGATGCTCAAATGACCAACTTACCAAAGAAGCAACAGACAATTTTTTTTTTCTTTCTGGAATATTTTAATCATGTTTCTGAACAACACGTGCTTGCTTGTCTGAATAATTCTACTATTTTTTATTTACTTCAGTTATTTTACCGATTTTTAATTGATTGTTACTATCATTTAAGGTTTGATCTGAGTTTGGAATTGGTAATACCAAATAAACTTCAGATACATATGTCTTTCCTCTGACATGGATGAGCATGCAAGAAAATATCTCAGACTTCCAGCAGAGACGTCAAATGGTGAACAACTGCTTTGATTTGAATTCCAGTGAAAGTATAGTGTAACGGTCATTGTATTTTCTATTTGAATACGATTCTCGACTCAGAAATAAGTCTTTTTTCTTCAATAATTAATTCGAGAATAAAGTGGTTACGTCACGTGGCCCAGGATTTTGGAGACGTGCACTAGATTCGCTTATCGTGGAAGGGTGTCCTCCATATGAAAACTCAGATAAATATGTCTGAAAAATTTGCAGGTATGAGATATTCCTATTTCAAGTCTTTTCACATGCATGCAGCTTAATTAGAACACCACTGGACTGCCGTTTCCGGACATCTGGGGAGTATGAAACCAAAACTTTTCAATACGGGCAAAGCCAGCCGGATGTGGTGCTCCTCTTAGAGACTTCTTAGGGTTCTTTATATAGGAATCCTAATAGTTCTATCGACACTCCAGCAGCCCCCCCCCCCTCCCCCACCTCCACCTTTCCCACCTCAAACATCTTTCTCGTTCAGCAGTTGCTTCTGATGCTTGTACGTAGGTTGAGGAACACTGGCTTAGCTCGAAAAACACGGGGTGTCTATACCTAAATCAGTGATCTCCCTCTCCGCCCGAAACTGCCAGCTCCTCCACTGGATAAAAGGTTTGGTAGAAGGACAGAAAATGTTGCGGTTGTCTGTTTATTGTGATTGTTTGTTGTGAGTTTATTTGTACGTGTTTAAGGTATCGTACAATCACACGCACATAACGTTACATCAACTTATCGAGTGACTTATTTTCAAAACTTTAATAAACAGGAAAACATACAAACTGAAAAAAAATTATTTATTTGCTATAATGTCTTCGTTGTTTTTATTGTGACTCTTTAGCACGTCAGTTGGCAAGTATGGAAATGTTATACTTGATAAACAGTGTAATTCGAAAATAAAATGAATTTCAGACGAGCCAACGAGAATTCTTAAACTGAACAACTATGGTGGAATTTTGATATAGTTTCTTCGTTTTGCTTTCAATGGATTGACAAACGAATTTTAGTGTAGTAGTTACCCTACTTTGAAGCCCATAGACCATCCCTTTATGATTTTGGACATACCGATCGACGTGGGCTCGGAAATATCACCTCTGTCTCCGCTAGCCCCAAGAAGGGGTTTAGAGCTTGCGCCAAGTTTAGTATATATATAAAATAATTTAAGTTTATATATAAATATATTGAAATATGTATGTCTGATACATGATACACAGACTGGCGTAGAATGGAGGGTACAAGGGGACCATGCCTTAAAAATAACGAAAAAGGTAAGTAAAAGTAAAGAAAAAATGGAATAAAATATAGAAACTAAAACAGAATGCAGCACTCACTGCTTTATGAAGCAATTGTACCTGGTACCAGGCTTGGAAGTCTGGAAAGTCAGGGCCAGAGATTCATCCCAGTAGGATGGTGATGGATAGCTTGAGCTTGTTTGGCAGCACATACACTGGAAGAGGGCAGCACATACCGGATGCACGTTACAGCCTGTTGCCGTCGAGTTACCATTGACAAGAGAGTAACAATTAGAATGTTTGCAATGTAGGCCTAACCATCAAAACACGGGAAGTGTGTTCTCGAGGGTTCCAAGCGGTATTTGTATCAAACGTATTCTCTGTGTGATACGCACGAACCGACGATGGCGCTCCGCCTGGATAGTCTCGTACACTTTCAAGACTATAGGTGCTTCCCAGTGGCGTCGGAATGGCTAGGTAGTAGGTGTGTAGGTGGATCTTGGAGGCTCAGACTCCCATTAAAAAGTAGGGGGGAGGCGAAACTATGTCCTACACCCACACAAAATTACCAAGGGTTCCAAGAAACGGGGACAGTGGGAAGTACTGAGAAGATGGGACAAAACATGTTTTGATCGATCAAATGCAAAATATAATAGTAATTTTAGAAGGGAACAGAGGGTTCTACAATGAGAACAAGAAAAAATTACCTCTCACTGCCATCGCTCAACCTCTTCGCCTTGATTGCTGAGAAGGGTAAGCACTGGTTGAAGCCTTTCCTTCAGAGCTGCAAGTTTGATGTTAATAGGACAGAATTGGCCAAACTTATTTTTGAGAGGTTTGGTCAGTAAAAATTTAGTTTGGCGTTTTCAAAGATGTTTTATTTGACTTTTTTCACTCCCCCCACCCTCTCTTTTATTTGTATATTTTTTGCTACATCAACAGTAAAAATACACCAAAATAAGTATAATGATAATCTGGAGAACTTATTCAAGGGGCCTTTTCTAGACTCAACCTTCCTTTCCTTAAGACAATAGCAATTACACGCTTTTACCACTAAGACAGTGCACAGTTAGAGTTAATGTTATTAAAGTAGTAGCATGATGTCGAAGGCCAAAGGGGTGGAAGCAACGATACGCACGATCGCAACAATATATAAGTTATTCTTCGAACCCTACCCTGAGAATCATTCCCGGAACTTACTTGCTGAGCTTGGGAAGGGCCGTAAGGACTATTTTTGAGGTATTTGTACCCCAAAAAGTTCATCTATAACATTCCTGCTAACCGACGGTGGCGCTCCGCTTAGCTAGTCTTTGGGGTTCCTGTATAGGGAGGGTTGCGACAAGTAGTGATTTGACGCCATTTTGCCTCCAACTGAGCGAGCATTGTACTTACGTGCATGTAGGTGTTGCATGATCTGAACTTATTTGCTGAAAGTAAACATGCAAAACTGCGGTTTTATTGGTAATTATCCATCAAAAAGAATCAATACGTATTTCAAAGGGTCAATGAGTGGTTGACAAAGGAAGATTGCGGTGATAAAAGGGCGGAACTGGGACAATGATGTTAGACGTCACATGTGATTTAAAATTGGGACCAATAAAAATTAATTAGAGACTGCACTTGTATTAATTTCCTCACAGTAGTGTTGGCATCGCTGGAACTGGGCCGTCGACTGGGGTTGAGGAAGGGGTTCTGAGGGGGAAAGGTGTTGATAGACCAATAGATGTTGAAAAAGAGGGATGATATTTTTTAGTTGATCAAGATATTGCGATAACCACAGACAAATAATATTGATTCCCCTATTTTGGGGTGAAAAATATTGATATATCACATGCGCTGGTGGGACTGCAACTTTCTTCTACCTCCCCCCCCCCCCCCCCCCCGGTCGTAGGACTCTGACATAGCTATACAACACCTGAATAACGAAGGAGCGGCATAGCTAAAAAGTTAGTAGGGTATATATAACTTTCTGCTCCCATCACACCCCATGCCCTCTCAAATTGCCAATCTAAGAAACCATAACTAGAAATTGTCATAATCCCCAGGATTTTCTTACTAGAAAACATGCACAGGTACGTAAATCGGGCTGGAGTTGGTTAACACAAGTCATGCTGTTTTTTCTTTTCTTCCTTTTTGTTTGTTTATTTTGTTACCCCCCCCCCCTCCCCTGACTTGCAATCATAACCAACCAGGATTCCAGGAATACGCATTATGAATAAAAAAAGGGAGTAGAACGCTTTATGTCGACCTTTACAAATTAGGAGGTAGACTGGACTTTACTTTTACTCGTGGTATGGCTGGGGATGCAATATTGTATGAATTCGAAACACAGTTTCTGAAAACAAGAATCTTTAAGTGTAAATAGTCCTTATTTATAGTTAAATAACCAAAAGGTAATGGACAAGCAGGGTAACTCAAAACAATTTGATCCGTTTACCCAAACCATGACCACACACAATTTTGAAGCCTCAGCAACCATGGCAGAAAAAGGAAACATAATCTTTAAATGTATACTTTGACTGTATTTGTCATCTGCTTTAAGATAATTAGCATGATAATCAATCTACTTTCATTGCAGTTGTTGTATAAAAAGTGAAGACACCTGCAATGCCAAGTAACAAACCTTTTCTTGTTCAGTCATAATTTTCATTTAAAATTTAAAATACTGGAATAATAACCTTGGGAAAAATATTTCCATTCAGAACTACTTATACAAGGTTCTGTTTGAAGGCAATATGAACCAGATGCTATAACTAGAAGTTTTCTCCCGGTTTTTTTTTTTTTTTCGAACTGGCTTTCAACTTATCTAATTTGGTGTGCGGTATACGTATACATGTGTTGATGTATATGTATACATGTGTTGATTCGAATTTCTTGGGCTTTAGTAGCTCCAGTTTCCCACCTCAGTTTCTTCATTCTGAAAAAAAACGTTCCTTCAGCATCCAAATCTTTTCCTTCTACCCATCTTCATCTGAAAATAAGGGGAAGTGGAAATACAACTTCGGAGTGATCTTACAAAAGACGAATAAATGAAAAAGGAACACCGCCAAGGAGAATTTTTGATTACAGTCTATAGTTGAAATGAAGGGTACACAAATGTTACACTTTTAAGTGATGAGTGAAAAGCCCTCTTCAGCGTGATATATCACCCTACCATGAAAAAAAATGTAACTGATATAAATTAATTACCATATGGGGGTCTACTCCTTCACTTAGATGTTTCAAATGTATACACACAAGAACATGCCCAACTTGTATTTATTTCTTTCACCTGAAAAAAAAATGGTATGGCTTCCAGCGAGTCTATCTAGATTCTACAAATCTTTACTTTTCTTCGTTGTCACTGATTCTGAAAGTTCTTAGAATTGGTAGGCCTTAGAAATTTACCTCCACCCCCCCCCCCCCCCCCATCACTACATGATTCCCTGTCAATACTCATAGCTAAAGTAACGTAGGTAGCCTTTATACTGGGCAAGGGTTAAGTTACTGACGCACCAAATGTACAGTGTACCAAAATTATTACCATTAATTTAATTAACGTTAGTCTGCATATTACGCCTAGCTACGTTCATCTCACCTCGAAGACGTAACGTCAGCCACTGTAGGCCTGAGTAACCAGATGACGGCCTCGGTGTCCAAGAGATTTGGTAGCCGTTAACCTCCTATGTCTCGAGTCTTATTTCTGGGACTTTTTAACAATTTAGTGACGTTTAAAAGTCCTCTTAACTAAACTAACTGAAAATGGACATGGAAGGGGGGAACCATTTTCTATAATGTAACAAAGAAATATTTTATGCCAAAAAAATTTTTGTGAAGATTTTCAGTCAAGAATTTTCTCAAAATATGTTGTCAAGATTTTTTTCAAAACTTTTCTCTTGCACCGATCCTGGGGCTCCGCTTGCATAGTGTGAAACTATTCCTTAAATCAAGCAAGTTTTCCGCTATGAATCGTCCTGAATGAGACTTGTTCTTGCGAAACATCACATTCCAGGACTTTGCATGCTCCTTCGACTAGACGATCATCCACCTGTGATCCCCCTCCCCCCCCCCACCCCAGTTGAATAATTCTCTCTACGCCAGGGAATAAACATGATGTCTCGCTCTTTTTTCTCTTGCACAGAATCATGCAGTCTATTATGAGAAATTGGTTTCATCTTTATTTACCACATACTTGCCATGAAATGCTTTCAGAACCCAGAAAGCAAGATTAAGACACGGCCTTTAATGCACCTATAGTCGGATTGGCTCCACCTAGTCCTCACAGAACTGTGGTAATATGTCTAAAACCATGTCTAGAGAACACCCCATTCTGCATGATAGAAGATGAGGTAATGTTGAGACAAACCATAATGGTTAGGGTTTGTTCCTTCGATGAAACCTTATCATGTATGATATCATGTGAGGATTGGCATTTTTTTGTGTGAAGAGGAGAGGTAAATATCTGAGAGGCGAAAGTCACTCTGTAAAATATCACTTGGGGTACACGACTAAAAGGGCACTTTGAAAATACCTTTTGTAAAAAAAATAAAGCTGTGTAGAAATTTTTTTTTTGGAGGGGGGAGGGGGTTGGGGCACAAATACCCCTCTAACCCCAATATCCTGGTCATACATACCACTTATATACTTAAGTACGCATCAAAACAATTAAAATTATGGATAGAGAAGGCATCAGCTGTCGGCAGGTGATATCTTACCTGGCTGCATCAAGTCCTATAATATCTTGAGTAGATTTTATGCCCCATCTGGAGGAGGTGGGGGTGGAGGAACAAGAGATTCAAAATAAAGAACATGTTGACATGCGTGTTGAAGTATCGTGTTGTCCAGGGCAGTTTTCACCCTCCATTCAAGGAATGACTCCTACATTTCCTAGCACCCGATCACTTCTCTCCCTTCACTTACAACATCCACCTTATACCGTCTCCCATACTGGTTTCGCTTATCCGAAGTCCAGTTGGTGCTGGATTGAGCACCGAACTTGCTCTTGGTGTAATTTCACGTGTTAGCATTTACCTCCCATCTATTGAAGTTGTACCCGTCTCCCCCCTCCCCCGTATTCTGGGCCTCTTGATCTCTTCAGCTGACACTGGAGGGTTCTCTTCGGAATTGACAGCCCCCCCCCCCAAAAAAAAAAAAGATCTCATTACGGTAACATTGCAAGACGCCTGAAAACTTCTGTTGGAATATTTGGAAGTACCAGTGCGCCCCCAATTAAGAATAGTTACTGGTAAACGAAGAAAAATAGAAAGCGCATACAATGTCTGTAAATTTTACGATTTCGTACACGAATAACACTGACGTCATTCGAAATATTGTGTAACTTTCAAATAAACACCACGTGTTTTCATAAGGATATGTGAGAGACAAATTGTTTCGGTTTCTATGAATTTGATATTATTTTAACTGCTGAATCACAATATAAATGGCAATGTAAGTTTTTAAGTATAGACAAAAGTCCAAACATGTAGGCCTGTTGGTGTATGTATTCGTAGCCTACACAACAAGTAAACAAAAGAGATATATTATGTGTGTGTGCCTTATGACCGTTACTAAGCTGGTAAAATTATTAATCCCCCTTCTCTCAAGTGCACGTAACCGGTTAAATTACGTAACCAATGAAAAGACTCCTTGACACGTGGTCTCTGCTGTGTGGCTGAAATCGTACTCAGTCGGGCTTGGCGTGCTGTAATTTTTTTTTTATTCTACATTATCATCATCTTGGGAGATAAATTGTACAAATCTCATAGTCATTAAGTATATTATACTTTGCCTCGTGGAATGGGTGCACCTGTGGACTCTTACTTTCTATCACAACCTTAACCCTCCCCCCCCCCCCCTTAAGAAAAAAAAATTAAATTAGAGAAAACAGAAAAATAGATACGACGAGAGACAGCGAGACAAGTTCAACAACAATTTTATTTGCTTTTCTTTCGCTTTTATTTATTTTCTTTCATGAAAAGTAAAGAATGTGGTTAATTATGAACCGCAACACATACCGGTGTTTTGCGAAAAATTCCACGTTAATGCATTTTGTAGTTATCTATTTGAACGAATTTGGCAGGTCTCCGTTCTTCAGTTCGAGCTGATAATGAAAAAGTTCGCATTTTTTCTTGGAACTTATGGCTGTAATATAAATATACATTTAAACTCTAATTGCCACACACATGAATTTATAAATATGTTTCTTTATTCATCACACATTTTTTTTTTATGTCATTGAGAATATTATTTTCTTTATTTTTGTCTTCAATTATTCACTTATTTATTTACAAGTAAATACTAGTTTATTGGAAAAACTTATTGTAACATATACCAGTATTTTACATAGAATACATTAGCATCAATGTGTACCGTGACTGTGAAAAGATACGGGAAATGCAAAAAAAAAGTACACATCCTATCTTGGTGGCGAAGTCAGAAAGGCAAAATCGTGATATACAATAATTGGCATAGTAGTGGCTACCAGTGGGGTAAACATCTGAACTCGGACAATGCTGAACAGCCCCTTCCGATCCTCCTCCAAATTGATGCACCGAAAAAAAAGGTTTTACCTCTTTGGATAGAGATAGCATACTAGAAGGAAATCCAGCAAGTCTCAACGAGACAATTTTCTTTTCTAAACGTGGTACGGAAAACAAATATCATATTTAGCTTAATCATGCCCTCCAAATCTTTTTTTTTTTTTGCTCCCAATGAATCAGTAACCAATAATACGCCAATTTAAACTGATAGAGGACCCTTTGGACACCCCCCCCCCCCCTTTCATTGTTTAGCATCTGGAGGCTACCCCACTTGACGACCTAACAATGACTACTTTTAATGAGTACCATGTAAGGCAACGAACTGCGATTAATTTTTAAAAATTTGTTTTCCATAGATTTCCTGACATTAGTTTCATGTTTACTTACTTCTTTGTTAAATCGATGCATTAATCACTATTCAATGCAGAAGCAAATGTTCCAAAAACATTGAAAGATGACTTATAAGTTCACTTTCTTCCTGGTTTAACACTTTGTAACCACTAGTTTTAGCCTTATCTTACGGTCCTGTTATCTTTAAAGTGCCTTTTGTATGACACATTATAAGAAATCGTTAATTATCTCATACAGAAAGTTCTCTAACTGAAAACTGTAATGTCCTCATTAATGATAAAGGAGAAAAACAAAAAACAAAAAACAAAATACAGTACAACTACACAATAGCAAAAGGAAAGTAACAATAAAGAAGCAAAAACGAAAAAAAAATGAAATCGACATATCACTTGTGTGACCTGGTCATCATTTTAGTTGGTAAAGTAGAGGTAGTAGACCACCATTAATCTGTAGTTTTGACTCACTATACTAACCACAATGCTCTCATGCAGGCAAGGTTCATTACATCTGGCGGTCATTGCCCATGCCCCGAGTTGTTGTTGTTGTTGTTGTTGTTGTTGTTGTTGTTTTTCAAAAACAAACTAGCTCCCTGCTCTGCCTTCCGGGTGATAGCTAACCCCCTGGTCCATCATGGCATTTACAAATTTCTGTATGTCGACCGTTCGGATTTTCAGTTAGAAGGGGTGAAAGGTTACAGTGGTAACCAGACCTAACCCATTCTCTCAGAAACGCTCTCCCACCGAAATATCACTACGACACCTTCGATTTTCTTAAGTGGTCTTAATCTTTGTAAATCGTCCTAAGTTTTAAAGCATTTGTACTTTAACTGATGCCTTTCAACATCCTTTTTTTTTTCATCAGTAAAAACGAAAAGAAAAACAAAAGAAAAAAAAAAGGAAAACAACTTGTTTTGATAATTGAAAATACGACGAATAAGATATAAAAACAGGACGAAAAAGATATTCTCCTGGCTTTATTTAGGCACATTTTGTATAATGATGGCATTCAACCTACAGGCAAAGGTTTCCATGGCATATAACTTGTGAACGTATACGAATCACTTGATCACCTGTCACATCCTAACTTGAAGGCTGTATTGCATCACCCTAAGCTATATTTTTACCTCCCTGAAAGGAAAATTCTCAACTGGTTCTAAGTTACAGTACTCTTAGATTGACGGCAAATTCGAAAGATGCAGAGCAGCTCTTATTACACAGCGTACACAGGAATCCATTGTTTTGATTACACATGTGGAGGAATTTAAGACAGGCTGAGGGAGGGACTAGAGGTAGGTGGTTGGGAGAATTGAAACTGTCTGGGGTGATGAGTTTTTGTCTTTAAAGCAGAAACATCCACCACTAGCTACGTCTGCGGCCTCCAAGATCAAAATATACATTCAACAATTAGCGTTTACAATTACGCAGGCCCTAGTCGGGGGTAGAAGCTCAAAAATGTTAACCTGCACCTAGAAATATTTTGTGAAAATACATTATTTGCATTGTATGTCACATTTGAAGGTATGTCTTTTATACCGCCTCCAATCCACAATCTCAGAAAACAGACCTGGCTAAGGGTCTGAATTTTCGTGAAAAAGCTGAGGCATGTGTGATATACGGTGAGAATGAAATTTCATTTTCAAATAAGGATTTTAATATTTATTATCCTATGTACATATAAAACTGAAACATGGTTACAAACAAACAAAAACTAACAAACGAAAATACTGACAAACATATTATTAAAACAAACAAATGATAAGAAACAACATATCCGATACATATAATTAAATCTATTAAATGCCTGCTTGCATGCATATCAAGTACACATTCAATCATTTGCCGCAATCAGTGATAATGAAAGAATGAAGAATTTTCATCGGTAGCCTTCATGCCCACGCCGGTTACCAGGGTCAAACATTACAGATAGTACAACAGGATATGCTGTGGAGGAGGGCATATGTGTACGTGTGTGTGGATGTGTGGGATAAATGAGGTGGGGGGAGGGGAGGGTTGCAAGAGGACGATAGAGTAGACGGAGAAACATTTGTCACACTATTCAGATATTTGGTGATTATCAATGTCCATCACGGTCCACATTGTCTTTATTTTGTCGCTCATATTTAGTTACATTTGTATAAAATTATAAGGACTTGTGCACTTGTTATAGACTCTCTATGTATACATACATACAGCACTCATAGGCCTTTTCATCTGTTATACACTTACAGGTAAGCCTTCAAAGAGTACGGTAATAACAGAAATTGATTGGAAATTAAATTCAAGAGATACATCTGACACTTAAAATTGTCCTCACAGTGGGAGTTTGCTGTCCGACGTAGAGAATGTTTTGAAAAAAGAAAGAAAATAGACTGTCAGTTCAGGATAGATATATGTATATATATATTGCGAAAGTATATTGAAGGAAGGATGGAGTATGAAATTGTCTTTGAGTGGCACTATCATTTCAATTGTCATAAAAGGTAAATCTGGAAAAAAGGCGGACCACTCACTTAAGGCTACTGCTCACCTTTTTGCAACCATCTCCAGATCGTCACATTGGAACATTCATGACTCCGTCAATGCAAGCTACATGGGTGGCGGATACATTGAACTCATTCTTTCCAGGGGTCGAGAGGGGGGGGGGGGAGAACTGAATGGGAGTTTCCTTATCCGCTCGGCATCAAATGGCGGAAGTGTGTCTGAATTGTTAAAATACAGACTATACGTTGTCAACAGGGGCAACGCCAGCCGGTTCAGGAAAGTGGGGAAGGGGAGAAAATGAGTCACAGATAGACGCGCACTATCGCAAGGTGAGATTTCCTGTAATGTGGTAAATATTATGTAACGTGTGTGGAAAATAAGTATGATTTTTTCACACTTCTAACTTTCCAAGTTTTAGAAAATGTGCGCCTCAACCCACCCCCTACAGAAATCTATAGTGTAAACAAAGTTTCTGATGTTAACAAGAAAAAAATTCCTCTCTGAAGAGTGGGGGGGGGGGGGGGGAGGAAGGAACTAGTCCTCCCATTCCCTGTGGCACCACCAGTTAGTTGCCAATGTCAAACACTATCTTCTTATTCCAATGTGGTCACAAAATCAAGTTAATGAAACCATTGCTACATACCGGTATTCTTTTAGGTAAACTGCGTATCTTTTTTTTTTTTTGGTATAATGCAACTCAGGGCAGTGCCTGTTTTTCAGTTTAGCTTGATGGGCGATGCCCTTCCCTGGCAGCGAATGAGGTTTATTCTCCTTTTTCTTGGTTCAGCTGATCGCTACGAAAACGTCTTCGATGCCCCAGCCACTCAGGGGTGACAGCCACACAGACGCTACGCAGTTAAATGAGATCCCTGCACCGTGCTAGTTTTGTATCCACGACAACTGCTCACATTATGCCGCCTCCCGCCCTTTTCAGTCGTTAAAAAAACGTTAATTTTTATTTATCTTTATCTTGACGTCACTTGGATAATATTCATGAGTATGTGTTTCTAGGGGGGACAACATAAGAACGATTAAAAAAATAATAACGCTACACAGGGGCACTTTCTGACAGAATTTACTGCATGTGTAGATACGTTTTTAACACAAAATCTGTTAAGGATGTATGCTTATACCAGATTTGGAGAAAGAAAGAAAGAGCAAAAAGTTATGTAAACTGCAACGCCGTACGTCACAAATACCTATCCGCCTTTAAACTTCTGAACTTCCTTTTTGGTCTCTGTGATGTAAATGAGGGCCTCGTGGAAGATGAGACACAGCTTACTGAGTACCATAGAATAAATAAAGAATTAACCAAAAAAAATAAATAAATAAATACAAAAAATAGGCCTTACTATTGCAAATGGTAAACAGATAAATGTAGCCTGCACGTGACACTCCGATGCAACACACTTTTACACTACTAGCTTACCAATGGAACTTTTGTAACAGTATATCACGAATGAATAGCCCCCCTCACCCCGGTAAATGAATCATTAACTACCATGCCTATAATTATGTTTCATAGCTCAGCCAGAATCGAATTTCATCAGGAACACAATAATGGGCATACGTTATGTTATGTTACTCAGTTTGCATTCAATTTGCATGCTCATTTTAAATTTACAAAATCGTTGTTTCTTGTAATTGAAGGAAATTCTTAACGCGGTTCCCGCCCCCCCCCCCTCCCCTCTTACAAAAACTCCCCTTGGCTGTTCAACGGTGTTTACCACATCGTTCAACGATTTGTTGTTACCTGCCTGTGATACCCAAGCAAATATGTACAACCGAAAATAAAATGTTTTTTTTTTTAAAGAAATAACCGTATTTTCGAACTCCCCTACACTAAGCCCCCCGACCGACAAAAGATCTGCTCTCACAGCACCATTTTGTTGGAACAATGCCTCCGTTTGTTGTTTCATGATGGGACCCCGCCAGCATAAACCCTGCTTCAAGACCACAAAAGCGAAACCAAACAAAAGCGAGGGAGTTAACTGTTCTTGGTCGGCTCTCCACTCAGTCCATAAAAAAAGAAAGAAAGAAAAAAAAAAAACATTTCCTCAGCGCTTCACTTTTGTGTCCTCTCAACCTCCTTTTTCACTTTTCAAAGTAGATCTGCTAAAAATTCAGGTGACACAAAAGAAACGGTCTACAACAAAGGAACTGCATTTTATGCTAATGAGAACAAGGGCTGACAGCTGCTGCTGCAACTGCGGAGAATGATAGGAATTTCAATATGGCCGTATTTCCATAGGCCCCAAACTAGCTATTGTTTCCTATTCGCTGCCGCTTGCCGTCTGCATACTACAGTAGCTGGCTAACTAGTCTTGTGCGCTTACGTTCAGCGTTACTACACAACCCTTTTCGATCTTCCATTCACAATCGACTGTTTTCGAGGAACAATAATATGCTTCCAATGATTGAGTCTTCCTTCTTTTTAGTTGATTACTAGCGATTAGGTAAAAAATAACGTATATTTCTTACAAGATGGCCAAAATAAGAGATCTGCCGACGGGACAATATCACTGAATAGACATTAGAATGAGTAGCGTTCGTATTGGCTAGAGGACAAAAGCTTTTGTTTGTCCATTGTTTACGTCTTTTGTTCCCCAACACAATTGAAATTTATTCATACTGGCCTCAACACGATACAACAGACGGACAAGACAAGGCGTGGAGAGTCCGAGGGTTCGGAGGCCATAAATTGTGGACCATTTCACTTGGATTTCGGAATTTTAGGTGAGTTTTTTTGCTGGAATTTTCGGATAATATTTTAACGTCTCCCGGTGTTGTGCTGTCTTGGCTTCAAAAGCAAATGGCCTATTCGTTCCACTGCGAGGAACTGAGTGAGACAGTTCCCACTCGCCAAGCCTTCTTCGTATTGCATTTTACTACGTACATGCATAGGCCTAGTATTGGTAGTAGGACAACAACAACTTAGTCCTAAGGTTAACGAAGGACATGAGCCCGAAATGTGAGGAATTAGACTGGCCAGCGAGAAGTTGGTAAAAAGTCGGAGGAGGTAATTTAGAGTTGTTTCGTTAAAAATAGTGACTTTCGACCATGGTTTCAATCAATGAGGAAAACATGGTGTTATTGATTCTTACGAAGGTAAGGTGTGGAGACCGGAAATAGATTTTTTACTGGTATCGTACATTAGCTACTTAGGCCTAGTACTGGCTACAGTGCATGGCCCTAGGGTCAATGCCTCAGTAGGATCGGTGTACAGTTTCAAAGGAGGCCATGGTAGGGTTACTGCCAGACTAGGGTGTCCCATAACTAATGACTTCATTGGTGTAGCTCATATGTGCTTTTAGTTAAATTAATTTGCAAACTTCCAAAAAAAGAAAAACATGTTTTCGTCTGGTTAATTTACATGCCTTTGTCGTTCATTTTTCTATCTCTTTTTGAACTTATGCTCTCGTGAATTATTTCAAACAAACCCAGCACATGTACTAGGTCCCTAGGCCTATGTGATTATATCAGTTACGTTGGGGGTAACTACATGGCATGGGAATGAATTATGCATACTGGCATAGTTTATGGTATACAGATGCTTTGCATGTTGCACTTGCCATGTTGTTTGGCATATTTCGTTGATGATTCATTTTATTTTGGTCAGGACTGCTTGTATATGAAGTTTAACTATTGCCCAAAATTGCCCAACTTAGATTCAATAACCAGAAAACTCCCATTGCAACGTTTGCCTTGGCTAGCTGCACCATAAGTTGGTCACTAGCTCTTAAGTACATTTCCGAGTTGAATGAGCAGTATATAATTTTATAGTTAAAAAATCATTTTGAGCCGTGAATAAATTTATCTGAGTTATAATAAATGTAGAAACGAAACAATTGAGGGTAAGTTGTGGCTGTGGATTCTGAGAGTAAAAATTAGGAACACAAAAATTAACAAAATATATTTGTTTAGCATAGTAGATTAATATCCACTGAAAGAATCTAGACCTACAGTAGCCCTTTTATTGTAAGTTGGCCTTGTGTCAATTGTGCTTGTGTGTAAAAAGTACAATGTATGAAATCCAGAAGCCATTTGAATAGCTTAATTTGAACTTCAAGTACTGTGGCCTGTTTTACGGTCTTTTTTTTTTATTGTTTTGGTTGTTGCTTGTTGTCATTTGAAGTTAATGCCTGTCGTAGTCTATTCACCTTGTACTGTAACAATGTACCTTTTGGAAATCATTCCAGGTAGCCAGGGGTCTATTACTGAATGGAAGAAAGCCCTTGTGTCCAATGTATGCAGAGATGCCCCTACAAAACAAAACATCAACTGCATGCAATAGCTGGCCATTTTTACTTTGCCCTTGGTGATGTCACCCCGAAAATGTCATAGTTACATGTACAGTACTGTGGAGCCATTGTTTTTTTCTTCAAAAAAGTGCCAGTTTAAGCTCAATTTTCCACTTTATCCTGTTCCAGGAGACCTGATTTCTATAAGAATCTGTATTGTGCTTTGGAGTCTGCACATACTGTTGGCCTGTTTCGGTGATGGTACTTTGTGGGAGAAATTATGCATTGAAACCATTTGTTATTCCCTATCTAACTGCTTGCTGTTCATAATTGTACATCATCATTAACAGATTATTTTCCACAAGTAAGCAATAAGGGGCATCTAGAATTTGTCATCATAAACTGAGCACAATATTCAGAATTTGATCGTGAGGCATAAAGAATGGTATTAATGGTTTGTTGCAGAACTAGTGAAAAACATCATGTAACTTGTTAAAACAGTATGCAGTTTGTTTTTAACTTCTTCACACTAACATATACTGCTTTGCTTGTAATTTATGGTGTTGAAATGTCCTACAACATGTAGGGTTAATTTCAAATGTTTGGAGAAGATTTGGTGGATCTTCATTTTAAGTGCTTGTCCATGAATAAAAGACTTCAAGGTTACATATCATGCAGCAAATGATTAAAAATCCCGTGATTGGATTATGTACTGGTATTTCATGTGACAATATTTATGGGTAGAAAAGAAAAAAGGCTTTGTATTTTTGCCGCAACACTGGATCGTCGTTTGTAAACATAAGCTAACATGAAAAGACACAGTGGCATTCAGAACATGTTACAAATGGCAAATAATAGATAAGACCTCCCCTGTTGTAAAACACCAATAAGATTTACTACAAAAACCAGTGTGGTAATCTTGAAACAGGTTTACCAACTCGTTTTTGATTCATACATTATTTATTTAGTCATCCCTTCACAAATGACAGTTGTTGTTTTTCATTTTGTTTTCATTTCATTTTTTTTGTTTTTGTTTTTATAGTAATGAAACCAGACTCATAAAATCAACATTGAATGAAATCATGTTATCTCATGTATTAATGGGCAATTTCAGAACTTTGGAGGTCTCAGAGAAAATGTGCAACACTTTCTGTACCACAAAAGTTGCTCAATTTTGCCCTTCACTTGTTGAAGATCAAAACATACTCTTTTTTTTCTTTGCCTGCAGTATAGTTTTACTCGTTAATGGTGTACCTGTACGTGATGACTGCGAGTGTTTTCCGTTATTTTTCGACAAACATTTCCTCCTGCCTTTTCATTTTGTATATAATTAGCTGTTTTAATATTCACCGTTTGTTTCGGTGGACGAGCAGGCGATCTACTGTACGAGTTTGTTTTTCCAGTAGTATTGTAGTTAATGGATGAAAGAAAAGAAAAAGGGGGAGGGAAGAAACAGCAGAAGAAAAGGACTGGAGGAAATTGATTCTGGGAATTTTTTTTCCACTCTTTGTATAACCCTGATTATATTCAATATTGAAAATGAAAGGAGCTATCAAAAATAGAAAATGTGAATTTCGCTTTGTGAATAATTCCAGCTACTATTTGTGAATCGGAGATTCTCGACAAAGGACCGTTGCACTTTGTTTTCAAGGGTACTGCAACATGCCGACCCTTCCTTCGATGATGAATCGAAAACAATTTTGTGTTGAAGACAATGGTAGCACAACCAGGGCTAATGGAAAGTCTCTTCAAACAAGAGAGGCTTAGCCCATTGGCATCTCCAGAATGTTCGAGAACTCCTGGAAATTTGCAAGAAAAAGTCCTTTACCAGGCCAATTTTAGTTTCCTTATCACCCATTGGAGAAGTTGTTGCCGTGTTGTTGCACTTGGATTAAGTTGCAATTGAAAAGCTTGTTGTTGAACATCCCAAAATTTGAAAGTGTAATCCAGGTCATGCGACTTAAAATATCACAATCACTCCTTGTCCTTCTGCTCAACTTGAGTGGTTGATAGGATTGCTGCAAAGTCAGCCGGTTGTTTACCTTCTTTTTTTTTCCCCCTAAAATTTGTTTTAATGGTAGACTACTCTATGACAGCTACCTACATATGAACATATATTGCAGTTCATGCTTTTGATTATCACGTTGCAAAAACATTGAAGGCAATATTGAAAAAAAATGGTTAATATAAATAAAGACTTAAAGATAATCATGACGTATTGAAAGTAATTGTGAAATATCAAAAAAAGTCCCAGAATATTGAAAGTACTTGTAAAATGATGTTTGCAATATTACCTGAAGTTGAAGAGAAATACAGTGATTAAAAAAGATTATGCAACTTGCTGGTGAGGTTTTTCCAGCCTTTCGTGTCTCGCAGATAAACATCTATCTTCCAACTTGTATGGAAAGTGCGTCTAACAAAAAATCAGTTACACTGTATCCGAGGCGTGATTGTCAGGTGTCTAATTTACACCGGTTTTCTCATTTTAAAATACTGTGAATGCTACAACTGTATATTGTGCAGTAAACACACCATTGCCTCGTTTTCGTTGCTCGCGATACAACCGTTCTCCGAGCTAAAATAAATTCCGAACAATTCTCTCTCACAGTCCCAAAATGGAACTTCCTAAGTTTGGCCTCCCTTCCCTTCCCCCCTTTCAAATTTCCTTAACTTCAGAGTGCATTTCCCGAAATTGATTTTGGGATGTTATTCATGAAAAATGAACTGGATGTAGTGCCCCACATTTCGTCCAGCATTTTGGTGGTGAAAGCCCGTTTTTGAGGTGACGGCTGACGGCTGGTTAACAGTGGATTGTTTGCATTTGTACTATAGGGGCATGTTTGGAACACTGCATAACTTTCCGTTGAGCTCCTACTAATTCTTTGTGCACCACAGAAATTTCCCAGAATCTTTTAGATTTTAGTTTTTTCCTGACTTATACTTCTCGAAATTTCTTCAAATGGATGGGAGATTCAAGGCCCTTGACGTTCCTGTCAGCCTCTGATGGTCTCACCTGCTGAAATATCCTGAATGCAGCAGTATGTTTTTTCCTCCTCGAGATGCCACAGTACCTGGGTGCTTTTGAGAGTGAAATGAGTCGTGTTTCGAAACTTTGAAGGGAAGGGCTATCTAGTTTTGAAACCTTACAGATCAGATGGTGATGCTGGGGTTCATGCTACAGTAAACTTTGAGTCACATACTGTAGACAATACCCTCTTTACACTGGCCAAAGAAACAAAATCTTGAAGTTAAGAAAATGACGAAAAAACAGTGAATTTCCAAGGGTTTCAGAAGTTTCACCACTAAATGCATAAATTTAGTATCTTTCAATGGATCTGACTTCTTTTGATGCACGCATTCTACTGCTTGAAATGAAATTGATGCAGTCGACTTCATTCAGGTCTGTTGAAATAATTTTTGAATTTATTCAATTATCAGAGCATTCCAAGGACAAGGTTTTGAAAACATTTTTCAGCAAATCTTGGAAGAGATTTAATGGAGCTTTGCACTTGTTACAGTAGATGTAAAATTCAGGAATTAACCATGTGACAAAACACTTGAGAATGCAGGAAAGGTCACAAAAGTGTATCAAAATTTTATAGGTGTGTATCTTCTTTATTTTGGCAGTTTCACTTCACCCCGCAGGTGGTTGCTTAACTTTCCATGTTAGCTTCAACTCAAGAAATTTAAAGTGATAGTGTGTGTACTGAACAACCAGAAGGATAAGATTATGTCTTTCAATGACCGAAAAATGACAGTAGCTACTTTGAAAAGCAATGGGATGGGCTTAAAAACAGTAAAAAACAAGTATGATACAGTATTTGAAAATTAATGGTTCTGGTTCTTACTGGATGCACCTACATAATGAATATGCAACAGCAAGGGCTTTGTTAGTGTACATATCAAAAACATACTGCTCAAGTCGTCACTCCTTGGTCAGTGTCGGGAATTGTAGAATTTGGTGAAAGGAAGCACTGTACAGTAACGTATGAACTGATGACCACTTTGTGGCGTCAGTGATCTTGAGTTGTTTTGACCAACTGAATATTCAACACTAGTACTGTATACTTCCCATTGGTTTGTTCAAAGAAGCACATCGTTGATTTGAATGAAAACTGTCAACCACTACATTATCGTATTCTACACTTTTCGTCGTTGCTGTATGGTAGAAGAATTCGACATAATATAGTAAAATTAACCACCTGCACCATTTTTCAAAAATTGTTTAAATTAGTGCTGTTAAAAGCCTTACCAAAGTTTTGGACATGAAATTTCAATGTTTTTCACTGTTTTTCTAGATGCACACAATCACTTTAAAAGTTATCATACAGTATATATTTGAGCATTTAAGATTTTCTTACAGCAACTGTAGAATCTTAGGAAATTTATTAGCAAGGATAAACATCCTCACAGTTCCTTTGATGACGCAATGATTATTGCTTCACATTTTACTGCTGCAGGAATTATTCAGCCTTTGGAAAAAAAGTTGACATTTACCTTCACGGCTGTAACAGTATGCAGTTTAAGGTTGAGCTGGTGCAGTGACCCCAGTTATGTCTACACAGCATGCTGCATATGCCCGGGGAGTTCCCAGATGCGCAATCCAACTGTCAGCGTACTTCCGTTAAGGGGGGGGGGGGGGAAGTTTGGTTGTATTTCAGCAGAAAATGTCATCGCAAAATGTGGAGTAGATAAACGCGGTAATCTTTAATATAGACCCATTCATTATTTGCACAACAAATACTGATAACTGTGAAAGTCTAACAGATGAAAAATAACAAAATCAGCCTTACTGCCATGTGCTACTGTACAGTATGATTGTTTGTGACCATATACCCAGCAAAATCTGTAATTATCCAACAGTAGAATTCTCGTACAAATTCTCGTTTGCGCTTTAAATCGGACATTTGAATATTGGTGAATTAAGAGTAATTTTCAGAGGCTCGCTAACCTGATCACTGCTTAAAAGTTGCCTGCAGGCTCCACAAACCTAACTTGCACTATTTTGTCCAGGTTTAATACAGGAGACCTATGTGCAGCCTGCTGATTGGTTAATATGCATCATTCACAGCTAGGCACTCCGGTGGGAAAACTTTGAACAGCCTGTTTACTAGCATACTCCTGTTTGTTTACACAGTAAATTTATCAGTGATTCCAGCGCTCCCTGATTTTGCTGTTGAACACCTTTCTTGGTCAGAGTACAGATTCTTTTTATTCTTTCTTGAGGAGTGAGGGGATGGTGGGATTATTATTCAAGGTATTTTTATTTTCATCAAAATCTGATCTGCTGTATTTCAGTGAACGTTAGGAATCTTGAGTCTATAAAGAAACTGTGAATTGTTCCATGGCAGGTAATCACACACACCATCTTGTTCATTTTGAAAAGAACATGCATGGGTCATGCAGGGAGTTCCTGAATTTCACTTTTGCACTGGTTGTATCTTCTCCCCTTCCCCACCTCCAAAAGAAAAAAGAAAGATAAACAAAGTAGAAAAAAATAGTTCACAACAGATCTGCATACATCTTAGAGTAGAAGAAGTAGGGAAAGTTCCTGTAGGTAAGTGCATTAGCTATGTGGATGTCGACAGTATAAATAATTGAATAGCAAAACTGACCTTGCAGTTTACAGGAAGCCTTATTATCACTACATTTCATCCTATTTCTTGGGACATTTTTCCCTCCGTGATGCATTTAGCATTTATTCTTTGCCTTTCCTTCACCCGAGTTACTTACAGGCCTGCTAATGGCATTACGAGCAGTCGATTCCCCCAATGCAGCTCGCAAAAACAAAAACAGTTTTCGCTGTCCCACTGCGACGAGGCAGATAATGAATCCAACAGAAACCCGGACAATTGGCTTTTGTCAGCCCTTCAAGCTGATACGGTAGCGTAAACAGCTTTCGGACTCTGCAGGTACAGACTATAAATTTTTTTTTTTTTGGTTTTGTTTTATCAAATAAGAGTGGTTAGGCTATTTGGATTAAATTGGTACAGTATCATGCATCCTGTGGAATATATTCCCACAAATTCGCAACTGTCACTGTTACAGCACTGTATGGCACAGATAGAGAGGGTGTAAACCCTTGATAGATAATAATAGAAAGCAGGGATGGACTTTGCAGTGGCTTCTGTTGAGATCATGTATGGTATCCTGAACACTACGGCATGCAGTATAAATTTTAAACACTGGTACTGCACGAATACTGTCGGCTGTTCCTCTCCCCACAGAGTACATGAGTGCAATATGTACACATGAACAGAAAGAATAATTAAGCAGATCGACATCCGCAACTTTGTGAACGGGAATGTCGATTCTGGTACACCGGCGTCCGAATCGTAGCAGCAATTGCATGAAGACATGTATCCCAATTATGGTTCGGTCAATTTCAAGCTGCAGCTTACTACACCAAACTGCAATGTTTGGCAGAGGACTACGGGTGACCTCGCAAGATTTGACAGGAAACAAAAGTTACTTACATGTGTGCATTTATCCACACTACAGTATTTTGTAATTTCCTTTTATTTTGTGATGATTCGCATGTTACTGTATCCCCGTTGGATGTTTTGCGTAAGTGAATAAGCTGATCGAGCGTGTAATTCAAGCACAGTTGATATTTTTTTTCTTCTTTTTTTGCTAGTGAAACTGTGTGTAAAGCAATGTTGAATATTGCCAGTTGTTGTCTGCACTGACACTGCACTGCTTAAGTGTTTAGCATACGTACTGTCGCACACTTTATACGTGATGAACCAAAGAACTTGATAAATGTTGAATAATTCTAAATTTGATGTTTCCATAAAGATTTAAAAGTTATAATTAAGTTAATTTGTCCAATTATTTTAAATAATCGAATGTACTTAAAAAGTGCAGTAAAACCTTTGCAATTGCATACATACAGGTCTACAGGTTTGCAACCCAAAATAAAACCTCTTGCTGTAGGTCTAGTAAATAATACTGGAACTGGATCCTACAATGTTTTCTATCTGCTATTGAGATTCACAACGTATATTGTGAAGGGTTGATGAAAATGATGACAGCGTAGCACTGTGGTCAATTTAGAATCTTATATGGTAAGAATTTTGAGAAATTATACTGAAACTTATCAACAAAGAATTAGTGCACTGTTACAATAAATTTTGAGCAGTGGGGACATGTTTTAAATGTGTGATAAAAGCGTTTTAAGAAATAGTATTAAAAAAAAGTGTTCCAAATCTATCTCTGTTTAAGTCTTAAGTATGGCTCTAACAGTATATATGGAAACAATTTTGCTTTGTATTTAATTTAAAACCAGACTACTGTTAATTGGCCTGTGGTGGAAAATTTTGTCCAAATCTTTGTTTCTTCAGTGGTCAGCTTGTGAAATTCTCACTTGCATGTGATGCATTTTACAGGATTTGAGTCGATTAGGAGGGTGTGTGAAGGGGAATTACCAACTTCAATGACCTCTCAAAAACAAATGTAATGTAATTAACAGTCATTGTCACTTGATTTTGCAATAAAAACAAAATCTGTATTACAGGTTGTGGTATTTTTAACTTGTATGCAGTTTCCTTGTGTTTATCCCTGTCAGAAAAACTGACCCACATCTTGTTCCAGTTTATTGACTACTTATGTGGGTACAGCTGTGTCCATCAGTGCAGCGAAGTGAGTTCCTCTTGTCCAGCCAGTGTTCAGTCTCTCTTTCACCTACAGTACTGTGCATTGTCATCTGGCAGGCAGGATTAGCTTATGCCATATTTATGGGTGGTGTTACTTCCAGTCAATGCTGTGACATTGCCAGATGTATGTCACACAAAATAGCCATTGGTTGCTGTTCACTTAATATGCTGTCCAGCTGGTTCAGAGATTTGATGGTAGAGGTTATAGGTACTGTACTCCCAGGCAGTGGCCTGTATGTGAGGCACTCATTCCTTTTGGCAACATGCGTGTAATTAGCACTTGTACAGTATTAATTCTACATGCTCAAAAGCCCCATACTAAACATTTTAGTGAAAATTTTGTATACTCCACTGGATCTTACTGTACAGTGTTCATGGTTATTGTGGACCAGGGTTGTTGACTTTTTTTTTTTTTCGTTTTTTTATTTAAAAAACTCATGATATGAAATCAACATTATTTTAAAATAAAAATCAGGATTTTGATTGTGATTTTATTCAGCTCAGTGTAAAATCAAACAACCCTTCCGTGGACGGTAGAAATCTCACATTACTTGTTTCATAATCAGACCAATTCTGATTTACTGTTCATAAAAAGAAAAAAAAAAGTTGTAAAGTTTGATCTTCCCCCCAATTGTGTTTTGAGTCGTCCGTTTGACTCAAAAGCACGTAAATTTCACAAACCATACAGTAAGGACAAATTGTTCTGTAATCTTTTCTTGATACATCTTCATTTTTGCCGACCATATGTAGTAGAAGAGGAAATTGAGTTATGAAAAGGAAGAGTTCTAATTTAGAAAAGGGAAAGTGTAAGATTGTACAATCATTTTCCTCAGAATTGTTTGATCCGAGTTTGTCGTACTGACGCTTTTGAAGGTATTTCTTCTAGAATGAAAGTTGTTTGAAAGAAAGAATCCTGCAAGCATGCAGTACTGTGCTTACTCACTGTGAGCCACACCGAGGTGCTGCTTGCCATTTTTCACCAAGTGGATGGAAGTGGAATCTACAGCCGACATTTTTGCAAAAATCAACCCGTGCTAGTGTGTTACAGCAATAACAAAAATTAAGCTTGATTGCGCTCACGATTTAGATGTTCAGACCAACACCTTGTTTGTAAGTAGCCAATTGTTCTGAATTTGGACAACCTGAGGTATGCCCTGGCTTATCCGATTTTGAATGTTCCATGGATTGACCTCACAGCCAGTCACACCTGCAGATGTATCTATCGTACATGGCATATCGTGATCTACTGAATCATAAGTAGGAATGAAAAAAAAAGAAGGAAAGAAATACTGCATCTGATGAAATGAAAAGTCATGCTTTGCTGCCCATGCAGAATCATCAAACCACAAAGCATTTCTGGAAGAAAATAATGCTCTCTGCGTTAGTTTCAGATTCGGTTCTTCCTTTCGACCAAAAAACAAAAAAACAAAAAAAAAGTTGTTAGAATAAAAGAAAAGAAATGTGCCACTCCTTAGCAACGGCAACAACAGAGATATGGTCATGGTTTCCGTAGATGACCTGGCTGCAGGTTGGAAACCGATCATCCGAGAGGAGACAAAAGCTGGTGAAGGCTCTGCAAACAAAAAGCACTTCCAAGTCGCTCCACCCACTCCCCCCCTTGCCGAAATGATAAGTCTTGCGATAATTGCTACAGCTTCCTGACTCGTCGGGCCTCCTGACAGTTTGCGGCCGGCTGGAGGAACTCGGCTGACAAGCCCCCTAATTTGTGTGTGAAGCGCAGGTCTCACTGTAGTCGGACTGTCGGAAGGAACTCGCCCAGTGGCGGTAATTGAAAGAATAAGGTTTTACATGGCACTGGGAATTACCTGACGGGAGGCTTTTCATTATAGACTGCTCGGCATTACATGTAGTCATTTTTCATCCACAGTTGACTATTTTTTTTTTCTTTTGTCTTGTTTGATTCTGTAACCTGTAATTCATGCGTACAATGTATCGTACAATCAAAATAATTACTGTATAATTACTATATATATACTTCATTAACACATCATTTCAAAATTTACCAAGCTTCTTTTAAAGGTGGTTAATTAATCCACACCTTTTTTTTTTTTCAACCGGTGGAATACAGTGACTTTGAATTCTACAAATCTCTCATTAAGTCTCAGACCGTGGTTCTCCAGTGGACGGCAGAATCCGCCATCCGATACGTGTGCTGTGTGAACGTTTTCAGTGAAATTACAAGAAATACGGCAAATGTTTTCCTGGCGCAATGAGATAATTAACTGGTACAGTGATGTGAAAATTAGTATCAGACAGTTCTAATAGTTTCCTGTTTTTTTCCTTGATGTTGCTTCCCCCTTTCGTGAGTTACGAATTTATCTGATTCACGATGGTCAGTTTTAGTAGACGTCTCAATGAACATCACATTTAATTCACTCGTCGTGATCAGTGCTGTTGGTGGTCCTGGTGTCGAAAGATGGCCAAAGGCTCTAGAGAATTTTTTGGTTACAAGATTGTCCCTTCACAGTACAACCTAGTTCGGCTTGTTCTTGACAGCAGGCTTAAGATTTTATTTACAGCGTCAGAAAAAGTCGTTTGTTGGCAATCAATTGAGGATTTTATTTTGGAAGTACGTCTTATCTTTTTTTTTTTAAAGTATTGATATCACTCTACCAATTTGAAAACTCAGTGATTAAGAGGTAAATTTACGAATGACAAACAAAATGCCGACACTGTGCAACAGCCCACATCATCAGTTTTGCATTTTTCATCAAAACTTTAAAAAGCTGTATAGATCTCAAAAATGGTAAGACATATAAACACAATTCCAACAAATCACCCAGAGTTTCACAATGCACCTCCTGGATGAAGCCAGCTCTTTTCTACTTTGCATGTTATTGGGATCTTCAATAGTTCTGTAAATTGTTCTCTTCCCAAAGCAGGTGCTCAGTTTTCAAGCTTGGCACAAAGAAGAAAAAAGTAATCAAAACCAGGGACTCCACCTGGTCAAAGTGTCCCTTGACCCCACAAGAATTCTGAAATAGTAACCATTTCAGCATTAATTGATCGTGAATTCAGATTTAAATTCAGGTTTAAAGACATGCTGAATTTTAAAAACAAGAGTCTGGACATGAATTAGCCACCGTGTATTGCAAAGTTTGAACAACTTTAGAATAGTTTTTCACACCAATTAAACATGAAACAGAGTTCAAGCTGAATTAACTGTGAAATTCAATGATGGTTCAGCTTAATACACTAGCGTTAAAGTGTAACGCCAAATTTAGCATGAATTCACATTAAGGCCGGGGTGAAAACCGTCCACTTTTGACAAGTTGTTTTCTGCATCAAATTTTTGCCGGGTCGCACGCATGGACAGAAGAAGTACGTTATTGTAGGCACAGGTATTTCCTCGTCGTGCAAAGTCACAGATTGGACGTTATTTCTCTGCTGAAACTCATGATCCACTCATGCTGTAGTGTCAAATTCCTTGTTTTGTTGTTGTTTTTTTTTGTGTGTGTGTGATTTCTTTTTTCTTGTTTGGGGCTAACAATCACTATATTACTGTACATTTATGAATCAAGTTCCACCTGCAGTGAAATTACAGGCACACAAAATCACCGACCGTGACACATGAAGCCATCGACGTGAAGAATTCAGTCTGCACTGTTGCACTGTATTAATCAACCACAGCCCATCGATAGCTACAGTAGAACATCCAGCCTTGAACACTTGCTCCACATTTAACAAAACAGGAAATCACGGATCTTGCTGTTCTTCATGAATTAGAATAGCGGAATTTGAAACATTGAAAATGGAAGTTATGTGCTTTGTGAAGCGGAAAATCTGTGGCCCTACTTGAACCACTGATTCAAAAAGGACAGTGTTTGAGAAATAATATTATTTTGTCACAAGAAAAAGTTAAAACATTTTTTTCTTCTTTTTACCTCTAAAGTTAATGTCATTATAAGTCATTGTACAGCTCCAGATTTCTACTCCATGGACAATAAAATTATGCAGAATTGGTAGCGTCATCAGAAAAAATTGTAGGTTAAAGTGACTTTTCTGTCACGTTGAATTCAAGTCATCGGACAGTGAGGAAACGTCAAATAACTTGCCAGGGATTGCACAAGGAATCATGATGCCATGTTACTTAAATTGCACGGAAATAACGTCCAGTTTGGCACTCCACAGTGGCAGTCCAACGCATTTTCAAACTTTGTGCCAGCTGATCAGATACTTTTTGGAAGTGCTATATGGTGAGAACACAGCAGAGATAGCAGCATTGTAGTTGAGGTGTGTGATTTTCAGTGGCTTGTTCAATGTGTAAAAAGTTTGCAAGAGAAATACAAATTAGTCATGGCCAGTTTGGAGTACCGTACTGCATTTTTCGCAGTTATGTCAACCTCAGTCCGGTAGCAAGGAGAGGGGTGGTGGGGTGGTCAATGGATGGTGGTCTTCCATCAGAGATGGTTCGGTGTGTGCTGTGCAGTAAAAAGTGTTTCGGTGCAATGTGTTCTCTGAAACCACTGGAAACACATTCAAGTACGAAACACATCTGCACACACATGCGCACACACACACACGCTATATAATGTGAGCAGGTGGCCTGCAGTGTATGTAAAGTTATGCTGCTAATCTGTCTGTACAACTCCAACATTCCTATTGTTAATTGAGTCTCATCTTTGGAATGAATATGCCACTGTATTTGAAAGGGGGGGGGGGGGGGAGAGAAATTGAACTGGTTCTGCGTCATGGGATGTGTTTTTTGAGGACGTATTCAATCAGTGTGACCAAGAGAATGTGTTGGATTTCAGTAAAAGAAGAAGAAAATCAATTCTATTGATGAAAATCTTATTGTTACACTTGTAACCTCCTCATTCTGCTGTTATTCTAGCGCCCACTGAGGAGCATCGAGTACCAGAGAGAAAAAAAAAATTAGCTCTGACTCACCCTCAGTCGCATTTTGGACTGAGGAGCAAGTCGGCACTTTCGAAACGGCTTCGTCGTTTCCACCTCAGGGGAAGAACGAATTGCAACTGTGCGTTTTCTAGACAGTAGAGAGCTGCGGCTGCAGTTATTGTTCTGTGCCAGCTTACGCCATAACCCCGTAATAAAGGAATACTCTTAAGGGTGGCAGGTTAAGGGTATTTCATTGGGTAAAAGGAATTGGAAATTCTTCAGAGGAAATGATTTAGAAAGTGTAGATGTGTAGCCTCAAACCCATAACAATTGACATCAATTTTATATACCTGGTAAGACTTGTGAGGAAGAAATTTTTTAGATTCACCTGGATTGCAAATGAAATTCACAAGATGCACTGCAGAAGTCTGAACTGGTACCCACGCAGTGTGGCTAAAATTGCACAAGAAAAAGAAGTGTGTCGCACACAGGTTGACTGCAACTGTCATAATGCAAACTGATGTTTTACTGAAAGAAAAGAAGTTCGGAAGTAAGCGACCTCAGATGTGAAATGCGGAGCGACATTGTCTGGGGAAAGTGCCCCCTTGTCCTGGGATAAAACAAACAGTGAATGGTTGTCAAACAAAAGTTGGGTGCAAAGACATTTCAGGTAAATCTATTTTGGTGTCAACATTTTCTGCTGATTGTGATCCATCTCTCTCCCAGCCATTGTTTCTGGCCAAGCTGCTATGGATGAAGTGGTTTTGACATAATGACCTGTCAATCTGATGCACTGATGTTCATAGAAACAAAAGAAAAGAAATATAAAAAGGGTTCTAATTTGCTCCTGCAGTTAATGCACAGCAACATGCCACTGAAATTAATAGTGAATCAGTTTTCCCCCTAATTCATTGTTGACCAAACGGTTTCGTAGATGAAACGTTGTCCCCACCCAAATCCCCTACCCCTTATGTTTCATTCCAAGAGAAAAACTTATCCCAAGCATTAGAGAAAAGAAAAATCCAGCCTCAGTTGGCCAACAGATTTTAACTCATTTCATCCAATGTTGATGCCTCGTGGCAACGATATCTCTCGCAGCTGCCCACACAAAACAGATTTTTTTTTTTCTCTCTTTGCCCTTAGATCCTTATTCTGATGACTATATTCTCAGCATTTTTTTTTCTTTCTTTCTCCCCTTTTTTTTTTGTCACAAAAGACCATAAAAATGTAGATGAAGGCCTCAAGAGAGAGCATAAGACCTATGTAAACAATGCAAGGGGATCCTAGCACAGAGGCGGTACTGAAAACTCTCTCTCCTTGCCTCATGCTCACATATATCATAACGATTTCCAAATAATAAAAAGAGGACAAGTAGTGGCAAGTCACTATCAGCAGCGACTGGATGATTCAGTTGTCCTCTTAAGCTGGGAGCTAGGGAGACCATCTGTCAATGGGTTTCCATGGTAGGCTATTGTATCCATTTTGCATGCTCACCACAAAAGCTTCCTTTCTTAGCAGGGCGAGTTGCATGGGTCTTTGTGTCAGGTGAGGGAGCTTTTGTTATCAGGCGGTGAGGAAATAATGGAGAGTGCAGATTGATAGAGAGATGGAGAAGAGAGAAGAAGAATATAATAGAGGGAAGAAGAAGAATATAAAATAAGAGATGATATCTATAGGGGGAAAAAATGAAAAAAAGAAAAATGCAGTTTTGTTGGATTTTTGGTTTTAATCATGATAAGGATATCAGGGATAGCTCCTGAAGGGTTAGTAGCTTGTGACAAATCTTGAAAAGAAATTCAACATGCAATACTGTATGTTAGTGACTAATCAAGACTGTCAAAAGTTTTTGGGGACTGCATCCTACCTCACAAAATAGCCATCTTTTGAACTTGGAAAAGTTAACCCCTAAGATATGCATATCAGTAACTAAGCAAACGTTGAATAGTGATGCCATTGGATGTAAACAGAAACTCACTGGTAGTTGTGGTACTTAGGTCGAGCATACAGTGAGCTATTCAATCGTAGGAAAAGTCGTGAAGTTGCGGAAGATGTTCTGTAGCTGTTGTTGTTCTCCTTTAAAGGAAATAATTGTTCCATTTGTGGCATGGGAAGGGAGATTGAGAAGGATCTACCTGAGGGGGTTGGGGGAGGTTGTGGAGGGGGACTGAGGCTGGGGATATGGAGTCAGATTGGTGAGTCGGATTGAGGAATTGGACTGAGGGTCTACCTTACTAAACGCACTGCATGCTTTGGGAAGTGGGATTTGTCCCTTATATCCAAAGTTTGCTTTCTAAGGGAGACAGAACCTTGAGGAGCATTTTACATTCGCTGGTCTGCATTTATTCTGCAAGGGAGGTGAAAGTGATCAAGGTGGATTCAAGAGAAGCCTCAGTCTAACAAACTGTGAGAGGCTATAGATAGCCTGTGAGAAGCTATAGGCAGCATGTGAGAGGCTAAAGATAGCCTGTGAGAGGCTGTAGATAGCCTGTGAGAGGCCATAGATAGCATGTGTGAGGCTATAGACAGCATGTGAGAGGCTATAGATAGCATGTGAGAGGCTGTAGTTAGCATGTGAGAGGCTGTAGATAGCCTGTGAGAGGCTGTAGATAGCATGTGAGAGGCCATAGATAGCATGTGTGAGGCTATAGACAGCATGTGAGAGACTGTAGATAGCATGTGAGGTAAGAAGTGCTGAGTTGACAGGCTTTAGTCCATACTTAATAGTACTGTACGTTGTTGATTTTGATGATAATCCTAACCTTAGTAATCATGTAGGTGTATGTATGTTTCTGACACCTACCTTTTAAACATGGTATCTCAAGGAGGGAAGTTTGGACCGATCTCATATTTAGTATGTAGGTGTACCACATCGAGTACAAAAACCTATTGTTTTGGTGGAGGTCAAAGGTCGTTTGGGTCAATAGGGTCCAGTTGAAAATCTTGTAAACACAGTATCTCAACAAGGGAAACTGGACGATTGTCATGTTTATTATGTAGGTACATTAAGTACAAGAGGCCTGTTGATTTTGGTGGAGGTGGAAGGTCATTTGGTGTGAACAGGGGTCAATTTGGAAAAACCTTATAAACATAATATCTCAGGAAGATAATTTAGACAATTGTCATATTTGGTACCACACTAAGTACAACCAACCTTATTGATTTTGGTGGAGGTCAAAGGTTATTTGGGGTCAATAGGGTTTTAAAGTTCTCAAAAATGTGTCAGATTCAGATAGTAATTGTTCTGGTTTATAGTAGCATTTTTGTAGTAGATGTGTTTGCTTTTGTTTACATGAGTGTGGTTGATGAAGGATATGGACTTGGCTTCTTTCATGTCTGCTTATGTTATCCTCCAAAGACCAACCATCATGTAGTAACTGGCTGAATTCACATGGTAGACATATGTACTTCCCTTTTGGTGATACGAATGGATTCTTTGGCCCCACGCCACACAGCAATTCCCACAAATGGAGTTCTAGTACTTGTGCCCACTGTGCTCATGATCAGCGTTGTTCGACTTCCACTTAGAGAGAGAGACAGTGTCAAGGCTATAATATGAAGCATAGGGGATGCGACGCTAGAATGTTATTCAGGTGCGCATTGCAAAGCGAAGCAAACAGTGTAAGCAAGGTGTGAGTACAGTATAGTCACTTGTGAATACCCATGTAAGTCAACCGTTGAGTGGTTCGGTGTCTCTGGTGAAAGTGCTGTGTACATGCATCATACAGTCTATGTGGAACAGTAGCATAGAGAATGTCAGTAACACACATTTTCTGATTTTGTCCTAATTTTCCTTGGAAAATCTAATTGAGTTTATATTGTACTTGAACGCTCTCCACTTCTAACACTGTGTGAATTGTTTTATGTTCCTTTGAAAATCTCATAATTCCTACAGTACATTGCACTACAGTGCTCTTTGTTTGTAACATTGTAAAGAGTATATGGAGCAGGAACAGAGGTCATAGAAGAGGGGCTCGGTGGGGATGAATGGAGCAGGGAGATGGGAGACTTCAGTCAGCAGCTCATGAAATACTGTTGCTGTGAATCTGCAGGGAGAGGGAGGGCAGAAAGGTCAGAAAAAGGAAGTGGGTCATGGTTGGAACCCATGTGATCAGTAGATTAGAACTGCATGGTGCTGTAAGTTTTTAATGGGCATCTTTACATTGGTTAGTGTCACAGGTCCATTGCTCTCATGTGATATCAACCGTCTCTTTCCTTCCTCCCTCCCCTGCCCTGTATCTTCTTCATCCCTTTTCATCATACACTCTGCTGCAACTGTATAGTCGCTCCTTTCATGAAATCTGTCTTGAACTATTCACTGTACTAAATGCAATTATTTTGTGTTTAAACTAAGATACTTCTTTATTTGCAGGGCTCTGCTTTTCTTCATGCTCCAACCCTGGGAAGCTGTTTACTTTTGCACCACCTCCATATAGTCCATTCTTGATTTATTTTGGTTTGCGTCTTGAAATACCTGCCAAAAGTTTCCTTTGAGATTCCCAATGATTGTATTATTTGGGCGGTATTTCCCTTGTATCAGGCATAGCAGTAGCTTTTTAACCCTCGCCAGGACTATGCTTCCTTTGCTTCTCCACAAATGTGACAGAAACGCCAGTAGATGTTTCAGCACAGACCAAGTTTATACACCAGTCTCTGCTTCTGTACCTGGCTACTGGTTAAAATGACCTGCCTGCCCGAGTGTTATCCCACCCTACCTGCTTTTTCGTGCCATAATTCATTCTAGTTCGGCAAGGAGCTTGCCCCGTGTGCAGCGTGAAACAACCAGATCTTTGTGTGCATCCGCCTGTATGAACGTACATGTGCACGTCGATGCTTGTGTGTGTGTGTAAGATCATGACCACAATCAAGTCAAGCGAGCAGGCCGTAGCACCAACTGACCAGTCAACTAGCCAGCTCGATAGCTAGCTAGTAACTAGCTAGCGGGAAACCCATTGAGAAGCCGCCAGCAACTTCCAGCTCTCCTGTACATGTGCACTGCCGAGTCAATTTCCATTGCATTTGTCTAAGTACTGCGAGAAAGACTGCTTGCAAAATGGAATACATAATTAAGATTACTTTATAGTATAAGGCCGCTGCACGCTCTCACATGCCATTAAATGAGTGGTTTTGTTTGTTCAGTGATAAATTGAATGAAATTCTTGGTGCGAACAAAGCGTTAATTGGACGGGGTATTATCTAGTCGCATAGGTGGAGAGGTATTGTCTTCACAGGGAGAGTGGAAAATCAGAAAGGCTGGAATGTGGAGCGGGAAAGCCGGCCGAGGAAGAGTGGCGCATAAATTGTAATAATGTCGAGCAGTTTTGATTGTGTACAGCGGGGCTTGGGGTGATCAAGCTAGGAGTATGTGAGTGAGCTAGGCTAGAGGGAAATTCCAGTTTTAGTAGCCTTTATTGGACGATTACAATTTGATACAGTCACTAGAACTAATTTTGAATTACATTTCCCTGGATCTTTTGCTTTTTAAATCAAATGGCAAAAATAGCAATCCGGTAGTGTAGTTCGTCAAGAAGGTTAACTCGTAAAGGAAAGAAAAAGATGACTTGCTGTCTCTAAGTACTTAAATTATATCAATTTTAATATGCAAATATAAACAGAGATAAATAAAGTACAGCTGCTCACATTAGCTTTTTTTTTTATATTTGGTGACCTCTTGCCTGGTTCTCTTCGTTAGTGAGTTCAAGGAGATAGAGTTAGTTGGCATTACGGCAATTACAGTATTTTTTTTGTCAAATTGACCACCTTTTCAACTGTGTCAGTCTGACATGATTGCCTCGCCATCATGGAAACAGACAACAAAACTGCATGTACGATGCAGTGCTTCTCTTCAGGACAGATTTTGTGGAGCAAAATCGTGGGAAGAAGTTCCCACAGTGTTACACTGATCAAACCACCAGCAGTTTTAAAACTTTGTTCGCCGCATGCAGGCACGAGTTTGGGTCTAAGCTGGCTCTTAGGCCGTTGGTCTTTTGCTGGAATTTTTTTCTGAATGTAGAAGTTTTGCCAACAGATCCGAAGACTTTCATCACAACTCAATGGATTATCGATGCCATTTCGGTGGCATTCTCATGTTTTGTTTACACTCGTTATCTCATTTTCATGTGTAGGGTAACGACGTAGTGGGCCAGCGTCATATATGTAGACGTTTTGCTGAAGTGAGCAAAACATGGGACCTGTCATTACCAGTAACACCTCATACTCAGCTCGGAATTGAGCACATCTACACCTTCCCATTGCATTTGTTCTTGTCTCATGTTTCAGTTCGCTCCGAAATGGTAAGCAACAAAAGACCGAGTGAAGCGTACTGTGATCGTTATTTTAAGGAAAATTTCTGGAGCTTTAAAAATCTTTGAAGATAAATAAGTGGGGTGGAGAAACTGAATCATTTCAAAGCCCTGGCACCAGGCCATTAAAATGGAGGTTTAAAAGGAAGGTCCAGCCTGAAATTTAGCTTTGATATGTATAAGAGTAAGTAAATCTGACCCTTATAGTAAAATTTCCACTCACTCACCATGCATGGTTCTCGCTATTTTATCAGTTGATGTTACCCTCTTTGCTACCTACTGGTAACTTGAAGCAAACAGGAGTGACATCATCTCTTCACATTGCTAAAGAGTCTTTTGTTTTCTTCATTTTTAAATTTGTTATTTTGACCTTGAAATCAGTAGGTGGTCAGCCTACATACTGGTTACATGAAGGTCAAAAAACTCTCATACCCCTCCTGCATTCACGTTATGATATCACTATATATTGAAGTATTAAATTTGGTGTATATTTTAAAGAAAAACATAAAATGCTCTATCTATGTGGGGATATGACATCACTCCTGCTTGCTCTAAGTTAACTGTCAGTAACAAACGTGGCAACTTCAACTGCTCATATCTCGGGAACCACACATGGGAATTGAATGGAAGTTTCACTGTAATGGTCAGATTAACTTACTCTTCAACATATCAAAGCTATTTTTGTGGCTGGACCATCCTTTTAATCATATCGTAAGTGTGCCACCCAGAGCATGAGAAACAAAATGGTGAATAATTGACTTAGTGCTATTACAACATCCAAAGAAGTCTGTTGCAAGGGTGTGTCGTCGTATAAATTTCATCGCATGTTGGACATTAACCGTGCAGTGCTAATCGCTGGAGTCACTGCTCCCACATTTTACGTACCTCATTGGTCGACAGGCAGTACTTCATACTACTTCATGGGCTGTAGATGAAAGTTCTTTACAGAGGATCTTCAAGATGATAGAAACAAATAAACATTTTCCATTTCCTCAAATTTCAGACAAATTGAACCAAGTGCAAAGTCTTTTAGTTTCTGAAACGAAAGAAGCTTAGCACGTGGCTGACGCAACCCACCATTGCAAAATTCCAACAGCAGAGAGAGAAAACACAGCAATGAGTGAAATCATCAAACTTGTGAAAGAGGTCTGCTGTGGATGGACTTTTCAAATTTCCCTTCACTTTTCGCTTTCCTGTCTCAAGGCAACAATTGCACCCCCGTATGCCATGCCATGGCATGGGTTTTATGTTTGAGCCGAAAGTTTTCCCATTTTAAATGGTGAATCAGAAACTTTTAATTTAGTGTAAGGGGAATGTACCATTTGTCAGATTTCATCAGCTTTTGAAGTTGCTGAAAATGTCTGTCAGTTCAACCAGGTATCAACTTCTTTTTAGATTAGACTCTGATATTGTCATGCATCATTTCATTAATTTTTTTTTTGTGATTCTTAGTTGTCTAGGATCCCTGTAAAATGTTGTTCCTTGGCTGCACAATATTTTGCATAAATTTTTCAAAGATTTTGCTGCAGGTGCTGTAGGAACAGCGTGCTTAGGGGAGGAAAGCGTGGCTTGAGGTACACAATTTTGTTGAGTAAGGTCATACGTTCTTCGGTCAACTTCTGTTTTGGTTTGGTTCACACCTTTTAAACCTGCATCTACAGTATAACATATGTGGTGTATGCTACATTGATTCAAAAGCAGGCATTCCCCAAGCAGAACCAAACAGGTATGCAACTATGCATTCAGAGAAATTTTGTTCTTCACTACATCCTGATACAGCAAAAGTGTGGAAATTCAAAGGGTGGATTTTACCTCAAAATTTGGTTTCGGTGGCTTGGTTTACGGGCGCAGTTGTTCCGGGGTAAGCTGTTTACACAGTGAAAGCTATGACTGCTCTGAGCTACAACTGAGGTTTCAGTGGTTGAAAAGTTTAAAACTGAACAAAATTGTGAAGGCTTTACAGATTTTACAGGCATCATCCAAACACAGCTACAAAACATACTGCTAATTAAGTCTCACTGTAATAGTGACACAGAGAATATCATAAACAGCACATTTTTACATTTGAGTTCTGCCAATCCTGACACGATACATGTTCATTTCCATCTCAAGAGGACATATATCTTAACACTCATGGTATGTCTGGTTATTACATACTTTAATCATGCAAGAAAACTTCTTGAGATGTACTTTTACTCAAAACGATAAATTCTCTGAGAGGGCGTGGTTGGTTGAAGGACTGACCAATCTATGTGTTGAAATTGGTGGTTCTTTGATTTTATGGTGGATCGTAACACGGACAATGTTATGAACCAAAGTTAGTGAATTTCTGATTGTAGGGTGCTTGTTCTCCATGGCAATCAAGTCTTCAGGGGACATTTGAAATGAGTAATTTTCTTCTGTTTTGTACATTAGCATATCTTTGGAAAGTCATTAGTAGTAAGTTTGCTGGAACTATTAACTACACTGTGACGTCCCTCACAACTATGGCATGTCCTACCATTGTATGAGAAGCAGACTGTACTGTAACCTTTGATACCATCCTCTACCTCTGTGCTTACAGTACCCAAAGGGGACTACAGTAGCACCTTTTATTTCTGAACTACCACTGAGAGCATTAGTAGCTGAAGAAACCTTCCTGGTATGTTTTGACAGCTCGATGGTAGGAGAGAAGGTACCATAGCATGTCAGGTATTAAAGGTGGTCGCCTTCTTTGGCACGGTAATGGGCCATGTGAATACTGGTAAATTATAACTTGTAAATTTATATCCAACTAAGTAGGTGAGTTGTGGACAATGGCAACTTTAGGATCTATGGTTACAGGAGACTGCTCCTCTCACCTTCCCCTTCCCCTCTCCCTCCTTAGGTCATCTGAGAAAAAGATATAATTATATGATAAAAAATTATCAAAATAAACATCAAAGAAAATCTAAATCACACATTTTGCAGGACATTTCCAGTACATGTGCTGAATACTGTTGCAGGTAATTTCCTGTTAAATTCTCTGTTCATATTGTCTTACATTGTGAGAGCTTTATGGGGCCTAGTGCCATTGACCCCCCAAAGGGGTGCTACAGCTGGATCCCATCAGGGGGCCTCATGTGGTTCCCTACACACCATGCTGTAATGAAGGTACTTCCTGCTCATAATGCACCTTCGATGCACTGTTTGTCCCCTCCCTCCCCCCACCCAGCAACAGTTGATCCACCGTTGGTTTGGGGACACCTTGCTTTGCCAGGGATGTACATACTTGGCATTCTGCTCGATCTGTACAGTCGTTTCCAAGATACAAATTGACCTCTGCCTCAATGCCTCTGGTGAAGGACAGTGATATACCACAAAACCTGCCATAGTGATTGGACGCTGAAACCTACAGTGTCTCTTTCCAAAATCCTTCATTGATAATTACTGGCAGAGCCAGTGAATGATCATTTTATTGATAGCAAAATTTATAATTTTGAGAGTATCTGGTGTAATGCAACATGCAATAAACAATGAAACATAGCAACGTTTGTATCCATGCTGAGTGCCTTTCATTTTGCTTTCAACACACAAGTATCTATTTTGTTTGGATGTTCTGTAATGTTGGATCCCGTGTTTTGTTCTTTTTCTGTGCTGTTTGTTAGGCAACCAATTTTATCAGCCACAAATCTCTTGTTTCCTTTCCTTTCCTGACTGTAGTGTATTAACTATTAAAAGGCAGATTGATCTCATTTTGTGTTTTGGAGATTGACCAAGAGTAATGGCATGTACAGAATGTGGTCAGGGTAAAATCCAAGTCTAAAGTTCAATCTCTTTTTCTGTGAGCCAAAAGAGCAGAGCAATCTTTGGTCACAGCCATTTGTAGACAAAACAGTAGAAAAAGCAGGTGAATTAACTTAAGGTGCCAATGCTGATCTCTGTTTGTTTGGGGTTGTGCCATCAATGGGGGATCTCTATATAAACTTTTCTTGTTTTTCACAGAGGCTTGCCAAGAATTAAAAGAAGATAACAAAACTTGTCAACCATTAACCATTGAAAAGATGTATGAAAACACAGTTGTAACTTTGCCCGAGTGTGTTGCATTGTGGTTTAAAGTGTATGAAACCAACTTAGGTTAACTTAAAGTTGGAATATGTGTTGTACTGGCAATTGCCTGGTTATCTGCCTTTGTTCTTCATCAGTGTTTCAGGGAAGAGAAAGTGGAGGAAAAGATCAGCTGTCACAAAATATGAAAGAGAACTAAGTACTCATCTTCTACATACTTGAAAATGAAATTGTCTTGACATTGCTGTTGGCGCTACAAAATTCAGAATCCCCAAGAAATCATAGCAGTCAGCCACCAGTACTTGAAATCAAGGAGACCAATAGGAAGTGGATATGAATATTCATGTGTGCAAAATAAGGGCTTAATTTTTTTTTTTTTTAGTGGCTGTGATAATTCCACAGAATCTGGCCTTCACTGACAAATTTTGAACTCATATTCTAGCTTTAATCGAGGACCATAGTAGTACATGCAGGTTTAATACTGTATATCTGTAGATTGTGCTAAGGTTGGAGGTAGAGTGCTTCCACCAGTATTCCAACCAAAAGTAACAGGAATAGAGGGAACATGGAAGGAGATGTTGGGGTTAGGTGAGGAGAGCAGAGATGTCAGTTAACGGAAGGGTATATTTTTTGGGAGCGGGATAGGTGGTTCATTGCATTGAAATCATTGAAGTCTGTTTCTGATACAAATGTGCAGCTTTGTAGTTTGGGAACTGATACCAACAGGGTTGTAGCTGGAGTGGGAAGCACAGAGGGGCCCCGCCCGGTACTAGTGCTTTCCGCCCGGCATTCGTGATCAGTGTATGCTTCACCACCCGGCCCTCAATTTCACAAAATGTAGTAAGTATGACGGGAGTTGGCCGTCTTTTATGTAGTCATTCAAAGATTTAGTACTTTCCCATAACAGTGCTTACAAAGGCACAGGGCATTTCTCCTGGAGGACCACCTCCCCACTTCCCCAATACTGCACCATTCACCGGCCCCGTCACCGTGTCTCCTGGTACAGCGTGTCTCTTACACCGTGTATGGGAATTTCTTTGCAAGCTTTTCAACTCAGCCATAGACTTTCCCTCTGGATCTCTCTCGCTCATGTTGGCTGTTACTTAATCCCCTCCCTTTTCAAGAATCCTGGATCCATTCCTACAATCGTCATGCAAAGATGTGGAGTCGGAACTATTGTGTCAAAGTTTTGGAAAAGCTCCCTCCCAGAATACAGTTTGTATCCTTTTTGTCTCCTCAGTGTGGGTCCTATTCTTAATTAAGGAAGATAAAAATGAACTGTTTTTTTTGGGGGGGGGGGGGAGGTTTGATGATTGAAAGGTGAAAATGATATTGGTGTGGGTTTTAAGTACCTACAGTGAAAACAACCTTTCATGTAGTTGTGAGTGGAATGTTTTAAAAGGTGATTCAATTCAGTAGCAATTTCAAAGGTGCTGTATTAATCTGCTTCAAGTATTAAATGAAAAAACTTTGACCAACAGGTACACTTTTTGAAAATTTAGACATACTCTGTGATAACAGTAATATCATTGGTAAAACTGACCCATGTTGGAAGCTGGAAGTGCCCTAGTGGTCCTTGCATCAATGTTCTTGAATGTTTTTTTCTGAGCCAGCTTCCTTTTTTAGTATTTTTTTTCACCCTTGTTTTTCATGATGAATCTTGCAAACTTTTTACGCGCGATACTGCGCAGATGAGCAGTATCACCCTAGATGAGGTGATAATGTTTTTAAGTGTCATTGTTTTTTACAACCTGGGTGTGAGACACAAACCATTGAGGAGAAATAAACAGAGAGGTTGCTGTTTTTTTGTAAAGTGCTATGAGCACATTTTGGTGGATTTGGCACAATATAATTCTTATTTTATTATTATTATTCTTAAAAGTGTGTAAACCATTTTAATTAGTTGAGGCATATTGTCCACACTGATTGACTGTTCCTCTGTGTGAGGAGAGTTCACTCCTAAACTTACAAGTTCTGCAAATTCAGTTCTCAAGTTAGGAGTAAAAAAAAGTGTTTTTGAGAAACTTTCTGCGGTATTTGAGTGCTTGTGACATTGTGCATGTTGAAATTAAAAGTGGGCAGTACAAAGGTCAACCTACTAAATATGTTCGTAGCAAATTCTTGGGCAGGATCAAGGGGCTATTCTATGGTGGGGCCCCTGGTTAACTGGGGGGACTAGCTCTTCCCCCAAATAAGGCAGATGATATATACATAAACCTTTTATCCACCTTCATTTTTGGAAGAGTAAACATTTGAAACACAAGATCACAAAATAATTCCTGGATGTCTTCAATGAGGTTTCAGAAGTGGCATTTTCTGCAATCTTGGATCATGCCTCTTTGGTTAAAAATTTCTTATTATGCTCCGTGCCAACCAATGATGCTCTGCTTAATATGGTAAAATGTGACTTGGCACCCCCCAAAAAGAATGTCCACAAACCACACCTGACCCCTCTCCTTACCCTCCCCACCCATCTTTCGACTCCTCTCCCTACCAGTTGCTCTCTTCACCCATCTCTACCTCTTCATTCTCCTCTTCATAATGCCCCTCTCTATCACATGCTTGTTCTGCCCTCTCTGTACCCCACCCTTGTCTCTCCCTCTCTCTCTATCCCACCCTTCTCCCCCTTTCTACCCCACCCTTCTCCCACTTTCTTCTTCCTCAAAAACAGCAGTAGATAGAACATCATTCCCATTGATTTTCATTCAGGGTTGTGAATAAAAGCCAGCACTTATCTGGATGCATGTCACACAACCTTTAAACTTGTACTTACAATGTACTGTATTTCCGCGATAAACTTCATGAGGGGAAAACAGCCAAGCAGACCACTTCGTCTTTCCTTTTAACACCAACTATAGCTTTCCAAATCTGGTATTACTCAGAGCCTATTCTCTCCAGCTGGGAACAAAGGATTCTATTGTTTGTAAACAAAGGTCTTTGTGAAAACAAAGTGAAACTCCTGGAATGGATGGTACCAACAGAAACTTGTGACCCCTCGACCCCGTGGCTGCTGAGCACAAAGACTCTTATCCAGAGGCCTCTGTCCATTCATATCTAAATCTCTCCCCATAGCGTCAAATATTTTCATCTTACAACTTGACATTAAGATCTTGGGGAGACAAAAGAAGTACATATTTTTCAGGTTGTAAAGATATATATATATATATATTTTTTTTTTTAGCTTTGTGTTTGTGCCCTATCTATTGGAAGGGTGGAAATTGGGGGGATGGCAGAGGAAGGAACAAGTCAATTCTTTTATCAATTGTTTGTAGATTTCTTGCATTTTTCTGTTTTGTGAGGTTAACCAAGATAAATATAAGAACTTTTAGATAGTCTGGGTTAGTTTGTAAAAAGTATGACTTTTTTCCCAGGGTTTTAAAGAGGCAACTTACATGCATTCCAAGGAACACAAGAAGTTATTCTAATAACTCTTATTCTCCCCGCAAGCTCTTTCCTTGGTCACGTAGGACGCCTGAATTCTGATGAGCTCAGCAGACAGATGGCCATTGTCCTATTTTGGAGTTTTTTGATCGGCTGACTGCCTAACTGGACCTGTGTTTTAGTTTTGGCCATTGAAATGTGGGAATCTTTTTCAGCATTAAAACTGCAAAGTAAACTTGTAGGAGACACCCATAGGCGTGTCCTGGGAGAGGGCTACATACATGTACTGCATGGTAAAGGTTTCTAGTTTCCTGTGCCTATGTATTGCTCTGATAGTTTGTGTGACTAATTCCTCATAGATGCATCCTCCAACTCTCCCGACCACAACCCTATCTGGAGTTACACCCTTGTTGGGCGATGGTCATTCTTTTCAATCCTTAGCTCCACCACTATACCATTCTGCATCACACCCCCCCATGATACCCTCATCTCCCCACCATATATCCATCCCATCTATCCAGCCATCCCACCTAACCACCCCATCTATCTACCCACCCCATCTATCTACCCACCCACCCATCCACCCACCCATCCATCCACCCCATCTATCTACCCACCCATCCATCCACCCCATCTATCTACCCACCCCACCCACCCATCCACCCCACATATCTACCCATCCCACCTATCCACCCTGTCTATCCAGCCATCCCACCTATCCATCAACTCCTGTCCCTACCAAGTTGCTTTGAACTGTGCATCTCTGGTCCATTCAAATTGCACTCTACATAGTAGCTATTACTACTCCTTGAAAGGAGTAAGAAACGAGCAAAACTCCCCCATCCATCAGTATGGACTCTTTGCCAATGCTCTGTGTGATATTTGTCGTAGGCCTTCATGCTGCATCAACCTGTTGAAGAGAGTTTGAAGAGAGAAAAATATAAATGAAATAGTGAGCTAGACTTATCTTTTGTTATCACCACATAACCACAAAATTTGAGATCTGTTTGTCATACCTGTGCCAACATCCAGAATTTCAAAGTTGGGATAATTTGGTAATTAGGGTAAACTGCACCATGGAATGTTCAATCAAGCAATATGTAAAAAAACATATAGTCTATAGGAAGAATAGCCAGTTGGAATGTTTTTCATCCAATAGAATCCACAACCTGTTGAAAAGCTTCCTGCCCACAGTACCTCTAGTCTGTATCTAGTTTCCGTAAACCAATCTCTCCCTAGTTGACCTGTGATGGATGACACGGCATCGTTACGGAGCGGCATGCTGTCCTGAACAGCGCACCTCTCAAAAGAAAACTGCAAATTACCCGACCAGTGACCACCGCCTCCGCAGGTCTCGCCCTTTGGTTGGAAGAGAGGAATACATAACCCAGGAAAAATAACCCATCCATTCCTTACGAAAGGCATACATCACGCCAGGATGACCACTTTTTCTAATTCATGAAGCTTTCATTTTTGATCGAGACTAAAAAAGCAATTTTTTGGTAGTAGCGTTCTTAATTTTCATTTAGGAAGGAAGTGTGTGCTTATAATGTCAATATACATGTCCGTGCAAGATCTCTGCGTAGGGGCTTTATCTTACATCGTTGGGATTTCCCCCCCTCAGAGATGTTTTAATGAAGCGTGGCTTTGTGAAATGTACTCTACTGGCATGGTTGGTCATCGGGACCTTCTCCTTTTGTGCTCATCATTGATCTTTTCTCTTTGCAATCTATCTGATTTGCCACAATTCCAGCTATTTCGGACGAGTGAACCAGGTCCTACGTACGCTTTGCCGTGCTGGACACAATTCGCCTTGCTTTCAGAGCGTCGAAAAATGGACTATAGGTGAATCGAGTATACGGAAATGTGATTATTCTATTTTGTATTGGGGGCAGTGAATTGAATTACGTATACCCACTGCAAAAGCCACTGTGTATCACAACATTGGATCTGTATATGTTTCAGGCCTATGTTAGTAATGACCAACTAAACAATGCAGTACTCAGTCGTGTTCCTTTGTGCAGTATGTTATCATTGGATGTCAGCCATGCACAATCATCGAGAACACAAGGTAGTTGTCTCAAAAAAATTGTTTCTTTCCAACTTTCATGAAAGTTTTATTCACTAGTATTTCTGGTTGTTTACCAGCATTTCGTATAGCCTAGTATAAGGACAGCTAAACTCATTCAGTTGTACCTTGCATTGTGTGCATGCAAAACACAACACATGTCAGCAGACTAGTACATGAAATTAAAGTAAATAAACACCCCCTTCAATGCACAATGGAACAGTCACATTTCTCTGATATCATCCATTTTTTAACTTGTTGAAAGCTAGGAAGAATTGTGTCCTGCATGGCCAACCATAGTCCTATGTGTGTGCACAATCAAAGAGGGAGTGACACGTTATCGCAAGCTGATGGTGAAACGATCGCAGATTGAGCTGAACAGAAAGAAGAAAAAAAGAATTAATAGAGTTAAATTTGGCTAAATTCAACTCAACTAACAATATGCATTTGAGTTTGCGCAATGCATTTTTTTCATCAGTGGGGCCAAACTTCACTCTCAGTGTATGGATACAAAAATTTGTCATATAAAATTATAACAGAACCTTTCCTAGTTGCATCTTAACTGGTATTCTGGCCTCTTTAAGATCAGTGTCCAATGCGGACAACCTTTAATCTTGACTAAAGCCAGGAGATGCGGATTACGGGAAAAAAGGTCGTTGCCAAGTATCTCGCGCCCTTCTGAAGGTAATCTGATAGAGAAAAATGCGGAGGTGGCCATGTTTTTTCATTTCTTCTTAACGTTCATTACATTTGTTATGACAATGTGCCTTTTATAATACATTGCTGGTAATGTCCATAATAATAACTTGGCATTGTATGCCCATTTCCTGGTCATACTTTGGCATGTTTTCCTGATTCGATGCAAGTAGTTAGACTGTTTGCCAGGAAAATTGCCTTGTATTAGAGTAATTATGTAGCTACTAGCTTACTTTCCCTTCCTCTATGTTTCTAATATTAAGCAAAAGTTAGGCAGATTCTTTCTCGAGAGCGTTATATCCTTCTGTTTGAACAGAGCACTGTACGAAGCTGTCTCCTTGCATGAACAGAAAATCTCTCGCCTGGATCTCGTCCTGCAAAGCACGCCACTTAACATACCTGTACGTAAGTGTCAATCAGACTTTTTTTGTCCAAGGGGTTTCTTTTTCGTCGTTTGTGCAGAGGGAACACATAGGTCATTGTGCACTTGTTTTTTCAGTTGTTCCGAAACACCTTGAAAATAAAGGAACATTTGGATAAAATGTAGGCAAAATATAAAACTAGTCAAAATAAACCTTAAAATTGATTCGTTGGGGTTTTTCTCAAAGACAGGTTTTTGTTCTTGTTTGTTTTTGTTTGAAATGTCTTAAATTAATAATATCACAGCAGTACCATGTTTAAGTAATTGAAATAAAAGACGTGCTCGTTTCGACGCAACTATTCGTTCCCTGCAGACGATGGCGTTAGGGTCATGTATTACTTCCTTGATTCTGTTTTGTTTCCCTCTGTCAGATGACTGTGATGTGCAATTTATCAAAAAAGAATAAAAAAGATAAAAAAAACTTACCTGTGAAACCTGTAAAAGAGAAAAACAACAATTGAACAGATTTCTTCAAGTCCTTACATGTCCTAAAAAGGGGTAGAAGACAGAGGTGTTTGCTTTTCCATGGGGCCCATTTGTTGGTTCTCCAAGCACTGTCTGTGCCGAGTAAGTCACATGGTCTATCCCCTCATGTCTGTCTGTCCTCTAAAATCCTATTTTTGGGACATTGTTATTGTGGGTAACCATGCAGCAAGGATGACAGCACCATTTAAAATTTGGCGAAAACACTCTCCGCTTTCTCGTGGAGCTAGGTAGGAAATTTTTATCTTTGCTTGTAAATGTGCATACCTTGGTCTTTTGCTTACAAGTAACAAAAAAGTACATGTCAGTAGATATCACAATGATGTAAATATTTTCATTTGTACAGAAAGCTGATCAAATGTTTTCATGTACTTTAAAATTCAAATTATTTTATGCTACAGTATGTTCTTCTGTAGGGTAATTAACTATAACATTTTGTAAAAAGCATTTCATGTTATTGGTCAATGGTTTATTTTTTTTTATCGATCAGAAGTCCAGCTTTTGAAATTTTTGAGATGTCCTGGTATGTTTTCCCTGTGCATACATTCTGTAGGATGCTGCAGCCACCCACCCATCTCTTCCCCCACCCTACATGGTCAATAGACCATCCCACGAACCAACATCCAGGATGTGAACCATCGGCACACCGTAGGTCGAGGTCAAACTCCCGCTTGATCTCATCGTACAGAATAAAAACAAACTTATAACTAATTAATTGAATTTGCATATATGCGAATTGCGGATGGGTCTGCACAGGCTTGGATGTGGGCGTGATAGAATTTCAGGCAGGAAATCACTCTGTTTGTTTTAGTATAAATGCTTTTGTAATACCAGACACGTTTTTTTTTTTCTCTTTTTCTTTTTTGGCATCTGTTATTTGGTTCTCCCCCCTCTATGGAAGACGTGTGGCATTGAATCAAAAAGGAAGTAAAAGTAAAAGAACATGACGCGTAATTTGACAGAGATACAAAATTTGTCCAATCGGGGTTGTAGGTTTTTTCCCTTGATGAGCTTAGAGGAGGTCAGAACCAAAAACCAAAAAATCAGCGAAAAGAGGGAGAGAGAAGAAAGACGTGCCCTACTAAGGAGGCAAATTTCTCCCTGTCTGCCAGGATCTGAAATGAGAATTTTGAGAAAGCTTCTTTCTAAATCAGGTATTGTTAACTAAATCAAGTTTGTATTTCTGTAAGCTGTAACTTCTTGCATATGAAGTGGTTGTAAACCTGGTTCCTCTCGTACGAATGTGTTTGATCAAACCTAAATGCCCACAAGGAGGGTAAGCATACCCTCCCTCATCTCGCAGACCTGTAGATCTTGGCTGTCCTAGGCCTGCTATGGGGAGGGAGGGTTTGACGGGATGGGGTTCTCTCCTTAAATCCAGAAGAAATTTTGATAATTGAGTTGCAAAATGTTTTGCCACTTTAAGATAAACATGTATTACATGGTTTACATTAGTTCAACATTTGAAATATCAGAAGTCTATCGGAACTCTCTTTAAGGAGATTGAGCAATGCTTTTGTAGTGTGTGGCAGAACTGTTTTAAAGGGAAATAGGGCGTTTAGAATATACACACATGGCATACAAAGAAAATAGCATTAATCATTGTTAAACTGTTCACTCTCACCAATAAACATCTGCAAAAGCTTCATCTCCTCATAACGTTTATATGAATGTAATGAGTTGCGGAAGGTGCATCTTTTGAATTTTGAAAAGTTTGGTGAACAAATTGTTGTTGAGTAACAAATAACTGAATTTCTGCCTGTGAGAAGCCTATTTCCTGAAGAGAAGGCTACTGTCCTTCCTTATTTTCAATAATCTATCATTCTATGTCCACAAACATTGGTTTTAAAAATATGGTTGCTTTCTGTAAAACAAACGCCCTATTTCCCTGTGAGAGACAGTCGCTTTTTCCGGCGACAGCAGATTTTGCTTGGTGGGCCGATGATCTTCTCTAAAATCCAATGTGGAGAGCTTTGCATAGTGTACATTCATGTTCTAATATAGGCAACTTTTTAAATAAGACAAATTCCGATTGTTTGAAATCGCTGTTCTACAGAACATACAGTGTAGTGAACAGTTGAACCCCGTACACTGTTTATCTCACTCTCAACTTTCCTGTCTCTGTGTCATCAATGCGCACCCCGTCTGTACATCACTAATGCACCCGGTCTCTGTTGCACCCTGATCTCCGCATCACCGGTGCACCCCAGTCTCCGCATCACCGGGTCACCCCTGTCTCATCATTAAAGGTGCACCCTGGTCTCTGCATCACCAGTGCACCCCGGTCTCCGCATCACCAGGGCTTGCACCCGGGTCTCTGCATCACCAGTGCACCAAAGCCTCTGCATAACCAACGGCACCCCAGTCTCCGCATCACCGGGGCTTGCACCCCAGTCTCCGCATCACCAGTGCACCCCCGGTCTCGGTATCACCAATGGCACCTCTGTGAACTTGTGCAAGCATGAGTGGCAAACCTTTTGACCGTCCAATCCAAACACTCAATCCCCTATGTGGAACGACACCTTCCGAAATTGCCACCCTAAAGTGTTTAAGTGTGGTGATTCAAATCGTTCTTGTTCAGGATCGTACCTGCTTTCCACCTTCTTGAATTTGAAATGTTTTTTTCTGTCGGATTTTCGACTTCATCTCTACCATTTCGAATTTTCGATCCCTCAAGCATCCAAACTCCGGTAAGTTTTGTGATTTTCTAGCTATTCCTACCCAGAGTGTACTGTATGTATGCAGGCGACTATCTGTTTGTCCGCCCTTTCAGCAACTTCGACGTGACCACTGCACTTTTTAAGTTTGCCAGTGTGAATGCTGTCGTAGTACTTGAGGAACACTTGCCTCTCCCCCCCCCTCCCACTTCCTGCCACGACAACTTAATCAAGAATGTGTTAATGATGTGATGCGGGCCTGTGAAGCTGGATTTGAGATTGTTCTAGAAAGACAATCCTGACAGATTTCCCAGCAAGGAATATCTGCCTGCAACAGGAACATCTGCCAGACCTGTAGCAAGGTGAAAAATCATTTGGCACAAGAATGGTAGCCTTCAACCTCACTCAATTTGCTGCTATGTGCTGCGTGTATGTGGGAGATGCTGTCACTAGCAGTAGTCAAAACCACCCATTGTTCTTTTCTTTCGAGGTCAATCTAAGGTCGCCAAGCCAGTTGGGCTACCTGACAAATATAAAGCCTTACCCTGTGTGCGATGTTCTAATCTTGCCTGCCAGGCAAGATCGTGTTTTCACTTCCAGCTTTACAAGTGAGTGGCATTGTAGTTTACATGTAGGAAGTTCAAACGGCACAAAATTATAACTCTTCGTCGGAAATTGCCCTGCTTGCCCGCTCTCTGTTCACTGCACCGGTTCCCCACAACCCATCCATTGCCTGTTAAAACAAAACTCTGAGAGATATAACAAGAAATTATGATATCAAATACAATAATGGTTATTGTACATTGTTCAGACTTGTTTTTGCAGAATGTGAACCCTGCTGGCTAGGCAGCTAGGTATTTTATGACTGTATTAATTCTTGGAACTCTGTAGATCTATGCTGCTGTATTCTGGCTTCTGTGCTTCCTTGTCAAAATAAAAGGAAGAAAACATTCCCCACCCTTAAAGTTGGCAATCAGAGATAAATTGTGACCTTTCAGAAAGATAGCAGTACCCACAAAAGGAACTTTTGATTCTTGAAAACAGTTAAATAGCATTAGGACTCCATTTTTGTTGTGTAGGTTTATGGGGATTCTGTCATTTGTTAAAATTATCTACAGAATGCCAGAAACTGCAGTTGATGATGTCCAGTACGTCAACTGTTTGAAAGTTCATCCCAGTTAGTACCAAGAATGGTGACATTGCATCCACAGTTTGGATGCACAAATGTCAAAAGTTTTCAGGAAAATGTGTGGGATAATTTAAAAAATCAAGACCACATGATCGAGTTTCATTAGTTTGATTCTCCTTAGATCTATACCTGTCATCAGGCTAGACTTCACGGTATCACAATACAAGACAACCGCTATAATTGACCCCGATAATCTAGGGCCGATTGTACTGTAACTGGCTCTTTCCCTTACACTTTTAAAGGTTACATGTACAAGTAATTTTCTGCCAACTTGTGAACTGCCCAAACTTTCAGTATTCCCTTTCATTGTCCTCCAAATATTTCTGTCTTCTTGGAATTGTTCACATTTTTTTTTTTCCAATCTTTCCTTGGTGGGTCTATTTTTTTAAGATACTATTATCCTATCAAATAGAAACTTATGACTCAGGTAGGGTGTTGTAACCAGTTGACTGTGAAAGCCTGTCAGATGACATTGAGGATCATTTTGGCTTACTTATTTCCCCCTCACATCATAACCCTCCCACATTACTCCCCTCTTCATATCATGCCGGCTCTGCCCCCATTATGCCCCTTTCCCATTGCACCCCTTCCCAAGAGTGTTAGCATACTGAGACCTCAGTTGTGTGGGGACAGGTATGGTGTTATCTGTTTATTCTGACGTCTGCTCGGATGGCAAGCTGCTATGTTGAAAGCAGAAAAAAAAAAAAAGCACTTCTTTCCTGTACTTTTCTGTGATTATAGAACAATATGGGGTTAAAATTCAACTGAAAGTATAATTTGAAACCATTGAAAGTATAAGTTGAAACCATTGACCAGTATGAAAACATCAGCCTTTGGATCCTTACAGGGTCTTTATTCCTGGCAATCCACTGTTGCCAGATAATTGCAATTTTGTCACTATGAGCTGCAGGATGTCATCAGGTTTGTTAACTTGGTAAAAGTAAGACTGTGCATAGAAACGACTGTGAAGATTTGAACTTCTCTGCAAAAAAAAAAAAGGAAAAGTGAAGCAAACAGCACACCCCTACCCTTCACTCCCGCAAGAAATGGGAAAGCTTGCAGTGACATTTAAAAAAAAAAAACGCTGTAATACCAAGCTGAAAAATGAAACGATCACATGGTCGATAGTTTGACCGGCACTGTACGTCCTTGATCAATTGGTCACGATCCCTTTGAGAAAAGTTGTGTCTTGATTTCTGTTTTGATTTGAAACTGCAGACAGGAACTAAGCGGTGACAACAACTTGTGTTTGTTTTTTAAGATTAATTCATTGTCGTCGTGGCAAGGAATGGAGAAAAAATAAATCTGAATAGAGGGCAAATATGATATCGTTCCATAATCAGGTCTCGTATTCGTCGCCCGACGACTCTTCTCGAAATTTCAAATTCTGTAAAACCAAGAAGAAAAAGAAATTAATCCTGCTCTGTTGCATTAATTTTTTGTGTGCAATGCATGAACTTAATTCGTTTCTTTACTTTTTACAATGCAAATAGTTCTTTGTTGCACAATTTTTTCTTCAGATTTTGAAATTTTTGTTTAGGTTGCTATGGCTTTGTTAGTGAGTATGGTATAATCACAAGTGGAGTCACATGAAACCATAAATCAGAAGAAAGCTGAATACTGTTTTCTTTCACTATGGCTTGAGAGACCTTGCCATTCGGTTACCTTCCTTTCTGAAGTACTACAAAAGTTTCGTGAAATGTTCCATTCCCAGACGTAAATCATCCCTCTAGGTAAAAATGCACGATTGCAGTATTTTCGTGGCTGAACGTGTAAAAATCACTTACTTGCTTTCATTCTTTCGATGGTGCATCAGCAAAATGGTTTATTTGTTTTCTCTTTTTCCTTTTGTCATCTTTTCATCATAGTACATTTTAATCTCAGTTTGATAGACTTTTGAAACATTGCAAGGATAAAGTTTGCCCGCGTGATCGCTTACGAGCCAGATCGGACTAGAGTCGATTTGTCATGGTGATCCATTAATACTGGTTGAATAGACGAGGATAAAACCTTTTTGGTTCAGTGTGCTACATTAAAGGGAAATATTTCTTTTGTTTTTTTGCACGAAAAAAAAAAGAAAAATCATATTCAGTGCCAATATTTGTGGACTTGTGGATTATTCAGAGTAAGGCAGAATGGTCATCCTCCGTTTACTGTATGAGATAAGTCTCAGTTATATGTTGCTCAAAAGTAATTTGTTCACCCAAACTTCTAACGATTCAGCTTCCGTACATGTCTTATGCAAATGCTTTGAGGAGATGAAGTTATTGCTGATGGTTATTGACGACAGTAAATGGTTTAATATTGATTCCAGCTATTTTCTACCTACAGTGTATATACTGTTTTATATGCTCTGTCAGTGCATATTGAACACAGTGTTTCCCTTTAATAATACTGACAGATTAAATTTAGAGACTTGTGTTAACCCTAAGCCTCTATACAGATTTCAAGACATCTATTCCATGCAGAAAGTTTAGTCTAATCCTTTTCTGTTAGTATTTTGTTTAGTTATTTTTAGTTTTGTATTGCTTTTCTTTTTTTTTTCCTCTTTTTTTTTTGTGGTAGACTTTGCAAACGTAAAACTCTCCACCACTGGTGGCCTTCTTGGGCATATTTTGAAAGGTTCTCCAGCTCGTTTCCTACAGTCTAGCACAACATAATCCTTATAGTTTTGTTTTGTCAACTGATCACAGAAAAAAAAAAAAAAAGGTACGGTAGCCCCTTCAACAACAACAAAAAAAAATGAAAAAAAAGTGGGTAAAATTGGTGACAAAATGTAAAGGATTAAAAAAAGGGAACCACTGAGGGAAAACTGAGATGCCATTCAACTTGGAAGCAAAGGTGCAGATATTGCTCAGTGATTGTTCACATTACACTTGAATGCTTCCTGTATAGTGGAGATTATTAGCCTTTTTTTTTGATGGAATTTTCAGAGTATTTGTTTGGAAGGGTTGATGGCCTGGAAACTGGTTGTTGTCGTTGGCTGTTGGATGCGATCTTCATCTGTTAGATAGATCCGTCTGCTACGAATCTTAATCGCCTTCGCTTCTAGCAGTGCCAACCAGATGCCTGGTCGAGAGCGTAACGCTCGGATGGCAGACTTTACGCAGCGACCCCAGGTCAGGTTTTTAAAGCTATAAACAGCCTAACGGTGTGCATGGGTTCAAGGTACAGTAGTCAAAATCAGCACATGAAGTGGCTTTATCGTACTGTAACATGGCCTGCATTCTCCCACTGTATGGTCCATGACCTCACTCCGAGAGCTCTACGGTTCAACCAAGTCTTGAGAACTTACGAAAAGAGCTGCCAGAATGAAAACTTACGAATAGAGCTGCTCGAATTACCAGAATGAAAACTTAGGAAGAGAGCTGCTTGAGTTACAAGAGTAAAAACTTTCGCATAGAGCTGCTCGAGTCACCAGAATGAAAACTTAAGAAGAGAGCTGCTCAAGTTACCAGGATGAAAACTTACAAAGAGAGCTGCTCTGGTCACCAGAGTGAAAACTTACGAGGAGAGCTGCTCGAGTTACGAGGATGAAAACTTACAAAGAGAGCTCCTTGAGTTATCAGAGTGGTTAAACCTGAGTTTGGGGCCAGTGAAACTGTCCTAATTAGAATTACATCTTTATAGTCTTAAACGGCTCATTAACCATCCTGATTCAAAGTGTCATAATTGTGAATCTGTTTTAAAATGCCTCGTTATATGAGGTATAAAAAAAAAAAAAACATCAAGTACTACTCTCCCTGCTGTAATTCTAAAGCCTGCATAGTCTGTTCAAGTAAAAGTTTTTCCCTTATTAAAAAAGTTTTTATCCGGTGTGTTCTTTTGGGCAAAAGCAGTTTAAATGAACGTAATACCCCCAGTTGTCGTTAGAAATTTATGCCATAGGAACACCGAACAGTGTGTATCATGTACGTTGGTGGTGTAAGCTTGAGGAAACAGCCAAGTACAAGAGAATTGTTTGAGCCAGAGGCACTGTGATTTACTTTGCTTGGTTTGGAAAATGCAGGCAGCATTAAGTATGAATGCTTTTACATTATCTACGTAAACTCGAATCGCCAATTGGTGTGTCATGTGTTTAGGATCCGTATTTGCTGCTGACCACTAGCAGACGAAGAAGTTACCGAAATCCGTTTTCCTGTGATGTAAAAACCCACGTGAGAGAGACAAACTGAAGTCATCAAATTAAAGTCACAGTAAGTTTCCCTCCCCAGATTTGCGTAAGGAACGTGCGTTGAAAGACAGTTCCTTCTACAAGCAACACTGAATTACGTCTCTTGTGCTGCATGTATTACAGTGCAGCAGCCTGCAGTTTAGTGCATTGTAAAACAGGAACTATTTTTCCCCCCCCCCCCCCAAGCCTTAACTTTCCACTCATCGAAAAAATAATGCCTCCACAGAATCCTGTTGTATCCACGATCAGTCAACAGTGACAAAGCTTTCATTGTTGGAAAGTAACAAAAGGAAGCCAAAGAACAAAAGGAAAGGAATTTACTGTCAACAACATAAATCGCAGTCTGCTGTTAGTAGGGAGTTGTTGCTGTTAGCACAGTGGATGACTTTTTTGCTGTAACCATTCATCGCAGTAGTGCCCGCAGGGTTTTACTTTTCTTCAAACGCAGATCTGGAATGTTTGTTTTCAACAATTCCTTGTAAACCTTATACCTGCAAAATGGATTATTCAGATCCCTCATGATCATGGTTGGATTACTAGCTGACCAATTTGATATGACATTGTCCATAAGCCCATCAGTGGAAAGAGGGAGGGGGGAGGACTCACTCACAAAAATAAAATTGTTGAGCCACTTTAGGAAACTGAAAACAAAGACAAGCAGGAAATGAAGACCAGGTTTAGTGGTATTCTTTGTTTCAGAGAGAAAGAAAAAAAAACATGTTTTTTTTTTAGATCACATTTAAAGGGAAATAGGGCGTTTAGAATACACCAACATGACATATAAAAGAAATAGCTTTAGTCGTTGTAAAACCATTCAGTCTCATCAATAAACACCTGCCAAAGCTTCATCTCCTCAAACCATTATGCATGTGATGAGTAATGCAAGATGCATCATTTGAATTTTGAAAAGTTTGGGTGAACAAATTAGTGTTGAGAAACAAATAACTGAGTTTCTATCTGTGAGAAACTTATTTCTTGAAAAGAAGGCTACTGTCCATCCTTATTTTGAATAATCTATCATTCTGCGTCCACAAACATTGGTTTTAACAATATGGATGTTTTCTGTCAAACAAACGCCCTATTTCCCTTTAAGTTCAATTATTAACAGTCCTTGTAAACTTTACCATCTACTGTCAATAGAATGCAAGATCCAGAGAAGTTAGGTCGTTTACAACCACCTATTTTGATTTGGAAATATTGAGAAAACTTCCTCCCAAACTATTTCCTCAGTTGCATAACTTCTGTTGTCACTTCAGTGGCATGATCCACTATCGTATACAACAGTGGCACTGTTTCCACAGACATGACGGTGACTCTGTCCTCAGAAGTGACCGACTTACCGGTGTCCACCTGTGTGACATTTCGACTGTCCTCTGGTTACAGTAGTGCCACTTTCCACACAATATGGCTATCACTATTCACAAATTTGACAGTGTCACCATCCACATGACAGTGCCACTTATTCACAGATATGACATTCACACTACCTGTGATAAGATTGCCACTATCGTTAGAGTATGACTTACACTGTCTGCAGATTTGATAGTGTGTCTACATATACCACTATGGACAGGTGTGATAGTGGCACTATCTATAGATATGATATTCCCACTATAGACAGATGTAATAGTACCACACTATTCACAGATGTGATATTGCCACTATAAACAGACATAATAGTACTATTATAGACAAATGCAATAGTGCCACTGTCCACAGATATGATTGTGCCTCTGCAAACATATGATAGTGCCCCGTAAACAGCTGCAGTAGTACCACTATGCCTAGATATGGTCATGCCACCATAAACAGGTATTGTAATACCACCATAAACAGATTTGTAATAGCACCACTATCCACAGATGTGATAGTGCCACTATAAGCAGATCTATATAACACTACTTGACAGTGCACTATAAACAGATGTTATCTGCACATGTGACACTACAATCATCACATCTATCAGCTAAAAGTTTAGTCAATTATTGAACTACTTTTGGTAGTGCATCATCAAAAATTGTGTAATCATCCATGTATCTGCCCTGCTCTCTGGCTGTATTAACCTGTCTCTCAAAATCTTACAACATGAACATACCCTCATGAACATACCCACAAACTACTATGCCAAGGGAGCATATATGAGCCATAACACATTAATTATTGTTAGTACCTGTTTCGGATATTAGACTTGGGAATAACCTAAAATGTGTAAAAGGAACTTTTTTTTTTTTAGTCAGACGCTGGTCACTGCAGCAATTGTACGTTTTGCAAAATTATGTCTGATTACTAAGTACAAAGCTATACAAGTTACAAATCAAGCCATTCTCCACCGAAAGACTTACTGATGCAGAAAGCTTAACAATCACTAGTGCAGTCAGAATGTGGTCACTGTTTGACCATTGCCACAGTTATTAAAGGTTAGTCCATTGCCATTTTAAACAGAAATCATAAATGTCAGAAAGCAAGCTGTCAAACAGGTATGTGCAAAATGCTGCTGTTTACTCAAATCCTGTTGCAACACACCGGGATAGAAATTTGTCAGAGTAATTTTAAGCATCCAGTCCCCCCCCCCTCTATACTAATTACGTGTATAAACAGGTGTATTGTGTTTGTTTTTCCAGTCTGAGTAGATCGAACCATTGTTATCTTAGGAATTTGAAATCTGTTGCCAAATATAAAGCCAAATGAAAAGCAAAAATGTCCCAAAACAAACAAACCAAATAATCTTAAAAAATCACATTTTGATGCATTCCTTTTGGTCAGTTTCTTTTGCAGTACGGTATGCTCATGATATTACATGGTGCTAAAAAGATACTTTGTATTTAAGGGCCAGAGATAGCGTCCACCTCCTGAACTTGCTGTCACCACAGATTTCAAGGGTGGGGGGGAGGAGGCGACTCTCCTCACGCACGATGACAAATAGTAGTGCCACTTGGAGACAATTTTCGTCTCCATTCTTTCTCCCATATGTCATACAATTTTCTTGATAATTTTAAATGTGAAAAGTGTAACTTTATTCCATGGGCCATGTAACGAAACATAGTGAACGGTACACTTTCATGCAACAGCAAAACACTGGGGGGATGAAGTTTTCTTTGGAGGCGGTCGCTATTACAGGGTATTTCAGTCCTCACTCAGGGCAGGCCACCCCCCTAAAATCCCTTGGGAAGACCACCAGTGGCATTGTATGTACTGCTCATACACACTATTTGATGAGTGAACATGCAAATTAATGTACTTTCAATACTCTACACATTTTGTTTTTTTTTCTTATTATTATTATTGTTTTTTTTTCCAACCCTGAAATGGGTCTCACCTTTTCACCATATTGAGCTCTAAAAGGATGTAATCCTTTCACATAGTGTAAACAATTTTAGGAGAAATGAAAATGTACAAGTTTGATTATATAAAAGAAAAATTCCTAGATGTGGATTTCTTTGTCGCGTCAGGAAAGTTTTTTCGCAGATTTGTAGAGGAGTCGTCGACGAGTGGGAGGATCAAGGAGGCCTTCGTCTTGTCTTGACTTGTCTAATTCTGGCAGATCTGGTTACGTGGGGGGAAGTACCCCTACCAAAAAAAAATTCCTTTCTGGGCCTTTGTTTTTCTTTATCTGTGCTTCCTACATTAATAATGCCACAACAATGTTTGTGAATAATATTAGAAATGATTAATCATAGTTTTTTTTTATTGTTTTGTTTTTGTTGATTTTTCTTTATGTGGGGGAGTGGACTTTAATAATAGTGAGTCCACAGAGAAGAAGAACATTAGTTAATAAAGGAAACATGAAATTTCTTTAATTTTTTAGTGTTATGTTACATAGTGGAATTGTTCAGTCAAGATAGTCTAAATTGTAGAGACCATTGCCTGTCCCTCCTCTCCCCAACCTGCTCACCCCCTCCCCAACCTGCTTCTCCCTCCCCTACAGTACAGTTATTCAAATTGGTAGCATCACTTGACTGTGATCTGTACACATTCAAATTTTACATTGTCACATTTGCCTCAGAGTCATCACACAAAAATAATTAATTGTTGCATAATTTCAGTTCTGTATAAGTTATGTGCAATGTCATAATATTAAATAAATCTGCCCTAGAAATTGAAAGTTTAGTTTAGCACACCATATATCTGAAAGTAATGTATTCCAAGTTTTTGCATTTTCAGCATGTGGTGAATGTTGCCATTACCCTTAAGCAATAGATAGCCTACTTCTTTGTCACTACTATAGGGTGTCGGCAGAATGGGAAAATAACAGGTTCGTAGATTTTTCTCTCGATGCAGAAACAACAGTAGAGCAAGTGTTTTAAGTTCAATTCATGTTGGGTTTTTTGAGCAAAAGGTCGTTTCCAGGTTGTTTTTGCTTTATGGTTTTGAGCCCAATCTGTTGTGAACTGTTAGTTTGCCAATTTATTCTAACAAATGCCCCCCCCCCCCTCTCTATGAAACACTCCTTTGATTTTCTTGTCACGTTGCTTGTAGTGCAATTGTGAATTGATATGAGAGAACAGAGTAAATTAAAAATGAAATAGGTCGCGCTTCGTTGCCACAAAATCTCAAGTAGCAGATTCTGTCAGGAAAAGTTTCTACAAAAATTTTATCGATGGCAGTCATGCTATTAGACACTACTGTAAACCTCGTCTGCTCCTTTGTTAGGTCGGAAGTGTTGGGTCGATTATGCAGGGATGAGAACATTTACTGAGATGGTTCCCGTACATTTCCCGTGGGACAGGGGAAGTTGTCGGGGAGGGAAACATCCAGGTGGAAAATGTCCAGATGGAAACTGTCTAGGTGGGAACTGTTGCAGGGGGGTCACGACTTAGATTGCTATATATAGTCTATCCAAACAACCTATCATGAAATTCTATATCCAACACAAGAAACTTTGACTCCCCTCAGCGACTCCCCTTTACAGACGTTTCATGCCTCCGGGGTGTTTTGAATCAGAGTAAGCAAGGTTAAACATCAGAAACCGATGTGATCAGTTGCCACCTTTCGTATTGTTTTTCATCTTGTCCTTACATGCCTCATCACAACCACTGCACCCTCCCATTAGTGTTTTTTTTTTTAAAGTCTTTAACTGGTACAATATAACCTTCAACAACACTGCTCATGATCCAGAACAGCCTTACTTGCGGTCTGCTGCCCTCTAATCCATTAGCCAGTAGAAAGTTCCGCAATGTGGTATTTTTGTACAGTAACCCACATCTCAGTGTCTTCTCCCAGCTGATGGGTATCGATATTTCTGTTTTGGTCTATCAATTGTGGCAAAATTTTGTGGGTTTAATGCCATACAGTTCATGGTTTTGGGAGGGTTGTTTCTCCGGGGCTTTGTCACTTATGTCATTAAAAGAAAACAAATCGTCTCGTCTTCTCTTACGATGTAAGCACCTCAGAATTTGTTACGTCACTTCCGCAGTTCAGTTTACCGTATTGTGCAATGATTTGTCACTAACAGTTGGCTTGTGCACCCATATTATGTACTGTACACACAGTATGTGGAACTTCACTGTGCACATGCTCAGGTGTTCAAGCGATTCTTGAGACGACCCGTTGTCTTTAAGTTTTTTGGGAATGTACAGTATCGTACCATTTGCTTCAGATTCAAGTCGAATGGTGTGTTCAAATGTTTTACGTTAATGATCGGTTGAGAGAAGGGTTTGTTTCAGTGATTTTTCTTGTATCTTTGCATTGCTTCCCTTTTTAACCGGTGGACAGGCCCAAGCTATTTTCTCCCATGGAGGCAATTTTCAGACTTTTTTGGAACACATTGCATGTGGTATCATTTTAAAGACATTGTTGAAGTTTCTTATTTTCATATTTTTTTTCAGATTTTCTGAATTCTGTTAATTACAAACAGCTCATTTGCATAAAATTTAAATTTTAGCATTACCTACGGGACATTTGGAAAACACTTGATATTTTATCTCCATGCCAGCAACATGAGCCAATTGAATGTGTGTTGTGTGGGACCTTAGACATTCTTACTTCCAATGAATTTGAAGTATTATTCTCTTTTGTTTACTGATTAACTATCCTAATTAAGTAGTGTGCAAAGTCCAATCAATATATTTACTATGAATTCTACAGTCAAATTGATAAAGTGTGACATATGGGGCAAAACGTATCGTACAAGACAGTGTGAGGAAAAGTAGGTCCCATTGTGGCATCCGTTGGAAATACTTCAGTGCTTATTGTTTTGATGTATCGACTGTGCGAGCCACTTCCAGCCGTTGCAGTACAGTACATGACAAGTCAGCACACATCTACCATGAAATAATCTTTTGACTGACCACGAACACAACAGTTGGGTAAACTGTACTGAGTGTGAATAAATACCCCTGGAGTCATTACTTAGTAATGTTTCCTATGTAGAACTGTGCTGCTGATTTTTTTTACGGAACTTGTCATTGAACCATAACCACAAAACATTTTTACTTCATACTTTTGCATGTGACATGTAAATTGTTTGGACTACACATTAGTGGTAAAAGCATAATTGAATGGCTCTTACTTTCAGAGAATTTATGATTTACATTTTAAAGTGAAAAAAAAAATTGTCCCATACATCAAGGTGCATAATTAGGATATTTCCTAATTAATATAACTTAAATTTTGTTGTTTGTAATAAAGTGTTAGTACAAGTATGAAAACACCACCAAAAGAGCGCAATTTCTCTTTCGTTACAAGCCAGCGACACTTTTCCATCTCTGAAATGCCCAATACTGTACGTCACAGTGCAAATGCTTGGACCTACCCCAGTATGTAAATTCCCAGTTCACTTCGTAGACGTTGCAACAAAACAGAAGAATTGTCTTGTGATAAAAAATAAATAAAAAAAAGAAAAATTGCAAGTGGCAGTTAATGCTATTCAAAAGTCATTGTAGGAAAATTGTAAATAGCATGATGTTTTGAGAGGCTATTTGGACTGGACCTGCCAACATGTGCATATCAAAGAAAATTCTAATCAAGACTACTTGAAGGAGAAAGGCTAAACTTGACTGAATTGAGGAATAGAACTAATAAGAATTTACCCCCCAAAAAACAAAAAAAAAACGAGCATGCTCAAGGTTTATTTCTTGTAAGCAGCCCTAAGAGCTAATTTCAAGACCAGTCACAGAACATGTCGTCTCTCAGAGCAAAAGATGAACAAGGCCAATGTGGAGCATAGAAGGCGTAGCACTGCTAGGACGTGCATTTCACAGGCTTAAACAATGCATTAGTGGTGAGAAAGGGATAAATACTGCATAGTAACTGCCAGTAAATTTTGGGGAATCCCTCGTGCTATGCATTTACCATCTCTAAATATTCTTGTTTCATGTTTTCAAAGTTTGCTGCTGAAAACTTTGACCAGACATGATACAGTAACCATGTAAGATATATAGTAATTCAACATCATACATGATAGGAAAAAAAAAATGTCCATTGTAGCAAACTGCAAACATGCATACCTGTAATATAGCATTTGATTGTAAATTGACCTAACATTTTATTTCGTCACCCGATCAGGGTATAATTACGAAACTCATTTGAAATATCACAACTAAAACGCAAGTTAATTGTCAGCATGTGGCACGTTGTTAAACTTTATAATACTGTTTATGATGGTTGGGAAAAGTCAATTCAATTTCCTTTCTTCTATTTTAACACGGTTGTAATTAACAAAACAAAAAAACAAAAAAAAAAAAGCTATCTGATCCTTGTAGCTTTTAAAAACATATGCAGTAATTATGTATTTTTTAATGAGCCACATCCCCTGAATTGTGTGGGCACAGAAACACTTGCCTGATTGGACGTTGGAAGGTTTATATATTGTGATTGTAACATCAGTATATTTGTTCAATTTCTCAACGTCAGTAATATTGTGCTGGTTTTAAGTAGAATTTGATGGCCTTGTTTACAGCAATTGTTTTTCGAAAGAACAGTAGTCCAATCAGTTGGAAACGATTCTTCTTCCCTCACTTAGAATGAGATTCGTTTTAAAAGTCTGATTCCTGTGTTCTGTTCGTTTTCTCCCGTATTTTGTGGAGAAGGGCTTGATACCAGATTTTGACAGCACTGTGAAGTGAGAGGTAAGATCAATTCTAACTTTCTATGATCAAGATCTGCACCGTTAGGGGGGGGTTAGTTAAAGAATGGCAGGGAATAGGGCATTGCATACGTTTTGGAGATTTCTTAAATGGTCCAGAGATTAGATAAGATTAGCAAGTACTGCAATTTAGATCATGCAAAAGTATATGAAGCCCATGAAAACAAATATACATGCATTTCTCTAAAATATTCTAAAGGAGCTACCAGTCTCCAAGGTAACCAAACAATTCACTTGGTGGTAAACTGTATTTTGGTACTTCATAAATGAGTGCGTCGGTGAAAAAATGGTCCTCTGTTCTGCTTTATAGGGAGAAAGCAGAATGCACAGAAATTGCACGTTCAGTGCCAGATAGCAATATCGCTCCGTCCATATTTTTATGTCCGCCCACAGAAACTGCCTTCGTTACGGCAAAAGCTCGTTGAAAAGGTACAGCGCTAATTTACGGTAATCAACCATGGTTTGTATTACAATTTAATGAACACTTGGCCTGCATTTATGAACACTCCAGAGAAACTGTCTACTACAAGATGAGTCACAGAGCACCGGGAGTTTCGTTTGTGTAATCCGAATAAGGAAAAGCAGGAAAAAACACAGATTACCAAGCTTCATGGAAAGCAGACGAAGCAACTAGACCAGTGGCTTTCTTGTGTAACAAACTTGTAACAAAAAAACCTTGGTTGACATCATGTGCAGTAAGTACATGTTATAAATCTGTAAACTTGCCGATGGGATGAAACTCCAAAATAAATGGGGTTATTATCATACTTGGGAATAATTTTAGGAAAACAATGATTATCCTCAGTTGGTGTATTTTCTTGTGATAAGCACTTAGGGACAAATTTAACAGACACGTTTTGACTGTCTTTTAGAAATTATTTTTAACTCAAGATTGTTTGGGAAGTGTAGAAAAGAAAAGTGATTTTATCATGAGTATACATGTACTGAATTTCTCAGTAAAAAGTAGATGTTGATTTCCTAAGGTGTGGTAATGCCTTTTACAGAATGTTCTGAGAACCCAAACTTGTATGATTCCTTTCAAGTATGTCTTGTTGAAAGCCAATTTGTCAAGATTTAGGTTTTCTTCAGAAACCTCACTTGCTGGTTTTATGTACCTGTTATTTGTTGTTGAAGTGCAAATTGCAAAATTCTGGGAATTGACCAAATGATATATGCAGAGAAAGGGTCTATAAACTGAAAAGGTAGTAAATATCGAGGGGTTTTCATCGTTATGCACATGTAACATGTTTATGAAGAAGACCTGTGTCCTGTGATGTCTCCAAATGTAATATTTGTTCACTGAGCATGGTTCACTAATTTCTGAGTTTACTGATTGTATGTGTGAAATTTCACCAGTCTGTCCTTAGGAGTGATCAGAGAAAAATTGTCCATGTTGCCGATGACCAGGTATGCAGGATTTAATCAAACTCTCTATTTGTATAGTTTCTGCATGGTCAGCGGCACAATGCCACGGCGTCACAGTACTGTTGATTTTCATTGTCCCAGTCTGTGAAGTTAAACTGTTACTGTACCCCTTGCTTTGACTTCATCTCTCTGATGATTTAACGACGTGTCACAAGAATTACAGTTATCAATTGTGACTTTTCCCTTTTCAAAACAAGCAAACTCGTCGAACGGTGGTCATTACGAGTTAATGGATTATCAAAACGAGCTTGATATTTCGGGATTGTGCATCATGGCTTCAAACCCAGGCAATGGGAAGAAAACTCTCCTGAAAAAGGGCTGTTGTTTCCAGAAGGTTCATTCATTTTGTAGTGTCTATTGTTATGCTCCTGTGTTACTCTGTTAGTACTCGTAACTTGACAATTACCCTAAGGTAAAATAGCCTGTCAGATTTGCTAAATTGATAGCTTCTCTTCCCCTGCAGTGATTTACAAGGGGATAGTAAGGTAAAGCACAGAAGTGTTTCTCAGATGCTTGCGTTATTAAGTGATTACATTTTTAGACTAACGATTTATTTTTGAAAGGCCAGATTGAACAGGGACAGTGCTTGGTTTGAAACTTAAGTGGCATTAAAAGACAATATGCATTCAATTGTTCAACATCAATTGCGTGTGAAATGGTATCATGATATTAATAATCATTAGACTGCACAATGAACCCATTGTTTCCCTTCTCGATGAAAGCGAAACCAGTGCCATCCGTGACGGGAATCCCTTCTTGCAGCTCGTGTGTGACAACAGCCATTCTGGCCACTGTGCACCATGGCTTTCTCTATTTCTGATAAGTGTGAAATTATTATTATTGAATTTGATTTGTGCTATAATTATAATATTGTTGAAACTGTAAGTTTTGTTTTGGCATGTGTAAAAGTTACGGGTAGCAAACTTTGACCATTATCTTTCAATCAGTCAACCAGTTGACCTAATTTAGATGTCCATTTTTATTAATAAGTGCCGTTCATTTGGATCCGGCCAATTTGGAAGTGCATTTACAGGACAGTAGACCGTTGCTTTTTTGATGAGAATTCAAAGGGTGGAAGACTGCAACTTTTAGAACCTATTTTGTAAAGCTCCATCTTGTTGAAATGTACGAGTATTTACAGAAAATGAACAATTATGTGTTGAAAAGACACATGCCTGTGAAAGATCATTAAGTAAAGGCCTGCAGTACCATGAGTACTATGCAGTATACAGTATTTGAACTCATTAACCTACCTACCTGTTGCTGTATTACACTATAGAGAATTGTCTAAAATTAATGACACAGTCATTTCATAGGAATTGCACATACAGTAATTGTAGCTTGACATTTTTAATGATATCCACAGGCCTGATATCTACAGACCTGCAATATAGTAGCACTGATACTTGATGACTGTGATAGACAGTAGTAAATAGTGAATTTTAGCTCTGAAAATATTAACTTTACTCATCACTTACCTGTCTCAAGATAATGCTCTTGGCACAAACTGTAGGAAGTCAGAACAGAAGTGAAGGAGGCGATATCCAGGTAGATTGATGGTGCTGGAGGAGGTGTTTAAGCTTATCTACACTCTTGGCATGTTAGGTGAGAGTGCTGTTTTTGTGTTGAGACAGGTGAATCGTTTGTCAGGGACGAAACCAGGTAAGTTTGGGATACTTTAATGGTCATCCAATGATCCACATGGAGGCACATGCTGCAACCTCAGTCCCACAAAACCTGTCCAGCTGACTGGTGCTCCACGGACTGGGATAGCGTTCGAATGGTCCTGGAGTTCAAGGTCGTCGTTAAAAATGCTATCAGAAAGAACCCGTGGCTGAAAGTTTATGTAAGGATTAATAGGTGGTGGATGCTGCAATATATATTACCATTGATAAGTTGCATTGCTTATTGATGCAGGATCACAATTTTTGACTGTACCGTATCACTTCTTAGAAAAAAAAAATTAAATCAGCAAAGTGATACTGTATGAGGTGAATTGCAGAGAATGCAGCACCACAACCAAGTATCATGCGGATCCAGTAATACGTCACAGGGCTTCTAAAACAGAAAAACAAAAAGAACGGGGATGGGGGGTGGGAGGTGGGAGGGATGGCATCAGATAAGGAGGACCCGGGATAAAGATGGAACCCTGAGTGCATGGTGTACAAAAATTATCAGATAGTAGCATCCATGCAAGAAGATTATATTCTTTTCTTTTTTTACGTTCTTTACTTTACATGCTTTTTTACCTTCTGGTTTACATTCTTTTTTTTCCTTTTGTGAGAGTTGAAGTTTCCTCAGTGAGAGCAACCAGGGAAGTGTTGTCACCTAATTTATCCAGTAGTCTGAGGACGTTGTTTTGTTGTGACAGCTTGCTTTATGCTGTGGGGGGCCCTTTTTTCAGGGTGAGTCCTGGCTGTCATTTCATATTTCCTGGAGACAGGGAAAGTGTTGTGTCTCTGAAGTTTAAGCCAGTTTTCATGGGTCTCTGTGGCCCCTGAGCCTCTTGTCCACGGTCCTCCACAGTATGGTCGATGGCAGTTGGTGTGCCGTCTGTTGACTCAAGTACCTTCATCCGATTACACATTCAATTACTGGCCTTGACTCTCCCTCAGTTGACTCTGGTGTGTATACGAAGTGAGACTGGATGCTGAAATAACTCAAAAATCAAGCTCCCTGCCTCTTAGTTTCGATGGGTATAATAGGTGTTTTCATGTAGTTTATTCTGACCCTGATGGCTCGATCTTGAGGAGCTCAAAACCATTTAAACATTGATACACAGTACAAATTTGTGGAACGTGATGTTGGATCACCTTGGGGTTGTGCGCATGCTTCTTGTGTTGCTGCCCCCCACCCTGCTCTTTAAAATGTGGGAGAACACTGTATACCAGTATAGGACTAGACCCATTCCATGCAGGGCTCGAAACAACCAACAGCACCCATAGGCATGGCCATCGGGCCCTTGCGGTTAGCCGTAAACCCCCTCAGTGAATGTCGTATGAAATTACACAGACCTACAGTACAGCCAATTTGCTCATTTTGGCTCTGCTCTCTTGCAAGTGAATTTCAAGACCTTAGTGCAACATTCTAACTGCAACCATATACACGTGTTTGCAGACATCGACACAAGCAATAGAAATGCATTACAAACACTCTCTCTTTTTCAAACTCTACCATCTGTGACATTTTTAGCCTATCCTTCCTTTCCTCTCCCCCCTCTCATTATGTTAGCTTTTTTATCTGTTTGTTGAATGATAAGCAATAGTAACTGTTTGTTCCAGGGACCATTTCCTCTTTGTTCCATATTCAATTGTTCCTATTTATCCATGTTGGTTCATTATAATTCTTCTTATTGTTTTTCCATGTCCGTTAAAGGGGAAGTGCTGCCAGACCAGACACGTGCAGAGTAGCATAGACCCCCTTCTGATTGATCGTAGCCAGCCTCCAGTACCTATTCTGCAGAGTTCAATACTGTTTGCAGGACCGGACATTTTGCTGGTTTTTATAGGTTTCATCTTTCATGTGCTTGCAATCCAAAACTTCACGTGAACGTGACTGATACCGTTTCCGGTTTTGTCATTTCGGCTGTAGCGTACACCTGTCCACTGGCCGCACATACCCACAAGGAAAAGTGGGCAACTGTATTGTAATTTCTAGAATGAAACTATGTAAGTGATAGGAAAGAGTGGAATATACTGAGATATAATATACCAAACACTTCTAGACAACAAACAGTCGGTTCACGAAAGCCTTAGTGTGCAAAGGAAATGGAATATTGTCTGTAACTCAAGTTTGCCTGCGCTATGGATATTCCCCAGTCTGTTTGTTCATATCGGGTTTTTACTGTGGTTTGCAAGGTAAAGCACATGCTCTAGTGTCACTGATTGTACAGTAAACAAGACATTTATTCCCAAGCGAAGGAAATAGTACACCTGATTCGCTCTGGAGATGCAAACTTACTGTCAGATGCTGAATGCCATCTGCAGCCGTGAATGTACCTCAAACAGTGACCACTACCCCCCTCCCCAAACTGTTAAATCAACTGAGAGAAGGAAGGGGGGATATGCATGAAAATGTTTGACCCCCATCCGGCTGATGCTGTTAAATGCAAAATGACCTTGTTTTAATCTGAGTGACACAGGAGGGTAAGGGTTTGCAGGGGTTGTGGGGGTTGGGTTCAGATTGACTAATTGATGTTCCTCCCCAGTGTGCAGATAAGCTTTGCACCTCACTGTACATGTAACCATCGCAAACACGCTTTGTTGGCCACAGCAGCTACGATGTGATTGCGTCTACAGAACATAACAATATCTAGATTATAACTTTGTGTCAGGTGAATTCACACACAGAAAGCTTTGAGTCAGAGGGCATTCCCTTTAACAGTCGATAATCTTCATAGGAAGCCTGGCAGGAAGTTGAAATCACTAACGGAATGAAATTGTCTTGATTATTGTCATTACGGAAAAATAATGGAATTGAAAAATGGTTGTAAGGAACAGTCAGAGTTGGTAGGCTTGTTTGGCTCATTGAGAACGCGTATTAAGTACATTCCATTGACCCCAAATCACAGCACAGCCAATGCAAAAAGGAGCTGTTTTTGTCCTTTAGCCGGCGGTATCCAACATTAAAAGCCAATATTGTGACTGCTCGCATGGAATAAATGTTCAAAATTGCATTTAATTGTAAACACCTAGCCAAAAGAGGGGGTTAAGTGAAGTTCATTTGATCTGTCCTTATAACAAGTGGCGTAGGAAAGAGGTGAGAAAAATAGCATCGACTACAACCCACATCGTTTTAAAGCAGTATTTTGGGGTTGTGTTGTCAAATTTGGGGCACCTCACCAAACCATTGGTGCTTTGCTGAAATATATGATTCTCCTTAGTCAAACCAAGGTGCTAGTATTTGCCAAGTGTCAAATTTTACATGGTCAGTACTTTGGTGTGTATCTCTCTGGACTGTGACATTTTTGTCGCCCGTCAAGTCTTTGCAGTCTGCATATATGGTACCCCCTTAAAACTCAGTGCAAAAGTGAAATTTGTTGGATAGCTTGAGTTCTAGAGACTCATTCGCCTTCTTTTTCGAGAAGATCTGTTTCTTAGAGCCATTTCTAATTTGTTAATGTTTCAGAAGGATTCAAGTCTTCCGCAGGAGGGCCGAATGACTCTTTAATTTGTGAACATGAGGTATCCTCATTATGCGTAAACCAGAGAAGCATGCTCTTTACAGTTAAGATCTGAGCACGGTGAAGCATGTACTGAAAGTAAAAAATTGCTTAGTCCTGCAGTTTTGGTTTTAACCAACAAACAAATAAACAAAAATAAAGATGCAATTAACAGCTGGTGTCTGTATGATATGAGATATTCTCGATGATGCGATACATCTGCTTAAAGCAGTAAACGGGGGATCTTAGAAAACCATGGATCGTTACACTGAAGGATAATTTAGATGGCGAGGTAACATGCCAGTGTTGAACATGGTTGTGGAACGTATTCACGAACTTGCTAGTACATCATATCATGCAGCATGGTTATTTTATTGTTTTCCGTAATTTTGATGATCATCTGTGACTTGTCTCAAATTGTGACGCTGTCACAAATTCCCTCTTTGTATTTAGAATTGTGATAGAATATTCTGCTGAGTAAAATGTCATAAATCATGCAAGCACTGATTCCCCCACTTCAATGTCGACCAATCCGGTTTATGATCTCAAAGTTTACGGGATTTACAGCCGGAACGCCCTACGTCACGCCAACCTATGCATTGCCATGTTGACTGTGGTCTAGCAACTGGCTATTGTGTGTGTGTCTGTCTGGTCACCAATCTTCCGTCTTTGCCAAACTATTCAGTTATAGGGATTTAGTTTTATTAGCCACATCACTGTGTGACATTTTCAGTAAAGTACATGTGTCAGCACCCATGCGACCATCCCTGTGATAGCATGCACCCTCTACAGTGCGCACAGTACAAACACACAATACCTTGTTTGCTGTTAACCAATACTGTATGTGAGCATTCTGTACCACCGTCGCCCTACCCATTGCATCTTTTAGTGTGAGAGGATTCACTGTCATGTTCGATATGGAATGATCTTGTCCAGTTTTGCTGTTTGTCTCATCCTCAAGAAAATGAGGTCACAGGAAGGAATTCTGTTTTTTTTTTCAAATATTTGGAATTTGTACACAGTACTTAGGTTCAATGATGTTTCACAAAGGAGTTTGCAACCTAAAAGCTTTATGAACGAAAAAAATGTGGTCTGTTGTTTAACTGTATGTTTGGCAGGATTTCCTAACGAATCAGCAAGATTGAAAGAAAACTGCCCTAGATTGTCTTGTTACTTGCATGAATTGATTTCTTTCGCTCGCCCTTGATTCAAAGGAAGAAATGAAGCTGTTCGATCAGTAAGTGTTAGTCTGCAGCATTTTCTAGAGGTCAGGCATTGCTCCCATATGAGTAAAATATTTCTCAATATCAGCAACCCTTGCTGTGGAAATGACAGAGATTTGCGCAAGACATTACTGTTTTGTGTGAACAGCTGGAATGATGCTAGATGCAGTGTACAGCCAAGCATAAAGAGCCTCATTTACATGTCTCCTCACAACTGTTGCACTCTCAAGAGTACAATGTGGTCAAATCTCTGTCCTTTCATTGTGCAGAATGAGGTTCCCGAACTCAATGTGATTTTTATCCGATATCAACCTGTTAGATTTGGGTGTTCAACTTTATCTTTTTAATTGGTCTGTGTTCTCATTAACTAAGAGGTTGTCAGACTTCACTGCTCATATCCTGAGTTGGGTATTTCTTGACAACTTGTCTGCGACAGCAGGTACTGAAAAGTAATAAAATTTCAGAAACTAAATGTTAAAGTTGATTTTCCACATCCGCGAGCTATAATTAAAAGCTGTAACATTTTAATGTTCTCCTAATTTAGTACTTGCTAACGTTGTATCCCCAGAGAACATTGATCTATTAATAGTTATTAGTCTACTCTTACATCAGTTTGTCACGAAAGTAGATGTGGTGCACTCTTGTAGCTCATCCCCCCTTCCCTCCCCTCCTCCACCATGTTTTTATACACAAAGGTATCACATATGTCGTGCTACTGTACATATTTTAAACATTGATTAAAACAAATTTCTGAAGGTTTGCAGTGTACTATAAGCCCAAAGAAAAAAAAAAGGAGAAAATGTAATCCCAGAGTGCTTTTCCACAAATATCATTTTTTTTATTTGATAAAACTACTATCACAGTTATTTAAAAAGTAGGAAATCAGTCGCTAATTCTGCTCTACAATGGGGGCTAACTTTTATTGTATCATTTTTATGCTACAACAGGGTTGAGAAGTGATTCCCAAGAAAATGTACATCATACTCCCGACTCCATTTTCACCTCCCCCTTCTCACCACTGGCTCGCCATATTTGTTAGGGGACAAGGGGCCATCTTCATTGAAACTGGAAGGTTGTAATAAATAACTGACTCTGTTGAACTTGCACTGTGAATGAAGGTTTTTTTGTCCCTCATGAGGCTCACCATTTCCCTGTCAAGGATGATCAAAGTTAATTTATCAATTCCTGATCGTGTTTCCAGGGTCTTCATCAACTTCTTTTTCCATCTTTTCAAACAAAGAAACAATAATCGACATTTGTCAAGATACTCAGCGTTCTATTTAGGTATCATTGGCGTGACAACAAAGTGTTTTTTTTTTTTCTTCAGGTAATCAGTTGCCCACTATTTTGAGAGTACTGACAAAAAAATTTTCATTCCATTTTCTCTGTGCTGTTGCAGATGGTTGATAAGAACGGGAGTGGATAGCATGGCTGCCAAGACACCAGACAGTGGTGTGTCCATGAACGATAGCTTGGGAGATCACCATGACAATGATAACCGTGACAACGATAAGGCTAGCGATGAAGCTATGGATTGTACCGACGATGGTCTGGCTGGTGAAGAGCCAACAGACCTGACCAAAGTAGTTAAAACAGAACAAGAGCAAGTTGTTGAAATGATGCCACAAGAGGAAAGTGTGGCTCAGGAGATGGATGGCAGAAAAGAGGACTCAGCAAGAGAAGCCGTGGTCAAGGTCGAGGTCATCGGTGAAGATGATCTCATATCTCAAGCCTCAAAGTCGCACAGCGAGGCACGACAGGAGAGCGAAGGGGAAGCAAGGTCTGAGAGTGAGAGGGGCAGTAGCCCATCAGACAAAATTGGTGATGGGGCTCTAAGCGAGCTACTGAAGCAGCTGTCGTCCCTACAGGACCAATTGGTCCGGCAGCAGAGCGAGGTCTCCCAGCTCCAGCGGACCCAACTTCAGAGACAGCAGAGGCAGATGGAACTTCAGAGGATCCAACAGGACATGCTCCAACGTCAGCAACAGCAGCTTCTAGACCAACACCACAAGATAGCGTTCCTGATGCAGGCCCTCCAGCAGCAGCATGCCGGAGCTGCAGCTGCAGCTGGAGGGGGCTTCCTTCGACTCATTCCCGTGTACCCCACCGACCTGAACCGCCTGCCGGCGCCCCCTCCTCTCATCACGAGCCCTGACTCCGGGTCAGGAGGCAAGTCAGCACCAGGCTGCCAGACAAAATCTCCAACGAACTCTTTCCAGTCCGGCGGCCAGCCACCGCTCCAGCCTGTGACTCTAAGCAACGGCCACCTGGCAGGCATCACACCCTTCCAGGCAGGACATGGGGGTTTGCTGACTATACCCCATGCTTCTTTCCCCCCTTCTTCCTTTCCGCCGCTCATCCCTCACGCCAGTTTAGGGGCTCACATCCCAGGCTACGACAACACAGACCAGCCTCTGAATCTGTCGCAAAAGTCCGCCGCCACACCCAGTGCAACTACCTCCACTTCTCCGTCCCTGGAATCACCCACAATTCAGAACCTCTTGCAGGCCAAATCCACCACCTCCATCACAGAACCTCTGAAACGGACCCAGTCATTATCACCGAAAGGAAGCTATCTGAAATATTCGGCTCACGAGGCAGAACTACTCAACCACACAGGTCCGAGACCCTTGACAAGTCACGTGGAATTGAGGCGACCCTCAGGTAGGTGAACTTTTTACTCCTTGTGCCAAATGCTATGGCTTTCCACGGCTGTTTGTGTTTCGTAACCAGGGACATGCTGGGATAGGAATAAATCTTTATGACAAAATAACACCCAGGATGCATTTCACTGAAAGGTTTAGACATATTAAGACCAGGGAGCTGTTCAGACTAACACTGAACAATCAAGTAAAGTTAGTTTGAAGTAAAGCTTGTTACAATTATATATTTGGAAGAAGTTTTGGATAGTTGGCTGACATTTTCAAAGTGATTGTTCTGATAATGGCAATATTGTAAGTCAGTGCATATTGGTGGGTAACTGCCAGATGGCAAATGTCAATATCATCATATCCAGCATTTGTTTCGGTCACTCAGACATTCATCACGAAAGGTGGGAGGAGATGATCAATGTATGAATGCATTTAATCATTATTGAACTTCATTGCAAGTTACAGAAAATATGGCAGATGAACTGAGTGTCGAAAATGGAACTAGTTAACAAGTTTGGAATATTATCCTGTGCAGTTCAGAGCCTTTGTCACCATCAATCTCAAATGAAGTGGCTCGGCAAACGGTCGGAAATGTAATCACACGATCATCGGACCATGAGGGCAATTCCTCTTGGTTTGTAATATACACAGAACATTGTGGTAATGTCCTGTCTCTTGCCTGTGGTGCTGCATACAAACAGCATGGAATACAGTGCAGTAGAAAGTAAAGGATGTGCGTATTGTGCAGTTACATCACTAATCGGGTGTTCCATTTTCTTTCCTTTTCTTCAACAGAACAACTTGATCTCACTTCATCATAATGTACTGTAATGTGGCATGGTATGACAGATTTGTAATTTGCAAAAACAGTTAGTGAAAAAATCTTCCAAAAAGATAAAAATGACAAGATGAAGTTTTCTGACACTGGGTCGTATCATTGCTTAAAATTTCTGCCAAAATTTTGGTGACCCAACAAAGAGGAGAGAGCCCATCCTCTTGGATAGTGATTCTTCCCATATACTTAGTTACCTGGTGGGTGATGTCAGGAAATTGCTACCTTGTTCCAAAGTTGCCTTCATACAGGGTACATGTGTGACAAAATTTTCAATATGTACTGTGCAGTATGCCTCACTATTTCATTGTCGTGCCAGTACATAAGAAACATGTCATTACATTCAAATGCAAAGAAAAATGTTGCACAGTAGGCTAGATAAATACTTTGCAATGGACTCATAGCCTAACAGAAGCTGCATTTTCGTGTACCAGACCAAATATGGACTGTACATAAAAAGGTCTGAATTTTAGAGGTGTAGTGCAAATATTGTACCAATTTTAAAGTCTTCGAACATCGAGAGAGTTAGTAGATTTTATTTCTTTGAAACTATCTACTGTCCACGTCTTCCTTTAGGAAAAGGGAAAGAAGCAAATTTTCCGAAAGCATCAATAGTGAGAATTCTTTGGTGGGTACTGTCTTTCGTTTACAAACTGTACAGTGGCACTTCAACCATGCGCAGATGGATATACAGTGCTGTTTCTGTGGACCTGTTACATGTACAGTATCGCTTTTGGTGGATATGTTGTGGTGAACAATATTCATCACTTCTGGATCGTGACATCTGAAAGCAATGCCCTGTACAGCAGTGTGCAGGACCCAGACTCTAGAGGATTAGTTCAGTAGGCAATATGATACAGTCTGTTTGATTAGCCACTGACCTGGCATGCACTCTGCTCATCCCCTATACCCATGAGTTTTCTTCAGGAGTGGAAGTCCAGGCTTGAAGGAAATCACATTTTTTTGTCCTCACATGTTGAAACTCTATTCGTTTTTAGACTTTTTAATGAAGATTTTACCTTGCTCTGTAAACAGGGTTGTTTAATAGAACATGAGCACGATAGATTTACAGTAGATCAGTGGTTGCCTGTATTTACATCAAAATGTGGTGTCAAAAAAAAGAACAGTAAGATGTGGTTTCCGGTTTCTCTGATTGGAAAATGACCCAGAATTCCTAGTTAATTAGCCTGATTGTTCTGATTTTGTCAACCTCAAATTTTTTGTTAATTAGTTGTGAATTCTGTTTGCCAACATGTCATGTTTTCAGTTAGTGTTGAGACCTACTGTAAGAGTACTTAATAAAAAGGCTAAATCCATGTTACTTTAGAAGTAGTATGCACACTTCTTTGCTTTGCCATGATAGTTTTGTTAAATTCTTGCTGTTAATTGCATATTTTCCTAAATTTCAAGTTTTTGCTGATTTCAACTGTGCTCGGCCAGCAGCTGTCACCCAATCACTGTAGAGCTAGCCTACACCTGACTGACCCCCACATAGGTACCAAAGGACTGCGGCCAGGCCTTTTCTTGTACACACTGTACCATTGCTCATATATCTGTAAAAATTACATCCGTTTCCCCAAAGCATTTGGATTTTCCTGATAGTTTCCTGCTCCAGAGACAAGTTGTGACACAGCCGTTGTGATGGGCTGAAGGTTTGAGAAATCACAGGAAGTGACAATTACGCCTATCTGTGTTCGAACTGTCAAACAGTAACAAGGTTTTATTTTTCTCATCCGAGACATTTGTCAAAATCCCCATTGTTCCCCTCCTAACCCTCCTCATCCTTTTCCGACAGTTCTAGCCCTCAAAATTGGTTGCTTCCTTTTCAATAGTTTGGCTTGTTTCCTAGAATTTCCTTTTATCATTTGTCCCATTGTCACAATCAGCGGTTTTGTACTTTTCCATGGCAACAGGTCAGAAAAAGTTTTTTTCTCCTCTATTCTGTTGATTTCATATTTCTACAGTTCATTGTACCAGACAGACTTATACAAGAGGTTGTCGCATGCACCATTGGCCATCATTGACACAAACTCCTTCGTTAATCTTGGCGCAGACTGCCTTTGAAGCTAGGTTAATTAAGTTCCCTATGCCTTGTCAAAGTTAATTGTTTAATTGATGTCAGGGTGTTAAATCTCTTTTGTGCTGCTTTGAAAACACAGGGGATGAAGCTTTGTTGTGACTGCACTTGTCCAGGGCTTACTGGACACTCTCCCTTGTCATTCAAACACTTTTATACAAGATGTTTTATGCAATCCCCCTTTGTTGATTCTCTAAACCATATCAATAATTTGAGAATCCAGTGGTGACAATCTTTTGAGTTCAGGTGGTGTGTCAGATCGAAGTATCCATCAAGTACCAAACAATTTCACTTTAGACAGTAGTGTGACAGTAGTGTGACAGTAGTGTGGCAATGGTTGTCCGTCAGATATCTATGTCAGGTAGGGCTTTGTAAATCTCTAAATTTTCTTTCTCCTCACTACCCATGCACTATGCTGCACGTGCAGACTAGAAGGTACATAGACTGAAAGGAATTTAATGTTAGACTAGAATGAAGAGGGTAGTATTGCAATGGAGTGGGTAAGGTGAAATAATGTGTTATACCAAAAAGAGCTTAGCACATATTCATAGTGCAGTGGTAGTGAGGAGACAGATAAGTTTGTTGTTCGAAAATATCCAAACAAGGAATGTCAAGACAATGTTCTATCAATAAATTTGCATTGTTCTTGCAGCAACAATGAACAGTAACTGATGCCACTGAAATAAAATCTGTTAACTCTGTTAATGGCATAATTTTTGGAAAGACAACTTTATCTTGAAAAAGTAGGCTTACTGTTATACTGAAGTTTGCATATTTTTGTTCCATCAGACATCCAAAGACATTCATATCCGTGTAACCCTCAGAATTCAACACAAATATAGATTTCCTCTGAACAACTGCTTAGCCATACATCTTGTACAGTAAGAATTGGCATCGGTTAGCCTACAGCATGTACAGTTACAGCAGTCAGTCAGCATGTTAGCCCAGCTTGTACAGTCAACTTCTTGTAGACAGCTTTTACAGAACTTAACAGCTGACTAGTCTACAGTAGCTGCAGTTGCACTTAAAACTGATTAAACTAGCTTGCACAACTGTCAGTCAACAGATTAGCCAGCTGTCATGCATGTACAGTTTTAATGTCAGGCAAATGACAAGCCTAGCTTGTACAGTTGCAACAGTCAATCAACTGGTTAGCCTATAGCTTTACAGTTGCAACAGTCAGTCAACTGATTAGCCTAGCTTCTACAGTTACAACAGTCAGTCAACTGGTTAGCCTAGCTTGTACAGTTACAATAGTCAGTCAACTGGTTAGCCTAGCTTTCACTGAACAGTTACATCAGTCAATCAACTGGTTAGCCTAGCTTTTACTGTATAGTTACAACAGTCAGTCAACCGGTTATCCTACAGTAGCTCGTACATGCACTTAGGACAGTCAGTCAAATGATTAGCCTAGCTAGCACAGAACTTTACATTAGTCTGCATTCAACTTTTTAGTCTAGCTTGTACAGTTGAAACAGTAAAACAATCCACCTAACTTGCACAGTTTGATATTTATTGTGTGATAATAATGTTTGCTGGTTTGAATGCAGGATACACAGCTGTTGTCATTAATTTAATTCAAATTTCACTGTAAAAATTAACTGGAAATGTATTGCAATTATTGGGAGGCAAATTGATTAAGTTTTGAATCATACACAGACTTAACAAAGGTTCCAAACAGAAACCAAAAAATTTGATTTGAATAAACATTTTCCAAAGTTGTGATACTAAGTTTTACTATATGCTTGGCCATATGTGGAATTTTAGAATACTTCTATAGCGTAAAACGTTAAAAGCATTCCAAGTATGTTCAACATTTAGAGGGAGGGCAACACTCCACTTGAATGACAGAATGCTTGTGAGTGATGTAAATGTACCATAGTTTTGTTGTAGTGCTTGACACTTGTATGGTTGATGGCAGCAAGTTCCATGAGTAGTTAATGTCATTTATCCATTGATGCTAATTTCTCTTACTTTCAGGAAAAGGTAGTGGGGGGGAGGGGAGGTTCTGACAGTATGGATATGTGGTTGCTTACCAGGGGAAGGCTTTTGGACAGAAACTTGATTATTGGTATGAAGTTCTGTGCTGTACTGTACTGTATGGTGCTGTACTAAGTACAGTCATTGCCAAGTTAATAATATCTCTCCCTGTGCCAACCACCTCATGCATGGTCAGTCCGTTTGCACAGCCAGCTGACGACTAGGCTGTGCGTTGTAAATTTACGATTTTTCATTTTGAATCAAGTCTCAAAGTGGTCCATACATTGCTTTTTACCCGAATATTTCATCTCTACCTACACACATGCTGTTAATGGCTATTGTGGAGAACAATTGGTGACTCCTAATTGCAAGAAATTCTTCAGATCTATGCCTCTCTGCTGCTGTCGTGGACACTGTAGTTGTCGCTCTGTTGCTATGTGAATAATTGTTCCTTAATTGTTAAGACGCAGCAGGTTTAACATTTACGAAGCAGGGTAATTTGGTTTTGAGCCACAACTCACTCAAATTACTAAGTTGTAGCGCCTTTGGCAATGCTCTGCGTTGCGAACGTCTTTGCACAATTGTCTGATATTTTGCAGTATTCCGTTTACTCTCTTTTTGTACAGTAATTGTGTCACAAAGTTCAGTGTGTGATGTAGTCAATTAAAGCTACACCTCAAGGAAAAAAGGTTAAAAGTAAATCACCATAGCCTAATATGTGCCGTACAATATAACTACTGTAATTGCCAGCCTAAGTTAACAGGACACACTCACAGCATCGCTTTGTTGAAATTTCATGTAGGCCTACAGTGTAGGCCGAAGCTTTGCTGTTTCTTTCTTTGGCTGTGAATGCATGGTAATTGCAGTATGAAGATATTAAAACTCAATTGATTCTGTAGCTCATAGCTGGTGTGATTATCATCAGGCTGGTAGCATGGTTTACATTTGACGTTTCCTCCTCAAGAAGTTGATATTGCATTCTGCATTCATTTGTAGTGATTACCCTTGGAATATGACTCTCAGTGCCTACAGGTCTGTGGTTGTTTGCGTATGCTGGCCTTTGTCAGAATTTTGTGAATCTTAATGACGATATGCTGTCATCAACTGAAGTATTTAAGTACCTCACCACAACACATGTTTCCATTGGATTGATCGCTGTGAGCGTGCCACATTGCAGTAGAAGTCAGTACTGTACCTTGAAGTTTTTAGGCTATATTTCTGCAGGGCAGGCAAGCTTCACCCATGTGACAGCTTCAAAAAAATGAAAGTGTTAAAGAAACTTTCAACATTTCCTAACTACAGTATTAGGCAATCCAGTGCTAGGCTTACCTGTACCTCATAGTTACTGTAATATGACTACTGGCTGGGAGTCATCCAGCTCTGACCTCTGTCCTTTGAGTCAGGAAGTCCTCTAGAATCTTTCAGACTGACAATAAAACATTCATGAAGACCATGTTTTTTGTGTGCTTTACAGTTTGAATTTGTATTTTTTTGCAAGTTCAATTAATTATGTTGCAACAAACCTTTTTTTTTTTCTTGTGAAGTTGTCAGTTGTCAAAAGTACACTTCCAAAACTTTATCTGGCAAGCTAGATTGTATACAAAGTCTTATTCTTGCCCACCAACACTGTATGGGTAACCTCTGTATAGTCTATATGACTATATAACGTTTTAATTGAAGGCGACGGTTGTGACGACATTAAAACCATTAGCAAGTAGGAGTCACGACTAGCTTCAAAATTGCATCTGTTTACTGTGGGCCGTTGAATACTGCATATAGACTCCAGAAACGCCAGAGTTGCTCAAGCCTGTTTAGTGCGTTTCACCTCCAGTTGACAAATTCATTCTTATGTGATTGCAAGAAATAAATTGACATTGTTTTTCTACCCACTGTAAGTCATCAGTTCTTTTTTGCGTGTGTGTGTGTGTATATTGGGGCTGGGCTTTAAACTTTGTGTACATCGTAAAAGGATTGCTATTGCAGATAGCTAAATGGTTGACATATGAGCTTGTGTATTTTGATTACCTCCTCACACTGAAATGCCCTCATTAGTAACCATAATTTTGAATTGTGGAGGTGTATAAATGCTGGAACAGACCAGTTAAGTAAAGATGCATAAACTTGCCCATCTTTTTTTCTCATTAATGTATTTTGTTTTCTTTATGGTGATTAAATACTTGATAGCTTGAAAGGTGCCAACTGGCCATGGTGTTCGCCAAGGGTAGTTAAATTCTGTACGTAAAACTATAATAAATGAAAGTTTCAAAAACTCATGTAAGGTGACGATTAAGGTACGTCAGGTACGTCATCTTTTCCTTGTCGCCCCACCCTTCCGTAAATCCTCTCGTGCTGCTCCTCTCATCATTTTACTCTTCCTTTCTCATTCTCTTCTCTTTTCCTGTTCCATGTAGGCCAACATCCATTTACCTTGTCTCCCCCCCCCCTCCGTTCCACACGTGCACCACTGAGCTGCCCATTCAGCAACACATACCTAACTCATGTAGTAACTTGACTTTTTTATTGCCAGTAAATAGTTCTATTTATCAAGAAAGCTGTCCGTCATTATTATTCATGAACACTACCAACATATTCTATGTCAATGTAATCTGGCAGTATGAGCCTAACAATCCTATCCTATAGCCTTTTTGTTTTTTGTTTTTTTGGAGGGACTGGTGGAATAATTGAAATGCCTGTGAGCTAACAAGAGGACAAATGTTCTATGCCCTAGAGAAAATCCTTCTGTCGGGGCTTTTTTGCTGGTTCCCTAACTTTCTCCCCATGGAGCATTAAGAATTGAAGGCTCTTTGGTTCAATACTTGCAGTAAACTATACTGAACAACTCTCATAAGTTCAATACAGAGCTGTAAGAGATTTAAAAAAAAGTTCGTTATGGAGAGTATTAGTAACAAATACATTTCTCACCCCTAGAGGTTTCGAAAATATTCCCTCTGACTTTTTCAAAGACAGGGGACCTTTTTTTTCTTTCCCTCAAAGGCCCATTGTGATTATTTCTTTTGTAGCATACTTGTACAACCACTGGAATGTTATGATTTAATCTTGAATTTGGCTGGCTGTAATATTCAGCTATTGTTTGGATTTCGATTGTGTGTGTTTGTGTGAATGATGGCCATCCTCTGCAGCCCAGAGGTACTGTCAGGGAATAATTTTATCCAATATAGCGTCTCATTTTGGGACATGAGGTCGTCAAATCGCCACACGAATGGAATATTGTGTAGCAAGTTTGTACATGCAACATAATGGCTTTTTTTACAGATTTTACAGCAGAGTGCACAAGAAACCTGAAAACTGCCATGCAAATTTTGAAAACTGAATTATTCCCTGACACAGTACTTTAATAACACCGTTGTAGATTAGATCCATCTGCACGGTTGCTCGGAGACATACCTGTGATGTCAGGGGTGCTCTCACTACGGAATGCAAACGGCGCACATAATCATTGCAAAATGTAGACATAACACTTGTAATGTGCAGTATAGCACCCTGCAATACAGTTTCAGAAGTTAGTTACAAACAGGCTTGGTCATTTAGGGTTAGGATTATTTCTTACAACAATGTGCACACAGTATTTGTAAATTGTTATTCCTCAGCTTATCCTCCCTCTGGTCAAGTGTATACCCCCCCTCCCTCCTCACCGCACACTTCCATCTCTCCCCTGTTGTCATCCCCTCCATCGTTTCTCCCTCCCATTAAATGCAAAAACTTTATAAAACATATGAAATACTAAGTAAGTTCATACTGGACATGATTGAATTTTGAAATAAATTTTCAGCTTTGGTAGCAAATACTGTAGATGCTATTTTACTGTCACATTGTTGATATCGGCAAATTGGTTTTCTTTTTTTTGTCTACTACCATTCACTCTGAATTAAACATATATACACCAACCTAAGCACTGTTGGTTCAATATCAGTCAGATATTCCACAGGAATTCAAAGTTCAAGGGGCAAGTATGTTAATAAGGACAAGCGCAAAGCTAGTGCAAAGTTCTGCCAAAGTGCTCACTGGCACAGTCTGTCATAAGATGTACTTTGGAACCAGTTATTGAAATAGGGTAATCATTACACAGATAATTATATGTAGTATTACATCTCATTTTGTGACACAAGGTGATTGAATTGCTACAAAAATGGAATACTGTGTAGCAGTTTTTGTACATACTAAATTATGGCTAGCCTTTCACTGACTTTGATACCCCAAAAAACTGAAAACTGCTATGCAAATTTTGAGCATTAAATTATTCCCTGAAAAAAACCAGTGTTAAGAGTTCTCAGTGTTAAGATATATCTTTTAATTTGTTTGGTCATCAGTCAAACAAAATATACAGGTACCTGTACATGCATATTCAGAACTGTAAATTGTACTGACTTTTAATAGCTTCCTGTTGTGTTGTTTATGGTCGTAGTGACCACCCTTAGTTCTTACCATTTGATGAAACCTTGACAGTATGCCATACGCATCATTGCAGTGGTAGTAATTTTTGTACTAATTACTGTACTCCTTTTTTATTGCATAAGCAACAATGGCTTTGATTCAAAGAGTAACAGCATAGGCCAAAAACTGTGACAAAATAGTCAGTCTGCCATTTACTTTTCATAATGGTTGTTGCTTGTCCTTATTTCACAGCATCTTGCCATTCGTATGGTCGTGCGTACCGTAAGATAACATATTCACTGTATAACCCACGCTGTCGTGCAGTGAACGTGGCAATTCTAGAAATAACTGTTGGTCGTCGTCGAATCTACGGAGAGTGTTTACACTCTTTTGACTTGTATGGCACAGTGTGTGACATTGAAGCAGATGAAGCACCGTGCTTACCCCTGTGATTGTCCCAATCATGCACCGGTGCATTATCCGAGAGCGACAGCGTATACGCTGTTTGTAAGTCAACCTTGGCCTCAACGCATGTACTGTACCCTCACTTTTGCATTGTCAGTGTTGCACGGTATGTAGGCCTACGGTCATTTGTTTCGATTGGCTGTATGTTTACATGCATGCAGCTAACTTTAATTTGCAGCTTCTCTATGGTCTGTCATTTTCTGCAGGGTACACATCGATGTTCGCCAAAGGTTAATTCTGGGATGATATTCCAGATGTGACAATTATTGTACGATGCGATGGAGTAACTAGTGTTCCGTTAGTATGGCTGTCCAGAAAACCGGTTTTCAAATCGGTTTTGTTTGATTTGGTTTTTGGAATTTTCGAGAAACCAAAAGACCGGTTACTAGGAAAAAACCGGTTAGTAACCGATCGTGATTTTTGTTCCATTTCATATTTTACTTCGATAAGGCATTCCACACTTTTTAATGGAAAGTTTCTACTTATTGCTGGTGTGTTGAAGGATTTGTTGAAAACTTTCAGTTTTCATTTAACTTTTGATCAACAGTTGTGCGAATTCTTAACTCCATGTGCGTACGTAAGTGCGTTATGCATATGGTCAGAGTAGATTTTGAAGAAAACCCGTTTTGATTTAACAACCGGTTTTCACGGCTACCTAAACAGTTTTCCAATTTTACTAACCCTCACAGCCTTATCTGTTACACCTTTCAGCACAGCACTCAACAGCATAATATAGCACAAAACAGCATAGCAGAGTATGCAACAGAATATCACACCACAAAGTAGTACACTGCTGCACAGCACACATTAGTATGGAATAGCAAAACCACACTTATACACACATATGTACACTATATTGTTGTGTATTTTGATTTAACTATTTGGCAATGGAGCCTACAAAGGAACATACAATTATGTGAAATTGAATCTACAAAGCATTGTAGCATGAGCAAGTGACATGCAGTATCCTGAAAAATGAAGATCTTGCCAACATGTCAGTGAATTCCAGCTTCTTTAATGCTATGTTCCTGTGCCTAGAAATTATGCTGAATCTTACACCAGAAAAGAGTGGGTCTACTCTGTAGGTATACTTGAGTGGCGCACTGAAGGTACCCTGAATTGACTATGTTATGTACCGTAGTGCCACTTTTGTATGGAAAGGCACATTTACAGTAGTAAGTCTTCAAACCTGGGCTGGATATCCACCCCAACCATCGCTACCGTAGTGTTTGCTCGGGGTACGGCCAGTACGGTGTCATGACCCAGTTCTGACACTACCCCCTGGATCCGGTTTCATTAATGTATGTTGTATGTGTGACCAAATTAAGCATGCGTGCCCACAGTAACTGAAAACACTTCATCGTGATGCATGTGGGTATACTCTTCATGGTGTTAATTTATGCACATAGCCAAGTGTTACAGTACATCATGACTACTGGAGTTAACAACCAACGCATAGCCTAATGGAAATATATATTGTTGGGTAACGGAATGATTATAAAGGGGGACTGCCGGTACCTGAGTCAGAATTTTGGACCTTTTGCAAACGGTAGTCGTTACATCAGTGTGTCACAATACAAAAGCTTTGATCCACATGTAAAGTTCGTATGATTCAATGGTTGTGGTGTATGGATAGCCGTAACATCCGTTGAATGTGTTAATTATGTAAATGAGACTCCACGTAGGTGTACAGAGAGATCGATGGGAACGTTTCCACCAAATTGACAGAAATCCTCATAGAGAGAACGCCCTTACTGACTTGTTTATTGCACCTTTAAGAAACTCCTTGAATACAAGATGCGACTGAGAATATGCAGGTCTTGTGCAGGTCTTGTGCCCTTGTCTTTGTACTGTAGTGGATGGAGGTGAGGGGTATACATCTCTGTTTGTGTGTGAGGATCAGTCAAAAAACTTTGCATTATTTTTCAGTTATCCATACTCATCTTCAATTTTTCCCACCGCGGTGTGTTCAGTCGATTGCATGTACAATGGAAACATCACACTCGTGGAATGAGACAGAAATATTTGGCAAATCTGAAAAATCAATCTTTCGGTTTTAGCGTACTTTGTTTCAGACTTTCCGCAAGTTGCAAGAATATTGTGAGTTACAGCAGACACAGTTTCCTTTTAAATTGTCGCAGTTTGTATCTCTGAGATGAATTGTACGGATATGTCCACTTGCAGCCTGCGCCGTTAGTTGACATTTACGTTACCTCAAGCTATTCCTGATTTAGAATCGGTGACTGTACTATAGTTTGTGAATTACTGGATGTTGCCCGTGTGCAGGACTCTTTCCTTCCTTTGAAAATAGGATCCTATTTCCCCGGAAGTCCCACCAATTTTAAATGTTGTTTTTGTCAATTTTTATCAGTAATCAATTTTTCTTTGTTATTGAAATCAGATTGATATTACTTAATAAGGGTGGGAAAATACCTTAATTTCCTAAATTCCAGTAAGGTTCTAAGTTGGCACACCATACCCTACTGCAATGATCAACTTGTATTCTGAACACATCAAGCAGAATGCAACATTGTTGCAGTCATGCTTGCATGCCAATAATTTTTTCTCCAACATTGCTCGCTGTCCCTTTTTCAACACACTGAGAAAACAAAATCATTTTTAATTGAATGATGGTTGTGGAGAAAGACTTAACATTCCTTTCTCGGCATTTCCTTCCTCCAAATGAACTAAAAACATGCGTCCTAGATCACAAAAATAGCAAACTGCACTGCAGACGTGATTCTCACAGCCTGGAAAAGTCATGGAAAAATTCATGATTTTCACTGTCCAGGCCTAGAAAAATGAAATTTTGTGAAAATGACAGCATGAAATAATCATGCAAATAGACTACAGTCTGGTAAGCTTTTACAAGTCACCGAAAATGTGATTTCTGTCACCATCGTTGCACCATTATTCGTTGATGGAATTCTGGTGTGTTTACTAGCAATTTGGTCATCAAGTGGTCGTATAAAGGTGATGAAATCATCATGGAAGAGTCATGGAATGTTATTTTCCTCAAGATGCAGGACTCCTGCATACATATGGAGAGCAGAAAGTTCGACCCAAAGCTGTCTTTGATCAATAAAAACTCCAGAGAGGGACAGATCTGTAAAGATATGGCAAAACTAACTTTGATGTAAAGTGTGATCTTTGCCAACAATGAGAATATTTGGATATTATTTTGCTTTTGTCTTTTTCTTGAGGTCTCTCTTTGGATGGCAAATTTGGAGCAGTGAAGCAGAGGAAAGCCCTCAACAACCACCAGCTACCATATTTCCTCTACTCTAATAAAACCCCATCTTTAATAACCCCCCCGATTTTTGTTGTTGTTGTCGTCACATTACAAGTGTCATTAAGAAATGACAAATACACATTGAAGACATGGACTTACCCTTTACTTCACTAATGCATACATTTGGCCTTGCTCTAAATGTCCTCGAAAACAATTCTAGCACCTTGCCCTCTATGGCCTACCCCGCCCTCGTTTGCGCCTTTCGCTCGAGTGTGTAAAAATCGCAAGTTCATGAGAGAACAGAGCAAAATGAAATGGAATAATCCTGCCTCTTGGCCACAAAATCTTTTCGAGTCCCATACAGGTATTCTCCCACCAAGCGATACTCCTGCAAAATGTTTTGTCAGCGTGAGTCACGTTGTTTGGTACTGTGCATATTGTGAATCTTGTACCACTCCACTGGCAGATCGGTCGGGAGTGGTTGTTGATTACATGGGGATGTAATCGTTCACTGAGATTCATGCTATCGTATCCAAATAGCCTAACGTGATAATCTACATGATCAACACGAGAACATTTGACTCATGAATGAGAACCTCCTTTCCTTCATGAATGGGGGGGGGACATGGTCTGCCTTGTCAACATTGCAATGGAAGTTGCCATTTTTACATCCGTCTCATATGCCAAATGGAAATTGCTGAGATGTCAAATTGATTTTAGAATCAAAGCCATGTCAGATTGATTCAGGGTGTTTGATGCCATAATGCTGTACAGTAGTACATATACAGTACCTTGATCAGCATGTTCAATATGCAACATAATTTTGAAAACTCAACGTCAGAGTACTGTGGTAATCTTCACCATTTGGCAATGAGATTCCACCATGGAGCTAACTACGAATGGAGTTAGAGCAGCTTATAAGCTTGATCTTTTCCGACATTCCAAAGCTCCAAACCCTCATTAATTGGTACAAAGGCCTATAATCCAGGATTAATGAAGGTTGAGCAACAGTTGTAGGCAAAATATAGCGCCACCTATGGAGCCTAGTACAGCAATACCGTTGTTTTCTTCATAATTTTTTAGTAATATTAGAAGAGATTTCCAAGGATGTGCACTTGTGGGCCCGTATGCCATCAATTTTGCAAAACTAAGTAAGCATCCAACTTTACGATAAGCTAAGCTTTGGTGTCAGGAAGAATCCGGAATGATGGGAAATATACTTACGAAACGTTTACTCACGAAAAGTTTCTCAGGTTTCATATACTCAAAAATATCCTGTATTCGAAAAATAGGTGGTAGCACTGGGACAAAATGCCAATTTTTCTTTGTTTGTGGATTGTTTTATAGAAGTAAGCTTAATTGTGAACTTCAAAGTATACTGTTAATTAAGAAACTTTCACAATGTCTTTTGCATGTGTTAGCTATGATAACAGTCCTTCTTTTCATACTATCGATGTTTTTGACTCCTGTTTCTCAAACAGATTAAGGAAGTTCAAATGAATTACGTGGAGCAAATGGACAAAGGAATTGTCAGATTAGAAAGATTAGGTACTGAATGGACTTGTAAAGGGGTTGTTGAGAATGTGATTGAAGGTTACATTGGGTTTGAATGATAGTACCAAAAGACTCTGCTTTTACTCCCTTCGTAGTACTGTAGCTTCATGATTCTACAGTCTGCAATGTGGATTTTATAATGTTACCCACTGCTTGCATTGAACCGATGGATGAAACCAATTGTAAGTGGCATCGAAATAAATAGCACAAATCAGAGTTAAGGTTTGATGGTTTTGTCTGTGGGTATACGTAAACACATTACGTAGCAACTTCATTTTCCAAAAATAATCTATCAAATATCAGTCTAGATGGTGAGAAAATTATTTTCATGCAATCAAAAGCTGATTTTGTATAATTCTTGGCGACTTTGAATTGTAACTACTGTAACGAGGCAGACAAATTGCAGCACATCCTTTTCGTGAGAGTATGGTGTGCACACCCGCCCCCAAAGCCTAGTACGTGCCACAGCAATCAAGCGACAACGCAGTTTTATTTGTTTAGTTACTTAAGAAATCGTCAACCTCAAAAGTTCTACTTGTGCAATATTAAGTCAAGATAATTCATAGTTGCTAATTAACGACTATTATGTCATTAACACTCCTATGGCTGTCAGGTGTTTTTTAATATGTTTTGCTATGCTTAACCTTTGCTGACCTGCCTTTCAACGACATTGGTCGTTGAGTCATTTAAAACAAAAGTAAAGTTTTTTTAAATAAATAAATTCGACTATGTGTGTAAGTGGTTTATAAATTTTTTTTTTTTTTTTTAAATCAAATATCCCAAGCAATTTTACTTTGCAATATGTCAGTACCTGGTCCTTTTGAGACAAAAATAGCAGTCGCGTCGTACATGAGAGGTCTTGTCTGGAGACCACGCAAGAGTCGTCCTCATGTTTGGAACGTGTTGTTTGAGAAATGTTTGATCAGGAGAGCTACAGGAAGTGAAGTCGTTCCAAAGTGTGGGCTGAAATAACACAAGGATAGAAGGGCTACAAAATCCTCTTTGCCAGAATTGATCAGAATACAGCCCTCAGAAAGCAGATGTTTTTCAGAGGAGTGATCTCAGAGTATTAATGATTGGCCCCCAAAATTAATCAGGCTGACCTTCAGCATCAATAGTTTTTTTTCTTTCCACGACCAGAGACGGGTAACCATTTGAATGTGTACTGAGATGCAGAATTTTAACATTCAACGACAATTTTTTTTTTCGTTGATGTCAGAGAGGGGGCGTTGTACAATTGAAAGAGCGGTATACTGGATTTGGCTTCTCCTTAAAGAAAAATTGTCTGCTAGATGTGTTCTCTTCTGTCATAAACCAGGTTAAAGGTCGTCTGTATTTTCTCACAAATGCTGATTTATTAGCAGTTGCCAGCAGGGTTTGCTTAATTTCAATCAAGCTGATTGAAGTTTTTAATTTAAAAAAATTGTAATGTAAATTGATTTATTAGATCGAAATCACTTGATTTAAATCATGATTCTTTAAAAAAAAATTCTGCCAGAATTTCCAGGCTTCACACCCCCCCCCACACACACACATATACAGTGTTTCAGAAATGTTGGTGGAAGGTCATTCAGGACTAGTGGAAGTGTCGTGCTGAGGGAAAATAATTAGGGTCCAAGGGTGACAACAAATGGGTCTGCCAATGTGAACAAAGGTTGCCATATTTGGAATCTCTAGCATATTTTGAGACAATCTGGGTCAACTTTTTCGTGTTGAAACACCCAGCAAATCTCTTTCCATGTGAAAAATTAAGGCATTCTTTTAGATGAGTACCATAACAGCAATTTCCAGAAGACTTGCTCAAAAGTGATCATCAAAATTAACATTTCTAACGAGTGTATGAGGAATGAAGTCAGCAATTGATGCTAACGTGATAGCTAGCATGTACAGTAACCGATGATTGGGCATCACTTGAGCCTCAGGCCCCTTCCCATAAAGGTGTACCAACATTGCCACTACATCAAAGAAAAGCAACAGATAGTGAGGAAGTTGATGCTAAGAAATGGGGACACTGCTGTTTCGGTCACTGACAGTTTTGAAATGTCTGTTTTGCAAAAATCCTGTTTCTTTTTTTTTTTTTTTTTTTTTTTAGAGAGAATTTAAAATTAACTTGTAGGTCATTCCATTTTTAGCCACATTAAATGCAATCTTACAACTAGTAATTTTAAATAGAGCAAAGAAAACAACAAAGAAATGTTGACCACATTTCTGTGAAAAAGCACCACAAAGGAACCCATACACTTCCTGTTTGCAAAGGCGAGTATGTCTCAGCATTGCTGTATTTAAATATCAAGAAGTACTGTACAGTGTTTTGAACTGTGTCTGTGAGTGGAGCAAATGGATTTGTCACAAGTGATAAACTCCCATGTTACACACCGCCAGATCGAAAGTGTGGATCAGACACGGATCATAATCTTTATGTCCGTCATCAGTGTCCGCAGTACGTTTAATGTTTCAGTGTATGCCCTGTTCATTATCTACTGCAGATCACACCCAATCCTGTAAAAAGTGTTGCAGATAGATACGGAAAACAATGCAGAAGACAGTCTGGTGTATGTCCTCAATATGTCCATTTTAACCAATATATCCGTATTTATTCCTTATGGTATTCATCTACGTTTCTGGTGGTGTTCCAATGCTTAACGGTTGTACAGTAATGTGATAAAATCAGGTGTCAGTACATGTCAGTTCCAAATTATACAGTCCTGAAAGCACACATTCCTGACTTCTCAAAAGGACTGCTCTTTTGACTACCAGATAGAAACTGTGACTGGGCCTTTACGATGCAAGAAAAATAGAAGAAATTGGGGGACGAGCAACAGAAAAAATTTTAATTCACTACCATGTAGGATGTGGTCTAAATGTGTAGAATTGCTTTTTCACTTTGGCATAAATTCTACTTGTTTGTCTTCCCTTTCATATCGACTTATGAAGGTATTGAGTACGCAAACAGTGGCCACTCACCAAGCCAGTCACCCACAGACAAGGAGAAGATCGCAGTGGACGCCCTCACTGGACAGCTGTTCGGGAAAGCTCCAGAGATGACCAATGGCGAAGCGGCCTCGGGCAGCGAATCAAACTATGGCAATAGCAGCGAAGAAGATGAGGACTCGGCTATGGTACTATATTGGTTTCAAAAATTTTTTTCACGAAAATTCTTTGCGTCCCGTGAATACACCTAAGTGCTATAGCAGGCGGTAGAGGGATTTCATTCACTCCAGGTTTTGTTTATAGTTACAGATTCTTACAAGCAAAAGGGCATTCTTTTTTCCTGTTGCCTAGTCGGTAGTGTACAACGTGATGTTGATGAATTGTGAAAACTGTACCACATCTCTGACACTCCACCGAGCTGAATCAAGTGGGTCTTAAAGTATGGCAGTGCAATTGCGGTTTTGCTGTACCAAACATATAACACCGCCCTCTCATCCTTGCCACTCGCTTTTGTCCTGGTCCACCTCGGTGTGCGTTGTCGAGTGCTGGGAATTTTTTTTCTCCCACTCTTCTCCCAGTCTTTGTCTCAGAATTGATGCAGAATGATAATTATTATGAGTGAGAAATGTACTCATGCTGTGAGGTCAAGCAAGTTCAGTTGGCACCTTTGAGAACCCCACATCAACTACGAGGTAGAAACCGTGACCGTGTAGAACACATTTTGTGTCATCTTGAAAATTGACTTTTTTTTCCTACATAGAACATAGCCTTTGTCAGTGTCATTTCAGGCTTTCAACAAGTGACTCCTACTCTCTCTACATTCTCCTACTTTTTAGACCTTCCTCCTTCTTCTCATATTTGCATCTTAAAACTTTCTACACCATCCTTCTTTATCCTATGCTGTTACTACAATTAACTCAAAAAAAAAGGAAATGAAAATAATGAAAACAAAAAAAATAATACATAACAATAATAAAAACAACAAATAGTACATTGCCAATATAGACGTGGGAGTGGGGGGGGGGGGGGATTCTCATCAAGTATGGGATGATTGAGAAGTATCAATTAAGTTTCAGTTTTCAGCACTGGTGGCAGTAACTGGTGAAAACTTCTCCTGGAAGCCTGAATGAGACTTACTTTTTTCCTACTTTTGATCCACATAACCATTGTTTTCACCCTCATCATTGAGAATCACCCTACATACTTCTTCGCTTGAGTCACCTGAAAGCGTACATGTGATCATTCAGTTGCTTCTTTGAATTTTCTTCAAACAGGGAGACTTGCCTTTTTCCTTAGATCACATTTTCTGCCCTTAAACTGTTTGCTGCCACCACCACACTTCATCACTCATTTGACTCTCCTGCTTTGCGACATTAATTCGCACCAGTGCTCACCGCAAGCAACGAACCAAAGCCGGTTTAAAATGTTACCCAAATTGGTGTCATGAACATTATTTGTGTGTAATTCTGGCATTGTCACTGGGTAGAGGGCGCTAAGCCATTATCTGCCTTTGCAAATCCTCAGGGTTGAGACATTGCCTGGAAATACTTGCTGAGTACTTTGTTTACACAAATGTTATGTTATCAAGTGGAATGTCGCCAAGTGGTTCTGTATTTAAAAAATGTTGGTGTCTGAAGACAAGGGTTGTCAATGTTTGTTCTGTAAAGCACTTCAGTGACATGATTTGAATACATTGGGAAAAATTCTAACTTTTTGGTATAATCAGGAAGACACAGTCATGTTAATGTATAAACTCGAAAAAAGATTAAAGCTTCTAATGGTCTGGTTTTGTTCTTCGATGATATTTGCAAATATAAAGTTCATGTACTTCATTGTGTGTATCATTTTCTTCAAGTGAGGTATCAACGTACATGTGGCCAGGAAAGGTTAGGCCTATGGAGGATAAACTGTATATTTGAAGGGGGACTTGATGTATGTTATATTTTCTGTTAACTTACAGGAATGTTGTAATCTGACAAAAGTGCCTGCTCTTGATAGAGTTAAGTCATTGCAGAGGGTTTCACCTTGCAATGACTTAACTCAATTTAATTTTAACTCCATTAAATCAACTCAGTTGGTTTTGCACCCTTCCCTCTATATCTCCAAGTGTGTTTGGTATCAGTTGCAAAACTTTTGCCTTTGAATGCATCAAGCCAGTGTGCAGCCTGTCACCAACCCAACTGTGATGGGGGTGGCATTTCATAGCCAATGAGGATGCATTTTGGAAATCAGGTGACCATACAGGATGTCAAAATGGGGTCCCCATGTGAACTGAGGACAAAGAGGGATACATCGAGTCTGGTCGGTTTAATATGTGGCCAGCACTCCACCCGACTGAAACACGACACAACTGTTTCAGTCTTGTTAAGAGTTTTGTTGCTTTGCAGTCAGGGTAGGGCAGTGTACGGTAGACTTTAAAGTCCCCCACTTGAATTCTCATCAAAAATTTATACTCTGTTGCTTGAGATTTAGAGTGTATGGGATGGCATGACTACAAACAAACTTCAGGAGTGAATTTAACGCACAGTGTTGAATTCACAGTGTACCCGCAGTAAAGCACCAATACATTAACTTTTCAGTGTCCATATATATCCCACCAAGTAGTCACATTATATAAAGGTTTTCACTGAAAAATGTTCAGAACTAAATCGTGAGCTCTTTACTTCTAATATTCTTCTTATTTTCAACAACCTTCTCTTTTATGAATTTGCCTCATATTTCCTTATATACAAAGAGTTCTCATTTTTTATCTCAAAACATTACATGTGTACAGATACTGCCATGCCAGCCGAACATTCTGTTATTCTTTTAATATGGTGTCAGGGTCTCGATCCATTGTCAGTGTGCATCAAACTTCTCCGTCATGCTTCTTTGCATGTAAGCAAAGATGTTACTAGTTTAGGTGTGAAGAAAATTATCAACCAAAAAGTGCCTGAAACCTGGAAAAGGTAGATCAAGTCCTTAGTTTTGCACACGGTACATGCATAAATTATAGATGTTTTGATACTTTGGTTGGATTGGTGGACCCTGGACAGTAGTTTTTGAGGCTCCTCCTTCAATTTGCTGTGATTGAAGTGTGCAACAGTGAAGAACGGATTAGTGTTGAGGTTTCAACTCAATTATGTGTATTCTCAACTTCAAAAGAAGAATGTCAGATGCCAGGTGTGTATTTAATTTAATTTATACCTCTAGTATTTTAGGACCCACCAAGTTGTGCAAAGATAAGCTACTTGATTTATTCAAGGGTATTTCGTTCCTTTATAAGGCAATTCCACTTCAATATCATTCAACTATTGCAACATCGTTTAAGTCAACTAATCCTTACATAATTAGCTCACTCAGAAGGATGCTCTGATCTCAGGTGTTCGGCCACCCACATTTTCAGAGAAGGCGATGCAAAACTCAAAACAACTGTTTAATTGACATAAATGAATACATTTACCTCATTACATTGTTAACAAGGGGATGGCATGCATATGAACTGAAGAGGCAGAAATGTAATACTTTATCAACCATGTACATCAACCAGATACATTCAAACTTCCTCTGTTTTTAATTGTTCCTCTCTTCAGTCTCAATTGCACTGTTTCCAACATATTCAGAACATCCTTAAGAAAGGAACATTAAACAACCAGAAGTACTGAGGTTCAGCAGCATTGCTGCTCTAGTTAAAGCTTTTCGTGGAACTCTCAGAAATGTTGTTGATAAGTATTTTTCAGTTTACGAGTTTGCACTTTCATTCAGGTCCACTGTTTTGACCTTCTCTTTGTTTACTTGTTTTGCTTTCTTCACTTCTCACTGACCAGTCTTAACACAACAACTGCACCCTATCTACCATACCAAGAGCACTGGTAACCATTTAACTCTTGTCTCTGCTCCCATCAGCTCTAATACTGGACTAGCGTCCCTTCCCATTCTGCCATCTGCATGTGCTAGGAGTATGGAGGTTGAAGATTTTTCCTTTTCAAATTTATCCATGTTTTTGATCTCCATATGGTGGCCATTGACTCTTTACCCTTTACCTTTTGCATTGTTCGGTCCACAGGTAATGCAAAGCCGAAGGAATCTCATCATCGACCTAACCGACGAAGATGAAAGACCTAAGGTAGACGTCCAGGTTGATAAATGTGAGTAACTGTTAATTCTGGCAGTCCTTGTAGACTTACCTTTCTATGGTAGTGTTATGCCACTCCCTGGTGAAACTAAGGTTTTATTACCGATAAGTGACCAGAACAGTACTGCAACCCACAGCTTGAGAAAATAATCAACAGCAATGTTCAATCTAGATTTGTCAGTACTATGTCACAGTCGATTGATTTCTAGGACCAGACTTGTAATTCATTTTCCAAATTTTTTTGAGATAGTTCCTGAAAATGAGAACGATGACTTGCCTACAATTATGTTTTTTTAAGAGACATGAGAAGTGATGGTGGAGAATTCCTTTGAGGGAAATTTACCTTTCTTCAGTGCAGAAACATAAGAAATTTTGGAAAATGCAGACCCCCGTCCTAGGCAATAAATGCTTTTTTTTTTCCAGTGCTGATGGATGTGATGGAGCACTTGAATGTTTGCTAAAGAAATTTGAACTTGGCTGTTCAGGATATGGTATTACTAGAGCTACTGAAATCGATTTATCACCAGTGGTTTAAAATTTTGTGCATTTCTGCAGCCAGCACTGATACTTGCTCACAGGCATGAAGAGAAAATCCCCCAGCTACCGGCACAAAACTCAGCAAAAATTAGAAGATGCGTGAAAATTCAACGTCTTCCCCCCCAGGATGTTGCTCGCACTACACTGACAAAGCACTGCAGCCACCAGTCTGAATCATCCAGCTAGAATCCCGCCTCCCCCCGTCCCTAAACCCTCAGCAACAAAAGACGAATGAATGAATGAATGAATGAACAAATTAATGTAGAATTTGGTAGGATCTGAGTACATTAAAATTTTTGCAAATGTACCTAAGGCCACAGTACATATCAACAAGATGCCTTTAAGTGAAAATTTTGAAGCTAATATAACTACATCTTTGCTGTTTTGGTTTCACAGACGACCACATCCTTGCCTGTTGTTCCTCCTCTTGCACTGTATGTGGTCTTTATGTAGCAAAGATGCAAGTTCCAAGCACACCTTATCACTGTTTAAAAAGAAAAGATAATGCTGTCGAGGATTCTGTGCGCTATTCACGTTCGATTCTGTTGTCATCAATGCCATATGAGCGTCAATACTCATGCCACTGCAGGGGATGTCATGTGAAAGTACAAGGTTGCATTGGTTTAGCCTTAAACGTAAAAGTCACGTTACAGTTCTTTGAAAGGTGTTCACATGTTGGATCACCGGTTTGAAATATTCTGTATTTAACATGGAACAACTGTAAAATCCTCTTAAAAAGTAACAACCGTACCCTGTTTCTCTTACAGTAGATGCAATGCCCTTTAGCTAACATATATACTGAGGCATTGAGGGAAGTAGTGCAGGCTAAATTGAGAAGCCTGGGGTCATTTTTACAACCATGGCAGGTGAATCTGGAACCCTCCTTGACGTAGCATGCTATAATTTGGGGGCCTCTACAGCAGATCTTTAAAGTCTCACTTTTTTGTCTTCTCAATAGCAGGTACTATAGCCAGGATGTACCGTGACCCCCGAAAGTCTGAATCCAGCAAACCGCACATCAAGCGGCCGATGAACGCATTCATGGTTTGGGCCAAAGAGGAGAGGAGGAAAATCCTGGCACGCCATCCAGATATGCACAACTCAAATATCAGTAAAATATTAGGTATGTAGTACTCTAACTGTAATGAGATACGACAAACCTGGAAGTTTGACCAATTGCAAAATATGTGAATGGTCAACCAGGTCATGTGATTGCATTGTAGGGGTGGTAGTGATATGTTATTCTCCCCGCTACCCCCACTGATGAAAACTGTAAATGTATCCCAAAACATTCAACATTATCGGATATCCCATCACACAGCTCCATTACTGTGCATCCTATAGCCTACCTTTAAGGCCTCGCCATTGACTGACATCGCTTGTTAGTTGGGCTTATGGATGCCTGTTTCCATGGCAACACACATGTCAATTTGTAGGGAGTGTAGTAGGCTAGGACAAATGAGGTCATCAATGTACTCCTCTGTGTGTGCTGCTTGTCAAACTGATATCCAGGGGAATTACAAATTAAGCAAAATTGAAACTTTGCTTCCTCACTATATTTAAGGACAGTTTCTTTGACTAACTTTCATCGGGTCCTGTAGTTTGGCAACCCTCGTTTTAGATGACAATAGTTTGGTCCATTTGATGATGTTTGCTTCCCATAATCCCATTCACTCCCACACTCCTGTTCACTTCCCATAATACCATTCACTTATTATACTTTGTTTCTCATCCTTCCAGGATCAAAGTGGAAGACTATGACACATGCAGAGAAGCAACCCTACTACGAGGAGCAGGCCCGCCTCAGCAAGCAGCACCTAGAGAAGTATCCAGATTACAAATACCGCCCTCGCCCTAAAAGGACCTGCATCATCGACGGCAAGAAGCTCAAGGTTGGAGAGTACAAAGCCCTGATGAAGCAGAAACGACAGGAAGTCCGCCACGTGTACTACTCCAGGGACAACGAACCGCTCATGAAGTCGTCGTCGATGACCACCTCCACGGCGCCCTCGTTTTCCATGTCTGGCGGGTTCGCACTGAACCACCAGCAGGCAGTCGCCGCAATGGCTGCATATGAGGCACAGGGAATGCCCACCATGGTAAACCCGGACCAACTGGCCTCCCCCCAGGAGTAGTGGTCTCCCGTCACCAGACTCTCTTTGTACATTTTGACACATGAATTACAAGCAATTTTTTTTTTCTTTTCAATCAGAAAGAAAAGACCCATTTACAGAAGGGAATCTCTATTTCCTATCCTGACAGACATTTCCCCACATTATGGTTTAACCCTTTGAATATCTTTTGCCTAAAAGGGTTAGCCTCACTCTGATGTCTCAATGAAAGAGGATTATTGAAAAATAAAAGAAGAAAAACCATGTGCAAGAACTGCTGCAATTATGAAAAGTTCCTTCAAAGTTATTCGAAAATTACAGCTTAACAGAAGGCTGCTTCTCTTTATTTTTTGTGTCATTCTTCTGGAGTCTCATTTTTCAACATTTTTTCTTTATTTATTTTATTTATATTTTTTATTATTTTTTATTGTTGCTGCTAACCAGTTTGGACCTGCTGACATCTGATGTAGGGTGAACGGTAAAAAGTCTTGATACTTAAAAAAAAACTATGGGACACTACCTCAAGGAAAAATCTTAAACAGACTGAAAAACATATTCCACAAGTATTGATAGCGTATATTAAAGCTGTGAGGTCATCAGGTTAATTTCAGTCAATTTATTTTCTAAGTTTTTCTCTTTTGATTTTCACTTCGTTTAATTTCTTTTTATGGCAGTGTTTTTCCTCCGTTTCAAGGGGGGATTGGGGGAAGTCTTTATCACCTCTCGTTAAAATCAAATGACATCTTTCAAGCAATTGGGGACCTCTTTCTTTAATATTTGTAAAAAGCTCAAAGAATGCTCAGTGAAAAGGTTTGCCAAGGCTGTAAATAGTTGTAACAAGGTTTTCCATCGACCAAACAAAGAATTGGCTCTTTCAAGCCATTTCTGATTTTTCATCTTACCAACCTTATCATTGTTCTTTTTTTTTCATATGCTTTCTTTGTTTTTGTCAATTTTTTTCTTATGATACCTTTTTATATATAGATAGTCCTGCTTAACTTCTGTATTTAGCCACTGAAGTAGCATGAACGAAAGTAATCCTTTCTATTTTTATTTTGGGTCTGTTTTCTACTCTTCCCTGTGTGTTTTTTTTTTTGGTTTTGTTTGGCGTTCTGTTTGTTTAGAATTCTCTGTGTACCTTATTTACCTGCATTGACGCCTACCTCTTGTTGTGTTTGCTAGCAAAGAAAAAAACAAAACAAAAGAAACATATATTAGTTTATGTGACATGGTGGTTTTTATCTACCTTAAAAAAAGATCGCAGCAATGTAAACTGAAAGGACGTATATTTGTTTTATTGCCATATTTTTTTATTTTCCTTGTCCTCCTCAGCTTCTTGTCCGACCTTCCTACCCGTCTGTATCATTTTATGTCGTCAGCTCATTTTTTTCTCCTCCAGACTACCTCAAATGGTAAGAAGAAAGAAACCAAGAGGACACAAAAGTAGCAATCTCTTATGCCTCCTCTTAACACAAGTGTGTCTCCCTGTGTGGTCCAACCACCAAAAAGACACACAAGACCTTAGCTTTGGATTGCGTTCAAGTGATCCTCTGTCTACATTTTCCGGATTTTCGGCGAAACTTGGCGGTGCCGGGGGGTATTTGGCATAATCGTAACAGGACATTGTGTCATCATATGCTTATGAAGTAGTTTGAAAAATCGTGAGTCATTATGTTCATCTCTCTCGGTAACCGGAGAAAAGAATCAGGATGAAAGGTCGGGGGGGCGGGGGGGCGGGGTTTCGGGACCGGAAGGGCGTTCGGAATGTTGCGCCCCCATCAAATGTAAATACAAGCTTTGACTTCGACAAAGCCCTCGGGGTCTCGACTGTCGGTAGAGGGTGGAGGTTCAATGCAGACTCCGCCTAACCAGTTTTTTTGTTTCTTTTTTTAAATAATGGTCTACCTGACAGGTTGAACCCATCCTCCTTTGGTGGTTATTGGTATTTTTTTTTCCTTTATCCTATTTTTCACAGAGCTGATTTTATTTCCTTTGAGCAAGTGGCTCCCCCCTTTTGGTTTTGCTTTTGTAACATTCATTTTGTAAATAGCTACGGCAGCAATATCGTGTTTTCTTCGATTCCTAGCAACAGAGACAAGAGGGTCCGCCTCTGATTTTGCCTCCTCTTTTCGTATGACGAGTAACCTTCTCAAAAGACATGAGCAGCTTACCTTCATTTTGTTTCGTTTGTATACTTCTTCCAAACTAAAAAGACCTTTTGTTTTTTTTTTTTTCTCGCTTTCTTTCGACTTGGTATAAAATTGATTCTCCTTCACCATTTGTTGCGTCCACTGTTTGTGAAACGATCCTTTGTATATTTCACCTTGACAAAGTGCCCCGCATCCATGGGGTATGATTTTAGTTACTCCTCACATATGGTGACTGCAAGCGATTCATCATTCTTCAACCATTGCATATTTATTGAAGTTTGCTTTCACTGCAATAGATTGAAAAAAAAAAAGTGTAGGCTCTGTAACCTAACATTACAAATAATATAGCTAGTCATAGCTGTGTGTAGTCATAGCATGTCTGCCTTCGTTTTTTCTTTTTTTTCTTTTTTGCTTCTTGTGACTGGCAGATTGTTGATCTATTTTGTCTGGTGTAGCCATTCATGTCAGGTCATGGGGCAATCCTGCAAAATTTCCCCCATCTGTTCATTCTAGATAGCATCCATCCAGAGAGAAATTATATCATCCCTGACAGCATTCCTTAAAACAAAGTTGAAAGTCCAGAAGTCAGCATCAGTTTTTATAATTCAAGTGAAAGCCAGCTTATGCAATTACAAACAATGTGGCCTCTAAAAACCCTTTCTGATGTTTGCAACAGCCGACAGTAGCTTAAGTGATGGAGTCCCACAAAGAATACGAAGATGTAAGTATTCGCATTATGCTGTCTCTCACGCTCATCAGAGTGGTCAGTACGATCAGTGGCATGGGGAACCATAGCCCCCCAGTAGCATTTTGGGGGACACAGCAAGAGCAAAAGAGCACCGAAATATGGGGTCACAGCCACCGACAGAAATTGTAACACAAAGGATCAGAACACTGTTAGACATCCTGCGTAGCTGAATCATTAGAAAATTGAAATGAATAATTAAGAAGTCCTTGCACGTAAATAGTGATGGACACCAATTGACCCCCCTCTTCCCCCTTCGCTGCCACTGATTGTGATCCTTGAACTACGCATTCAACAGTGTTCCACTTTTGTACACCGAGTGTTTATTTTTCAGAAGTCGATAGGTTTTTGTAGTTTCACTTGTTATAAAGTCCACCTTTTTTAAAACTGCAACAGAGAACTGTACCCCCTCTCCCCCCCCCTCCATCCATCTCTGTTGTTTTAGTGAGATTTCAAGCCTTTTCCTGCCTACAGAAGAAAGCTGCCCTGGTGCACATCCCTGCAACAATTCTATTTTCAAAGCCTTTTTGCTTTCACATTTTGACGAAAGACCAATTCATTTATGCATAGTTAAGTGGTCTGAAAAATTTCATGTTTCCCCCTTTTCCTTTTTCATATTATTTTTATCATCTTTTTTTGCAATAATGTGATTTTCTGTCATCTCGTTTCCTGTTTAATTCCATCTTTGTTTCATATCTCCATATTTTTTCTTTTTGTCCTGTTTTCATTCCTGTCCCTTCCTCCCACCATATCAGTCGTGAGTTTACCTCTCTTGGTCTCTAACGGTTTAAGATTCCTCTTGAAGTATGGGGAGACATAGTCTACTTTATGTGTGCTTGTCATTTTCTGCATGTTTTCATGGTACCCATACTACCTTTTTTCACAGTAGTATCTTAATTACAAGGTCAATTACTTTTTGTGAATGACTTGCAGGCTGCAGTTGCATCATGGATATGGACCATTCTTACTTCTTGATGTGATGGGTGGAGCCAGGCCCCCGCTTTTGACAAAAGTTTGTGACAAAACTATTTTTTTCGTAGCTAATCGCTGCAAGTTGTTTTTTTGTTTTTTTTTCTGTGTTTTCTATCTTTTCTTTGTGAAGTGACATTTTGTAATTTGTTTGTGGTCACTTTCTTAGACGGGTCGTTTTCGATGTTAACTTTGTACCAAAATTTTTGATGGTATCGCTCTTTGTGCATGAAGAAAAAAAGTCTTGCTTATTTTTGTCTGCGTAGTAGTATCATTGGATTGGTGGTAGACATGAATATTAATGAAGTTGTTGTTTTGGTCACAAGTATCATTTATGCCAGTGGGGGGTGGGGATTTATCGAGGTTCATATCGTTGACGACTACGTCCAGTTTTGGAGGAGAGGACGGTGTAAATACGTCATGTTAGCTGCTGCAGTATAAAAAAGATGCATTTGGTTTTGTTTGGGGTTTTCTTTGGAAGGAATTTTGTAGCTGTCGCTTTCGAAACTTGTGTGCGATTGTATGGATGTCTCTCTCTCTCAAGCTGATACGCATTTTATAGATATTTAGATGTGCTTTTCATTTGGTGCTGTGCAAACTACCAACAGTTTGAAGGAGAGCAAGGTCATTTTTTTTTTTTTTCTGGTCTTTAGGCTTTCTTGCTTCGAGTACAGACGTTAACGTTTCTTGAGAAATATTAGATGCACAAATCCTCGTCTATATACCTCCATTTAGTTTTTTCCTCATTTTAAGGATGGAGGGGTTTGGAGATTTGGGCGTCGAGGGTTATGGTGAAATATAAGGTGGGGGCAGCAGAAGCGTAATGAGAACACGGTGACGAATTAAAGAAACTTGTTTGTTTTCTCAAAGTGGTCTGCAGTGTATCTTTGTTGAAATGACCCTACAGTGCAGTACACATCAGTCATGCAAATGTTTAAGATGGGTTTTTCGACAGCTAATCATCAGACCTCTCCGAGTGATTAGCACGCTGCTTTACCCGATTGAAGCATCATCAAAAGTGCTGCCAAGCATTCTCACATGTCTAGGTAGCAAGGTAGCTGTCTTTGGGAGGTGAGATGGTAATTTACCGAATGCAGTCTTACGTATTTCTGTTTCATAGTTGGCTTTTGCAGCAAACGCCCACCACATAAGATTCATGTCCCCACGTACTGTCAGAATTGATCAGCAGTCATTGCAAAGTGGGTACATAATATTTTACTTGTAACCTTTTGTCTCTGTAAGATGGGTGTCATTGTGGTTTCCACAGAAACGCCCACCAGTTTGTTAACTTCATTGCAAGTGTCAAGTGACCATGTCATTTATTGCAGTTTGTTGGTGGATGGCACATTCACACACATACGCCTAGAAACGGTGCGGTCACAGGGGAAAAATGTATCAAAGTTTCTTTGAAACTCGAATCTCTCGGAGAGGGTCATTCGTTGAATCCTGTCAGAGGGGAAACCCCAGTGAAGTTGTGACCAAGGGATGATTGGCAACATCTGCACATGTTCCTCAAAAACAAAAAGCAAAAAAAAAAAAAACATCTCATTTGACAAAGGTTTAGCCAAGAGAGGTGACCAATATTGAAAATCTTCCTTGACCATCCCCCTCATTTCTGCGTTCTGCGGTTATGTGTTCATCGACAACTTAGCCTTGGTGGCTACATTGTAAAAATCTTGAAACCATAGTGATAAAATGCAGTTAATGGTGACTGGACAAATACATTCACACACACAAACATGAAGAAAAATTTGCTCAGCATATGATGTGGCAGATAATACCTTCATATTTAGCTGAAAATGACTTGACTGTTGAGGAAAACAATGGTTTTGTTTCGTCACCTAGTTTTTATAGGTTATCAATTTCCCTGGACTTTTGAGTATTGTCATGAAATGGGCAAACTAAATATTGCCAGCTGCAATCTCTCATATTTCTTGCAATATTTATGGCCATTAAGTATTATCAGTTTTTGTTTTTTTTCACGTAATGCATGTTCGTTTGCGTACAGTTTAAAACTTTTTGTAAGCGAGAAGGTTAGGGTCTATTCTCTGTGGTAATCTAATCTAAAGAATGTCACAATATCGGCTTTTTTTTAATATATTTTTACTGTGTGTGTAATTTGCAATTCAGAATTGTCTTTTCTTCCCTTTTCTTCTTTTTTCCTGTGAAAATGCGAGGTTTCCATACATGCCCATCAGTAACAAGACTACTTTTTTTGTTTGTTTTTGTATATCACAGTTAAGCACCCAACAAGCTTATGCACATCTTCTCCGCTCGATCTACCACTCGAAAGAAATTATAATAGTAATTATGAAAAAAAATACAATTTTTTGTAGTAAAAATGTGACAATTAATGGTATGAAATATTATAATTCTATGCAAACACAACAAATTTTCGTTTGTGAGACTCGCAGCAAAAAAGGGTCTGGATGCTGTGCCAAATTTTTGATTCTTTTTCTCTTTTTAAAGCAGCTGGGGGTGAGTGTTGGGTAGGAATTGAGAGTATGTGGTGGGTATGAATGGTGGTGAGCAATGGGTTGGGTTGGAAATGGAGTTGGCAAAAAGTTCTAAAATTTTAATAAGGATAATTGCTGCTACAGCAATACGTAATTGTCCTGATACTGGGTAATTACTTGTAATGCTGCAATAGTATCTGGGGGTCAAAGAAGGTCAAGGGTCATGACCCTTCCTCAGTTTTGTCGTCTAATTTTTTTTTTTTTCTAGCTGTACCATACTGCAATATGTCACTATTGTATGTCTTTAAATTTCTCAGTGACCCTGGAAGTTGGTTTACGTATGAAGAGCAGGACGCATGACACATCCATGGCCCCTTTGGTCCACGGGAAAGATTGGCATGGAAGCGAGTGTTTTTTTTTTTTCCTTAGATATTTCATTGGATACTAATTTGGAATGGAATGGCTTATGACTTCAATGACTGGTTTACTAACCTTAAGGTAACAGTTTATCTCAAACTCATTAACGAGTTTTAATTGAGTTACTCCATTTATGAGAACCCCAGACCAGTTTTGGTCACATTTTGGCAAGGTGTAACAGTCAGAACTGTGTGGCATCGGAGGGGGGGGGGGGGGGTTGGAGCACGGAAGGTAGTTACCTCTTGCAGACTGTTGACCTAAATGACATCACATTTATTGACATCATTGTCATCAAATTGTCATCTTCTTGTTTTGAGATGCTCCGAACAACCTGCAAGAAAAGGGAGCAAAATGATGGGCCAATACTGTCAACATGAAGGCGAGGTATCCTTCCTCGTCGCCAACGATAATAGCAATTTCCCATTCGTGTCTCCACCGCATCTGAAATTCCTTGTTAGTCCTTGAAAAATATTCGTTTGTTCATTCTAATGAAGCATTCTGCAGAACTTTCCACTTCCCTGTAAGCCTGTCGAACTTGAAAAACAAGATGACATGATAATAACTACTGGATTAATGATTATGTGTGCAACATTGACCCGAATATACCATCAACAAAACATGTTTAAAAAAAATATCCATTTCATAAAATACACCCTCTCTCAGCCTCCTTTGTATTTGTTGATTTTTCTTGCATGTCATAATCGCAAATCGAATATGTGAACATTTGTAATCATTGTTGTCATCATCAATAAGTATGATATTTTCAGTGATTATGCTGTTCGTTTGATGGCTTGGTAACAATTTCCATATCGACAAATATTCAGGTATAATTGTTCGAGCGATATTTCTTCTTTTTTTTTTTTTTTTTGCATCGGGCACTGACAGGTGTTCTCAATTTTTTTTGTTTATTCCTTTATCCATGCATACATACGTTTTGTATCATAATCAGTATTTAATGTTCTTTTTTGTGAGTGGATTAGCATGTTAATGTTCCTCCCATTTTGTAAACTAATCAATAACCGATCGATCATTTGGGGGAATGAAGTGTCAGACGTGACAACGATGACATTTTAAGTACATGGATTAATGTATTCATTGAGAAATAAAATCAATTTCCAAGTTTTGGAAAGCAGAGAACAAAAAAAAAAATTGAGACGTTTTTTGCTTAGTTTTCTTAATTCGTTGACCAAGGTTGGAAAAGAATATTTTATGTAAACATTTAGTGGTACACTTATTAGCGTGCTTAGCCGTAAGTGGCACTCCTGGCAAAATGCAGTTAGTCGTATTTCGAGTGGGGGGGGGGGGGGGGGGGGGACGGGGTATGATGCAAAATGTAGTAGCATGATGCCGATGAGTTGTCTTTGACAAATTCAAGATGAAGAATTTAAGTTCTTTACAGCAGCAACATGCAGCTCTTCATAATCATGCCTAGCACAAGAATTACTAGAATAGTAGGCTAGTGATACATCAAAATAGAGCTTTAAATGCATGGCGATGTGTAGATAGAAGCGTGAAAGTATCTACGGCCCAGAGATATTTGGGGGGATATATTGCGGTGCATTCGCTCTACCTATTTTGATAAGGGGATCCCCCCGATCACCACCCCTGATCCTAACTGATGACCTTAGTGTGTCTTTAGCCAACTTAACTTTACTAGACTTGGAATATGAAGCAGATTTGATCTTTCAGATTAACCGTACAGAGATGTATGGGAAATAGTTCATGCAGCAAAGCGTTAAACCACTGTGACACTTGCACAATGTTTGTCTCTGCTGTGGTGTGTACTTTGGCCTCGCTAAAGGTTCAAGTATGTGGAGGAATTCGAGGAAGGTGCGAGGGGGTGCGGTGGTGACGCATGCCATGTTGTAGAGAGAATTATGAAATATTCAAACATTGGGCCATGGGTAAACACCTCACCAACTCAGTGCGAACACTGCCGAAGGTGTGTGCGAATGCTTAGGTAGACGTGAACAGCTTGAACAAGACATGGAGTAGACAGCGAAGTGACCATAATTTATGGTTGAACACCACCAGAACAGGCACAGGCACAGCCTGATGCTTTCTCTCTAGCAACTGGAATGGCATGCCTTGTCACAAAACATTGCGCAGCATTGTGGCGGCACAAACTGCACCACTCTCCGGAGGGTTATGCTTAGTTTCATGAAAAAGAAAAAAGAGATTGCCCAGTGGCCAGAGAGTGCCAACGCCTGGTACAGTGGAAATATGTAAAGGCATGTAGAGTTTAAAGGGCTGTTAGTATCATCTGCAACAAACGCTAATGGACAAATTAACACCCTGTACTCACAAAATACACATAATGTGCTATAATCATGTCTCGAGAAGACCTTTCATGCATGATGGAACATGACGTGATATCGAGATATACAATAATGGTTAGGGTATGTTCCTCTCGAGAAGGCATAAACATGTATGATATCATGTGAGGATTTGGCTGCAAATTAAGATCAGCTTTATGAATATTCATTTTTGTAAATTAGGAACAGCGTTTACACTGATTGTTTAGGGACACTGTTGTTAATTTGAGAAAATTGGAGAAATTTTACTGCATACACAGTTTACGTAAGTAGATTGATTCTGTTCCACGGAAACAAGTTAACTATAGCCAGTGATTATTTTTTTCCCCACTAGCTAGAACAGTACTGTTCAACACACAGTGTTAGCCCCCCCCCCCCCCCCCCACTTTTTTTCATATCGGGACTTAACCCCAGAATCTCCCCCTATGTCTCAATGATGCACCAATCTTTCATATGAAGCCTTGATTTCTATTCAATGAGTAAATGTTACTGAGAAACTGGTGACGCTTTCTACCTTTTCTCTTCTTTTTACATCAAGTCATACAGACAGTTATCATATTATGAAAAGTTCCATTCGCTAAAGACAAAATAAGAGGTATGTTAGCCAAGCGCATGCAATATGCTAGTGCTGGGTTTGCCTAAAGTGTCGAGAAAGTAAGTCCCAAGTTTCTCGTGCCCACTTAACCTGGGAGAAAAGTGTGCCTCACGCGAAATCATTTCCCCTTGTGTGTCATGGCTTTACTGGATGTGTGGTCAAGCGGAACAGCATCCGCCTTTCGCCCGAGTAGGCCGTTTCTGATCCCGATTTTGCGGCACCACTGGCCAGCCGGGGCTGATCACTTTTAAACTCATGCGGCCCTCTGAAGAAAATAATTTTGAACCCCTGAACTAGATGTGAAAGTTTTCAGAAGTGCTTCTGCCCGCATGATAAGACCCACCGACCGACGTATCACTACGACACCTTCGATTTTCTACAATAACTTAAATCTCCTTCAATCGTCCTAATTTTCACATCATCAGCACTTTAGTTGGTGCTCTTCAACATCCAAGTGTAAAAAAGAAATAGTGGTGACAACTGAATGACGAAAAATCGATCCTCCGCTGCCAGTAGCGTGTTTAAAGTGGGACCTGTGCTCAATCCCCCCCCCCCCCTCCCCTACCTCCGAAGGGTAATGCCAAAGGAAAAAGACTGAAGACTCTCAACAAGGATAGGGCCGGGTGATGGTACAGTGGCACCCCGCTCCCCTCGGGGATGCACCCCTAATCGGGAAGTCTTTGTCGAGACGATACACCGTATAGTCCTCCAAAAGGGCCTGTTTTCGCTCTCTAAAGGATTTTTTCCTGATAAGAACCAAAAATTTTCTTTTAACTTAGGGTAGGTCCAGATTCTTCAGTAATTCCGTCCCACATTATTAGACAGTACAGGCCCCGCCCACGTTACCAAGTCACATGGAGGCAGATTACACAGTTTATGTAGGCCTGTAGGTATATTTCATCCCATGTCGCACAGCCTAGTTGCTGCTGTTCTCCCATGCGTTGGGAGAATAGCAGCCTATATACTGACTGGAGGAGAGACGTACAGCGTAGGTAGTATGCCCAATAGGACACAACTGGCAGGGCAATTACTGACCTACATGACCTTTTATTTGATACCGATATTCTAATATATTACTGTAGGACAACTAAAACAGTTCGCGCGCTTCTCGCTCTCTCCAGTATTTCACCTTAGATTCGAGGGAAAAAATAAATCAGTACCAAAATTTAATCCTCTAGTATATGCACATTTTATGAAAATGGCATGAAACAAGTACTTTTAACTTTCGCGATCATCTCAAGCAGCCTTCTCGACCAAATGACTGGCCTCATGCATGCAACAACTTACAGTCCTGTCAATGAGTGCAGCCTACTATTCATAGAGGATAACCTGAACTCTATCGAATTTCGCAAAATCTGAAACGAAAGAAACCTGGTCAATAAGGTCAATAAGACTTTCTTATTATCTTATATTTGCTGGAGTTTCCTGGGCTTGCCCCCTGGACCCTCACAGGGACTCTGCCCCTTGACCTCGCCATGGGTCCAGGACCCCACGTGTGCACACTCGCGCTTTGCGCTCGTGGTGCACCGAAGATGCACTAGTCGTGGCGAATCGCAGGTTGTGCTACCCCCCCCCCCCCCACCCACCTCTGAAATTCTGCACACGCTACTGCCCTCGGCTCAAGTTAAGAGCTTTTTCGAGCAGGGTTAACAGATCTCGCAGATGTACATAATGGCCGTATGAGACCTAAATATGTATGGCCGAATGAAATAGTGAAACACGTTAAGTATAGAGCGCCCTCGAACGTATCGAACTCGGCGTCGCAGGTAAATATTTGTGTTATTGTGAATGGAAGAACGTCAGTTTATATGATAGAAAGTAAAACAATCGACTTATACGATAGGAAGTAACAGAAGTAGCTCTTACTTACGAAAGTTCACGCAAATGACGTTAAATTTGAAATGAAATATCTAATAGTCGGTGGTGTATCTCAGGAAGAATTGAATATGATACCGGATGTTTCTCTTTTTCAACCGGTGTAAAAAGACAATGGACGCGAAAGCTGAAAACAGTTCCCTTGTCTTGCAAAACAAAAACAAAAAAGAAAAAAAAACAACCCAAACGACTGTGACGCGCATGTCAATGGATGCTGGATGTAGAATTAAATTGCTGTCCACAAGGGAAGCAATACACTCAATGTCGTTGCTGCTACACTATACTCCTGTTAAAAGCGAAAGAAACATACCTGTTTTTTTTGGGTTTTTTTGGAAACACTCTCCACGTCCATGTACATTATGTTCGACGAACGTATATTTGACCTTTTTAAACTTTTTCGGAAAGAAAGTCAAACTTATTAAAATAAAAGTCATAGCGTTTACATGAAACAGTGAGAATTTCTGTTGCCACGAACTAGTTACGTTATCTGAAATCACAAGGCCAATTTTAGGGCTGAAGAGGGTAAGAGCTCAACAGTAAGACGTAACGGAAGAGGGTAATGGGGGGGGGGGGCACAGCGCGCGATGTTTTATCTCTGTTAGGCATGTCCGCTGCTGACTTTGGATGTTAGGAAGGATATATGCACCGTGGAGAGATCAGAAGATATAACCAATGATTCTAGAGAGGGGGAAGATAGTACACCTAGTGCCTAAAAAAGTGTAACCGGAAGTATAGCTCTGTGGGAAAGACGTCATTACTCGTCAGGTAGATAAAATATTCTCCAGATGTACAGTTTAATCAATGGCGAGCAAATCGACCGTGTCGTTTTCTGCAATTAATTAGACTAACACGCCTGTTCCCCTATAACTCATTTTATTTATTCGGTTTCCCGAATACAAACAAATGTAATATGAATGTTCCAAGGGAAATTATTAATTAATGTGGTTTTTCTCTTATTGTACGTAACGTTTACATAGTTTACCTACATACCGAAGGCTCAGTTCCCCCACGAGGTCCTTAAATATGACGTCACTTGCGTTACATCTCTATACAAGACTAACGTCCTATATACCGTCTCGCGCCAATCTGTGATATATGGAGGTCGCTCTTCAATATTGTTATTTCTTATGAACATAAAGTAATGAGTAAGCCTTTAGGCAGGTTTTAACCCTCAAAACATCGAGCTAAGAACCTGTCCCTGTTACTCACATGATGTTCATCCAGGATTCGAAGAATGCAAGAAGAGAAGGAAAAAACGTACTGATTTTTTTTTTTCAATCCTCCCGATGTTCAATTTCCAGTCCAAACTTTGATTAGGTTCCAGACTTCCAGTACCCGTCAAAATGTTAGTTACATGTACCGAGGTTTACGAACTGTACTAAGGCCACTCATCTGAGGCTAATGGGCTCACAACATCTCTCTGCTAAAATTAATGAGCTTCGTCATCCTTACCCTCTATGCCTGACAGCCCGTCACCCCCACATCCCTCACAGCATACCCACGTGATTTGTTGTAAACTTTTTTAGGGCGACAGTCAGTGGTTGGAGTTAAAGTGTTTTATTGAATTGATACGTTCACTTGTGAGGACAACTCACCTCATAAGCGGGCAGTCCCTTTTACCTTCAACCTTTGATGTCACCGCTCATGAAAATATTTTATCAGCCCAAGAGGAAGTTCCGCTTGACCAAGAAGATATGCAAGACTTACATGACGTCACACTAAGTATTTCATTGTGTCATCCTGAGATTTTTAAATTACGTCTTGGTCAGGTCCCTGAAAACGGAATTTCCTCCCACTGATAAAATATTTTTACATAAAATATTTTCATCTATGTATATATGTCATTTTTAAACAGCTAAAGCTTTGCCAAGATCGCGCGAAAGGGTTGCACGTTCCCTCACTTTGGTCAGCTGTCGGACACAAAGTTGAAATTGCAGATATGACCAGGGACTAGTCAAGTGAGACAACTCTGTATGGCCAAATAAAAACCGAAACCCGGTGAACAAAATGACGCCATAACATATACAAAACAAAGGGGGAATTGCCCGAGGATCGGGGCAGAATTTATTGTAGCACCGTACTGCATACGAAACTACTTGAGGGAACATATGTGTACACGAAGATACAAACACACACACTGAGAATTATCAATGTAAAGCTGTGAATGTATTTAGCAACCCAATTACGAAAAGTTTCGTAATTTTTTTTCTTTGCAACAAGATGAAACATGAAATTAAGTGAAGACTTCGTTTTAGCAAAAGAAAAAAATTAATAAAAAAAATTAATCCAAATAATTATATAGGCCTAATTTATTTGTCTTCTCCTTTTCCCGCAAGGACACATTACTCGTGAATCTAACTTTTCCTCACTCACGTAGATCGATGATTAACAAACCGTGTGAAGCGATGCCGACATGATGTTGATTTCAGTGACGTAATTATCGTTATGTACATATATTTCCTTGCTGCAGCTCCTTATTTTCTCAACTGATTCTTTCACAAAACAATGTAACAATCAGAAACTGCGATTTCCACCAATTAGTCAGAAAACGTCACAATTGAACTGCAAAATAGATCCACGCAGTTGACTTCAGTTGGTCCCATGATACCCCCCCCCCCACACCGCCGCCCTCACAAACACACACCTCATGCCCCTCCTCCGCCTGAGCTCCCTGTTACGACATGATGCCAGTCACGCGCGTCGTCGGTTCTTTGTCTTACCAAAATCCAAACAAAAGGCCGGAAATTTCCCCTTCATTGAAACAAACGATACATGTTGTTTCATAGAGGCGGTCAAACCCCGACGCTTATTTTCTTCCTGAAAATTCACAGCTACGACGACAACTTTGAGTAATTACTGAGACATTAACTTAAAACCATAAACGAAGATAAACAAAAACAGCAACAACAAGAACACAGCCTGCCGTTACGCCACGGTAAATTTATTGTGTTACTTTTTATTGTCACGAGTTCATTACGCCTTCTGTTTTGTTTTCCCGTTTTCGCATTTTCCCTTAACGGTCATACTTTCCAGTGAAATAACAAAATAAAAAAACATTTGAATATATTCAGCTTTCCTACGTCATGATGACATCATTTCAATAGCGCGTGCATGGATATATGTAATTACTAACAATAGACATGGAAAAACGTAGACACAATGATGGGTATCTCAGTAGCTGTTTAATATTACATGTTTTATCACTGACCGATGTAGCCACATTACTGGTATTTCGATACATTTAGTTTGCGAAAGCCCCCGATAAAAATTACCATATTTTTCTCTTCGATTTCGTTGTTTCATGCCATTGTGACGTCATCCGATTGTGTTTGTCTGTAAAGTCGCTCGCTGTTTGCGTCAGCCTCAATTTCCCAGCCATTGATTACAAGTAGTATCGCTTAGCAGTAGGCTACACTGTACCGTCGCTCAGAGACGAGGGGGATTTCCCAGGGATTTTCCCTTCCGCAATCAACTCCAAGAATATGACGGCGCTGTATTTGAATTTCGATCGTAGCTAAATGTAAATATACGGCACGAACTGTGGGCATGTGCAGCAAGATTGTATTTTACGTTAAGTGAGCGGGTACAGGAAATTTCTTGGATAGCATGCGGCACAATGATTGATAATGTAAAATGTCAAGCGGTCATTCTCAGATTTCTAAAAGAGATTAGTTTATAAATTAACAATAAAAGTCTTCTCACAAAGTCATCAGAATTTGTTTAATAACCGGGCGACATCAATTTGATAAGTTTTGACAAAATCAGGACAATACTTTGTCTCAAAAGTGTTACCAGCTTTTATGGTGTTACCAGTATTGCTCCACTGTGCAACTGCCGATTATAGTCTTTCGTATCAAGTTTGCCCCCCCCCCCCAAAAAAAAAATATTCTAATATTCCTTATAAAGACAAAAACCTCGTTTGTGCTGAATATTATACACGACGGAAGAAAATTTGTAGGTATCAGTTTTTCAAAATTACCTGACAACATTGCAGTTGCCATGATTTCATTGTTTCCCAAATGAGACAATTCACAAAGTGAAAACATCCGTGGAGACTTTAAGTAGTGAGTGACAAAAGGGGGGAAACGTCGGCATTTTCCAATGGTAACAAGGGGTAACTATCAGACAGGCTCAAAGCCTTGACATGTTTTTATGTTAACGGTTTTGAACTCAAAACTGTACATGAGTTAGCCTACACACGCATTTACTCCAAAATATTTATCCGATTTTATTCCTTTAATTGCACCGCAACATTCTAGTCCCTGGTAACTCCTCTCCCTTTTTCATTTAGGACTCAGAGAGGCTACCACCATTTCAAGGGCACAATTGTTTAAAGGCACTTGCACATACAACAAACGTTCTCCTCATTCTCCTGGAAATGTGATAATACCTATTTTGTGGCCCATTTTCATGTATCACCGTTTATTCAACCCCCCCCCCTTCACCACCACCACTCCGCCGAAGAAGCAAAGGCCCTTGTTCCGTCACACTTTGGTATTCATTGTGGAAAAGAAAGACGTGTGAAAACATTGAAAGACGAACCTGGGTGGAGAAATGTCACTCATACCTGGTAGTGGAACAGTAAACATTTCAATTCATGCTCCTGCTATAGAAAATGACTTTAATTGCAACCCATCTCTTCCCACATCCCCTCCTGTACAGTAAAAAAAAAAAACGGAACTGGGAGAATCAAGTAAGTGGGGGAGAGAGGGCGGATAAAGCTCACATGGAATGAAGGGCAATACATTCCTTTCACGTATGCGATATTCGGTAGCTATATGAAATTTCACGTAAGAATGTAATATTCAAATAATCTATGACGTCATACCGCAACTCCGCAACTGTTTGTTTCCAGTATATTGTTGTTCTCTCTAACGGCTGATGTGTGTATCAATAATCGGTCTTGATTACAGCGCAATTATGGCCCCTTCAACTCAATCATCCAAAGCAAAACTAGCAAAACATACATAACTCTCGGATATCAATTAGCAAACTCTGTAACGATGTTCTTTGTGTTGTTTACAGCACATTCATTAATACCATAAACGTTTTGTTACGGTATGTAGTTCATCCTTACGCAAGCATTGTTCGTTTCCCATGCAATCAACCAAACGTTGTTAACGCCTGTGTCCAGTAATGATACAACACTTTCACTTCACTCGCGTACTCGCGTGGGTTTCGAAAAACTGTATTTTGCGTTTTTATAGTTACGTTTTATATATATATATATATGTATGTCTGCAATAGTATAAGAGACAGCGATGCATATTAACCCACTTCATTTGGAAAATTGACAGTGTCCTTGTGAAGCTGAAAACGTACCGACTTGCGTCGGAGCATGTTTGATAAGAGAATACTTCCTACGTTTTAAAAGTTAACAACTTTATCCGTCTCCGCGTGTTTTGGTAATAAGGCATTTTTTTTCAGTGAGCATGCATAACTTTCCTTTTCAAAGCAGGCGATGTATGGACAAAACATTTCACTAAGCGTCATTTTCATCCCATTGAACGTCCATTTCGGTTGCCTTGACGACATGTATAGTCTTATAGAACTTCTTTAAAAGTTCTTTGAATGAAACACTAGCACATGACACAGCGTTGTAACGGTATGCATGCGTAGGCTATGTTTGTTGTGGACAGACGGTACACATCCTGATTCCATATGACTATACAACTGATCGCGTGCACATCATCGGAAAGCCTCGTGCATCGTTCGTGACAACAAACATCAAAGCGCAAAATATTATACACTCCTTGTATATCTTCTTTTCCAAGTGGAAAGTGCTTGACCTCTGCACCTCAGATATACGCAATTTGCGATAAGGATAATACAAACCATCGTCGAAACTGGACAAAAGTAAGTATTCTTTAAATCACTGGACCGATCTAAATGTATAGATGTCGAAGGACTGCTATGTAAGTCCTCTACACGTGACCGGACTAATACTGAAGAAAAATTCACTAATTTTCGTAATTGTTCATATCTGAAAAGTCAGTGGTCCTCATTCTATAGGTAGACGACTTTTTCGAAATGAATTATTATTTGGGTCTCATCATCTAAATAGCACATTTTAGGTGGCTCTAGGGTCATTTCCTTGAGATAAGCCTAAAAATTTGATATTTGGAAAATTCTTGAAAAAAAAAAAGACCTCCCAAATTGTACACATATGTGATCGTGGTCCCTCGATTTTCTTTAAGTTTAAGAAACTGCTATTTGACTATTTTTTATGTAGGCCTAGGAGGAGAAAATTTGGGCGGGAGGGAACCAGTGGGAAGGTCAGTGGAAGAGAGTGTGTGGTATCGTAAGGTAATTAATCCAAGTTCGTTGGTAATACTCCGAGTTTTCAGTGACAATCTCGCTGGACACTAAAATAACGTGCCATATTATAGACCGATTATTAGCGCGCAAGAAAAGTTTACACACTCCAACCCTCTGATCGGTCGTCTGCCCGTCGTTCTCCTATATTTTAAGGAAAACCCAGCTCATTGCCAAATTTTCGGCTACTTTTTATTAATCCCTTCCCAGCTGTGGCAACCCATTCAATCACAAATGCTATTCTGATACGTGACTGAGTAAAATGTAAATACAATTTACTTATTAAACGTATGACATCAGCACATAGGTAGTCCTCAAGTGGATTGTAGACCTGTATATGACATGACGTCACGACGCGCTTGCGCACACTGACCGCACAGCAATATAGACTGACAAGTGCAGTGGGACATCAAACAGCGTTTGTCGTATTAGCCAACATACATAGTTTAGTCTTCTTCGTCCATGTGTGGCCACTTCACGATAACAGACATATATACTGCGTTACCATTTTAATTACATGTAGTCAATATTGCCAAAATAGTCTGTTTCCTGCTAACCTTTCGTACCTAGCAACAAGATTGTAATTACCTTGTTTCTCAGATGTGAATCAACAATTTCGTTTGTTCGCTGTCTTAATCTTTCACTTTTTTAATTCTAGAGAATTGAATCTTCACAATTTTGGTACTGTCTAACTGGAAGAACTATTGCTATCATTATTTCTTTAAAAAAGAATCTATTTATAGTTTCCTTTTGTTGGTCTATTGTTTTACTGACAATTGCTAACAGTTTACATCCCGGAGACTATCAGGAGACAACACATATGCAATCAAGGAACTAACTGACATCATTCGATATATATATACAACAGACAACTTAAGGAACAAAAAAAAGGGAAATATCAAGTGTGATATAAAAAAAACAACAACATTTAAACAGAAAATGGCTGTATTTTGTCGTAACCGCCGAGCGCATAGTGAAACGGACCCTGTTTCGGGAACCATCGAGAGAGATTTTTCAAGTGACCATCAACGAAGCCATTCGACGTCGGATTTGACCTCTGGGAGGATAGACGAGAATTCTTTGTTTGATATTTCACCCCTGCCTCTGGATCTCTCTGAGAGGGTAAGGGGTTCGGATGGGGCCCACGAAGCACCCTGTTTCCTTGAATCTCCTTTACAAACCCAACGTGTTTCTGTCTCGTCCGACGTGAACGAATTCGATCGCAACGGTCGAAAACAACATTCGACAACTCAAGCATACCCTGGACGTGTAGACCAGTTGAGCGAAACTGAGACCATAGCTGCCAACCATTCCCAGGGCACGCCTAACATTCGGCCAAAGTATAACAATTTATCCGACTTTTTAGACGAGATTTTAGAAATAGATACGTCGGAGGGAAGGCACCTGAATGTACCAGCCAGACAGCAGATCGCCATGGAGGTCAGCAGTGCCCTTAGCAACGCTACCTTCGATTTGTCGAATTGCCTTACAACGGCCAGTGCAGTATCGTACACTTCGACTTCTAGCGTCACTCCCTGTGTCACTTGGTCAAACCAATCCTGTGTTCTTTATTCTTCGTGCAGGAATTCTTTCGACTACCATTCGCATTCACACCTTGATCAAAATTTAAACTGTGCGTTGAGGAACCCCACATCGGGACCCGAGGTGATCCCGAGACAATACGCACTCTCCACGGGTCACCTTGGGAAAACTCAACCGATGGGTCCCGGTGAAAATCGGTTCCCTTCCTGCTCACATATGGGGGAAGGTGATAGTTGTCATGCTAACCAAAGTGTCAACTTTCGTGACAGTTTAGACCCCAGGCAGAGGTCACAGTGCCTGTTACCTGTTCAACGAATCCGCAGGGAGGCGTTGGAATACGCGGGCCATTACCTGCTAAGGAGAAGGTCCAATGCGGCGGGCCCAGGGGTGAGTTCAAAGGTAACTAGCGATGGCCCCCGTCAACGGGAACACAGACATGGATTCGACACAGGAAAGACCCACAGACGTATGAGGTCTAACGAAAAGGCCGGAAGCTTCGGGGAATCTTGGACGGAAAACAGTGAGTAGACTGCATTTTGTTCTTCATAAATTTCTACATGTGTCACACAATGTCACAACTTTGTCAATTGAAACGATTTTTGTTTTGTTTTGTTTTTCTTTCTCACTTCAGCAAAGGTCAATTTCATTATGTCTTTTTAAATTGATACATGTTTTACATAGGGAAAAAAGCGAAACTAGAGAAAAGAGAAAATAGAAAGCAGGCGTTAAGTTGTAATGTGACTTCGGTGTTATATTCATGATTGGAAAATAATAATAATAGTACTGATAGCAATGTATCTAGCAAGAGTAAATGTTCAATGCAAACTGAACGTCTCAAATTTCAGCCCTATACATTACAAAGGAGGAAAAACAAAGACATTAGTTGAGCCTTCCAAGATTTTAAATAACTCATTCCTTAACAATGATTAAAAAAGGAAACGTATGGTAGTGGTAGAGCAGATTAAATTGTTACTAAGGAAACATAAACAAGGGCGAAGACGAAAATAACGATGTTGAATGGTGTTGTTTTAAATGATAACAAAAGGTAACAGAGATACCTGCTGTGTAATGAAAGCTGTGAACAACAACATTTTGGTATTGAATAGAATGTTAAATGTATGTCACAACAGAGTGTGAGCATGGCGTAAGGACAACACAAATGCTAGCTCAGCAAGCGTTAAGAGAGATATAAACACACTTAGCTTAATCATCAATTTACGGGACTGTCATTAGCCTATAGGCCTATGTTTATGTACACAGGTCTGTCATTTGACATATATATATATATATATATATATATATATATATATATATATATATATATATATATATATATATATATATATATATATATATATATATATATATATATATATATATATATATATATATATATATATATATATATATATTAATTGCGTTGTACATTTTGTAGAAATAAGGTAGATACTGTAAAACGATTGCGCAACACTCAGGAGTATTGCTGTATTTCGAATGAGATACAAAAATGTAGATTGCTATATGTAAATAATCAGTTAATTAGTTAATAATTGAACGACACAAGAACAAATCCACGTCACTACCGGTTTCGTCCTTTATGGGACTCACCAGGAGACGGCAGGATTCGAACTCGCGATCTCAGGCACCAGGGAGCACGCCTTTACCATATTCCTTATGGTGTGCATTGCAGTACCGTACTTCTTTTGAGCACAGGTTGCTGCCTGTTCTTATTTGAATTATGAATATTTACTTCCTGTTTTTTTTTTTTTGTCGAGACCATTACCCCTTGTAGGCCATTGTCATGAATGTTCATCAAAGGAAGGGTCTTTGTTATACGTTATTTGACTCAGTCTTGCCCTTGATTCAGGTTGACAATATTTCTTTGTTGTTGCGAATTCCAACAAAGATGTCCTATGTCCTCTGTAGTCAATGGTAGCCTGTGCACCAACAAGACTTTTCAAGTTTATAACGTATGTATATGTACATATGACGGGCCCTTTACGCCCATAGTGAAAATGACGTAAAATAACTACAACAAATTTGACAGGAACGGAACGGCTGTGTTTGGGAGAAGGGGCTCTGGGACGGTTCAGTATCTTCCTCCTATACGTACAGCTAATGTACATGTTGATATCAAGGAACTAGCACTTTCGGGGAAAAAATAAGATGAGTGTTAGCTTTACTAAATCACCTGACTTCTGATGGTATTTCTATGTGATACCCGTCATCTGTGCTGTGATGCAGTAAACTTTTAGTTTCGTCACAGTGTCTTCGCACAACTGTTATGTTGTCCCTGGTCACCGGAAAGGTGATGTGGAGTATCTTTACAGATAGGAATATACTGAAAATTGCCTTTATCTCTCTCTCTCTTTGTACCTCATTCCACCCCTCTTTATGTTTGAAATGTCTCCAAATTCTCACCCCTGTGTCATCAGCAGTATCAACAAAACGACATACAGATGCATATCACTAACCACATCACCATCAGTAACTACATCACCATCAGTAACCACATCACCAACAACATCATCAACGTCACCATTAATTACAATACATCCAGTAACAATATAATTGCCGTGCCATACGTAACAAATAGCAAAAGTTTATTCCCAAAATCTGACCATGCTTACATCACTTTTAATACCAGTTAAAGGGACTCATTGAGTTGATATCAGTAAAGATTGCGGTGATTTGAAGTACACAAACACACGACAATACTCACAATTAGAATAATTAATCAAGTTTCACATCCAATAGTTATATGAAAACTGTCAATTTTTTCGAATTTTTGACAGTTACTTGCTCTGATTGTGTGCATGTGAATGTACTAATGTGAAAATGTCTGGTCACAAAGTTTCAAAAACCAAATTTAATCGTTGGTTACTCACTCATTAATGTTCCAACGTATGTAAAACTTTGGGATCCTTTTAGTTTGACTGTTTGTTATTAGTATGTGAAGGAAACTTGACCGGTTTAGAAAAATTGAGTGAATTTCACAAAACAACTCAATGAGCCTCTTTAATTCACAAAGACTGGGTTATGGCATAAATTTCTCTTCAACATCTTCACGGTTGTAAGGAAAACATTTTCTTTTTTTTCAAACATTTATTCTGTGAAGACTCTGTGAGTGTGTGTGTGTGTGTCACTTTTTCTTCGGGGGGGGGGGGGGCGGGCGGGGTGAGAAAAGATTTACCCACGACTAATCAGAGTTTGTTTCGTGTGTTTTATGTAGCTGCTTGATTTTTTTTTTTTTTTGAGTGCTTAGTGACAGCCAGGCTCGGCGGAAAAAGGAAGCCCGCCGATTCACTTCATCCGAAGTTGGGTAGTATGCATTACTTCTTTGTTATTATAAACCAGTAACTAAACACACAGCGTAGGATAAAAAAAGGCGTGGGCCTATTTGTTATTTCCGCTCCCGGTATGGGGGAGGGGCCAAATGTAAATCGTCTCCCGTTCCCCTAACACTTTGGATGTTGTTGTTTTAGTGTGTTTTATTTTTTTTCTTTTTGAAAGGGGAAAACTGTAGGAAAATACAAAATGGTGCATTTTTTAGTTACAAGCTTCACCTCGGTCTAATTACTTATGTTCGTAATGTAAAAAGTCTACAAGAAGCTGATCCCCTTTTCAAATATTTTCGAGGAGGGGGGAGTTGGGTGTTTATCCGTCCCGAATAATTATATAATTAAAATTAAATTATTTCTTTTTGTTATTCATTCGTTTTAGATTAAATGATCCATTTCATTTCCCGCCCTCTTGTAATTGCCATCTCATGTTAGCATGGTCAGGACCACTTAACATTGGCTGTAATTCAGTTAGAAATAGAATAAATATGGGTTATTTCGTTTAAATAAACAGCCGTATGGCACTGTTAAGGTGTGGTTCTTAAAGGAAAATAAGGCGTTTAGAATACACCAACATGGCATACAAGGAAAACATATTTAAACATTGTTAAACCATTCAGTCTCATCAGTAAACATCTACAAAAGCTTCATCTCCTCAAAAGTATTATGCGTGTGATGAGTAACAGAAGATGCATCATTTGAAGTTTGAAAAGTTTGGGTAAATAAATTCTTGTTGAGAAACAAATAACTGAATTTCTATCTGTGGGAAACTTATTTTGTGAAATATTTTTTGAAAAGAGGGCTCATGTCCTTTCTTATTTTGAATAATCTATCATTCTGTGTCCACAAACATTGGTTTTAAAAATATGGTTGTTTTCCGTGAAACAAACGCCTTATTTCCATTTAAATTACAATGTGACGGAGAACGGGTGTAGATTACACTCTTAGAACAAAAAGAAGTAAATTCACTCGTTACTTGTATACTGGTTGCGTGCATGTGAATGTAGTAAGAATATGGAAAGTGTGTGGGCAAGAATTTTCAAAAACCAAATGAAATCGTTAATTACTCACTCGATAATGTCCCATTGTATGTGAAACATTGGGACTCCTCTTAGTTGGACCATTTGTGGTTAGTACGTGAATGAAACTTTGACAGGTTTAGAAAAATGTAGGTAAATTTCACAAAACAACTCAATAAGTTTGACAGCAAAATACGAAGTACATCAACACTGCCCAAGGATGTCCTTTCGAACCGGTTGTGTTCTCAACAAGTCGGAATCATCTCAGCGTATCTATATATATTTTTTTTTTCTTCGTTGGTAGTGATATACGGTAATGTCTTCAAATTTGTAACTTGTTTTGGTCGAATACTGAAAAAAAAACAGCTCCACCGTTTTTGTATCAAAATCCCGTGATTGACAGGTGGATCCGTAATACCAGATATTAAGAAGAATTTCGATAGGTATAATTTGTCGTCTGCGAAAACTCATCTTCGTCTTCATTTTGTGATTTAACCCTGAAGCTTTTAGGGAACTCCGTTGCACAATCTTCGCACAAGAAAAAGCGAGTTCAGTAGGTCTCTGTGTGTGTTTATTTTATAGCCATGTAATGCTTTCTCCTCTAATTTCTGGTTGCCCGGTTACTTGAGGGAACAGCCAAGAACACCAACTCTGCATTACTAATTAACTGATTTTAAGTTCTCTTATTAAAAATTTATTACAATTGTTTGTTTGTTTATCTTTTATATTTTTTATAAGATAGGATTCGATGAGGCCATTTTGCCGAGGGAGGGGGATGACGGGGGGGGGGGGTGACTGCGTGTATGTGGGATTGATGGAGACTCTCATATGGCATTAGATTACATTTCTTCTTACTATTTTTTAAGTTATTCCCACTCTACCTGTTATGTCGGTCGCTAATGAACGGAAGTACAGTTATGTTGCTCAAGCAGTTCAGCCGCATCTCCCTTACACCGCTTTCCTTTTCCTGTACACGACTTTCTCGTTTACGGGTAATTTAATAAAATAATCAAGCAAAAATCAGCCTTTTGCACATATAATTGTCATTAAGCAGGGTACGTGACGAACGTTGTATGTCTTGTGATTTGAATAAATTGTAATCCAAAACTAATCACGACACCTGATAAAAGGAAGACATATTCCGTCTCTTATTATTCCACATACACACAGAAAAATAGAACCAGAAATGATGTGTTTTTATTATTTAAATCTAGTGATTTTTAATTAACACCGTGTTTCCAGTCACATAAAAAACGTCGGAAAAGCATGTTGTAGTTTCTACTCTTAATTTTTCCATAGTTAATGTTATAACTTATTTTTTATAAAAACAGCCGAGAAGAGTATACGAGGCTTTCCTAAAACTGCACTTCTTCACTTTCTTTAACTGCATGATCTACCCATTTAAGCAGCATGCGTTAACAACAAGTCCCCGGTTCTGTATATCACTATTCCTGTCTTTAAGCCAATGGGTAGTATTTTCTCCTTCCAGTAACTTATTGATACTGCCCCATACAATTTCTAGAAACTTATTCACACATCACGCACCTACTACGATATAAGAGTGGATTTACTGTCCAACCATCGAAAGCAACTCGGAGATATAAAAGATCGGAGCAGAGCAGGGGGCTCCCCAGAAGGGGCCGTAGAAGGGAGTAGCGGTAACAACAGGCGTTATGGGAATGTGGAAAGGAGGGGGACGATTCACTAAGTCTTGACTAAGACCAGCATATCATGAACGTATACGCTGACAACTAGGTCGGAGACGGTTAAAATTGATTGTATGGGAGTGGGGAGGGGGGGGGGGTAAGTGCCAAAACGGACAACCATCTTACTGTTGTGGGGTTAATGTCCAAGGGCACTCTGTGCAAAAGGGCACTCTTATTACTTGTAATATAGGCTAATCTCGGTAACTTTTTGTCAAACGTTGCACCGCATAGTTCTAGAAATTTTGGGGGCCGGAGGTAAGCACAGACAGCTCTACCCACACCTTTTTTTTGCTTTTGATTCGATCGATTTTGTTTTGAAATCGTCAACCTCTTCTTAAGTAAGGAAACTTTTTCTGACCCTCCGATGACGTTTCTTTGCTGAACTAATCACCAAAACTGCCGTGGTTGTATCCCGGATTGTTCAGGAATCGCTGTGTTGAGGTGTCTTTGTGTGTGTGTGTGCAGTGAACTCATTTGCATTCTACAGTAAAGAATCTCGACTACCGTGGTAGGAAACAACCGTATCGTACAAGGCCCCTATACAGAGAAGTGTATAGCTTTCACGGTGTTAAAAAAAACAGAACGTGCCGGTAAAACTGAAATTTCCCCATTTTTTTCTCGATTACTTTCAATATTTCATTATAATTTTCGACATTTCACTATTTTCTTCAAGGATTACGATATTACCCATTCTTTTACAACTTTTTTTTTTTTCAGTGCAACAACAAAATCGAATCGAAACAGTTTATTACCTGTTTCTCGAATGTAACCGGTTTACCGTTAAAGCTTACTTTATACGACAAAAGTGATAATGTCTGCGGTAAGAAATTTGGCTTCATTCCTTTGTAATATGAGACAAAAGAAGTCGTTTCAAGTACCATCTGTACTCCGTCCTCTTTATCATACATTACCGATGACATAAAGGCCTTATCTCTCATCAACTCTAACCATTTATCATCTAGCAATCCCAACTGCCTCTCACCAATCAACGCCGTAAGTTGTACTCCTCACCGTTACTAATCTTTCCAGCTATCCCCTCCCCCATCACATCTCAAGCTTCAACCCATACCATGAATCAACGTCCACTGCCAATTTCCCGTCAACCCCAACTACCCCAACTACGTCTGAATCATCCCAACTTTCAAATACCCTCAGTCCTTCACCAACAGCACCCCCCCCCCCCCCATCCACCAAAACAATCGGTATCTCACCAGTCTTAGGTAACCACCCATCAACTTAATTTAACTAATCAGTCTGGTCTATGAACTCAACAATCCTAACCCCCTAACCCCTATGACGTTAACCAGTCCCTCACGGGCAGGGATAATCACCTCTTATCCTTAACTTCAGCTTAAAGGCATATTTTACTGATAATTGATGGGGGGCCGTGTGACAAGCATCTAGGAAAAGGCTATCTTCATTCAGAAGCTGCATAGGGAAACCTTGAATTAAAATTTGTTGGAATTTTGTTCATACGCATTACCGTTTTTAAGATCGGACTTTTCAAAGTTTGATAAAATGCAAAAGAGATGACGTGGAGTGTTGCACAGTGTCAGTATTTCTTTTGTTAAACTTTTTTATTGTCCGTTAAATATTTAGTTACTGAGTGTCGCATTGTAATTGACATCGCCATTTTTGAAGAACAAATTACATGCTTCCAGAATTTGACCTCCTGACGTCACAGATTTGCATACCTATAGCCAATGTGTATTCGTGATGCAGGTGTAAAACCGGACTTTGCATGTAACATTGTCAATATTTGATGGATTTTGATGAAATTTGTGGCTATTTTCATCATTTTCAGTTATTAATACAACCAGTACTCCGAAAATGTGATTTTCATGTCACACAACCTTTAAAATGAAAGAGAATAATTTGTAAAAGATGTAACTTGAAACATTGTAGAAATTAAGGTAGCACCTCTTAAACTATATTTTAATGATTCTCTTCAGACAGTCAATATAACAAACATGTTCAAAGGGTATTCAAGTAGTTGTGCCTGAGTTACATGACGAGGTCCCCACTGTATGAACCATTTTGAAACAAGTATTTCTTGAAAAAAAAGTCATAACTTTCCAAAAGGCCTTTGCTGTTTAGATATGATTTTTACCAATACATAGGGAAAAATATTCCTACTTTTCATGAAATAACAATTTCCTTCAGTGGCCTATTCCTATAACTTCAGCTGCCCTTCTCCTATTAAGTGCATCACCCCTTACCCGTCAATCATAACCATACCATACCCCCCCCCCCCCCATTCACTCGTTACCCATCCCTCATCTAGTGAACAAAACACATGCATATATAACAATGTCATGCATTTTCAACTTCTGTTGAGGAATGCAAATGCGTCTAACAAAGTATGCCGTCACATAATTAGCATACCCCATGCTCTCTTAGCATGATGTGTCCGTCACATGCTTATCACGTGTTTTGGGATGGGGGCCTGTCACGTTTCAGTAGTCAAATAGGGATATGGACATTGGAAGAAATATTACACACTTCGCCAACGCAACATGGATCTCTCAACAGTTTTTTTTTTATAAATTTTGGTAGGTAAATGTGTGAATCATTCCCTGACAAACTGTTTATAACACTTCGGCATTATTTTTTTTACATTCAACCATAACAAACTTTGGATCATGTGACCAGTGGGGACAAAGGCTTTTATAAAAAAAATCACAACCCTATTTTATGTTGGGGTTTAAAGAAAACATTTTTCAAAAGCTTCTCCCCACCCACCCTATCATTTTGGCTCTACTTTCGTTCAAAAGCTTTGAGTTTCCCTCTGTATGTTTACTTGTGATTCATAAATAAACCCGAGAAAAGGAAAAATATAGACACCTAAAAAACAGAATTACTTCAATTTAGAAGATGCTCTCCCAGCTGTATGCATTGTTAAAATTGCTTTCTTTTTTGTCTTAGTCGACCTAAATTGCACTTTGGCAATACATATACTTTGCTGGTAGGTTGCGTGATATTCTGACTGAAACTTTGTTTGGTGAAACATGGAGCCTGTGGTAGCTCAATGAGTGTTTTCTGTAACAAAATTGTTTATTGTGCACATTTTGGTGTAAAAATTTATCTTGTTCATCTACCTGTCAGATTGTTCAGAGAGGGGTTTTGCGGGGTGTAGATTGAGGTTATTGTGTTTTTCTGTGTGTGTGTGTGTGTGTGTCTGTTTTGTGTTTTTTTTTTTTTTGGGGGGGGGGGCGTTTAAGATAAAAAGCAATCGTCTTGTATGTCCCCACGCTATGTTTAAAGTAAACTTATTTCCGATCCGAATTTAACATGCACATTTGAACAACGCTGTGAATGTTTAGATCAGTCTTCCTAACCGTAGCGCTTTGCATGATGGGCATTCTGTGACGTCGTACCGGGCCACACTACTTGAACGTCCTTTGGCCTTTGTTTTTTTTCTTTAGATCCCCTCTGCCTCAGAAGAAACATTACAATTCTTTGTTCTCACGACATTTTAGTCTCATTTTCGTTAGAACCCAATCAATTTATTCCCCTGATATGGACTTTAAAGGTGAAATACGGCGATTACCTTTCAAAGAACCACAAAAACATGTTTTGCAGTAATTTGCCGCTGTTACATAACATTTTGTGATTTAGTAAGACTACTAGAAATCCTCCTTGACCAAAGCAGTTTTCCTCAAGTAACAATATCTGTCAGTTACGGAAGTAAAATTGAAGTGGGGTTTGAATCACCTGGAGTGAAAGCAAATTGCACTTTCGAGATTTCTTTTCTATTGCCAATTGGACTATTCCTTTATCATGGTCTGATTAGATGGTAATAAATTTAAAGTTCAGGAAGGTCGGACTCCAGTCCATGCATTCGACCCTAGTCCAAACGGAGTCCTAATCCCGAAAAGACCCGAGTTTGAGTCAAACATTTGGTCCCAAAGGCTCCTTCCTAGTCCATCCTCAGTCCGAGTCAACCGCCTCTACTCAAGTCCAGCAGCAGTTTTCAAACTTCATTTGTCGAAATAGTTATTCCTTATGGCAGCTTTACCTCAAGGAGGGGAGGGCGGAAAGGTCAGGGTAGGTGAATTCCCCCCCCCCCCCACCCCCGTTACGATAGAGTCCCATTTCCATGACCAGCCTGAGACGAAGGGAGATGAGCTGATGAGTTTCACAACTTCGTGCCTAATTTATGCAGAGACTTCAGGAAGACTGAAAGGAGAGTTAAAGTCAATTTGCTGAATCCCCTTGTTTCAATCTGGTGGTCAAAGGATGGAACCCGATTCTGACTCCAGAGGGATCCTAGTCTGGGCCTAGTCCTGAATTCTCCTACTCAAAGCCGAATGGACCCCCCAAAAAATGGGGCTGGGCCTGCTTCAGTCGAAGTCCTGGCTCGAGTCCTCAAACACTGAAATTCAGCAGAGGGTGCATGGGCATGTTATCGCATTACAAGCACGTTAGTAGACACACTAATACAGAATCTACTTCTCCCTTTTGTTTTCTTGTTTGTCAGGTATGCATGCTGAAGATTAACAACTTTATAGTATACATGCATGCCTTCACGCAGCGAACTCAAGCAGGCCAAGCCAAACACAGTAAAGTTAAAATTATGTTATTATTATTACTATTACTCCTTTTGTTTTGCGTAAACAGGCTGCATAATCTGTTGTCCTCCGTTCTTTGTATTAATAGTGACACGTATACAAACAAAGACGTTAAAGGAGGAATATGCCGACTGCAGTTGTGAGAAAAATTTGACTTTGTGTTTTTTCTCTGACTGTGTGTGTCTCCATTGTGAGTCATCAACGTCAGTGACTAGGGCACGGTTCGATGGGTGTCGGGGGGGGGGGGTGGGATTGCCTGAAGTGTCAATTTTTATCTGACCGGCATAAGGGAGGGATCTAAGGGGGGGATTAAGAGAATAATTATGATAGTGAAATGCAAAATGGTGCAGTAGTTTAAGACTAACGATAGGATATAATCCATTGTCATGTCATATTACGCGACCTCTCCCCCCCCCCCGGCCATTTCTCCAACTAGTCGCGTGACCCCAGAGGTTGTTATCATCAAATTTTCTGCTGTTTTGAAGATTTTACAGTATTGTATTAAATTGCGATTTCATGATGAAACATGGACTTACGCTGTATGAGTTAGCAGTGAAGTAAGTGTGGAAACGCAACAATACGTGACCATTTTTTCAGTCTGGCAATTTAGAATAACCTTTAAAGGAATTAAGGGGGAGGGGGTCTGCATGTATGTTGTAATCATTATTACCTTATCAGCACCAAACTTTGTACAGAAAATTTCTCCAACCACTGGTATTTTTTAATACATTACTTACAAGACGTCGTGAGAAACCTATACCAACGCTCCTTTATCGGTCTTTTAAGTTATGATTCACATTTCTCAACGAAATTTCCAAACCATGGGCCTTACTGAATATTCATGATAACTACACCAAAAGTTTTAGGAAACCCTATTCAGGCCACCGTTTAGAAACCTTAAGTCATTTTATTCACACATTATCGTCTTGACCCTAGTGTTATACTTTCATTACATTAGTTCAGCTGAACATTTTCCGTTTCTTCATTACAAAGACAAACACGTGTGCCCGTTACTTTCCTTTGTTGCAAATTTCAACATTGCAATATTTCAATATTGGGCAGCACATAATATAAATGAAATCAATTTCTAAACTTAGCAATAAGCTTTATTTTGTAGTTAATACTGGAAACAAATATATCTCCCTAAAATAGTGGACACAAACTGTTGCTTTAACTTTGTACGCGTTGGCTGAAGTTTAATCTGGGGACGAAACACCCAAAACAATAATAATCACCTAACTTTCAAATTGTTCTTTGTTTTCCACTGTCCTTTGTTTTATGTGACAGTTTATATCAGGTCCCTGGACAACAAAAAAGAAAAAAAGAAAAAAGAACAAACCTTCCTCCAGGGAAGAAAACAAAAGCCTTTCATTGTTCCTCAATGGTTGCCAAACTTAAACTTCTATTTCCGCCAAGTCGGCTTCAATTATACATGTAAAAAAATATGTATATCCGATGCTAAATGTTTGTTCCAAGTATGTAAACGGGGTAAAACGATTCTAATAAAAATGTTTTGATAAGGAAATCAAAGCTGTACGGTCAAGCTTTGTCTACGAAAAGAAACTTGTAAATCTTTTTTTTTTTTTTTTTTGTCTTCATTCGAGTTGGTTTGATGACATGCTTAAATCGACTTTTTATAATTCATTACAACAATTAAACCAACAAAGACTATTTTTGTCAGGAAATAGTTGATAGTCTTACCCGATGTCTTCTACTTCCTTTTAAAATGAATTTCGAGCAAAGTGTTGTGTATATATAGATCTGTAGCCAGCATCTTTTTCTTTTCTTTTCTCTTTTTTTTTTTTTGTTGTCCATTGATTTGCATTTGTGCGTTACCTATGAAATCACTGCGATTCGAGTGTTAATTCTGTTTGTGTCAAAAAAAATTGTGTCAAAACTAGATCTTAAATAGGGCAACGAACTTGTCAAGTACGATGATAGTTGGGATCTAGGTTCTAGCTATAGCGGATTCTTGAGTGGCAGTTGTGATGTTTTGTGTGACTGTGAACGCCGTCCTGGTCAAGGGATCTAACTCCGCCTCCCCGGTCGCCCTTTTGATTTTTTTTTGCAGGCTTTTAAAATGGTGTGATGGTGTGACGGTGTGACGGTGCAATCTTTTTTTCCGATTTTGTGAGCTAAATGTGTGTCGAGAATTGCCCCCTATATTGGTGTTTGAAAATTAAATGTTTGGCACTTCCTGCTCTTCATCTTATTATTTTGTTTTCAAATATCGTGGATATTTGAATACCGTACTCTGCAACGGTTTTAAATTAAACCTGTATATTTTTTTTTCAACACGGTAAGTTTCTGCGTCGGCTTCTACTCTGGCAAATTGTTCTCCATGCCTGTCTCCGAGCGTAAGTACCGACTTCAGAAGCCGTGGCCGGCAGACGTGAATAGGACCGTACAGTCAGAATTATGCTGGATACGTTGAATTGGCAACATTTCGCCAACCCCCCCCCCCCCCCGCCTTGCCTCTCTCCGTAGAAATGTATTTGTCTTCGCGTAGTTCGACGGTTTCAAATTTTAACAGACTGGAAGCTGGCTTTAGGCAACCGAAATTTTTTTTTTACCTCGCTTTGAGGTACTCGTTTCAGGTTTCAATTGGTGATCATATCATGACGTCATAGATTGATGGCTTACCTCAATGAGGCAATGAACTACCTGAATGAGGTACAGTAGGCAGGCATGGATGCCGCACGGGTTTCTGAGAACTCATATGTTTAAATCTTCGCAGATTACATTCTTATAGTTCGCTGTTACGAAGGAATCAATTTCAAAACGCACATCCATACAGGAAGAAAAAAGCATAATGTTTCTTCTTTTTCTTTCACTCGCCCTGAAAGGGCTCCGAATCGCAATGCAAATTAACTGATAGGTGATTTTACGAGTATTCCATTACATACGTGAATATTCCATTACACACGCGAGTATTCCATTACATACGTGACAAACGATCACCGTCTATTCCATTTTTTGGTGCTTCGACATCCGATTTTGCAAGCTTGCATACGATTCGAGTAAATGTGTCGTGTCAGCAAATATTCTGAAAATTAAACTCTTGAAAAAGCAACTATTTCTTTTCAATTGTAGGTATTTTCTATTGCAGTCCAAAAAGACACAGATGCTAGGATTTTGTACGACCTGTTAACAACTATCACAATGTCTTCAACCGGAGTTTTATAGCATTAAAAAAAATGTGCTCCTGCACAACAACTCTGCTCTTACGTAATGATGATTTCAAGTAATCGTCAATAAAATATAACTGTTGCTCTGAAAAAAAGAAAAGAAAACTATCTATTCTTGACATAAACTTGTTTAAAAAGATTTGATTTAAGGTTACGTGACATCCTAGAAAAGAGCTAGCTTCATTCAGTAAAAGCAGAGAAGAACCCTGAAAGAAAATCCGTTGAAAGTGTGATTATACCTATATAGCACCGTTGTTTTTTTCTTTAAATATGGCTTTTCAAAGTTTGATGAAAATGGATAAGTGGGTTTCACATATACAAGTAATATCTATATTTTTGAAGAAAAAAAAAACAATACATACTTCCAAACTAAAACGGAACTCGTTCTCATATTAACATATTAGTACATGACTCAGCAGAGAGGTACATTTTAGCCTATCATAAGTTACTCATGTGTTTGAAGGATTTTTGGTCTTTTTGTTAACTTCGCTTGCAAATTACGGATCGTTCATATTCTGGCTACCATTGTAATTGTAAAGAGGTATTCCGCTGGCAAAAAAGCCGGTTTTAAATAAACATCGACTCATGTTGTATAGATCTTTGAGTTAGAGTCAAGGGGAAGGAGTGGGTGGGGGGAGGAACGCCTGCCCCCTAAAAATCCCCCTAGAATTTTTGGAATAAAAAACATTCACGTTATGTTAAATGTGCGGGTGGACACGTTCGTTGGTCCCCCCCCCCCGAATCCCGGGTGGACGTGTTCGCTTGTCTCTATCCCCCCGGAATCTCACCTGACTACGGACCTGTAGATACACGGTACCCTGATGAAGTGACTTGACCAACCATATAATGACCCCCGTTTTCCAATACGTTTGTCCTTTTTTGTAGCATGTAGGAGCATGTATGTTTTTATAAGTGTGAAGAAAAGAGACACCGAAATGTTAGAATGATTGGTACTTCATAGAGAGAATTTCTCAGATGGCAAATTCATCAAAGAAGGTGTATATCTCATCAACATCGCCATCCTTGTGGACTGGTTAATATATAAGAGATGTAGCGAAAAGAGAAAGCGAGTTACAGAAATGAAAGGCTGTATGCATTGTTAGTAGATTGATGTCAGTTTACCTACTTGGAAACGGCTGTGGAGCCGGCACTTTGGCCGAGTTTGGGACGGTATAAGATTGCTGATGAAATTTCTTTCAAGCACCATACAAGTAACTTTGGCAAGGATTTTATGGTTTTTCATTTTGTACCTTACTTGTTTTTGTTTTTACTTCCCCTGCAAACAACAATTGATGTCCCTACTTATTTGGCCCACGTAGCTATGACGGTTGCTAAGGGAACTTACACAGTAGGGTATGGCCTAAGTACTATTAACTAGCAACTGAAGATCAATGACCGAATGAAACTGAACGTTCAATTCGCGACATCACTTTGGTCGTTGATGAATTTAGGTCCTTAGCAATGGTTGCTGAGGAAATTACGTAACGTGAATCTTCAACTCCCTGTGAAGGTTTCACTCAGCGAGAAAAACGCACTGCGGAAAAGTCAGATTTAAAAATACGCTGCCACGGCCCTGGTTTAGCGATTGTTGCCAAAGATAGCCCAGCTACAAACTTTACACTCGTCACACTGGCGCTAAGGAAACAGAAAAAAAAGAAACTGACATACATATGCATACTAACCGGAGTCCAACCATCCACAGGTCTACATATCATTTTACCTTGTTACGATTGATATTCGCACGAAGTCCCGTACATTTACCATAGGGCCTAGTTCTGCTAAAATTTTTGTTCGGCTTAAAAACTGAATAAAGCTTAGTGGCTAGACATACGGTTCCCAGCCGAATGGCCGTCAGTGTTAGGAATTATGATAAACTCAGTCACTCATCACCCCAAACTATATTTTGGCCTTGGGGATAGCAAATTTCTCAACTGGTTCTGCTCTCTGACAGACACCATATTCGAAAGATGCAGAGTAGCTCATATTACACAGCATAAACAAAGATCCATTGTTTACACATGTGGAGGGATTTTGGACAGTCCCTGGGAGGGACTAGACGTGAGTGATTGGGAGAATTCAAACTGTCTCCCGCTATGAGCCTTTGCCTTTAATGTTACGTATCCTTGTAATTACGCATTCAACAACCATACAGTGGGGCGTAGGAGTTCGGGCGCACTCGTCAAGGCTGCTCTATAGATAACACCAATCTTTCATTTATGCACCTGTAGTAGCTTCTCGGTATCTGACCATTTTATCTCAACGAAAATCTGCCAGAATACTGCAGGAAATACCCTTCCGATTAGTGGTATGTATGGTACAACTGACATATTAGTGTATTAACTACAGTGATCTAGGTCATGAAATTCTCTTAGGGGATAAAGGGGATAGAAAAAAATCCATTACCCCCCCCCCTGCACCCGCCTAATTTGTATGAAAGGAAGACGATATACTGTGAAGAATACACCAGCCTGAAAGCTGTGTGCTGTCCCTTGCCTTTGGTTTGGTTCTATTTTTGACACCGGAAACGTGGTCTGAACCTTAAAGACGCAGATGTTACCAGAAGAAGAAAAAAATGAACAAAAGACCTGATAATGAGCAGTATGGAAGAATTTAGACACTTGAAATTTTATTAACTTTTATCATTTGAAAGGAACCAACAGTCTTGCATGGACGTTTCAAGAATTCTTTCACCAAGGTGAGATTTCGATTTTTTTTCCTTTGTCAGTTAGCACTGATCGGAACCCCCTGTGCCCCCCTCCCCACACCTATGGAGCTGTCACATCAAACTGATCTTGGCAAAATTATTATTATTAGTAGTATTATTTGCAACTACCGTCTAAAGTAAATAAAGGTTTCCGGTTATGATGACTCAGCAAAATTTGTACCTTTTTAAAGAAAAAGGAAAATTTCGTCAGTGAGACCTATTATGCCATTGACCAGGTATTAATAAGTGTGCTTGTACAATATGCATCTCATGTACGCTGCTTCACTATTGGCGCATCGCAATATGACCTGCATACACACGTAGACTACACAGACATAACGCTGGATATAGATTTAGATGACATTTCCTAGAGACCTGAAAGGTTTCTTCTATCCCTCTGGAATTTTTACTAGAAACTTTTAACAACACGGATTTAGAATTCCCCGAATTTTGTAATTGCTGAAGATATGAAGCAAACATAAGTTGTAAAGAAGAACTGTTGATTAAAAACAAAAGCTCTTATTTTTTTTTTCAATGATTGTCAGATTTATCAACAATGTAAACACTTAGCGAATTCCTCCTAAATGAGGGGAATCCACCCTAAAAATTTGCTGAGTTTTTCGAGGAAAAGCGAAAGAGAGAAGTTCGTCTTTCGAAACATTCCAAGAAAATTTGAGAACAGAGCTGAAGAACAAAATGATAACAACCTTATTGATATGTTGTATATCGGTCCTGATTAAAGGAGCTGTCACTCGGACCTATACATCGATGATGTCTGCAGTAGGCGAACAAAGTAGAATCGATGAAGAGGTTTAAAGTCCATGTTTGTAGAAGGTCTATGCGTACAGAACTATTGATGCAGAAGTTAAAGAATGACTTAGGCTGATTGCTCAATCTAAATTGCTTTATGGATTTAGATGAACCCCCCCCCCCCCCCTTCTCTGGGTGTACCACAAGCTCGTCAAATATTTCTAACCATAATGGAGTCCGGTGTTTATTTTATCATTTTAAGGTCACATTGGATTGCTGGGGATGTACACCAGGAACTGCAACGAGCGTGTGGGCGGGGGCGACAGTGTGGTAGGGAAGAAAGCGTAAATAAGGGTATGGACGTGAACACCTGCAGTGTGTCGTAGCACTGATCACCATTAATTAATACAGAACAGAATATTATAGCACAAATTAAAGCTAAATCTACTAAAGTTTGATTGGTTCTGTTACTTTATACGTACTGTCTCAGTTCTCGTGAAGTATTCGCATTTGCGCAGTCTTAAATGTTATCGAGAATTATCGGAATGTGTTGCACAACTGCGATAGGTTTGGAGTCTTCAGTAACTTAGGGCAGTGCACAGTGCTTTATCACTCAAAGCACGCAGAAGCCACAGACATAGTACATTTTAGTTTTCCCGTTTCCTAGATAGTGTTACACTCTCTGAGTAAGCATTTTAAGCGTATTGTGATATTAATATCTCAATTTAAAGGAATGAAAGTCCAGCACGTGAACTCCATGTCATTACTACTTGCTACTTTCCTTATAAATAATACCGAGAATGGCCAACTATAATGATATAAAGTCAAAGGCCAATTAAATACATACACTGTAAGCGGTAAAACTAGCGATGCTTGCTCTTCAGAAAGTCTTGTTCTTAATTCACACTGACTAATGTTTACAGAGAAAATAGATGCTGCTGATAATGTATGTTGGATAATCAAATATTTCTCGCAGATGACTTCAGGGTTATTACAAGGTAAGGGTCCCCCACGGTGAAAAAGTACAAGAGAAAAAGAAACCCAAGATTTTTTCTCTCTTCTTAAGCCTTGACTTGATTGAATTGTTCTAGGTAAATTTTAACGAACTCCTATCCTACCGTTCTACTATCCAGCTTATATCTTTTAAGAAAGAAAGCTAGTATGTTTGTATCTCATTTTAATTCAAATCAACTATGATTAATTTCGCCTTCAAAGAAAAAAAAAACGAAGGGGAAGTTTACAAATTTATCTGTGGATAAAGAATATATGTTTTGAGAAAAGGCATTATGAAATGTCTGAATTTTCGCTTAACAGTGCGAATTTTATGCCACCTCGCTTGGGGAGATACTTTCATCTTTCAAGTAACATAACTGACTACATAGAAATTTTGTCAGAATAGCAACAGAATGCAGATTGTGCGATTTGCGTATGCCAGAGGATGCACGTCCGTCCCTACGAAAGGGCAAATTTTCACCTGATAAATCAGAATTTCAAGATCAGTTTCCATTTACAAGGACTGAACTGACGTAATCATCTCTGGCTGTGTAACGACCCCTTAGTTTTGTAAACAACTGACCAAAATCCAACAACTTGATCCAAAATATGAAAACTTTCTGCCCGAAATGCAACAACTAGTGTGAAAGTTGGTCCAAAATATAACACATTTCTGCGCAGAAATGCAACAACTGTAAAAGCTGGTCTAAGATGCAAGAACGCACTGCTCAAAATGTAACAACGTTGAAGTCTCACAGCAGACGGTGTTGAAAAAAATCCAAGATGGCCGCCATACTATCTAAAGCGCCATAACTTAATCAAGCGAGGTCGGATTGTTCTAAGAGTGGCACCATTCGGTATCTCATGACATTATTCGACACCTGAGGTATGTATTTTAGGTGTCTTCTGTGTGGTTATGAAAAATAACAATGACCGCCATAACGTCAGGGGAGATTGTACATCGCAAATTTAACATTTTTTTTTTGGGGGGGGGGGGTAGGAATAACTCAATAACGCAATAAGCTATGAACTGAAAACGTAACTTATTCGATCCAACGTGCCAAAACGCAACATATATGTCGAACTTAAGTATGTTCCTGTTAGTCCCGTGAGGGACATTAAAAAACAAAAAAAAAACACCGTTGTAAGCCTTACCGAGCCTCAAATTGGCCTGAAAATGGCGTTGTTGAGTACTAAAATTATTTGACAAACGAAACCTACGAATCTGCGCATGTCGAACAGAAGACTGGTGAATTTTATCACGAGGACCTCAGCTTTGAACTATCCGGATCCGATTAACCCAAAATATTCCTGGTCCCTCATTTTGTCCCCCGTCTTGGAATGTTCTATACCTCATAGGAGACAACCCCTAAAGGGGGTGCAAACCAAGGCACGCGCATTCGACCTATTTAGACTATGATGAGTTCAAGTTTTAGTCCAAGCTGATGTTATGGCTGCCATTTTGATTGTTCGTAACCACACAGAAGACACCCAAAAGTATATACTTCGTGTTTCGAACATGTCATGAGAAACTGAATGGTGCAAGAAGGTGTATTCGCTAATAACACCTCCCTGAATGGTGCAACTCCCAGTCCGATAACACCCTCTTTGGTCAAGTTATGGCACTTTCAAAAAGTGTATCCACCATTTTGTATTTTTTCAATACCGTCTCATGTGAATATTCAGAAAACTCTGGGCAGAACGTTGTTGCATTGTCGACCAAATTTCATGGTCGTTACATTTTGGACAGAAAGCTGTTATATTTTTGAGCAAGTTTGTTGCATTTTGGTTAGTTGTTAAAAATGGGCAGACCAAGAGTACACTTAATCCCCAAGAAAAGAATATAGTTTAAAGGTCATGTCCTCTCGATAACAGCCGACGGATAGCTAGTTACACATGCGTATTACATTGTTCACAATCATCTTTCGGTGAAGTGTCCGCTAGGTTGATTGTGACATACGATTTGAATTTATTTAATTTGTTTGTTTTTGTTAATGCAGAACTCTGTAATTGATTGTACAGTGAAATGTTAGTACCTCAGGTTTTTAAAAAATGGATAATCATGCAATCTATGTCTTGTTATGTCAACTTCCCTGGTTTGTATTACAGAAGTATTTTCTTCGCCAAGGAAATAACTATTGAAAATGATATCAAATTAATCATACATATGTATATAAATATAATGTCAGGTTTCCGCCTTTAAAACAAAAATCAAGAGGTTCTGTTTGTTCACTTGATTTGTTTCTTTTCTTTTTGTTTTAACTTTCCCCCAGTTGTTGGGGTTTGAATAACCTTGCCTTTAAAGACCGAAAATATGTCACAAACTGCGTCCTTGGGTCTTCACAAATTATTTTTTTAGATATGGTATATGTAAGGTACATAGGGTATACATATATATATATATATATTGCATAACAAAGGTACTACATTATGATCTTACACGTACCTTTAATAGAAAACAAAATATTAATACAAAACAGTCATCACCAAAATAGAACTGTATACCACCCCAGAGAAAACATACGTATACATAAATATATAAATATAGGGCCCACATATGAGGTGAACACGTAACATGAAGGAAAATAATAACAACTGAGTAGGCAGGTATAAATGTTTTTTGTTGTTTTAGTGTGTTGATGCAAAGTTGAGATGTAGCTTAACAGTGGTGTAGCTTCCAAAGGCAATGGTATGACAACCAAGAACACCGGAGACCAAACAGACAAAAATAAGTACACGAACTATATTTATGTAGCCCATGCGAGTGTAACCTACGTTTACTTGACCTATATAAATTAAATGTTTATCCTATGTTTACCAATATAGCCTACATGTATACAGGCTTAAATCGGTGTAATGAACGTGTGGTCCTATAGTTTGGGATGTACAGTAAAATCTATCGGACGAGACTGTAGCAAATATCACAACAAGTGTGATTAATAACTATAGGCAACACTTCCACTCAATTCGCGTGCTTCCATGTCACTGGTGTAAAGGTAAAAGGCTTACCAACTAGCGTGTCCCGCTTTGCGGGCTCTTCCTTTTGGTTCAGAGCTTATACAGGTAGAAAGCTTTCAAAGCTTTAGTGAAGCTATATGGGTGCTTTTGTGTGTGTGTGTTGTATAATATAACCTATACCGAATCTATACTTTCAACAGAAAGCACACAATATGTAAAACATGATATGCAATGCTTTAAAGGTTGTACACTTTTAGTTTATGTTAGCAATACAGACGAAGAGCAAAGAAAACACAAATACGACTATAGGGCATCTTGTTTCGGGGTAAAACTCAGGAAGGACGCATATTTTGTCAAGGGTGTTGTATTTCGTTGAAGTTTGGATAAAGTTCACCTTCACAATATGTCAGTTCCGGAGTAAATATTATTTATCTTTTATAAAAGTTTAAAAAAAAAAACAGAATAATATAATGAGATTCTGCCATGAAAGTTTAATTTCCAACCCTCACACACCCAATCACTTACTAACATACCCCAACCCTTACACCCTAGTCTACGATTTCATAGTTTGGTTCCGTCCACGCAGATCCACATCCATCATAAGATTCTTCCATCCCTTCCCCCCCCCCCTCATTTCACTTCCTCCACACCCTTTCCCCTTCCTCCCTTCTCCCCTTGATCTCCCCGTCCCTATCCCCTTTCCACTCCATCTTCCCCCCCCCCCCTCCCTCTCTTTCACGTTTGCAGTATCTAACCAAGTGGCTAGACCAAGCTTCCTGCTCCAGACACCCGATTCACTGCCATTTCGTGATACCGTGTTTCAATTTAACATTATTTTCATAAGGACGCGTCAAGCAAGTGAGGTCACACTGTGTAACGTTCGTTGATGCGTGCATGGGAGTCCAGAGATGTTTACAGTCACCTTAACAACAAGAAGCATGATAAACTTTGTATTTACATGGGGACGAGGAAACGTATGAGAGAACTTTTTCTTTCTTTCGTTCTTTGTAGGAAAAAAGAAGAAGCTGTTTTTGCTTTCCTAGCTGTCACAATAAACATTTAAAAGAAAAACGACATTCACATTGTCCTAACCAGATGCATTGTTTATCATTCTAACGCATATGTATATTTACTACCATTGGGTTTACGAAGACAAAAGTACAGCGCCAGGTTACTGATTACTTGTTTTGGCTTCCCCCTCTTTTTCATTGTTGCGTAGTTGATATCCTTTTTCCCCGTCTTATTATTATGATAATTTTGTTGTGGTTAACCCTAAATGCCTTTAAATTTCATTTTGTTGCGAAAAGGAAACAGATGGTTTGAAAAGTGTAAGCTGCATTATACTGTTTATTGAGATTGAAATAAAGTTACAGAAACTAACCAACTAACTAACTAAGTTACTAACTAACTAAGAGAAATTAATGTACCTAACTTTAGCACTATGCACGGAAGAAAGCGGAAAGATAAAATTTTTTCAACAGACCCCCCTCCCAACACGCACCCTCTAGACCAATACTTTCCATCAGAGAGAAATGGGAGTTTTTTCCACTTTGTTCTTTTGTTATCGGTTTCAGAACAAAAAAATCATTTGAAACAATAAGACAGAAACCGTATAAACCAATTCTGCCAAGGAGAAAAGTAAATTCATTCTGTTTGAAAAAGAAAAAAACAAGAGTTGCGACAAGATGGAGGAATGTTTGGTTGTAAAATTGCGTGGTATTTATATATATATATATACATATATATATATATATATATATTCATGTATATATATTCATGTATATATGTTCATGTATATATATTCATGTATATATATTCATGTATATATATATTTGTATGTGGTCACAGCCTTTTTTATATGAATATAATTGTGATATTAGCCTATTAATTTGATATTCAGCAAATTCATATCATTGAAATATAGGATCCTAGTGTATGGCATCTACGGAGAAGTTTAGATCAGAAACATTGTGATTTGCGTCTTCTAGAATACACCAGATCCCTTGGATTTGGACGCCAACAGGGGACCTACTGCTTCTTGCGTTTACCCAAGCAAATCTCACCCCACCTCTTCGCCACCTCCCGCACAGTGGAGAAACAAAGAAATGAGTACAGGTAGACGAAAGGAGAATAAAAAGTAGGAAGACAATGAATGAGAAAAAAAACTTTAAAAAAAGGTAAAGGAAAATGCAAACTTGTGAACTTTTCCTCCGCCGCCTGAGAATAATTCAACTTCACAATTCAAGCAAGTGTTTTTGTCTTTGTAATCGGAAAGTGTAAAATAGAAACTCCATAAGAACTTTGAAGTAGCTTCGTCCAGTAATGCTAAGGAGAACGGATTTTCACCCAAGAAAATACCGACCACCATTTTCGGGAGCTTTTTGCCCATAATTATATCTAACATTTATGGAGTTCTTTTTTTTACATAATTTAGGTAAACAGTATATGTAAATTCTATATGATTTTGGTAAATTTTACTACATTTTAGTAAAATTGTTACATACACGATGTAAGACTTACATTAACTGTGTGTAAAATTTTACCTAAAAGTTATGCAGTTCTTATTTTACCGTTACGTTTTGTGAGTGCATCGTTTGGATTTCCGAGCTTATCTGCAGATCAGGAGCACTTTAGACAGAAAAAAACCTAGCCTCTAGTTTGTGTCTAACATGTACAGCAATATCAGATTATTTTACTATTCTTTTACAACTTGTTCCATAGCGCTCAATTGTGGCCATAGCGCTCAATTGTTGTTCCCACTTAAATATGGAAATTTCGTTCGAAATCACAATTCGATATTTAATAAGGGTCGGACGATTTCCTCTTTGGTACTGTGCAAACATTCAGAAGTTACTTTTCGGAAAAAAAGTCACATGATTGAAATCTGAGAATTCTATTGGTCATTTTCCATGTCGGGGTTAGGAGAAGGCTCTATAGCAGGCGGCCCGACATTCGAACGATTGCCGCCATTAAAATCACATAGGCCATTATTCTACGTTCTCGCCTGTTGCTTTCCGTTACCATAGATACGTGTGATGGCGCAGTATTTGATTCCTTTACAGTGAGTGGATTTCATGATGGAATACTACATCTACGGCCATAATTCAGTGCGAACTTACATTTACGTTCGATATCTCCAAAATACGTACCCACTATCCGATATCTCCAACATACATGCCTAGTTATTATTGCTCTCCATCAAAAATGAAAAAAAAAAACAAAAGAAATTCATAAATCCACAACTTTCGGTAGGTTATGCTTTACGAGAGCAAAGCAATAGAAGACATAGAAAAAGAAACGAATGACCTCAGACAAAGGAATCTAAAATATTACTAAACATAACAAATAACCTTGTCGTATGTTGCAAAACACCGAGCCCATGTCAGTAAAACAAAAGAAATATAAAAATATGAAGTACCTAGTAAAAAGGAAGAAAGAAACGGATAATTTCCTGCCAGTGTCCCGAATAGTCTTCATTATTTTCTTTTTTTGTGTCAACATGGTTGAAAAAACACCATCGTTACTTCAAATTCTCTATAAATAGTAAACTAATTCTCCTCTTCTACACAACTTTGCGTGTTTTGCTTGTTTGTTTAATGAAACAACCATGTATCGCGTGACCTTTGACACATGTCCTGGTGGGTTGCCGTCTTTTTTTTTTCTTTTTTTTTCGTTTTTTCGGTTCGGCAAAAATGCAGACATAATGTAAAGGAAAGAGAAGGAGACATTTGTTCTGAGAGGGATGAACAAATCTCATTTGCATATGAACTAACGGTATAAAAAGCATGTTTGATGCATGAGCTCAGAAATCTGTCAACATATCCTTCCAAATCAGAACAACTTCGTTGGTGGTCATCTAATCGCCACGATTGTGTTAGTATAGTGATATAGTATCGATTGAATCGAAAGCAGCGATTGTATCGATTGGGTTTTTAAGTAAGCGAAGACTCTCATTTCAGCATCTGCAAGCACAATATGCTTACACAATAACAGATGAATATATATCAGCAGCCGAATTTCCCCCACAACACCCTCATGTCCACTTTCATATCCATACACGAGTAGAAAAAAAAATAACAGCACTTCCGAGAAAATACTACAGATACTATATTTTTGCATTTTGTCTCTCATTATTCAATAGTAAAAGATAGCAAGAAAGAAAGAAAAAGCTCGAAGATGGTCGCCCACGATATGTGCAGTCCAAAGTTCGGCCAGCTTTGTTATGCCAGTGAGATGTAGCCTAAAATGCGGAAGAATTCTTGAAATCACTGTGTAATTTTTTTTTCGTGAATTTCTTGAAAACGAATCATGGGTTAAGTTAAAGACAATTTTTGTTTTCAATGGAAGAGGGTGCTCTTTTACGGAGAATCGGAGGCTAGGGGAAAAAAATACTATTTATAGAGATGATCACCTGTGTAAATGTTGCCATGTACGTGTTGTAAATGATCACCTGTTGTAAATGTTGCCATGACAACCAGTACGAATATCAAACGTAACACTTTATCGGATAGCAAACATGCGCAGTCATGGAACCATACATAGGCCTACCCTTGACAGATGGAGTCCTTTGAAATCATTTTTTGTAAGATAGTTTAGATAGATGAATTTTCAGACGGCTTTGATTTCGGGAGACCTGTATTCTTATCACCAGATCAGAAGATGAAACCTTAGGCCAGGCGTCACTAAGGGATGGGGGTAATTGCTCACCGCCCCCCCCCCCTTCTCTCCATCCCTAGATACTCTGCTGATTTAGACAGAAAGTGCCTGATTAAAATTACATTAATCCTCAAAGATTTTTTTGTTTTATCAGAGTGCCCTGTTAGACATTTATCTCACCAACTATAAGGGGGTGGCGTCCCTTCATACATTTTCTCGACCCCCAAATGTGAGAGGGTATCACTGGTCCTGTAATTCTTTTTATAATAATTATTTTGGTTTCAATTTGAAGGAAAACTATTCATAAAGACATGTCAGATTTTCGTTACAACTATCTTGAAATATTAACCGAATCAATCATAAAAACTCTGAAATATCCACAACTTCCATCAAAATTCATCAGACCTTGACTATTTTACAAATTTGTCCAATTGCCTCATGAATAAACATAAGTCAAATATACAAATTTGTGACGTCAAAGGAGTCACTCACATGGTATGCCTTGACCTTCACCCAAAGGGAAATTCAAAACTTAATGTGCCCAAAGGGCTTTAATTTTGAAGCATGTATTGTCTCCCTTAAAAGTAACGATATTACATGAGAGTAATTAAGACATAATATGCAAAGGCCTAACAAAAGAAATACTGACAATGTGCAACATTCCACATTGTCTGCAGAGCATTTTCATCATACCTTTGAAAAGCGGTAACTCAACAATGGATTGTCATTCAGAGTTTCATTGTGAAACTTCTGATTGAAGCCAGCTCTTTTCTAGATGCATGTCACGTGGTATGCTGGGCCCAGTCTCCGGTGACGAATTGGGAATGATCAGTAACGATCACACGGATCATAAAACGATCAAAAACAACATTCACTCGGCCAAAAATATTTTTACGATATTTTTTTTTTTTTTGTTTTACGTTATTTTATGATAAATAACGTTCGAGACAGCTTATATCTATTATTTATTTCTCACGGCGTGTTGGAGTAAAATTTGCACAACAGATTTGAATGCTCTTTTCACTGTGCAACAACCGTGTCATGCGGCTTGCTCGTCCGGACCATCCAAACATGTTGGCTGTTGCAAGAGATCTATATCGTATTTCACTAGATCTCGTATATCTATACACAAAAAGAACTGGAACCGTCTGAGACTTTTTGTCATGTTGCACGGCGGTATCATTATTGATTTTACGAGACTACCGCGATGTATTGCCTGGATCCTGCCTGGATTATTCCTTTAAGTGATTGAGGAGGGATAACTCCTTTTTCGCATTATATACATTTGGGCGTTATTTGAAGGATGAATGTGTGTAAAGTCATGCCAAGGCTACTTTACAACTGTCCAGCTTCCTGTAATGTAAAAATAAAAAGTCAATTTTTTCTACTCTTAGAAGTCACATTCGTGTACGCACCCCCCCCCCCGCCCCTCTCTTATTACAAGGGTCAGCTGCTGAGTTCATTTTTGGCTCTGTCAAAGCCAGTTGAGTTGTTCAAGACTTTTTGTAGTACATTGCCTTGCAAGATCTACAACCTACAGAAATTTGCTCCACTAAAATAAAGAGAATTCATTCTGATTGGCTTGTGAGTATAACGAAGGACACCAAAATCTCATAAACTCGGCTTCGACAGGAACAGTCTCTCCCTCCCCCACTCCAACTCTCAACACCCCCCCCCCAAAAAAACAAAAAAGTTACAAGTTATTTCAAACAGGCCAAACTATTGCTCATGGGCGTGCGTTTACTACTGATCAAGTAATGATGCAATTGACTCAACTTTACTTTTTTCTTCATTTAAGGCCCGATGTCAAAGGGGTCCGGGGACGCTGCCTCTCCTAAGTAAGAATTTCTGTCGCGCAAAATTATTATCAATTCGCCACACGTGCAGGTGGCCCCATCGCTATTTCTGTTTGCCGTCGTCCTCCCCCCCCCCTTCCTCTCCGAAATCTGTTTAGGCTTGTCTGATTTAAGTGTGATGCTTGGTAAAGACTGAAGGAGAACGAAAGCCATACCTTCCTACAAAGATCTATATCTGTTAAATGAGAGACTAAAATACGGATAATACGGTCACCAAACTTCATCTACATATGTTGCTCTCAGTTAAAGATGTAGCAATTTTAAAGTTCGCAAGAAAAAAAAAAACAGAATGCTGCCATGCTGAGATTGTGACGTCATTAACTTACCGTACCACTTGTAAGTAAAAAGCTATTGTTTTCTTTATAATATTTTGTCAAATAATTTAAAAGCAGGATGTGCTGTTATTCCCGTATTTTCCAAAGTACACCAAAGGACTGGTTATATTTCTTACACAGTAGTTGCAGAAAGTTATAAAAACTCCTGTACAGAGGTATATTTGTCCACGTACAGTCTACTTTCTAAAGGAAATGCATTTGCATAGGAGTTTCGTTGTAGTCGCAGTGTTCACTTGGAAATGCCGCACATTTACCACAGGGTCCAATTCCGCTAACTTTTTAGCGGAAAAAAGTAAATAGCTCTTCCTTCTACCGTAATTAAAACTTTAATTAATGAAATTTTTAATGAAGGAAACCTTGCATAGCATGCTATTATCCACTTTGGTATCAAATGAACGAAAATAATGGAAGATCAACTGTAAATGCTGTTTTTATTCTTTCAAACAGCACATCCTACTTTCACAGTTATGCATATAGATTAAATTCAAAGAAAGAGTAATTTGATCTTTGTGTGGTACTTCTCAGTAATTCAACAAATGTGGAAATTATATGTAGCGAAAGCAAAAAAAAATTACATCTAATTCCTGCTATCAGGGGTAAGGTGGCCATATAACTCACCTCGCTCAAATCTATGGTAAGGGAAGATGGCAGCACCCTAATGGAATTTCATCAGTGCGTAACTTGGAGACGATATAATATTTTCGAATGAGATTTGGGACGATTTTTGTCAAACAGTTCTTTGTGTCTCATAACAGGTACCCTGTGAGTTTTCTTTTTCAAATGAGATTTACATATATGCAAATGAGTACAGGATTGCCTCTCGACCTAAATCCGCGTCCCTGAAACTTCTGCCAACGGTTTTATCTGTCAGATAAAGAAAAATAAAACAAGAAAGAACTTGGCAAACCATTACAAAAGCAGCTTTCCTATTGATACTGACGCTTGCCGTGACTGAGAGATTTAACATACTTCAGTAATTTGGGGTTAACTGTTTGTATTGGCTAAAGGGCATATGCCTTATGTCTTTTCTTTTTGTCTTAATGCCTATTGTTATAACTTTATTAATCACAAATAATCAGGAACACGTATAGCAGGGCCAGCGACTATGACAACGGTTTATGTATATGCAGAGTTTGTGAGAATAGGTTAGACAAACAATTAGGAGGGGGAGGCCTTACAGTTATTCATAAAATACTTAACACAGGGAAGGAAATGTCTGATTGCTAAGGTTAACCCGGTAGCTTCTTCATTATCAGGCAACCTTATAAGCTTTTCTTTCAATTGATTTAATCAATTAAGTTTAAAGTCTTTTATTGTTTGCGGATATCCATTGGTCAAGGGAAAAGTAAAAAGAAAGATCTTCTCTATGTGTCTGTTTGTCTGTTTGCATCCTATTCTTTCCTCCTTCGAGGAAGAGGTGACAGCTACCTATCGTTGAAAAAAAAACAAAGGAAATATATGCAAAGACATCAAACTATCAACACGTTGATGAAGGCATGCAAATAAGATTGGAGGTCTATGACGTAATAGCTACAAATGAATGAATTTTAACACAATTAAATGGCACAACACATGAGATGAACACCTTACAAGCCAGAAACCCACGCCGCCATGGCACGGGGTAGGGGGGGTAGGTGGATTTAACCATCCAAAAAGTGTCTATATGGTTCCCTTTAAAGTGCCTCACTGATATTATACTTAATGATGTGTTTTTCAAAGCCCTTTAGATCTTTACCAACCACCCTTCTTACTGTAGGACGGTTGGGCCTTTTTAGATATTTAAGCCCCCCCCCCCCCTCCCCCGGAACTTCTTAGAGGGCTGTCTGGAAGTCAAACCAAGTGTAAGTCAAACCTTACGTAAACTTTGATCAAGGCAAGCTTCCGGTGCGGCTGCTATTTAAGTATATTACTATAGTTAAAACATACGTATTATCATTGACGTTCGGCAGTTTGCGATGTCCACAAAAATTAATTGTATCAGGCTATGTAATAAACCACTATAAAGCCTACCGTATTAAAAAAGAATTGATCTAGAATAACAAGGAACATTCCAAACGCGTTCGTTAAAAGTTAAAATCAAACGAAAATATCTTAGCAACTACATACATACGCGTGTGTCGGAATAGGACACTCGGCAGAGGGGTCAGCTCATCAATCAACTACATAGAGTTTGATGGGACTTAAAATCTGACGGGGATGAAGAGACAACTAAAATACAAAACAGTTCAAACAAAACAGAAAAATGTAAAGTAAACAATGAAAAAGAAACAAAAATAGAAATTTAAAACAAGAAAACAAAATCGAAATAGGATACTTCTAGTACATATATATATATATATATATATATATATATATATATATATATTTATATGTGCATATTATGTTATACCTGTTATGTTTGCATTGCAATACAGGTAAGACCTGTCAATCAAACTTTACCCATGTAGTAATAAAATTGAAGATTCTCTCTAATGAAGTGCAGTTTACCGTTACCAATGAAAACACGTTTAATCTTCCTTTTTTGACATCTATGGAGGAAAAATTCAATAAATAATTTCCCTTCGGTGAAAAAAAGGTGGAGAGAGAATCTTGTTTCGTTTTCGTGTATTAATCAATGGTCAAGGGTCCTGGCAGCGACATGATTGAGCAGCCGCCATTTTGCAATGCCGGGGAAAGAATATTAAAAGCAACCATACACTTTTAAAGATTCGGGTAGTATGAATACTCTCTCCGTTACACGTTTTATGTATATATATATACATATATATACATATATAAACATATATATATATATATATATAATGGTGCATATATGCTATACATTTGTATAAACACGACATTTTGGATATAGACCCTTCTACTCAGTAGGCGACAAAAATACAATTGAATGTCAAACGAGACACCAACAGTGTAAGAATTAAGAAAAACCGTACAACGAAGTATACAAGGTAAAGAGAGGTCAGAGCATGATTTACATTTAATTCAAACGTAACGTTTGAACTCTTTAGGACCATAGTACCACGGAGCTACATGATTGTACCAAGTTTGAATTCCACGGTGTGGGTGTGTGTGAGATATTGTACCTAAGCCATTTACTCCAAGCCAGTTTTCTAGCTACTCTTCAAGATTTGGGATTTGTTGACTTACCTTCCTTTTAACGGCTATTGACAACTTCTTTTTATTATTTGTATTTTAATAGTTGTCATCGAAAGTTCTTAATGGCTACTTTGAAACCGATAGGTCAAGTTGTTTCTTTAAACAAGTACCGTACAGCATTGCAGGTCCGCCGGTGGCCAGGCCTGATTTCTAGAATTAGGGAAGTGTGGGGGGGGGGGGGGAAGGGAAATTTTAGGGGTTTCAAAAACATTTATGGGGACACCCCCACACCCCCTGTTACCAACGTGGAGTACGGGCTCCCTAGTACTATATCGGAAACGCAGCAGATATTCTCGAATTTAAAAGAATAGGTAGATGACTTTTTATACTTTCTGTAGGAAAGCGGGTCATTAGCCAATAAAATTTCTAGATTCAATGCATTCAATTCAATATCGACAAAAAGTGCCGGTTTTTATGGTGTATCACACATAATGATATTTTTTTCAGAGGATCATTTTAGACACCACCACCCCCCCCCCCCCCCTCCTCCACCAATTGTGAGAGGATTGTTCCGGCCTTAATTCAGATTGCAAAGTCAGTTGCAACCGAGAGACAACACACTCAAAACTTGCCCACTAACTTACCGCCGAAATCATGGAAAGTTTTTTTAGAGGTTATTTATAAGGTAGAAGCTACCTCTCACTTTATACGTCTGAATTTCACCCATAAGTTGGTATATAGGGGAAACGCGGACTAGATTTTCATACCATGGTTGGCTCGAACTTCCTATTGTATATAACCTGATACAAAACTGTTGGCCCACTTTGTCACGATTTCAATTTCAAATTTATTTCTCATATGTTTTACAAAGTATGTATAAAATTCAGTGATGCAGATTATAATATATGTATACATATGAAGGGCACTAGATCAACAGAGTAGACTGTTATCTACAAGCTAGTGACCAAAGTGGTTTTACGTAACACTCTTTCCTTGTCGACATCACCCAGCCCTTCCTAAACAATGAAAAGAATTTGGAAAGAGATATAATTAGGCGGGAAACTCATGGTCAACATTACCCTGGGGAGGAGCAGGAAGGGATGAATAGGGCTCTCTGTGTCTGTGTTGGTCTCGGAGATGCCTTGTTTGTAATCATCGACAGTTTTCGTTGTAAAAATCCACTCTTTAGTATCATTTTTGAAATAAAGTTCTCTCCATAAAGACGCCCAATTACGTTAACTTAATTCAGTCTCGGTATAATATTTGAAAAAAAAAAACACACTCAGAGTACAGAGTAAACGAGTTAATAACATGTTATAGGAAAAACTTGAAATCGTCTAATGCAGCGTTGTATTCAAGTGGACAACGGACACAATTTCCCAAGGCAATTTAAGTGTTCGATATGAATTTAATTCGCATTTTTATGAAAGTTTTTTCACAGTTTGATTACAATTTACATTTATGTCGGTTTCCTCTATTGTTTACATTAGGAAACGATACATTTTCCAATCGTGAAAAGTATGATCATAATTGATTAGTTAATAGTCCTAACCCGATTTGTTATGTATAAATAACATGAATGTAATCAGCTTAATTAAGAAGTAAGCACATGTCTTCCTCATGGTATATATACTATATACGTGCGAAGATTTGAGGTTACATCCATTGAAACTCATGTTTATACATGTTTTCAAAGGTGAAAGGAAGATTAAAACAAACTTAGTAGGAAATTATTAACATTAATTATCACCAAAGCGTATACACAGGACTGTAATAGATTGTATGTATTTGATTAGAGAGACACCATCCGTGAGTTAACAATCCTTTTATGTTCATATTGTATACGAAGTTTCAAATCCAAAGATCAAGTTTTGCTAGGAAGAGAGAAGAATTTGTCTTTTTTATATAGGTGCAAATGAAGGAAAGGAGATAGAACGTGTAACCTATAGATATGCGTTTATTTTGAGAAAATTAGTATGAAGTATCAATAACGGTCTTTTCAAAATATACCAACAAATTTGTGGGAGACGTGGTCTGAATGATTGGAAAGTAGTTGTGAAAACTACCTGCATGCAGAGATTATGGACATATTGTGACCTGCAATGATAGCAAGTTATCCAAATATGGTCATAGTTGGCGAATATTTACAAAATAGAGTAGGATAGATATTGGAAAAGCGATGAGGGTTATGTGGACAGATATCGGGAGAGTGGTGATGATAATGATGATGATCCTAAAGACAGGTAATTATTTATAAAGACTTTACTGATAATGATGGTGATTATTGGGACAGTTATAAAGATGATGATGATAATGGTAGTCATGACAATGATAACGACGTTGATGATGATGATGATAACGATGATGATGATGATGATGATGATGATGATGATGATGATGATGATGATAACGATGATGATAGTGATGAAGGTGATGATAACGATTATGATAACGATGATGATGATAACGATGATGATGATGGTGATGATGATGGTGATGATGATGATGATGATGATGATGATGATAATGATGATGATGATGATAACGATGATGATGATAACGATGATGACGATGATGATGATGATGACGATGATGACGATGATGATGATGATGATAGTGATGAAGGTGATGATGACGATGATGATGCTAACGACGATGATGATGATGACAATGATGGTAATTCTAAGGACAGGTAAATACTTCACTAATAGTGATGGTGGTTATGGAGACGGTTATGATGGTGTTGACCAAGATGCGGTGGTGATAATGATGATGATGATGATGATGGGCTTCTGCTACGAAAAGAAATAAATCATCTTTAGCTACCCCTGTGGGAATTTCTCTTTAACACAACCGATCAGTGATTGACCGACGAGGAAACGCTCTTGTTTTAAGGGACTCAACTGTCTTCGCACAGTAGGCCGTGAGAAACGGGAGACGAAAGCGTTGAAATATGTTTGGTTAGCTAGCCTAATCATAATCTTCCTGGTGGTTATTGAGGAAACGTTTATCTCTCAGATGTTTCCTCTTCTCGTTAAGTTTTCTTCGTCTTTACGACATCTACAAATTGGAAGTACTGGGGGAGAAATTTATTTGTGCTCAAACAAAAAGACATTCTTGCATCTCCCTTTTAAATAAACCTCGATTGGGTGATATCAGGATTGCAAAGATTGGGGGATGGGGGTATTGACAGTACGTCGGAAGATGTCCCGTTGAGAAGGAAGCGGGGAGGCGGATCTCTTGAATCCCGAGTACGGTCTGTGATACGTTTCTGGTTCTACTTTGGCTTCAAAATCATGAGTACAAGAGAGGCAAGAAACAGCTTCATCCACTCTCTAAATTTACTATTGTCCAAATTGACTATAAATTGGTCGACTATGCACCGACCCAAAGTATGGTCAAATTGTTACACGTAATTTATGTTGATCAAGTTGACCATATTTTGGGTCGGTGCATAGTTAACCAATCTATGGTCAATTTTGACCATAGCGAATTTGGAGTGCATGCAATCGGCACAACGGTAACATACCACTTTATATGTGGTTGATCTTTACCGGGAGGAGGAGGGGCCGAGGATGGTGCACTCTCACCCCATCTTCATCTCAGTGTACTCGAAAGGCCCGTAATTTGTGTCGAATCTGTCGCGCTCTTCATCAATGGAACCACACTTCAGCCAGTCGCCCAGGGCAAGGGGTGCGCCATGACCAATCCGACCGTGGGATGAATATGTATACGCTACAAAGAGAGGCACTGAGAATCTATGTTATGATGAGAAACACTAAATAAACAAATTCACATAATTATGACACAGTTTTAGTGATTACTAGTGAGAACTTGGGAATTTGGGAATATTTCCAAACTGTTCTGACAAAAGAAAACAAAAAAACAATTTTAGTTTATTCAAACCGGAATGATTATGGATTCAATTAATAAGGAGAAGAGGTCAGAATGAAACATTCGAATCGAGACTTGGCCGATTTCAGTGGACGGATAAGATGTGGCGATATAGGCTGTCTGAATGCCAGTTGTCAAACATTACCACATTAGTATGTACTTTTGTAGTGTGATGTCAGGTCATGTATTTCTTGCATACACGGATGATGGGGCGGGGGGGGGGGGGTCCTCAAGAGCGAAAGAGCGTTATTATGATTAATTACTGGCAATCAATGACAGAAATTGTAAGAATGATCAGGTGATGAACTCATCTTCACTTGCATGAGAGCTAGCATGCAAAAGTCATTATTGGATGCTACTTGAGCGTCCACCCCCCATCCCCCACTTCCCCTGAAAGATAAACGCACCCCCCCCCCCCCCAGCTCCATTGCAATTGATCATAATCTTTGAGAGACGAAGTTCTCAGTTATAACCATAACGGGAAGGGTTCTGCGAAACTCCAACTTCCCTTAGTTGACGCACTAAAATCGAAGGGAGACGTTGCAGGTTGTGCCGGAATAACTCTATATTGATATGCAATATTCTCTCAGTAAAAGAAAAAAAAATCAACACTACGTACAGATTTTGCTATAAACTCGAAGGCATTCTACGAATGATTAGGTTGGAAGGAATCTTAGGCTACCCATATCTCTCTGCAGCTATATCATTGTGTGATGAAAAGAGACTTTTGAATTACATGATGCAGTGAAATTTATCACTGAAGTAGCATTCAGATATAACGCACGTTGCTGCTTTAAACTTTTCCTCTGCTGGTTTTTTAAAGTCAGTAACCTATAACTCACAACCTTGTTCTAATAGATAGAGTGGCATAGCAATGATACGTTGGAGTGTTGGGTGTATTTATCATGGAGCAAGTTGAAAGTTGCGACAGATTTCATCAAAATCCATCAAATATAGATCAATTTACAGGCAAATTTAAGTCAATGTAAGTAATTTAGGTAATTTATAGCAGATTTTCCATAATGTGCTAAAATCATGTCTCGAGAATATCCTTTTCTGCATGATAGAACATGAGGTGATATTGAGACATACCATTATGGTTATAGGGTTAGTCCCTTCGATGAAACCTTATCATGTATGATATCATGTGAGGATTGGCTGTACAAAATTGTCACGTCAAAGGGAGGGGCTCATATGATATGTCTATTGTCATCCTTTAGTTTCTTAACAAGCATTGGCAGGACAATTCAAAATTCGATATGGCCTCAGCCTGGTATTTATTTTGAAGTGAATGATACCTTCTTTAAAAATATTGATATTACTTACCAACGTGTTAACAAGAAAGCCAGCAGTTAAAAAATATGCAAAAAGTTACTGTATTGAAGCTAAATCGGACCTACTACACTTAAGCCTACTTCTTGATTTTTTTTTTTTCATCTTACAAAAATAAAATAATATAACAAAATACAGAGAGCAAAAAAAAAGCAAAAAAAAGAACAAAACAGGAAAATACTCTACAAAGAGAACAAAAATACTCTACAAAGAGAACAAAATGAACAAAATTCTTTATATGAGAAAAAAGCTTTGTGGATGGTGCTGATATCTCACTTTTAAAGTATCTGAATAATAAGTAAATAAAACTTGATTTGTTAATTATATAGCGCGCTGATTATCATCAATATTAAAACAAATACGGGGAAATGAAAACACTTCGACCTGAAAAAGTTACAATTCGCATGTAATTAGAACGAAGATTTCATTTACGCGACAATTACGAAAACATGCATACGACAACGTGTTTTGTTTAAATTGTCGGTTTCATCTTCCGGCGTGAAGATACTTGGGGACGCATCAATCGAAAGCTACATTTTCCTGTGTGTATTTCATGCTTTCATTTTTCTTTTTTACAATCAGGGCATGACATTATCTATGTACAAATATGTCGCACCCAGTATTCGACTAAAGTTACAATTCTATTGTATATACTATTGTATATACTATTGTATATACTATTGTATATACTATTATATATACTATTATATATACTATTATATATACTACTATATATACTACTATATATACTACTATATATACTATTATATATACTATTATATATGTTATTATATATACTATTATATATACTAATATATATACTATTATATATACTATTATATATACTATTATTTATACTATTATATATACTTTTATATATACTATTATATATACTATTATATATATATAGCCTATAACAATATTGTACAATTCCAGTAATCTAAGTGACACAGTTTACTTATATTTGTATATATATATTTGTATATATATATATATACATATACACGGTAATAAGATAATAATGTGTCGCTTTGGCAACTTAAACTAAAACCATTAAAAAAATCAGAGTTAATTACCTCTAACTACATGCTGTTGAATTTGCAGTTGGTACATATGTGTTTTTTTTTCTTTTTTTTTCTTTTTTTTTCTTTTTTGTTGTCGTCAGTGTCTGGATAACTAACATAGTATATATAGTCTTAGTCGTTTAAGATTCATGGAATCACAGGCAATGCCAGGGGATCTACAGTTCCTATTTTTGTTCTTTTTACTTCACTTCTCTCTGTTCAAATATGCTGTATTAGCATTACGTTGAAGTTACAAACTTATTTTGCAATTTTCCAATAATCCATATCTGGATAAATTATTGTATCGACTTACTTGTGGGGAATCTGCCCCTCTGGCTTCCACCCACTAGAACATATGCTGGCTGTTTTGCAAAATAACTTCCTAATGACCCCAGTCTTTTCTGCGGCTTTTAACACGTTCGAACATGTTCTCCCCTGCCTGTTTACGATGGTACACCGGCAGGCCTGTACATGGGGAAAATTCCCTTGAAGACGCTTTTTATTGCCCCCTCACACACACACAAAAAAAAAAAAAATTGAACGAAAGAAAATAAAATGGGGGCGGTATTGCACTATTTAAGAAGACCACAGAAACCACCAAGTGTAAGAACAGCAACTAAGTTGCTGCAAGGCGGTACCGTATTTAGAAAAATTCAGTTTCAGTTTTTTATCCTTTTTTTTCTTCTCCTTTTGTTTCTTCTTGGGTTTGTTTTCATAGCTTGCATCAGTTCTGCAAGACCCTCACGAGGGTATTGCACATGTGTGTTGAAGTTCACGCGGACTAACAGTACGGTAACTTGGCATCCCACGCCTTGTCGGTTTTCCCCTTCAAACTCAGTGCATGCTTGAACAGGAAGTTAAAATGCCCACAGAAGGACCTGTTTCGAGTTGAATATTCAACGTATCATATGATACATATTTACGCCTTCTCTACAGGAGACAACCCTCGGTGGTGTGAAAAGTCCGTTATTCGATGAGGAATTAATATATCATGAGAAATTTCTACGTCATCTCCCAACCGTTTGATGTTAACCGTTTGATGTTACGGTAACTATACCGTCCTGGTTTCGTCGCCACGTTTTATCACTTTATTCGCAGACGGACCTGTAACTACATAATTACATGCATGCCGTCCTTAACCAGAGCCGGTTCAACCCTCGTGTGGCTGCCAGAATGGGGGAGGGAGGCAGGAGGAAATGTCATACAGGACAATAGTTACTGGGATGGTTACAAATCAATAAGGGCACTTTTTGTCCAAAAGGACAAAAAGTGATTTTCTTTCACTATCTAGATTTCTTTTTTTTAGATGGGGGTAAATGGTAAATACCCCTCCATCCCCTCCCCGAGCGTCACCAGGATCTGGTAACTATGCATTAGTTGACACTGGTCAGTTAGTGAGTAGCCTAAGAGGACGAACATACGAAAAGTCGCAAACATTTTGTCAAAACTGGGAAGTTATTTTCTATTCCCCAAGTATGGTATCGATGTGTGTTTTCACTCCCTTGATAAATAAATTCTACCGCTGGCAACATTTTAACATTAACAGCGTTAAACATAACCACTAAGTTTGCCGAAAAAACATCTAAATAGCTGTTCTTATTGTTTAATAACATTCTGAGTGAATCCTCAAAACAGACCAAACCGTGCACTGTATGAGTTTCTTGTTCAGGCAATTTACGAGTGCGCAATCGAGTTGATGGGGGTCACGTGAACACTGCGAGTTGTCGTATCGAAGCAATAACGCGTGGGACAGCGTCTGGAGCACGCGTTAATTTGTAAGAATATATTTTTTTTTCGCGTTGACGTGCGAGTTCGTCATGGACAAGATTTAAGAACTGGAGAAAAATCTAGGAGATGTTTACAGAGAAAATAAATTACCTCAAACCAACATTTATTTTATCAAACCCAGAAAATAAGATACATCCATTATTTGTTTTTCTTTAATCTTTTAAAATATGGTGGAACGATGCCTTGAAAATTTATCTCCAATTTTTGGGTAAACATTCTCATCTTTTAAAAATTATGTCATGTTGTTTTTTCGCCGCCTACATGTTATTCCAATGTCCTTTAGCATTTACATAGGGTGGGCACTGTCTGCTGGTCCGCGAAGCATGTACCATCTTGCATACGGCAAAATAAATAAAATCCGGAATGTTGAAATAAGAATGAGTTGTTATTTTTATATTATTTTGGTAAGTAAGTTTAGCCCTCAAAATCCCCCCTGGATAAAATATTCCAGGAATTCCGAAAAAATACATTTTCTATTTATTTATCCTGTGATTCTATTTATTTTTTAATCATTTATGAACTGTTAATAACGATAAAACAAAGAATTAAATTTTTGAAATGACCTATATGCACTTTCATCATCATCATCAAAAAAAAAAAAATAGAAAATTATGTTGGGGGCACAAACGTATAGGTCATGACCAATGGTTACGTCTTAAAAGTAGCGTGTTTGGTATCAACACAAAATACCACCAACGTAGGCGCAACATGGTTTAAATTTAACATTGGTTCAGAGTTCCTCGAAATGGATCGATTACATCGATTGGTCCGCTTGAGAGAAGTGAATTAATGAATGAATAAATGAAAGAATCAATTAATTAACTACTTAATTAATATTACATACAATTCACATGCATTTATCTTAGCATGTCAGTTCTTATTCTATTCAAGATTCAAGCGTCTGTGTTGGCATACCCTTCAAGTTTTTAACTTTGTGCTTCACCTATATTGTCAAAGTAGCTTCCTTCATGTTTACCTCTCATGTTTACTTCCTTCTTCATGCTCCTTCATGTTTACCTCCCGTCCCCCATTATCTTCTGTGTTGATTCAGTCACCTAAAGCCAAAATAGATTAATCATCTATTTCCTTTAAATTAAATGGTTGTCAAATTTTCGTTCGATCAGGTGATGTAAAGAACAAAGAAGTCAAAAAGAAAGAATCAGAACTACCTACAACAAGGAAGTTTGCCCACTCGGAACGCTACTCAACGGCTGACGTCACGCCGAAGCCGAAGAGTGAAATAGAGGACGCTAGCCCGAAACAAGGTAAGGAATGGACTGAATAAACTGGAATTGATAAAAAGTAATCCTGCTTAGTAACATCTTTTTCTGACGAAAAATTGAAATTATTTCTAGATTGCATTGTGTGCCAATGAATTATCCGATACATGAAAGCGCTTCCATTATACGCATAAATTCACAAAAGCGTGTTTACGTCAATGGTAATTTATAATCTGTCCAATTCGTTTGGAACGCAACAGAACGAAAATGAACAGAATGACGTCATGACGTCAGGCCAGGTAGAAGTGGATTTTGCTTGTCATACATGAACCTCCTAGTGAACATTAACGAAATAAAAGGAACTCTTCTTAGGCACTTTCATTGCCAGGATGTTTATTTTTTTTTTAGTAAAGAGGGTGGTGGAACTGGGGTTCAAGACCCTTTCCTTGGGGGAATAAAACTTTTGAATTCTTTCCCTCCTTTCTCCCTCTATATAGGGGGGAAATATTATAAACCTGTACATCCCAAAATTATCCACATGGGTATCTGTTGCACAGCTTCGTCTTTGGGTGGTTTCCCCAGTGCACCCGCCTCCCCCGCCATTGATTTTATGGATAAACAACTAGAGATATTAACACAACTGTTAAATGATGCCATCATATTGCTGCACTGTCATAGAAAAAAACCTTTGCTGATCAAACCCTTCATGGTTCATCTCAGAAAATCCAAATTGACAAAACTCACCAACTGTATGAGAACGCTCAGAAAGACGTTTGCATTCGTTTGTGATCCCTGCACACGACTATAAAGAAAAGTGGATTTCAGAACACCACGATGAATAAGAAATAGCCTATGCAGCTGTTTGCAGCTGTTAAGATGAATTCTAATATAAACAATATTAGACTACCCTTAAAAAGATACACATTTACGTAGTTCACTCCGATTAGGCATTTTTCCAGAGCAAGGTAAAATATTCAGATGATATGTAGTAGCTAATTATGGGTGCGCTGGGTTACCCTGCGTACCACTTCTCTGGCTGCTGCCCCTATGTGACTGACGCCCCGCAGCGATAAACTGAACCTCCCACCCCCCCCCCCCCCCCAAAACAAAAACTCGTCCAGGTAGGTGTGTAGCAGGGTAGCTGGTACTAGATGGTATGCTCATCTCCAGGCCACTTCTAAAGTACCGAAATGACGTATTGCCTATGTGTACTATAATGTTTTTCAATGCATGGGCATAAAAGATAAATGAAAAAGAATGATCATTTTCACATATTTCTTGTGGGTACAATTGATTACACTAACATGATGTTGTGCGTAGGTGGCCGTATATGTGACTATGTATGAAAAACGCAGGCGTTTCATTTGGCAGTTTAGTCTGTGTTGATGAGCAGAGGGGCGGGAATGGAAAAATTCACGATAGAATGGAAATTACATGATTGCAGATTTACAAAAAGTTCAGGACTTGCACTTAACTTCAACTTAAGCTGCAAATCAACCCCGACCTTAAAACGGTATTTTATTGGCGTCTTCAAGTCCGGGTAAAATCACAGACAGCACGTTTGTAGTCGAGGATCTGCTATACACGTGCCCCATATTTCCTTTTGCTATTCTTATTGTACATAAACGCCCTCTATTATTGTAAGCTCTAGCTTGACTTCGACCTTTTCCGGAAATAGAGCAGTACGTTTTGTATACTCGCGCTATTTCCCTCTTTTTGTGATCTACAGTACGGTACGATTTCATGTTGATTTCGTAGTGTAGGCCCACCTGCGATGAAGGGTGAGGCGAGTGGGACATGGAGCTTAGTCACAGACACTGTACACATAGATAACATAGACCTTCCATGACATCAGCATGTTATTCACAATAACAATTCAACTGTCCTAATGTCACCTTCCATCGGCAAAGTTTACGGTCATTGTGTGAAAAAATGATGAAATCGTGGGTCAGTCATTAGCTTTCAAAGAAGTGGTAGGGATTTCCTCATATGACTTGCCTTGTGTGTACGAGAGTTCCTAAAAGTTATTTGTTTTAGTGTTTCATCGATGGAACAGTTATCGAATGCCTAAAAGCAAGAAATCACTGTAGATGGCGCTATTGATATACTTGACCTAAGATAATTCATTATCTTATTACTTGACCCTAACGTCAACTCCAGTTGGTCCCGATTAAATGGTGGACATTTATGGGGAGAGTAGGCTAATGTATTGGACTATGGAACTGCAAGGAAGATATGACATAGTTTGCATAGTAAAAACCACTCGATATCTATCGAACAACTATGCCCGGAGAATAGTGTTCATGGGATGAAAGCTGTAAATAGGGTTTGTGGGCTCTGAATTGCTTTTTATTTCAGCAAATTACATCGTGGCATCTCGTTTGTCTTGTTGGATGATCAAACCTCTTCATCATCATCATCATAATCATAAATCAACCTATATTTGAGATGAATTGAGTGGCCACCGGTGGCCAACCGTCTTAAATTAAGTGGCCATAATGCCACTTTTGAACTTCGTGGCGGGTGGCATATGTTGTAACTCCCTTTGTAATGCTTCTCTGTACGCTTGCTCTTGGACAGAAACAACCGTTTGCCAACAGAAGCTAAAAAAATCAGAGCGTAGGAGATGGGGGAGGGGATGGGAGAGTGGATGGGGTACAAATAAGTGGCAGACTGGGGGTACGAACAATCGATGTAGGTTCTGTGGCTTTAATGTTTCTTTCCAAAGACCTATTACTGTTGTAGATGGATGAGCCAAAAGCATGATATTGATTTATATATGCTTGTGGGCATATGTATATCTTTGTTTTACGATCAGTTTATTTTGTAAGCATGGTTTCTTTACTTATTTTTCTCCTTTCGTCCTTTTATTTTTTTTGGGGGGTCGTTAATTTTTATAAATACGTTCAAAGGGGTTTTTCTGCCACACGATCCTTCTCCGTGGGTCACTTTTGACCCACGGGCCGCAGGTTGGCCATCAAACTTAGACCATAACTTTTCGCAGAACTAATGTATAGAAGCAATCATGTACATGGCGTAGCTGAAAGCTACATTTTTTTTTTATCAGTTTGGTATTTTTTGTTCCAGATTGGAACGTGTCCTTTAGTGCCACGTCATACTTTACTGAAGTTTTCTGCTGAAGAAAGCCACAAAAAATAAACAAAGTTTCCCGCTTGTATTCACCTTAATTATTCAGTAATACTAAATCATCAATTCGCCCATTAAAATATTAGTTTGTTTACAAGTTTACGTCTCGTAGGTGGGGGATGGGTAAAGGGGATTAGCTGTGTAGGTCATAGACCTACCGTACTTACAGGAGACTACGTATATAGTCACGAGAATGATTTTCCCGCGTACTAAGTAGGTTGTTTACCTGTGGAGTTTGTCTTAAAATTTCTTTAAAAAATGAGGTAAATGCTGCCCTCATTTTGTAAAGTTTGTGGGTGGAGCCTTGCCGAAGCGATCAACATTTTGAATAAGACATTCTTGCCGTAGACAGAAAAAAAATCAGTTTAAATTCAGGTTTAAATATGTTATTTTTCAGTATTCCACCTTGTAACAAAAAGGGAATGAGAGGGATGTATTGGTTAGAATTTTCTGTTGCTAAATCCGTTTCGACTCCTCATCGAAGCAGAATTCATGTTCATTGCTTATTTGGAGAACGGCCATGCGGAAGAGAACGTTTGAAAGGATAGTTTTCTGTTATAGCACTATCCAGTCCAGGTTCCTATGAGGTGGGATAGGTATATGTCGCAGGATTTAAGCCTGGGGTGGCGCGGGGACACTGATGGGTTGTAAAGTCAAGGATATTTTAACTGACAGATGAAGACTTGATTATGTCTAATCTTTATCACCGTGACCGAGGCGCTTTTGATGGGGAGTTTCCACGCTTATAACACGTGACATTTACGTTTCTGCCTTAACAGCAACGGTTCACTGTTCGGAAACTATTTGCACACTGGGGCTCTGCGTTGGAACATCTGTTCGTCCCACAGAAATATATATATGTAAGCCCCGCTAGTGCGTATTGAGCACTATCATAATTAGAAGTGACTTAACTCATTTCACTCATTTCACATACATATACTGCTATTGATCGACTCGGGTCCGAAAATCTCATCTTTACACTTGGCACACCTAAGCCCGTGTGGTTAATATTCTAAATTCGACTTTTTTTTAAGTCTACTCTAATCAAACTTGTGCGTCTGTATGTGTGGTCATCGGACCGTTTCTGTTTTTCGTGTACTCTGTCAGTCTGTTTCAGTGTATGTTGTCACTGCTTTGAAGGGTTTACACCCGAAACTTCGTGTTCTTTCTTCCATTTTGCACTTGTTACATTTCTATGGTTCGTTCGAATAGAAATCATCGGGATCGAGGTAATAATTGAGGGTGCAATATTAATCACCTCGTTGGCGGTGTCACAGTGCGTTTGAAACCACTTATCTTGGGTCTTTAGCAAAGGTTACAGTGTAAAGGCCTGTGTTGCTACTTGAACTGAAAGAAAGTTTAGCTGGGATGTGAGGTGAAGTTGGAGAATGGTGCCACGGTAGAAATGAGCGCCAGTTTTGCTTCTTCATCTTCTATGCATCAAAGGTGTTACAAAACAAAAATAAATAAGTGAAAGTATGGGTTGACGAAGACATACTTGATAAGTAGAAGCTGCAAGCAGCATTCAATAGGTTTGTATGATTCATTCAAGTCTTTTTGGATTCGTTAATCTGGTTGTAATGACATTCTACCATAAATCTCCCTGTATACTGATATGAGAAATAAGTTTTCTTATCAAATGTCAAGCAATTTCGAGTGTTACCAACTACCCAACTTTAAGTTATTTCAGTCACGTGTTACATTCTATTTTACGTATTACGTTATAGCTCATGTAATTATTTCTATTTAGTGGTGCTGATTGTGAGCCAATTGCGTTAAATAGGCTATGTGGTGAAAACTGAGTGGATTATCAGACCAAGTCACTTAGCTTTCCGAACAGAAATTGTATAAGCTGACTCAAAAATGTAACACAGGCAAGTACGGAAAATGAAAAGTGCCATCGCTCACAAACGTGCACCTGCAAAGTCGTACAGTAGTCCAATGTACAATCCATTTATAGCTGGCTACCTAAATTTGGGAAAGGACGTTCCCTTTTCAAATCACCAAGGTAGCATATTTAGTCACCTTCAGCCCCCTCCCACCCCTTCTATCATTCTGTTGTATGCTTTTCCTGTTTTTGTTATTTCAATTCAGTGCTTCCTGTTATAGGAATCTATACTATTTGAGGACAAATGTTAAGTCCTTTTTTTAATGCGTTGCCTTGGAAGTTCAACACTAAATGTGTTTTCGTATGTACGGTTCAGCATTTTAAATAGGCCTATTGGCACAAAGTGAAAGTGGTGCGGCCACATTAATATCATCATGATCTGAACATAGTAAGCTTGGCAGGTAGGGAATAATTACGGAATATTCTCTCTCATTGACCAAATTTGCCTCCTTAGAAATTAAGGTTCTGCATGTTATTAGGCCCACCCACACCCAAAACTTAAAGAGGCTCGTTGAGTTGCTTCATGAAACTTACTCAATTTTCCCGAAACCCGTCAGGTTTTCTTCAATGACTAATGACAAATGGTCAAAAAAAAAGAGAATCCCCATGTGAGGCATACAAAGGAACATTAATGAGTAAGTAATTAAGGATTCCTTTTGGTTTTTTGAAAATTTCGTGACCAGACACTTTTCACGTTTGTCCTAATTCATATGCACCGACCCAGTACAAGTCAGGGTCAAAATTATAAAAAAAAAAAAGTTGGGAGTTTTTCTTAACTAGTGAATGTGAAACTTGACTAATTATGCTAATCATGAGCGTCATAAACGTTTTTACCCTTCTATAACCTCACAAACTGATCAATAACAACTCAATGAGCCTTTAACTTCCTACCAGTTTCGAAGATTAGGTGTGTATGTGTGTGGTGGAGTGGGGAGGGAGGGGGTAGACTGTGCGTTCCGAAATAGTTGTTTTCAGACTATTTATAAGTTGCGCGTAATATGGAAAAGGGAAACCCTTCATAAATGAAACCGAATATGAACGAAATTTCAATCAATTTAAATTTATTGAATATTTTTCACATGCACACACACACAAAAAAAAATGTAGACGCAACTTTTGTCAATACACACTAATTGAAAGAATTTTGCTAAGTGTAGCCGTTTTTAAAAACAGGAAGTTCACAAGTAACTTTTATTAACCTACCAAGTTAAAAGACACCTCCAGAACACAAAAAGCAAAATCGTATTGTCTGATTGCAGTGTCTCTATTCACGGGTATACGCTTGTCATGAATCCGTATTACGTTATATAATTGCACAATAAGCTTTAGTGTTTTTACAAGCAGATATCACACATACATACACACACGCATACACACATACGCGTTTATCGCGGGAATCGGGGATACAGGCTAAAAAGGATTTATACATCGATATACTTTTTTTTGCAAATTCAAACTTCTACACGGACATAAGGCCATAAAACAAGAATTTTAGATCATAGGGAAATTGGGATATCCCAAGTTGGCGGGTTTTTCCCCAATTCAGTTCTGGCTGTACTCGTCAATGTCCCCGATTCAGACCAGAAACATACGGACACACATATTCACACATACGTAGGTATACACACACACGGCGCATGCACATTCGCACCACATCAGGTGGTTCCGCATCCAAAGCGGTTTTTCTCCTGTGAACAAGTAACGGCCTAAAAGACATATCTATTCAAAATAACCATGCTGCAAGTTCATATGAGAGGGTGACTGGCCAACGAATACTAACCCGAAGGCGACATAAAGTTGGTTCCAGGATGCACGTAACTGATGATCGAACGACACCTTCTTGTATCTTCCAAGAGCCAACATGTTTACCTGCATTGACCAAAGACAAAGTCAAGTTCCTTATTTAGGGTCTTTTTTTTTTCTTACTGTATAAAGACAAAGGAAAAGAAAAAAAAAAACCGTCGTGAAAATGGAATATATTTGACATTCAAGAAACCTGAATCCGGGTAGTCTACATGATTATGTCACGTAGGCCTAGTCACTGAGAACAATATAAAAAAGGTAATGACCCTTCTACAGTGTGGCATTTTCTTCATGTCTGTAGGTATATCAGTGAGTCATGTTATACATGGGATACTCTTGAATATAAAGATGATGACGTCATGACGATAGTTAGTTTAGGTACTGCTTGTTTCGTACAGTCTGATCAATAAAAATGGAGCAAAAGACCGAATTGAGCCATACCGTACATACCCTTTTTTTTCACTTTTGAGATTTTCATCGGCACAGTACTGATATGCGCTAATACTGGACGCTTATGGTGACGTCATGCAGTTGTGTACCTCATAGGAAGCTGTTGTGCATGTTAAACTTATATCTCTTATTGGTAATGTGGCTGTTTCGTTTTACATTACCAAAACACAACGTATACGAACCACGGAACAGGCGAGTCATCAAGGGCGGTGGAAGGAGGGGGGAGGGGGTGACTGAAGGGAAGCCTCCCACTTGAGCATATTTCTGGTACTTGTCAATGTTTGTAACGTAGGCATTATTAGCCTATATTTTTATGTTTAGATGCAACTTAGAATGCCTGGAAAGTACCATTTTCATCGATCATTTTCGGCCAAAATGTCCTTGCATTGTAAGATTCTCGCAAGTATGGTGGCGCTCCACTTATTTTGTCTACAGGTGCCTCACCCCATCTGACTAACTTCTGGCTACCTGCCTGTAAAGTCACGTATAATCTTGAAGGATTTGAACTGTTTACATGTTTACCCAACGGACATATGAAAGTGTTTTTAAGGGAAATATAGCGTTTGTTTTACCGACAAAATCAAATTTTCTAAAACCAGTATTTGTGGAAGCAGAATTATAGATTATGCGAGCAAGGGAAGATGGTGGCCTTCTTCTCAAGAAAAAAAGTCACCCACAGATAGAAATTCAGTTATTTGTTGCTGAAGAATAATTTGTTCAAACTTTCAAAAATTCAAATGATGCATCTTGTGCATAACTCATCATGTGTATAATCGTTTAAGCATATTAATTAAGGTATTGCTGGTGTTTATGAGTGAGCCTGAATAGTTTAATAATGATTAAATGTACTTTCTTTGCTGTCTTGTTGGTGCATTGAAACGCCTTATTTCCCTTTAAACCCTGTCCACCCACCAACCCACTGCGTTTCTCACTGTATGGTATAGCGTTGGATATTTTTTTTTTTAATGTATCAGTCCACATTTTTTATCATACGATAAAATTCTGTCAATTAAGAGAAGCAAATTCAGCTGCCGTGCTAAAACAAAAATGCTAAAGTGGAAAAAAAAGCAATGAAAGAATGCAAGATACGTATCACTATGGACAGACGGGATTGGTGTATGCAGTATGACCGACATCTCATATGAATGTGAACTGCATGTTTACCTCGATACTCTATATCTCGGAGAAACTGGTTAACTTTTATTTCCAAAATTACTTTTCGTGTACCGATATAAAATATGGTAGTACGTAGTGAAAGACGTCATTATGGAGAGTTTGAATAGCGGAATGGCTAAATGTTGCAAGACGTTCAATTTATTTGGCGGGAGGTCATTACGGAAGATCATTGTTTGAATTCGCATATCGTTACCTATGGCGTTAAACGCAAAACGAGGACATTATTACAAAGTAAAATTTACTTTCTTCTTAATGAAAGTAATTTCATTGCTTTGCGTTACTACAATTTTATTATTCTTTATTACGATGTGAACGATAGTTTGTTCCACAGCTAGCTGAGTGATGGTTTTGTTGTTCCTGAAATCGAAATAACTGCGCAAGTTTACGTGGGACTAATACTCGCATGTTTGTCATGATTGCGTCGATGCAAGCACCATTTGCGTAACCGTATTAACTTTCCACTGTCGTATCACTGCGACGGAACTTTTCAAGGAAATAATCAGGTCACTCCATTTTCTCTCCCCTCTTCTATACCCCCCACCTTATTCCCCTCGTTCCCGAGACTCAACCTCTCCCCCTACACACATATACACTCTCCCGTCGTAGTACGTGTTTGAGGGGACCGGAGATGTGATAAGTTTTTCGATGAAATTATAAACGCTGCCGAAACAAATTCCCCCCCTTAAAAAAGCCCTCCCCCCCTTAAAAAAAGAACTGTGGTCCAAAAGACAGAGCAATAGAAAGTTCAGCACAATTTCGTGAGCAATATAAATCTATCTCATTAAACGACTGTCTCCTCTCCTGGCGAGTGGAAAACTCCTCTCTTCGTCTTTTTTTTTTTGTTTTTTTTTTCTAAGAGATAAGACGTAATTGTACATGTACGGTGGCCCAATAGGGACTTGCGAAGACAAAAAACTCCCAGAAAAGTAAAAAGTTTGACTCTAATAGTCAAAATTTTGAATTAAAAGTCAAAATTTTGACTTTCCTAGGGGCATTTTTTTGTTGTTGTCCCTATTGGGCCAGCGTACACATGTATTGTATGGTATAGAAAAATAAAACAGACTAGAACTGCATTTACCTGTAAATGGGGGCACACTACAATAAGTAGTGTCGGATAGCTGATAGGGTAAAGGTAATTTGTTCCGTTTTCTACTGATATAATTTTTCATAATGAATTAGACTATGATTCAGTCGTTTACGTTACGCGGTTTACTTTAATTTTATTAATTGTCACAGAGTTAATCATTTGCCACTTGCTTTGCTTTAGAAGTTTATACGCTTCATTCGACCTTCAAGTTAGTCATTCATGGTAAGATTTGTGAAGTATGGGATACTGAGTACGCAGACCTAAACTGATAAGCCGGTGATTTTTTTTTTTTTGGTTTCTCTACTGGTGGTGTTTGTTATCTTGGCAAACAATTACAAGGGATTTGCACGTAGGCTCATTGTGTTATATTCTGTTGCCGTGCTTCGTCACTTCCTGTTAGAGGTCACATTAACTCTCGTTTCCCCATTGGTATTACATGTTTCTCTCTTCATGCAATGCTTACACTCTATGCAGAGAACACACACAAACATACCTCTTTTCAGCTTTCAGGGATAAAAAATAGTGGGAATCCTTGGGAGACATGGCCCTTTGTGCAAAACCACATACGCTTTATGTAAACGGGATGTATGTACCACAACCTATCGTATAGGACATGGCATTTTTTGGATAGAGGAAGTAAAACGTTTTGGTCGAACAGACTGTTTCACCATAAGTCTCTTCAGCGACTGACATAGCATTTACAAAAGTAACATCGAAAAGGGAAAAAAGGCGTTTACAAAGACGACAAGAAGGCATCATTCACTTGATGTTCACTGTTCACTATTCAGAAAGTAGAAATTCCTTTCTATATTTGTATGATCTCTTGTTTAAAGTTTTTTTGTTTTTTGTCTGTTTGAAGTTATCATCATTAGTATAGTATTTTTCCCGAAGACAGAGTACGGGGGCTGTGAGATTTGGCACTGTAAGGCTGGGCATAGGATGGTATTACGGGCATGTTTTCAGTGCATATTTTCCTTTTAACTCCCAGATTTATTTATTTGACCGAGATATCTCACAGCAACACTGCTTTTATACTACAACATGCACTTATGCAATACTTATATGCTACTACTTATATATATATATATATATATATATATATATATATATATATATATATATATATATATATATATATATATATATATATATATGGCATCTGGTTTGCACTTTTACAGTACCTATAAGAGAGGCTACTCATCCTTATTTGAAATATCATTTCAACAAAACAACCCAAAATACACCTTGAAATAACGTGCCTAGAATAATTACCCACCTGCTAGATATAATTTATAAGATAAAAGAATTGAGCGCTCGCCTATGTGTATTTATAAATACCAACCCCCCCCCCCCCCCCTTTAGGGCTGCGCTTGAAAAAGTCTGACAGTCGTCCATGGAAGCAGACGATAGCTCCACTCTACCCCTGGGATCGCCGCCATCGAATAATATTACACCTGTCCTGACCTTCAAGTCACCCTTGCTACATCGGTGGGTGAGTAAATTGTGACAATCGCCCGGCCTCGAAGCATCGGATAAAATAAAAATCATCGGGCAAATTTACGTGGAAAAAAACTGACCACAATTCCGCTTGTGTCCACACACTATGTGGTCGGTTGGTACGGTGGGAAGAGCGCTTCTTGGAAATATTGGGAAGAAACTAGGGCCAGGTCTAGCCATACCTACGTCAGACTATTTCAAACAGCGGATGACCTATCACAACCAAGAGACCTCACTTCAACGTTTTCAATGCTGTAAGGTATACCCGCGTTCCAAAATCAACTTTGGTTTCAATTGATTTTTTTGTTCTTTCTTTTTTTACGAGGAGGGTTGTAAAGTAGAACAAAGATTAGGCTGACGAGGCAATTTCTTTCTTAGTTTCTTCAAATTTGTACGTACCGTTTGTTTCGCTTTTCTTTCTATTTAAGGTACAACAGGTAAGGTACAAATTTTGAATTTTACTTTACGGTATGCATCACAAAGACCGGAGCGTCTATTATCCAGAGCTTTCTCAAACTGAATGTAACATCAACAAAGAAAAAAATAAATCATTGAAATTGAGACATGAAAAAAGAAAGAACGGCGACGGCTTCAGCGTAGTGTATTTTAAAATACACTCTTCAGTGGCAGTAAACACTCCATTAGTGGCAGTTATGAGGGACTTTGCATAGCTCTGCAGGCTTTTATTACAACACTCTGCCTGGTTTCACTCCCGGAAATTCGTTGTTTTTCTCCCCGCGTCCCTGTGTTTCTTTCCGTCATTACGCGACAGAAAATGTTCACTTATCTGGCTTTAAACTCCGAAATTGTATCGATTGGACGATACAACTATTAAGACATTGACAGAGGATATTCTCGAAAATATCTTCACAGAAAATTTAAAAGCTGGATATTTTATCGAAAGTTCCATGTTACATGCATGTCTTTCATATTAGTTAATTGTAGGCAGGCCTACGTAAAATCCGAGCTGTAACTGCTAGTGGTTGCTTGAGCACCGTTACTTTCTAATATGAGCTAGGATGAAAAAAAAAAAAACGCTGCAAACAATCTGTAACCATATATAGTGATCATTTACCACTAGTTTACGCTCTCGCAGATTGTCAACCAATTTACCTTGGATAGTGCGCTAGATCATTTTTCAGATATGTAAACGCAAATGATAAAATATCATTGCTCTGAAATTTCTCAAATATTTGTTCAGGCTCTTTCTATTTACAGTGAATGACTAACCAAACGAGAGTAGATTTTTACTCTTAAAATTTCCTTTTGGCAGGGAAATGCGAACTGAAAATTGAAAGTTACGCATCTGTTTCCTTAAAGTATTAATGATGAATTATCTTTTTATGAAGCGCGCGTATCCAGTTCATACCCCATGGTGGAATTAAAGAGGCATTTGAGCCTTTAAGCGTTTTGTCAGTCTAATCTGTAGAATTCTGCGGTTCACGACATGATGAAGAAATCAGGAAAAATTTTCCACATCACTCATTCAGTGTTAATGGGTGAGAAATTATCGTATTAGCTTTCACATTCTCGGGGGAATTTGTCGCCCGAACTCAGTCTACTCTTTACAACCAGGAGTTATGCGCACACCGACACTTGCACAGGACAAAACATAATTTTATCGCACTGATAGAATTATTTGAAAACACATGTCAGTTTCTATTCAACTGCCACTCTTGTAGCTTCATTGCACAGTGGAATATGAAACAAAGATAAAACACATTTTACTCGTTGCTTCACTTTGAACAAGACTACGTCACTCTTGCGTCACTCTTTAAAAAAAAAAAAAAACCGATTTTGCGTCTAAAGTTCAGATCATAGACTCCCTGAATGTTTAGGTCTTTCGTTTTGCTTCTTTTTTAATTCATAGAACCGGTCACGCTGTTATCTGTAGCACATCATGATAACAATCAGGTTAAGCCATGAGAAAATATATACGGTGCCCCAACAAATAGTATACAGAAACGGTTTTAATACCATGATAAAAAAGATCTCTTCTAATTCAGCAGATTAAATTCCTTTTGTCGGTAATCAGCAATCAAATTTGTGCATTTCTTATGTCTTCAGTGTATGCACTTAAAGGGAAATAAGACGTTTGTAAACAAAAAAAAAATCATGTTTTTCAAATCAAATACTCAGTTATAAACAAACAAAGAGACATTAGTCAAAATTCAGACAGGACTGTGGCTTTCTTGTCAAGAAATAAGTTGACACAGATCGAAAATTTAGTTGTTTGTTGCGCAAGACATTTTTGCACCTAAACTTTCAAAACTTTAAATGATGCATCTCCGGCCGTAAGTCGTCACAGGCATGATGTTTTGACGTTTAACGAGATGAAGCTTTTGCAGATGTTTATAGATGAGACTGAATGGGTTACCAATGATCACAGCAACTTTCTTTGCATGCCATATTGGTACAGTTTGAACACCTTAAACTCCCTTGAAAAAATGCCATTAGTTAGCAATGAGCCATGAGCAACCATCATTGGATGAGAACAGAAACTCACTAAATTTGGGAAATAACTTGCAAAATCTTCCCTCATTTGACTTAAAACAAAATGTGTCCCTCTATTACGCAGTAATGTGAGTTTAAATTCTGTTTACTATTGGTTACCTTTAATTTTTGCTTCTTTTGTTTTTGTTTTTTTTTCGTCAAAATACACGTGTTAAGTCAGTTTCTATTTCAAAATGCTTGCAAGAGCATGTCTTGTCGCTAAATCACCGCACCAAACATTGCAAATCTTCTTTTTGTCACAACTACCTTTCTTTCTGCAGGTTAAACTGTGTCAATAACACTTTGTCATAAAAGCCCGTGGGTAACAAAAGTTCAAGTGCTTAAAGCTGATTCTGCGAAATTCGTTCAAAACGCCGTTCAGACGACCTTTATAAACCCTCTACTGCTCTGATGCATCTGTTGACTTGTTTTTGTTTAGACGCTGTTTTCTTTATTGCGCCCGCGGTATTCCCATTGACGTCATTCGTGACGTATCATGAAGTGGGGGTCCCTGCCCTACGTTGAGCTTAATTGTTAACCTTCAGTTATCTTTTGCCAGCTGTTGATGTAATGTGTAACGTTCGACTTTTGTTTACCTCGCCTCCCAGTGGCGTAGCCAGGATATTTTTTTGAGCAGGGGGCACTGGGATCACGAACCCAGCAAGTTTACATAACACGTACACAGAGATGTGCCAAAATGTGCCAACTTAAAGGAGGCGGTCAGTAAGAGGCGCTAAACAATGTGTGCAGGAGAGCCAGAGAAGGAGGGGGGTCCGAATAGGAGATGGTCAGTATGAGACTCAGGGGAGCGTTCCGGTAAGAAGAGCGAAGAAGTGATGAGTATATATGAGTTGCAAAGGAGGGGGTAGTCGTCGGTGAAAAGAAGGAGGCGCAGAAGGAGGCGCAAAGGTGGGGTTATTACAAGATAGGTTTGGGGTCGCAACCATCTATTCAGTCTCTTTGTGGATTGAGTTATACGCGTCTCTTAATTCGAAGTTCTTAGAAGAAAAGTGAAATCTTTCGTAAACAACTTCAATGTGCTCTGATATTCGCTAAGTTGCTTGGGTACCGTCTTTCAGAGGAGAGGTACCCCCCGTCCCTCCTCTAGCCCTTTAATTACCAAGTTCATCATTCTTCTCCTCCCCTCAAGGAGTTACTCCTGGTCGTAAGTCACTGACGTAGGTAACATATCAATGTCATGAGGTTTTGCCTGTGTGAAAATTAAAAGACGGCATCTTTAAAGTTCTGGTTCCCTGGGCGGACATATTTCACAGCTGAATGACATGACGCATTTAAAATGTAAAGAATGCCAGTCGCCAGTCAACGACAGTCCCTTCGTGGTACGAGGTAAACTAACGGTTCGACCTTTTCAACTTCAAAATCCCAATGGAAGGCGGGACAGGGTTAACAATACTCCTAGCATATAACGTGAGCTCGATTCTGGCCACCAATCATCCTGCACTGCTTGTGGCTACCCCACTTTGTATTCAACAACGTAGAAATAGAAAAACTAGAAACGATGTCTCTTAAACTGTTCACACGCTGAACTTTCTTTGGTCAACAAAGATGTGTAGTCCTTGCAAACCGAAGGAATGTTTTTCGCTTTAGAAAGGAAACCGGGTATAACTTGGTTCATGCTTGATAACCCCGTTGACCCCATAGAGTTTAAGAGACACTTTCACTTCGCTTGAATGATCTACATAGCTTCGACGTTGGTAGTGTGTGCTGCCAAAGGTTTCGTGGTATTTTCGATTGTTCGGGGTTCTCGAGGGAAAATTCCCCTCTTTGGCGGTACGCTTAAAATGCAAAGGTAGGCAGTGGTATAGTAAGGTGGTGCACTGGTGCAGACAACAACGAGACACCATTGGAAAGGTGGTAGGTCTGTAAGTGTAAGCTTTGTGTTGACAAAAAAAGCGAAACACTTGAGAAGGACCTAATTCTTGCCATGGATAAAGCTGCTCTTCATTTCAACCGAAGACACCGGTTTCTGCTTTTTGGTTCAACCCAACCAAAATCCCAACCAGTGCCTACCATCAGATGTTAACAATCCTACTAACTTTAGTACACTGTATTTCCCCCTCTTTACTACGGTATCCACCGCAGCGCCCCCCTCCTCACCCCCCCCCCCCTTCAGACCACCATTAAAAACAGCAAAATTATGGTGTTCACAAATCATTGTCAAAGCCGAAAACTTTATAGGGTTACGATAATGAAAGGGTTATGATAGGAAAGTATAACCCGAAACTGGATTGCAAAATAAATCCGCTGCCTCTGACGGCGGAGACTCACTAGCTTCCGAGTTTCTGCTTTACTTATATGTCGATCTTGTAAATCTGTCTCAAACTGGACAAGCCTTGGGGTAGTTTGTCATGAGTTCGAACTTAACAATTACGTGCCAATACTCCTAATAAACCATAGTAGTGTATCTATTTTTGCAGTTAATGAAAATGTGAGAAATTGTAGTTTTATTTTATGATCGGTGGTTGCCCATGTTCGTTGAAAAGTGTCCGATCACAGATTATAAGTATGAGTGAGCGATTTTTATCGTTAGGCTAACTACACTATCTCCCTTAGCTTCAGACGTGTGTCAAGCGTTCAGAATCTCTTAGTTTGACTATTAGTACTCATCAACATATGGATACAGTTCTCAACAAAACACCGAGACATTTGTGAACAAACTCAGCGAGACCCTTTTAAAGTAACTTTAAAACATTTGCAGCATATGGCTGCATGTTTATTACAAGAGTTATGAACAGATAAGAAATATTCTAGCAGCCAGTAGCCTGAGCACGTACTCAGCGCATATTATTTTATGGGATTTTATGGGCCGATGTTTGCGTGCGATCATATCTGCAAAAACACTGAAGTGTATGTTCTCAGTTACGCCACCTTTGTATACAAGAGAGCGTACATTCACCGCATATGACGTCATCGCTATGAATCATGTTTATAACCTGATATCGTTGAGTGATACCTGCGGTTTATATAAAAAAAAAAGATGATCTCATAAAAAGCCTAAGTAAAGTGTTTGTCTGAAATCTTTGCATTTTCTTAGAAAGCTAAAATAAAGTAGCAAACAAATATTTACATTTTGGTATTGTTGTTGGAAGTTGTTTAAGGGCCTAGTTGAGTCTACCTCAGTGGGCATTTCAGAATTCTGAAGACTATCTCTTGAAACGATTATGATGTTTACAGCAAATTTCCTTGATTTCGTGGATCATGGAACCGTTCTTCTTCTTCTTTTTTTTTTTTTGGGGGGGGGGGAGGAGGGGATCGTACGATTATTCAATGGGTGACTGGTCCGACTTAAGGGTGACGCTGAAAATATATCAAGCAAACACTGTCGAATTCTTTGTTGTTGATGGTTTGAACAAAGAGCCCAACGGAGCATGCCCCTGATCCTGTAACGTTGACTCTTTTTAAACAATAATGATGTTTACAGCAAAGTGTCTTAATGTTGTGGACCACGGATCGACCCCCCTCTCTTTTTTTGCATCTTACATCCCTCGATTAAAAGAAGTATTTCTTTCCTGTGAAACGTACAATTATCCAATGAGGTAAATTAATGGTAACGACGCTCTAAATTAGTCTACGGTTTCATTTGGAAAACCAAGACATGAGAAAATCATATTAAGATAAAATAGTAAAGCGAAATAGGGAAGAGAAAAAGTAAAAAAAAACGTTGAGTGTTCATGATGGTTTGGGTGTTTTGTTTAATACGTAAATACTGCTATCAGTAAATTGCTGACCCAATTAACTGCCGGAACTACTTCAGAATATGCGAGAAGACACTCTCAAAAGTTTTGATAGGTATATATATATATAGGTTATATTTTGTCATGTCATTTCGCATGTGAAAATATGACCTTCTTTTGTACCGCCTATCTTGTGATCATACCGAAATAGTTAACAGTCATGATGATTACCTTGGATGCTTTATTTTCTTTCCTCATTGAAACAAAGACACGTCTTTGTTTCAATGAAATGGTTCCCTTCGTTCTTTGTCTTGGTAAATGCAGTCGTTTTATAATGACTCTTGAACCTCCTAATAGTTTAGCTCTGTAACCTACAACTAATTTATCAATTTTTTAAAAATATATATCAGTTTACAGCTGAAAGGGAAATAGCGCGTTTTTAACACAAATGAAAACGTTTGAATCATTTTTAAGCTATTCGAGATCATAAAAGTCCACAAAAGATTCATCTACTACTATGCGTCACCTGGATGAGTCACGGAAGCTGCATCATTTGAATTTTCGAAAGTTTTGGTGAACAAATTATTCTCCGGCAACAAATAAGTGGATTTCTATCTGTGAGAAACTTAGTTATCGAAAAGAATATACCACCGTCCTCTCTTATTTTGAGTAATGTATCATTCTGTGCCATTGCTTTTTTTCTTAAATTCTACAAAACAAACGTCTTCTTTCCAATTAATCCAGTTTTTGCCTTTCTCGTATTTTTCCTGAACATCCTGGCAGGCCACAACGATTTTTGTTTAAATGCTGTAAACTTCAAATATATTAGTTCAACAAAAACAAAGAAGAAAAGAGTAAATATTAAATAAATGTAAGATACAATTGAGCATAGCAAATATACATAAGAATAAGTTTGTGAAATCAATTTTAACAGAATTTGTTGATATAAATTAACACAATTTGTAGTTCTTTACAATAATGAAAATTAACGGTCCAAACGTTGGTATAATTTGTGACTATACTGCGATTCACCTGTGAGAAGAAATAAATTAATTCTGTAGAATACATTAGCATGCTCGTAGTTACCGCTATTCTTGTACAATGACCTGAGTCCTCAAGTTCTTTCAGGTGTAATCAAAGAAAATATGTGCAAATATGAAGAAACAAAGATATTTACGACTGAAAAACTGTTAAAATTCGACATCCTGCCATGCCCTGGTTTTGTTTTTTTACATTCCCCGATAAGCGTATATCACCACAAAGTTCATAAAACATTCATGACACCTGCTAATGTGAACATTTACCGTACCATCGAAAAAGAACATAAAAGTCGAAGAAGATTTAATTAATTCTGCAGGCGAATCTGGGTTTCCTAGAAACTGTTGAAAGTGCTGTTTAGCTGTTCCGTCCTTCGTCTTATATGCACACGTCGATTTTGATTTATTTGTATGGATGTGTCTGTGTGTGTGTGTGTTTCTCTATCATTTTCTTTTCTTCACGAGGGCGGGAGGGGAGGGGGAATGATGATAGGGTGATGGAGGAAAGCAGAGAGCTGCTTATAACAGCTGCCATGAGGAAAGGGGAGTAATGGCAAATTATCCAGTATTGTATGAATAATACCCGGTATTAATCATGACCTAATGTGCGTGTTCAGACGTTCTATGAGGCACAGTAAGGTACAGTTCATTGTGACCGTTTTCGTACCACCTCAGCAGTTCCTTCATATTTTGGCCTTCTGAGAAATGCGTCTTCTTTTGAGGTCCAGCGATGATCATGGGCCTTCTTTTGAGGTCCAGTAATCATGTATACCGTCTTTTGAATCCCAGTTATTATAACTAAGCCCAAGTTCTTTTGAGGTTCAAATATCACGTGCCTTCGTTTGAGGTCCAGTGATCCCGATTTGCCTTCTTTGAAGATCCAGTAATTTGCTTATGTCTCATTTGACGTCATTGCACGATTCCTTGTGAGGTAGCAGAGGCGGTATAAAGTCTCCATTCGGTACACAATATCGTTGTTTATCATAGGCTGCCGGACAGGTGAAACAGTGCAAAATTCAGCTTGGACTCCAACCATACAAACCACCCTCTTTTACAATGCCCCCGATGCTTTTGAATTTTCGTCTTGAATTTGCGTATATCGGCTATCATTCAAGCGACCCAGTTTACCTTGCGCATTTTATGAACACAGTTTTATGGGGTAGCCTCGACCCTGGTTTTACCCGAAATGGATTGCCTAGTGTGCCTTCAACGATTGTTTCACAGACTGTAAGCCTACCCTGATGTACTACTGTACTGCTTCACTGTAGGACTATATCTGCCACCAAAGTATGATCGGGTGCCGACGTCACTGAGTCCCTTGTATACTGTATTAAAATGTAACAGCCTACCACTTTTGTAAAAATCAATCTGGTTCCTGGAACCATTCAGGACCGGTTTAATTTCTTAAATGTATGTGCGTGTCTGTGGTTGGGGAGGGGGGGGGGGTGTCGATTACGAGAGTTAGAATTTTCGATGTCGGAGTCGCATTGTTGTTCATGTTTCAGACTTCCGGTAGACTATAGGATCATCTTCTTACATTTTTTGTTGTTGTATCGTTTTATATTCAGATGGAGAATTAGGGGAGGAGGACGAATTTAACTTTTGTTATAATATTATACCGTGTTTGTTGCATAATTTATCCCTCGCCACTCAACTAACTACCGAATCAAGAGAAGTGGATTGAACTCCATATTTTTTCTTCTTTCTCCTTCTTTTCTTCTTGTTCTTCTTCTTGTTTTTTTTTCTTTTCTTTTTCTTTCCTTGTACCTTGCTTGTTGCTTTCTTTCACCTCTAAACTGATAAAAGATCTTGTGCGACTGATAGACAAACGCTGAATTCCTGCATTATCATATGTGATCAGTGTGGCTGCCCTCGTGACCCACTGAGTTGCGTGACGGTGCTTTGTAAGGGGAATTCCCACACCAGATCAGACCACGTACACCATTCCTGTGAATGATAAACTTTGCGCGAACTTTGGTATCTAAATCGGGTTCAACAGACAAACTGCAAACTGTTCTGTTTACCACTTTTCAAAGGTAACGACGAACGAAGGTTATTGCAATAAACCATGGGGTTATATTGGGATGTGTGAGATCATGTTAGCTTAGCTTGCACACCGAACGAATTGACGAGAATACAGTTTAATAACATAGTAGCACCGTTGGGCAAAAGAGACCTCTGTTTCCAACATTTGCCGTAACCTATACAATATATACGGGGCACCAGAATTTGCTGTTTGATATATGACTGCAGTTTTGCTGGAAATAGGAGAAATTGCAACCGTATAATCCTCTGGGGTAATCCGATCATGGGAAAAACTATATGCTCAAACGTTGAACGGTCTGCATCTTCGGACATCTAAGCTTTAACATTATTGTTGCACCCAGTGGTTACGGACTATGGCGTTATCTTTAGTACTAGTTCTACTACGTAAATCAGATAAGCAGCTTAACTCGGTGGGGGGGGGGGCTTGGGGGAGGGGGTGCATAGGACTATTTCATTATGTTGTTACTACAGTTACCCATGACAGTCGATGGCAAGACAGTGCCGGACGCATTTTTTTTTTATGGGATCCCCAGGGAACTGCGCATAAGCAGTTTTGTCCTCGGCAACTTCAGAATGCTATGGCGGACATTATTTGATGTATGAGAGATGTAAAGTTATCTTGTTAGAAGAACTTGCTATCTCGACGAAATTTTGCAAATTGTCGGGTTACCGATTTACGCTAAATCGGCATTTCGGAAAGAAATTGCAAATTGTCGAGATACCGAGTTTCAAAGATTTCCAGTTAGCGTAAGTCGGTAACTAACACCTATCATGTCATGTCATACGATTCTACTATATTGCTGCAGAAGACCGCTAGCAAAACGCCGTCCTAAGCCCTCGCTGGTAATTAGCATAGGGCCGGGCGAAGGGGACGTACCCCCCCCCCAAGATCTTTTGCCCACGGTGCCCCTCAACTGAGATTTGGAATTTTCACAAAATTATTTATCTCTTGTAGTCAGAGAATTCACTTTAAATGATGATTTTATACATCACAAATAGCGTAACAACCAGGAGCTTCAGGTGGCTCTCCCTGGACCCCCCCCCCCTCACAAGGACTTAAAGAAACTAGAAAAGTTTAAGTTGTAAAGCTTTAATTAAAGACCTTTGTATAGTCTATAGAACTACTTACCTCGGCTTCAAGTGATGACTTTTATACATCACAAATACCAGGACTTCGCCCTTGGACCCTACCAGGAGCCCATGGACCCTCCCTTCGTAAGTTTCTCTCATCGGTGGAGCCGCCGAATAGTGACAGGTACTGACCCTGCAAAATCACATTGTTCCCCCCCCCCCAGAAAAAAAGAAGAGAAAAGAATACTGAAAAATCCACCCCATTGGTAATAATGTAGACATATGACTCTCAGTCACTCTACTTCCGTGATGCGAATACAGAGAGATTAGAGTAAGCGAAACGAATAATAATAATAATGGTAATAATAATAGTAATAATAATAATAATGATAATAATAATAATGGTAATAATAATAAGAATAATAATAATAATAATGAAGAATCAGCCATCCTCTATGGGAATGCACACCTAACTGGTAGTACAGAATTCTTCACGTCTGGATACCCGTTGAGCACAATCCCCTTGCCACGGTCTTTGTATGGAGCATATGAACAGTGTGCAAAAAAAAAAAGCGCCATAGTACAACGAACAGCAACTATCACAGCCAATGTCTGATCGTGTTCTAACTCTCCTGGGCTGCATCTTCTGCAGTGCTCGGTCGGAGGTACAGCATAGGTCACACATTTACCCAGTTCTCATGGCACGCTAGGCGCGACACGGTACGTTGGGATAAAAATGTCGTCCAGCAACAGTTTTGCTTTCACATTAAAAACGACTTCATCTTTAATCGCTCTGCGATTTTTTTCATTGTTTTGCTAATGATGTGATTTTACGTGATGCAATGATTGGTCACAAGAAAACAATTATCGCGATAAGTTTAATCGCGCCGCGTCGCATCGTATCCCATCGTATCGCGCCTAGCAAAAATGTCTCCTATAAAGAACGTGCACATGTCTAGAGGCAAATTCGGCCGATATTGCATTTTATCACCACGGAAATCGTCTCTGTTTAGTTAGTTCTAAAGTCTGTCGCTGTTACGGTTGTACCAATTGATACAGACAAAAACGCGCGTGAGAGAACTATTGTGGAACTTACGAAGTTTTTCAGATTATCCGCTTGTATCTCCTTAATTTTAGTAGTATGGACCAATATTTTCATATGTAGCCTATACATCTCTGTGTGTGTGTGGTTGTGTGTGTGTGCGTGCCCTTGTTTTCGGGTGGGATCGAAGAGCGAAACAATAGATTTTAGGTCCTCTGTAGAAAATTCAATAGATTTCTCCTGTCCTCTCAAGACAGTCTATTGTCAGGGTTAGGGTTGAGGAAGAAAAACAAAACAAAGCACAATGAGGTCCTCGGAATGAATGGAAAACAAAGTTGCATCTGTGTGCGTGTGTATATGTATGCAGCGCACAGCCGTCGGGAGGAAATACACCAGATGGGGCTATTAGGTAAAATTTAAGGAAGCTTCGCATACCAAATACAGTGTTTAATGGTTCCCCAATAACTTATATATGGATATGTATTCTCAGCTATATTGGTTTTTACAGGAATTACATATTTGTGAACAGGAATCGTTTGTCCTTCCGGAGAACTGCAGATCGAGCGAATACAAACCGCCAGTTTTCACGTAGTGCTGTATGTCTGTGAATCTGTCCCGTTATGTACATTGCTTTCAATCTAGGACCGCACGGTGTGACTTTGTCGGGGACAGTTACAGAGATAAAAGATAAGACAGAGTTTCTGCGAATCGGTTTCGCAACTCTTCGCTGATAAGTGGTGTATTTGAATACAATAAATAAAAAGGAAATTTTTTCACCTTGTAGGTCCCATATATGAAACAGTGACGAAATTACCAACATACAGTATGTCCATGCGACCAACCGTTGTTATCTACTTTAATGATTAGGTCAGCTTATGTTCCGTTGTAAGGACACTCCTGCATTATAGAGACATGATGTCAAATCGACCTCCACCCATTGTGGGTGGGGGTGGGGAGATGCATGGATATAACAACATAAATGTGTACAATGCTGAGTTCGAATTAGCACATTTTGAGTGTCACCCGACTCCAGATAACCTTCGAAGCAGGGGTTGGTATCTTCCTTCATGGAATTACGAATACAGTCCTGTACTAGCTCGTGCATGCAGTAGTATACACGTCCGATGTGGGCAGTGTTCTGCAAAATATAATAACTCCAAAAGGTTCAAGTCACTCTTTTTTTTAAATTGATCGTGGAAATCATGTGGAAATTTTTACTGTTCGAAATTGGGAGAGTAAACGAGGTGAAAAGGTTTGAATCATGTCACGTGAAGAAATCTTATTGCTATTCCTCTGACGAAAACAGGTTGCAACGCGAGGACGCCAATGGGCAGGATAACGAAAAATAATCCTTATAAATCTACGGAAGCTATACGATTGTAAACATGCATGAATCAACAGATGTGTGGGTGTAACTTCGTAACATTTTAAGACGCCAATCAATCAACAATACCTATGCTAGGACGATTACGCATGCGTGGCAGTTTCAGATAGAATCAACACTATAGGTTTCGTTTATTGGTGCTGTAGGTCCTATTTCAAAATACCATCTGCACCCTGGCAATTAAGGTTCATGTCTGATCTGGAGGGTCTAAAAGACCTAAAATGCCTGTAAAGAATAAAACTGAACTGATGCCCGTGATAGGCGACTACTCCGGCGTAGTTTCTATAACCTTTCAACAACAAAACATCAACGATATAAACAATAAATGGTAGCTTCAGGCAGTTTCCTCCATACCCTATGCGATATGTATTAAATTCGCACAGTATTTGGAGTTAAAGTTCAAGATTACTGTGGGAGCCCTGTAGTTATAATAGTAAATGTACGTAAACACTTTCGCGTCAGTACATGAAGGTTAGGGCGTTCTAATATAGGATGGTATTAAAGGCCAGCAGGGTAATGCTCTGACTGCTTTCGTAACACCGTTATATACGTTAAAAACGGTACAAACCAACACCTGCTGAGAAGGATATATAGTTACTGTAGTTGTGAGAAGGGATTCGATTACGCCAGCAATGAAAAATGGTTTAGGTCTTATTATAGGTATAGTTTAAAGTCCTACTCCTCTAATCAGTCCACAACTCTCTTCAGTTCACGTGTTACCTATGGTCAAACGATTGGCCTACGTTACGATATATTTCTGAGAAAATTGAAGTTGAATATGCATGGTTAAACAACAGTCTCACTCGAGTTCCTGTAGAACTAACCATGCAAACCTATGTTGGTGATTAGGCTAGTAATAAAAGGGGAATCCGCAATCCCGTGCACCCTTCGCCATGTAAATATCGTAAAAAGGTGCTCCCTACGTGGAGAAGATCAATGGGTCCCCCATAGTGGATCAATGAAGCTCTTCACCTAATACTTTGTCCGTGTTCCCAAAGTTCCGATCCTCCGCGCGGCTGTCGGGTTGGCAAATGAGTGCTTCTTAATTGTACATCCAACCCTCCTACATATACGTTTGACACCAACCCTCAGAAAAAGAAAAAAAACGAAGGCCTCGTTTAGTACTAGGCATAAATCATACAGAGCAAGCCAAGTTTTTGACGCTATAAATAGGACTTCGAGAACGGGGTCTGACGAGCAATGCGTACTAATTATCCCCCTTAATGTGACCCACTGAACATACTATGATTGGGCAAAGCGTTTTCAATGTAAAGGCCTCCCGCACGGAGGGGGGGGGGGCGGGGGTAGGGGTGCATTCAAAGATGATACGGTGCACTAGGATATCAATAACGTGACCGATTCTAAGACCAACTGGAAAAAGTTTTGAATAAGCAAGGATCTCTGGCCCTTAACCAAGGCGCGAAGAGGCATTTGGGGACCAGCACACCTAATCCTTGGCCTGACCACCTGTTTTCCGGGCATATTTAGTGGAACATTATCATGTCCCATCCAACCTTACTTAGATTCCTCTTCTCTTGAGCTTGATTTGGCCCCACTTGCCTGCAAGTCTGGTTATGGGCCTGACTTATCTTCTGATGTATCGGCGGTAAAGCATATTCTCCCCCGGAAAGTTTCAACAATCGATGCGGTTCTAATATGTTTCAGAGATATAGGCACACTCTCAGTAGAGCAGTTTTGCACTTGCATAGTCAGAAAGCCGTATTCACATTTTTTAATTGGTGCATATCCTTTAACTTTCCTTAAAATGGAGTAAATATTTTATTTTTCACTTTAAATTTCATTTTAAGTGTATTGAATTTTAGTTTCACACATTTTCAAGTCAGCATTACATATCAGCATTCAAAATCCATGAAATGATTCGTGTTATTGCACAGGGTATACATGCTCCTGCAGATACAGTATTTGACTCTTAATGGGCTACATTGCATTTGCATATCTCGCACCCATTCACGATCACTTTAAATCTATTAGACCTACATGGCTTATCACGAACCGTATATGATCTCAAAACAACTTTAATGCTTTGTCTGATTCGAGATTTTACGAAGTCGTACAAAGTTCAGTTAATTGTAAATTGGCCACGATTAAACTATTGACCGTGTGTTTCTTAATTAAGTGATACCGTAATGAGGGCATCTCTCCCTGTAATACGATCGGTTAAAAGAAACAACCGTATAGATTTGCTAACAAAACAGAGTATTAATTACTTCAGGGAGTTCACGTAGGTGTTATATTACCCATACGGCGTTCCTTGCAATTTACGACTGGAGTATAAGTTTACATATCGAAGTGTTCTGTGAACAGTCACCCAATGAACGTCACTTGTTCCGCTTTGGCAATAAGACCGAATGTGTGCATGTAAGCAATTTATTCTACCAAAATAAGAAGTTATTTTGCGACATTTTACGACAAAATTTTCATGAACTTATTTTTAACAAGGTCATTTCATATACATTACACTTTAAGCGTAAGTTGAAATCGACCTTGCAAAGTTCAAGTACATAGTGAAGTTATCTCGGGAAGGGGTAATGGGGAGGGAGTGTAAGGGGATGAGGAGCCAGGTGACAGGGAAAACAAACTGAAGCTGAGTCGAAGGACCATTGATCGAATATCAAATTCGGATTAGTCAGGTTAAGTTGTGGCCGCACTGAAGGGGAGGGAGGGAAGGGAAATTGATGTGACTGGCGAAGTTTTGCATTTCGAATAGGGTTGACTCTACAAGAAAGGAACTTCAGAAAGACCATTTTCGAAAGGTCATTAAGAAACGTTTCTTCATAAAATGCCCACGCGTTCTTAAGTCTTACACGATAAACAAAATTAAAATTCATGTACGATTTATTGTAACAATATGTCACATCTGGTGCAGTTATGCAATCAAACTTAAGGAAAGTTTATTGCAAGCCCCAATTACGCACATAACTCATCATGCGTTTTCAGTAGGACATATGTATTGCCTAAAACAGAGGTGGTCAGCCTTTTTCAATCAGGGGACCACACTACAACCTTTGATTAATAGGCAGCTTTGGCTAGTGATATGGATAGAAGTAAGCGTTTACCGATAGCCTATTCGTTATTAGAAGCCTTTATATGGACTGATTTTTTACTCTTTTTTTTTCTTATTCTCTTTATTTTTGTCCAAAGTGGCCCTCTCCGAAGATTGTATTTGGCCCGTGGATTTGTTGTCAGTAACATGACACCTAAAATGATCAGAAATGACTAGTTAACATTTTTTTAGTTGACTTATTTATTGTTTACCCAGGCCTAGGTATACTTAATTCATACATTGGTAGTATATTTTGTATTATTGCCATGTTATAATCACATTCCTTGCAATGGAAATGTACATTTACGTTCAGGTATGAAGCAACTCCACGAACCCCCCCCCCCCCCGCCTCCTAAACATTCAACCTTTATTCATAACAAACAGCAGGGATCCCCATTCTCCATTACATTAACAGTTCAGAAACGCCCTTATCAGAAGGCATGAACCCCATCCCCCCGCTTCTCCCTTACGCCAAATCAATGTCCTTAATTGCATTCAGCATGAACCCCTTCCCCTTACGACCAACCAATGTCCGTAACAACTTGAAGTAGCAAACACCTGAGCGGTTTCCATAAACGGCAGCGTGAATGCCCTCCTTCCCCCCTAACACTTAACCCAGTGTCCTTTACAGGCAGCATGACCCCCACCCCATAGCGTGCAATCATCCATCCCAAACTTTCACCAGTAAGAAGTTTTCAGAACCACCAGCTCGGGCGTAAGAAGGCACGGGATGTGATAGGTCAGCATTGAGTGTTGAACTAATCACCGTTCGGTAGGGGGGGGGGGTGAGGAGGGGGGACTCAAGATATTCTCGTAAAATACTTGGTCTCATTCTCCGTCTCTTATCGTTCTTTGTTGTATTTTTCTTTGTTTATTCTGGGTCTGTCTTTATCACTCCCCTACATCATACCCCTCTGCCGGATTAACTCCTACGCTAGACCGCCCCTCATGATTACTAGCAGCCCATGTGATTAATTGCCAAATTAATTGCCAGACCATCAGGACAAAACAATATTATTGCACGCTAAACAACAGAGAGAAAGTAGAACACAGAAAACTTGTCAACAACCTTACCGTATACTCTATTTATACTGTTTCATATGATACTGGCGTAACCATCCCACACGATTTGTGTGTTTGTGATTCGAAGCCAAAGCGTGATGCTATGTTATGTTATGATAGGATAGGATAGGTAAATAACGTGTGTAGGATAGGATAGGTAAATAACGTGTGTAGGATAGGATAGGTAAATAACGTGTGTAGGATAGGATAGGTAAATAACGTGTGTTTAATTTCGTCGTTTTTACATCTGCGGTTTATGTAGCCTAGATCATCCACGGATCATCCCACGCTTCTTATAACAGCTCTGGTGATATAGAGATACACCGATTAGTTCAACTTCCGGCACGTGACGGTATTTCCGATTCACCTCATTACAACTTCAGTTGTTCCCATCATGCTGACGTCTCCTCGACCGAACTTCATTCATCTCAATCTGGCTGATCGACTTTATCGTCTTTATGTTTTGTTTGCACTGCAGTTTACCAAAACAAATAGCGGCATCATTTTAATAAAGGTCATCTTGTAAAATTCTTCTCGCGGAAAATTTCTTCTCTTCTCGCGTGTAATTTCGGTTTGCGTCAAGTTATCGACAGCCATATCACGTAATGGACAGGTGCGGTCTAGTTCGCCCCTGCCCCCCCCCCCCAAGTGATTTATATAAAGTATCAATAATAACATATAGGCTCTAAGAGTGTCATTCCCTGCAATCTGGGGGGCCTTTTGGCACAACGTTTCTTGCTGAGATACATGCAAACTTATGGTGGCATTTTTTTTTGACATGTTGAAACATGAATTCCCCTTCCCCCCAAAAAAAAAATAAAACCGATAATGGCCCTAGAACGTCTGACTATGGAGCATATATTACAAGTGTTAGTTTAACTCCATATTAAAAGCTAAGATCCAATTTCTGGCATTTTGGTCCAACCCAGGACATGACTATCCTTAAGGACGCCTCTGAAACGATTTAAAAAACGATTTAAAAATTACGTCGTTTGTATTGCCCCTTTTAAAGGGTATGAGTTACTTATAGGCCTCATTGCGTTTCCGACTGGTTACAAACGAGTTACAAGTACACAACAAGTGGTCTGACGTCATGGATTAAACGGCAATCCATGTCCTACGTGCACTAGTGAAATGTGAAATTGCTTTTGTCGCTCGTTATCGTAAATTTTAAGTATGGATATTTCCCCTACTAACCCCCCCCCCCCGCCCTCCCGCTACATTTGAAAAGGAAATCCATCATTAATGTCATCCATGATTATTATTAAACTGGACAACGTACTGCCCGGTCAAGTTACCTGGGTATGCAATGACAGAGCTGTTACATTTTTTTCTTGTATCGTTTGTTTTCAAGTTATATAGTAATTACTAACACTACAACTAATGTAGTAATTATCCCGTTACAATTTAATTAATTAATTAACTAATGATCAAAGTTTTCACACTGGCAAAGACAAACCACGTTTGTTTCTCAATATGCATTCGGACGGTTTGATGCTAGCCGGCTGACTCCACTGAGTGCGGGTTGCTGTGGTATGACGTCAAATACACATACCCTCTACTGTAGTGAATCGAAAGCCAAGGTCATTACTTTCATTCCTCCATTTTGAATGTGCAGGAGTATGTTCATGTCTGTACCGTGCTCCTGATACCTGCACCACGACGGTGGCACAAAATGTTAGCACGAATCAATTCTTCGTTTATATAAAAGAAGGTTAGGCGTTGGCCAATCACAATGATGCTTCAATAAAGGACACCTTTGTTTTGATCTGACAACATAAATATCCTATTGAATATCTGTGAAGAAGGTAACAATATCTTATACAGTACTAACATTCTGTGCCATCCTCACACTCCCTGTTTTTCAGAGTACTTACCGTGCTTGCATCACATGACCACACAGCGTGGCCAGAGTATTAAGAGGCGGCGCTATATAGTGTGCAGCCACTTATACGTTGACACAAGTATATTGTGGAGTGAACTGTTGATCCAGTGATTTTATCGAAAAAAAAAAATGTCTGCAAATAGTGCAAGACTTGTGAAAGTTGTTTTGGTCGTTTATCAAATCAATTTCGAGGACCACAATCTGATCGCCAGCTTTACCGATAAGCTCGAGCTCCACCCACTTTTCTCTGTGCCAGTCTGGTTTCTTCAAAGTTTGACTAGTCAACCCTGTGTGAGAAATACCCTCCAAATAGAATCCCCGTGTATCCAGGGAGTGGTGTATCCTACTACGCTCAGTTGCATGTCCATGGAAAATATCAACATGGATTTCTTTGTTGAAAATTTTTCTTTTTTCTCATGATCAACCAATAGCAATCCCCCGAGGTCTCATATACCTCCTTCTAGCTACTTTTCCTCTTACCCTTTTTTTTTTCACCCTTCACCTTCCCTACCCATTGGCAATGCCGTCGGCACAGACAATCATCTGCTTATCATGAATCTCATGTGAATTTCTTTTTTAAATTTAATGTATTGAACATGTATGTAACAAACAAATGTTCACGCGAAGAACGGTTGCTGAAGGGAAAATACAGTCACCCCAAACTGAGTCAGTATACCCCCCGCCCCCATGCTGATTCACGAATGGCCCTTTTTCATCATGTGATATCATTTTATTGCTTTTCACCAACATCATGAAAAATGTTTGTAGGAGATATGAGAAGAGAATTGCAAGATTTTGATGAATTTTTCAAAATTAAGTAGGGACGTACAGCTTATTCCCTCAAACATCGACAGCAAAGGAAAACTTGCCATTCCTCTTTACGTTTTCTACCAGGTGGCAATCCTAGAGATAACCCTATTATACCGAACAAGGCGACTTACAAAGTGTGCAGATAAGTCCCGCACCAATTTTTCTTAACTTCCTTTTGACATGCATCAAATACTCGACAATTGACGTGGATGTGCAAAAAAGTCACTCAGTTCAAACCTAAAAATAGGCATGTCATAATCGTTGGCCAATGAGATATACCTTATGAATAATGCATAGCCCAGATCTTAACCAATCGAAAGCGAGTAAGTACGATAATCGACTCAGGTCATGCTGTGGGGTTTATTCTGCTGGTATAAACAAATTACACGGTAACTCCATTACCTCAGCAAACACTTTACAACGCGCATAGAGTACGGACCGTGCTTGAGCCGTGACTAAGTCGCTGTGTGGAGTCAGAGGAAAAGCCCGAAAACTGAATCAAAATTTTAAGTAAGTTTTTTTGTTTCGGTTTTGTCCCATCAGCAATACAGATTTGTCACAGTTTTGAAGTAGTTTCATGAGCATGCTCTCATCGCCGTAGATTGCTTTTTATATTTTTCAGGCGATTGATAAACGTTTTGATCTGATTCCGCTGGTGTATTTACAAGCTTCTGAAAGGTTAAACCTGGGGGTGTGGGGGTGGAGGCGTGTTGAGTGGGACGGGGGGTTAAGTAAGGAAGTGAAAAGTGGTTGCATACCCAGATTTGTACTAATGCGTATTGGGTCAGTGAATGTTTTTTTTTTTCAACTTCTTTTATGTTATTGTTTTTATTTCGTCTTCACAACGGCTTTGAATATACCAATACAATAGATACACATACACCATCTTCTGTATTTCATGGTCTACATCTTAAAGTGTAAACCGAGGAGACCTCTCAACATTTATACTTCGTAAACTTGGGGGGGGGGGGCTGTCTGTGCCCGTCATTTTACATTCTCGGAAATACTGACACAGATTGATTCCTCTTACGTTAATGCAAAATGACGCCGGGTAACATCTTGTACGCACATACTTAAAACTAATTTCAAACCGCAACCACACAGTAGAGCTTGTAATCTCGTTCCGGATATTGGTCAGTTAGTAATTGTTCTGGTTGGTGGTAGAATCATGGAGCTACTGGTGTAATCTTTGGGAAGCAGAACGGTGTAGTACTTTCGAGTTTTCTCGGAAAGCTCTTTTCCTTTCGAGTACAGGAAGCCGCATCATACGAGTTTGCAGGCTGGATCTAATATCAATTCCTGTGAATACTTCAGCTGTCATAAATTAATTGAAGTGCTCTTAATCTGAGAGCTAGGAGTGTGTTTGTGTGTGTGTGGGGGGGGGGGGGAGGTAGGGGTAATTAGTTAGTCTTCAAAATGAGTTATATGTCGAGTTATGTATGTGAGGTCAAGGGGGGTGGGTTTTGGTTAGATGTTAAATCGCAAATTTAGGAGCTTGACGATGGATGCCGTATGTCATGGGTGGCGGCTTTCTTGAGGTGGGGTTTTGTCAGACCAGAGTGGTGGAGGTTTTAGGTTCAGATAGAAAATTTTCGGTGTGGATTTGATGATTATGCACCATCTTGTAGTCATGTACCTTGGATACCGTTTTCCATTCCCTGTCCAGTTCCCATTCAGTGCCCCGATTTTTCAACCTGACCAACCAATTCCCAAACCAACCAACCTTCCCCTCCTCCTCCAAAAAAAGGGGGGTCACCTCTTACGAACATCGACTGATGTTGTACGCTATCTCCAAGTACAAGATAAAAACTGCATTACCACACTTACACTACAATAATGATACCCCCAATTCAGGCTGCAAAGTCATCTCGTAGCGATACCGTAGTAGGCTGAGTCATTGGAGGCCTTTTGTTGTGGGTTTCTTCCCCCTTTTTTCATAAAATCAATTCACAGCATCTCGAATTTGTTACCCGTAAGAGAACCAACTCAGCACAATCAACGTGACAGCATTTCTCATAACTCTACCAATCTAGTTTGGTTTCGCCTATTGTTAACCCTTCTGTTGTTTGTGCTATGGTTCACTGTTCTCTTTTGTTCGCGACCAATTGGGACACCCTTATTTTACCTTCGACAATATAACTGTGGCTCACAATTTGCACAACAGAACCACGACCAAACAAATGTACTCATTATTATTTTATTTTCTCCTTTTTTTTTCTAGTAGTCTTTAACTTGCAGTAAATTTTATTTATCTTTAACTTATGCCTTCGATACCGGATCTACCATTACACTTACAATGAACTCACTGTTTTCGATTGGAATTTGTTGAGTGTGTGTGTGTGTTTGCATTGTTTAAACTGACTATGCAGCGTTGCAAAGTTCAGGAATCGAAGTGCCCGATGAAAGCACTATTAATACCTTTCCGTTCAAGTGTATGCAGTACTAGTATCTACTACGTTTACGAAATGGTGCAGAATACAAAATCCAAGGTTATTAAAAGATAATGGGCACTAGTGAAACCCCATTGTTCAAAGTTCCCGAAGACCTTGAGTGGGATTTGCTTTGCAATTTTTTAAGGCCCCACAAAGATACATGTTGGTCAATTTTCAAAAAGAATTTGATACCAAGTTGAGAACATATAGTACATATTTCTTTGTTTCCTTTGAAATGTCTTATGCATAATCATAGAAGAGAAAGTCATAATTCCTGAATTTGTTCCCAGAATATACTTCAGTATTATTCACTTCAGCAGGACTGCTCTCTACAGCTTCTGCACTTGAACTAATTCAGCTGGCTTAAATTGCCCAATCCAGCAAGTCATCCCATCCTAGGAGTGTTGATGATAAAATCACGATTAATATGAAGTGCAACATCGAAAATGTGTTATAACGAAAAATCCCCATGAGCCCCCCCTTCCCTCTGTCTCCCCCTTTTTTTTTGTTGGAAAAATCTCATGAATGTTGCAACCAATGTCTTAATCTTTTCTGTGCAGGTGCACCAACTTCGACATCAAATACTACCAACATGTTGCTGGGCGTCGATGATATGGCTATGCTGAGTGAGGATCAAGTCAGTCTCTTGAGACAGGTAAGATTCCCCTCACCCCTCCTTAACCCCCCCCCCCCCCCACCGCATCGCTCGCACCAGTGAACCCACTCTTTACCTGTCCTTATCTAGTCTTCCATAAACTTATCAGTCATGTCATTTGTGCCCTCAACTGGACAGGAAACAAATCGTGAACGTGCCCCTCAAAAAAAAAGAAGAACTCAAAAAAAAAAAAAGGAATTGTGATCCGCAGTTTTTTCCAACAACCCTTTATTACCACCTGTTTAAAAAAGAAAGACCTTAAAACATATTGCACCAGACGTGACAATATCAATACTCACAATAGAACGTAAGTCACCTGTACGGCTTGTACGTAACTAACAGTTGTGAAGCTTCTTCATACACGATAACCTTCACAACCGCAATTTTGCAATCTATGTTGCACTTGGCACACGTGAGCTTCCGCTAGGCGCAACAACGTCACAAGATATGAATAAACAATAGACTGAGGGGAATCCACCTTTCCGTTCCCACGCACGCATGCGAGGCCGATGACATAACTGGATTCCCTGTTCTATAAATAGACCTTTACGCGCTGTATAGAAACTATCAGTGATTCATAACCGCAAGCCAGTCGATAGCCAGCAGCTACAGGAGTAAACATTGATCGAACACAGTCAGTCTAGATAAGCATGGATATGGCTTCTTGTGCAATCAGAAGTAGACAGGTGCCTAATATTTTTTTTCATATTTACAATTGGTACTCTTCTCTTTTGGGGGGTTATTCTCTTGTACACTGTCAGTGCGTCGGTGCTTCTGTATACATGTATGTACGGAGACATTGTACACATGCACACCCAGGCCTATTCATAATTTTCTTACTTCATCGCTTGCTGTACACCTTACCCTTTCCATTCACATCTATTGTTGAACATTTAACACACGTTCTGTTTGGTGTGCAGTCAACTTGAATTTGATGTTGGTGCTTCAGGTTTTAGACCTGAGATGTTTTTAAATTCATTTTTTTTTCTTAGTTGTTTAACGTAGGCTATGTATCGATAATGTACACTACCAACTCTACACAATACGGTGATTTTTCTTTCTAGTGAACACTTTCATTTTCCAATTATTTTTACAATTCGTATATGTACGTGAGTCTCCATTTTTATTTATTTTTTTTTTGTGCTTTATTTTTCCTCTCTCTCCAGCTGGAGGAAGACAAAAGTCTTCTCTTCGATTTTGAGGTGTTTCAAGGTACCCCCGTGACGTCAGAATCCGAAATGAACATAATCAGTGGACCTAATCGGTCCCTACTCGCACAGCCGATGACTCCACCAGGCGGCAGTAACCCTGAGCACGACGGTATAATGTCCCCGGGATCGGACTTCCAGGCTCTGGAGAACTATTACCCTCCCAGCCAACCATCGCCTGCTTCCACGGTCGTCAGTGAACAAGAAATGATCGAAGCGTACGAACTCGTCATGGAAGAGGTCTTGACGACGATCATCAGAAGGCTCGGAATCTCTGCGGGTGAGTTGGTTGCCATAGCAACGTAGTTAATTCAAACGGATTCTCTAAGTGATAAAAATTTAATTTTACGGGGTAGAAGATTGAAATTTCAGAAAACTTTAGGAAACGTTTCTCTCCTGTTTTTTGTGTGTGTATGTGTGTGTGCGTGTGTGAAAAATCGTACCTAAGTAGCATGTTCTGTTTAGAAGTTATAATGATTGCATCACTTGAAGGTGTGTGACGATGTCATACCAGGCACACTGATTGAACATTCTTTGTAAATGTTCATAGTTTCGACTTGAAGGAACAGCAAAACAGTCCTATAAGTTGAGATAACTGTTCTCATATCTTCAGATCAATACACTATAAAGCCAATTTACTTTTCCACTGGTGTTAAATTATATGGTCTAAGAATAATTTCAAAGCGCAGTTAAGACATTTTGCGGTAGTTCGCCCGAGCTGTTTAACAGTCTGTAGCCTCGAAACAACCGGAGATCTTTCTCGGTCAAACCTACTCTGCCCCTCTCTCCGTTTTCCTCATCCTCATGAAAAACTTATTAAAAGAAAAAAAAAATCACCCTCCTCTTTTTCTCCTACCCCAGATCCATTGCAGTGGACCTGTGAGCACGTGCAAGCTTGGATTTCCCTCCTTCATCAAGAATACGGACGGCCGGAGGTGAACTTGTACCATTTTCAAGTCGATGGGGACACCCTCTGTCGCATGTCCCAAGAAGACTTGGAACAGAGGGCGCCAGGCAGTGGATATCTCCTTCATTCGAATCTTAACTGTCTCCTAAAAATGAGTAAGTCCCCCCCATTCCATTTTAAGTGTCCATTCATAGCACGGTGAACCCCCCCAAACAAACAACTTTTGGTGGTGGAGTTGGGGAAAATATCACCATAATTTCGTCCAAACACAAAAGGAAGCTGGTATGATACAACCGAAATAAATTTCGATCTAGTTACTGAAGCTCGTCAAAGCCGCTGTTGTTTTACTTTCATTGCTTGTGCACTCATTTCTACAATTGGTTTCAACTTTCGATTTAAATTTAGACCGATGGAACGAAAATAGCCATGCACGCGTTTTAAATATATGAACAGATGTAACTTCCAAAACTCCTCGAATAAATTGGCATACGTTCAATTTCGGTTTTGGCATTATTATGATAATTTACTTTTCATTTTAGTTTCAAAAAGGAAGTTGAACTTGGAGTTTTGGTTGTAAACTCAAGCGGTTGTATACCCTACGTCACTTCCGCTGCGTATTAACTGCGGAAGTATCACGTGCTGGTTTTATTATTATACCAGTATCGTGTCACAACCTTTAGCCCTAATCCCTCGTCGCTCTTCCGGCAATATGAGCTGCTTGTTTATTGAACAAGACTGGAATATCGTATCCTCTATTACTTCGGAAATGATTGAATTTTAATTCCAAGGTGATTTTGTACGTTATTCCATGAAAAAGTAGTTACGTCTTTTTAACAACTTTGTTACGGGTCAGTCGATAATTGCGCACACTATCCACAGTTACTACCATGTGTGAATAATGGTTCGTAACGATATGTATGTAAGTTGTATACTTATTTATTCTTTCTGTAACTTCCACCCACACAATATGGAGCAAAGTATTTTACGTCATTTGAGATACTTTTCTTTTTCATTATATTTGATGTTTTTTTTTTTTTTTTTAAAATTCCTAAACAGACCATATGGAAGATATTAAACCAGTTATCAGTCAGAGCCAACAACAGCAACATCAGCAACAGCAATATCAACCACAAACCATGGCTCCACATCCGATGGGTTACGACGCCAACATCATGTATGCCCCATTCTCGATGCCTCAGATGAGTCCACCTTCTCCCGCTATGCTCTCAGAGAAAGATTTGGGACCAAGTTCGGTTGGATCATCCGCCTCGTCTGACGAAGGTAAACAGACTTTGCGCAGTCTCTCGGTGTCTAAAATAAAAATCTGCTAAAAACGAAATGAATGTCTTGAACTTGATGGGGGGGGGGGGGGGGAAGTAATGTAGGAACGAAACACATCTTAAGACATTTATAGATAATATTTTAGATTGAGGCGACGTTTGCTAATCTAGCTTATTAATCTAGTTCGAAACAAAAAAAAAACTGAGAAAGAAAAAATAAAAGAAAGACGGAATTGATCAAATATTTATTTTGTCTAAATGTTGAAGTGAATGTTGGGAAATAGTCCACAGACTTCTGTCTTCATGTGTGTGTGCGCGCGTTAAGCTCTCAACTGAAAAAAAAAACAGTCGACTAGCCTATGGTTATAAAAATATATGTTGCAGATAACAAAAAAGAATTTTTTTCACGGAGATGAATTAAGTATAATTTATGATATTATCATGAATTGAATCATCGAAGGAGAAATGCTTTACCTGTATAATCTCTATTTTCCTTAATTTACAGACGAGCAATCCATGACGTCGCCTGTCCCTTCCCCCAGTGGGCCAAATACCTCCATGACCCCTCACCACACAGGGGCCATTCAACTGTGGCAGTTCTTGCAAGAGCTTCTCCTACAGCCAGACAGCTACAATTACTGCATCAGATTTCTGGACAGAACACAAGGTATGCTTTAAAACCTCCAAATGATTTAATTGTAATTGACAACGATCTCTGCGGAGGAGGCGATCGAGAAAAATCTTCTTCACCCCTGACATACACCCTCAAAGTGATCCGTTCTTCATACCAATTTGAATTATATCATCATATACTTGTAGAGGGTCCTTGACACGCCCTCTCCCTCTCTCAAAAGTATTAATGGACACCTCTAAGCTCTTCTTTAACTAATTGGTAAACTTAACATTAACAAAGAATGTTGCAAAAGATTCCATCCCCCGCCCCCTCCCTGTTCAGCAAAGTCCACTTAGCCATATTGTAAGTTTGTATTCCAGAAATGAAATGCCCCACCTTTCATTTCTGCCTGTATTTTTTACGCAATTCTTTTTTTTCTTCTTCCAGGGATTTTTAAAATCGAAGACTCGGTTGAGGTGGCTCGCCTCTGGGGTATGCGTAAAAATAGGCCGGCCATGAACTACGATAAGCTCAGCCGTTCCATTCGACAGTACTACAAGAAAGGCATCATGAAGAAAACGGAGATTTCCCAGAGGCTGGTCTACCAATTCGTCAAACCTTTTTAGGAGGGGAGTGTGTAGCAAGCTCACGAGTGAGGTGACGTGAAGGAGCTCCCAGTTTGGTATAATGGAGTCGATAAGTACCGTCGAGCTTTTTCTTTTTTTGATTTGTAATATTTGTACATATATGTGTTTGTTGAAAGTTGTCCTCATCGTTTGAACGTCTAATGTTAGGATCAAACCATGTGTGGAGACACATCAGTTCGTCGAGATCGAGAAACCATCTTTTTCTAAGTCGACAGGTGTCATCAGTAGGTCGTGTGTATCGTCTTGCCATTTAACATAGAAATTTGTTTTAAAAAAACAAAAACTGAATTTCTTCACAGGAATGAGAAAAGTCGCATATTTAAAATATGCAAACTGAAGATTTAAAAGGCAAAACCGCGTGATTGATCCAGTTCTTTTTTCAAATCGTTTGTTTTGTTTTATTGTACATACCTTTTCTTTTCTTTCTTTTTCTTCATACGTTTACTTTGTAAATAAAATATATTTTACGATTTCGAGATTTTCTTGTCTCGTAAAATGATTTTTTTGCACAACAAAAATTGTGTCAAAACGGACCTTTTGTTGCTTGGTCACCAACAACAAAATTAGAACCCATGGCAGTCTGCTATGTAATATCGTAAGTTCTATGAACCTACAAATATGGTCAAAGTCTAAACAACTTTACCATCTTTATGTTATTTCTTTCGTTATTTTTATTTCATTGTATATTTTCTTGTTACTGCATATCAACTTTTCTTTCGAATGAACATATTTATCTTTTTTTTTTCTTTTTCTTGCACTTTACTTTTAGACGGAATGTGATTATTGGGTGGATTTCCTTTTAAATTTGCACAGTATCTCTTACCCTGCTACTAGTCATTCCGATTAGTAATTTTAGGATGGAATTGTTACTCCTTTTTCTATTAAGGGCTAAACACTTTGGTAATGTAACCTTTATTTGTAACTAACTAACAATGGACCCAAACCCAAAATGTCCATGTTTTGGACTAAATATGGCGGTCATTTTTTTTTCTAAAAGTGACGGAGACATTATGGCAATCATCTTTGTCTGTATGTTGAGCCGTAAAAATTGACGTATAATGTGACGTCGAAAGTGACATTTTAATTCACCGTTTGTAAAATGTGTTTGTTTTGCTTTAAGTCAGAGTTCGTTCCTTAAAATATTAACTTATATTCAACAAGTCTTTCAGTTTGGAACCTTATTGTAAATATTATATACTCTGTTTCTTTATACCGCTTTGAGAATATTATTATGCATGTTGCAGGTTAACTGTAAATAACCTTTAAGAAAGTATAAGACAGAGAAAACGCGGAGAACAATGAACAAACTTGCTTTTTTTGAAAATAATGTTAGTAACGTCATCATGTTGACATTTCTTTTTCTTAAATAATTACTTGTTAAAATGTTTGTCTGAAGCAAATAAAATTAATAAAAATTATTCCATGTTCCTTTTTGGTTATCAATGATTCTTGTGTATATTCTTTTGTATATTATTTGTGTGTGTATGTAAACTTTCTTAAATAGGATATAGTTTCCTGACTGCCCTACCTTTTGATGATAGAAGGAGGACCTGTTCACATTTAAGTATTCCAAACGCCACTTCGGATAACAACGGATCCCTTTCGGTCCAAATTCATGACACAAGGTCCAAGGGATGACCTCTCGAGTCCTCGATTACGTAAGTCCCTTTTACAAAAAAAAAAAAAACCATACCTTTCCCTGTCAGCGTCCATGTCACCCAAATACTTTCTTTTCAAACCTTGCACAAGTAACGCCCTCCCCCCTTCGATCAGACCAGATAGAGATAATTACCTTGAATTGATATCAACGAATTTGCGAGGATTTTGGGAGGATGTAATCCCGTCAAAGTAAGTGCTAAGAATAAGTATTATTCAAGTTTCACATTCAAAAGCGATGAAAACAGTCAACAAGTTTGAATTTTTGACCTTGGCTTGCATCGCAAGTGTGTATATGACTTAGTAATGCGAATTCGTTCATGACTTACTGATGCGAAAAATGACGAATTTTCAAACACCAAATTGAATTAATTTTTTTATATACTTATTAATGTTCCTTTTGTATCACAATGTGGATCTTTGTACACATGTCATTTTGTGGAGGAAACTTGACAGGTCGGAAGAAAAGAGTGCATTTCACAGAACAACTCAGTGAGTCCCTTAAAGTTTCTCTCCCTGCCATGTAAAACCTGTGTTACATCTAACGATGCCAGACATAAGAGTATATCTACTGAGCTGAGATTTAATCAGCAGGCAAATGTCTCCAGATTACGCACACCGGTGGAGGTACAGTTGCTTGGGTGTCCCATGTCCCAGTTCGTGTGTATTATCTGTTCGAAAGATTCCACACTTCTGTTGAATAAATACTCAGGTTTACATGCCTGTGCCTTTCACGCCACTTCATCCAGTTGCGACAAACGCTGGCATTTTCGACCATTTCCTCAACTTTTGGAAAATTCGTCTATGAAAATTCGAAGTCCTCGAAGGAAATTACTATTCTAACAGCTCCCTCAGCTGGTCCTACCACGAATTGAAACAACACCCTGCCATAAAATAGCAAATTGCAGTGACATTGAGGGGCACATGTGCATGCTGCACCCTCCCTACTCCACGAGTCATTCTATACCCCCCCCCCCACATTAACGCTTTCCAGAATGTGCATGGGAAATGACAAGGTGAGAACGGGGTGGATCCCTCACCCCTCACTCTTGTTGAAAGTTTTTAGAATGAGATAAAAAATGGTGCAATTTACGAATAGTCTCTGCGTAGAATGGTAGGATGTATTTCAGTTTCACAAATTTTACGTATTGAAAACTGGATTGTCGACCAGCAATTACGTTACTTCCCGAGACTGGACATTTAACCTGACTAACCTCGGGTGTGTGTGTGGGGGGGGGGGGCATGCCTGCCATTTGTGCACCCATCTAGAGTGGAAGGTGGAATGTGTCGATGTTGGTTAGTAAATCTTCAAAATATTACACGCTTTTGTCAAATTGTCAGGTATTATATCGTTTGTCTCTTGGCCATATACCCACAGGACCATCACACTGGGTTGGCAGTATCCAACCACCTATACTTTGGTGGAGGGCTACAGTAAGTTCTCCCCCCCCCCCCCCACACACACACACACACACATACTCACAATATTGTCCCGAGTATATTAAAAACAGTAAAGAAAAAAGCCTAAGGAAAAGAACAAGGCACTTTTAGAGCTCAGTTTTACGGCTATGCTCAACATAAGTCCATTCCGGCAAAATCTACGTAGTGGGTGTGGGTGTGTACCGTTTTTATCCGTTTTACCGTAAGTCAGACCCTTCAGTCAGAGCTGGTGCATAAGTAACGTACTTCCGCTGTGCCAGCTAATGCTAGCCTTCTCCCAGTCTTCGCGAAATATTTTATTGATATAGCTGGGCTGAAGGTAGCATACCCTATGTAGAAGTTGGAGATCCATCAGCATTTTGTTCACCGTCGGTGAAAGACCCTATCAGGAACATCTGGGCAACTTTTTTGGTATTTCATCCTTTGAGATGGGTTCTTTTGTGGATTGAATATTGAAGAAGGCGAGTTGAGGTATACAAGGTGCGAAAATGGTGCCAATTGAAGCAATTATGAAAAAGTTACCCACTTTTAGGTGGCGGAGCAGCATCATTCGAGGCGATGTGTGATTTGCCCCAGTGACAAGGTCTGGTAACTTGGACGGCCTCTAGCAGAAAATCTAGCCACCTAAGGTACGAAAAATTGAAAAGGGCATGAATGGCTAATGTGTCAGCTTTAAAGAGTGGTAGCTTATATCTATTGAAAACTCCTACCAGGCTTTAGAGACGACATTACTTTTGCGATTTAGTGTGTAAGTCAATGTAGAAATTAATAGGGGTACACTACCTGAAGAGATGGTTTCTATGTTTGCAACATCACAGTCCATATTATCTTATCGTAGTTGCATAGATTTGGAGAAATCATTTATCCACGGCAATGTACATGAAGTGATCAACAAAATACGCACGTTGAGGTTGAGCACCTCACTGCTCTGGAGCGCAGTATTCATCCATCGCGATATCGCATGTACCTCACGCTGTGTTCATGTTTGTGTTCGATTACACCAGAAGGTAGTTCGTAACGGTTATGAGGCTATAGAAATAGTCAAGTGACGTCATCAGAAAAAGCACCCTGTGTGTGACGAACTTTGAATTGGTTCATTGGGTGGAGTTGGCAGAAGTCAATCAAAACAAAGGTAAGATACAAAATAAAATAAAACGAAGAAAAAGAAAAATGTACACGAGGTTAAGACCTTTACACTTATATGGCGCAGTTTGTGTTCGCTGGTATTTATAACAAACAATGTTTCATGACGCTTCCGAGGAGGGTAATATGTATGGCTTACTGACGTCATCACCTACGCACAGTTCAGTGTTAAAAAGAAACTACGAGGTTCCTCTATTGTCTCGGCTTCCAAATTTAAAAACACGCCACAATAAAGATAAGTTCCTATCGGTACCCACATCTCCCTGATTACCCCAGTGACGTGCCCATCCATCTTTCATAGCCCGTAATGATCGAAAGCACAGAAAGAGAGAGGCCTACATTTTTACTTCTGTCCGAGTTATGGCAGCAGATGGAGGGGGGTGGAGAAAAAAAACAGAATCTGAGAAAAAAAACATGCAAAAAAAAAGTCAATTTTGTTTCCTGTAAATTTTGCACTTAATTTTCTGGCGATTGGGCATCAGTTGTGGTTCGCTTTGGCCCATCAGTGTGAAGTGCCAGCATGTTAAACTTACAGACTAGTTCTCACCAAACTGACGCACTACCTCGCTGTATTTGTGCGGAGGGATAATGAAGCACACGCAGAGACACTGTGTATACAGAAAATTTAACAAATTCGACACTAATAGTAGACTACGTGTTCAAGGAAGCACTGCACGTGAACCGAATTGCAGGGCACAGTTATTGAGTGTGTTCTGCCATTTACGAAAACAAATTTCAGACAATAAAACTATAAAAAAACATATTATAGTGACCAAAAACGTGTATACCACTTGAAAAAAGAAGTCAACCCTGAAAAAAAGAATAACAACAAAAACAGTTCCACGAAGCTTTTGCCGCATCAGCGATTCTAGAAAGACTGACTAAGCCATTTTGTTATTGCTGTGATAAGCAAAAAAAAAAAAAAAGAACTTGTTTACAACTTTTGAATACGCGACCGATTCTCGAACGTTCGTTCATATTCACAACAATTTTCGCATGCGTATATACCTGCGGCATAACGAAAAAGAAAATTGAAAATGTAGGGAACAAAAAAAAAACAACAAATAACACCAATATCATAGTTAAAAATAACTTACAATTCTTTTGTCATTTCGTTTAAAGAGGAAGTTACGACTGGTGCATTTTATTTTCTCAAGGCGAATTAAAGTTTTTTTTTTCTTTCTTAAATCCATAGAAGTCATGAAATGCGATGACTAGGGTTACGTTGTACTTAAAGGTTAGAGTTGATGAAAAATGTGCAATTATGCCCATTCATTTTGGACGAGCCAAATCACGCTGGCATTCAACTGACCTCTGAGAAATGGTCACCAGGGAGCTGTGGGCTAACTTGTCAGAAAAAGGGGATCCACGGAGTTTCGAGGGAGGGGTTGAAAGGGACCAGAATCTTTGTCCGCCTTTCGTGATTTGTGAGTGCCCACCGCCCCCCTCCCCCCCCCCCAAAAATATATATATATAACTACATGGACTATGAATTGCTAAATCACAGCAACATATATATAATGTCCGCAGGTTAATGTCTATTAGTGACCTCGTCCCGTACCATAGCACTCCAGAGAGGCCAGTAAGGTGAAACAGTTAAAGGTATAGGCCTGTTTTGCTGACAGTTGAAGGGACTCCTGAATGATATAGAATTTTTTTTTTCTCTGAAGGCATTTCGAACCCCATTTCAGTATCTTGTTCCGTACTCAAGATATTGCCATTTGAAGAGAAACTTCTCAGTCTGGCGAAGAAAGAGAAGGATTACCAGTTGCTTCGAGGTTACCAGAATGCTATATTACTCGTTTGTTGACAGTAGACTTGTTTCTCTTAATGCATTATGACATTTCTGCAAACAGTATTCCTATACTTGACTTCACTGCTTCTATTACCATAACTACAGTAATATGTGTACTGCATATACTCTTTACATCATTGAATGTCTCATTCAGAATTATTGAATAATTTAACCTTAAAAGTCTACCATGTTTGTAAATATTGTATACATGGCAAAATACTATTTGTAATTTCGACTACTGTTGAACACCGATTTTTCAAATATATGGAGGAAAAAAAAAAAGGAATGCTATATAACAGCGGTAAATTACTGCGAGAATCCTTGTTTTCTATAAAAATTGAAACTCTTATTTAACATCGAAATTTGACACTTTGACACTTCTTTGACACAATTTGACAATTTGTATATTGTAGATTTACCATAAAAGTAGTACCGGTATGGAAATGAAGGTCATACCTCTTGAACTACTCTAATGTCGCTTTAAGGACAGTCCAGATTGCACAGAAATACAAAGGATATTCACTTGTGCCTGGCTGACATCACAGATCTCTAAAAGTGCAATTTTGAACCATTTTAAAAGTGACATTCCTTTAAAAATCCATAACTCCCAAACATTTATGGGTTTTTTTTACAGATGAAGCGAGAACAATATTCCTAACTGTTACTGAATATCAATTGTCTTCATTGGCCAATACCTTTAAATGTAAGTGACTGCATCACCATGCACACCGTGGTATCGGAGCACGCACTGACATCAAATTTAATGGATTCCTCAGGGTGAAGATCAAGGGTGGCCAACTTTTTTTTAATTAAAGGGCCACATTGTCACCTTTGAAAAAAGCCTCCTGGGCCCCTTGGATTGACCTGGTTGACCTTACCGCCAAAAAGTAGATCAAAATCATCATATACGTGCATCACGTATGAAGTTCCTTGCCATTGCATAGCCACTGATTTCAAATTTTCCATCGAAAATATTGAAACAATCAGCAACGTTGTGTTTGACCATTATCTAAGATTCCAACCTATTGGATCACAACGGACCTAAGCTAATTTTTGTCATCTTATCTACTAGATGGGGAAGCGAGTCGAAGGGAGGGGGGGGGGGGAGGGATAGAGGGGACTGAGATTATTGAAAGGTGAATAGTTCATTGTAATGACATCCTCAAATTCGAAATTTCTGCTGTTATAATTGATTACAAGATTAGTGGAACTACATGAAAATCTGACACATTAGTGAGTGAGACCCTAAAGAATTTTCGACATTTTTCCGATTTGGAAAGTCCAAATTTTTAACAGCCCTGCCAGGTAACTCTCTCCTGTGGCCGCTCAGGGCGACGGGGGCTCTTATCAAACTTTAGCCGAATCTGGTTTAAGTTCAGGCTCTGACGGTGATCACGACTTGTTCGTCTTTACCCTGTGATTATGTTTGGTGAACTAATGACGTAGTGATTTGCGGGCTCCTGGTCTAAACTGAATATTCGTAAGTCGGACACTGAAGACTTCTGCGAATGGATGACAGTTTAACCCAAAGACGATACTTCAAAAGAGCCAGTCAACATGTGTTGGTGGAAGTTACTGCCGGAACATACTAATTAAGAGCCTCCACGTAGTACAACTTCGTGACAAAAGTATGGTAGACAAGCGCTGACTGTCCCTTTCTGGTACAACATCAAGGACAAAAGAACCAATGACGCATCGGGTAAATTGACACACCAGAATTCGTAGAAGCAAAGTTTAACTCCCCCCCCCCCCCTCCATTTTTTTTTAATATTGATATGTGGCGACAGAGTTTATGTACTTTTTTCTAGTTTTTTTCTTGATATGTTCTGCTAACCACATTTTTTTCTTCTTTTATTTTCTCAGTAACAATCGATGAATAGGCAGAACGGAAGTTATATGGAGTGATTGGAAACAAGTACTAGACCGTTAAATTGTAATGGCGTACGTCCAGGTCAGCGCATTAAGTAAACTGAACCTCAAGTTGAGTTGATGATCAACTACGCAAAGGAGGCTAGACGCCGTGAGGCTTGGAGGTGATCACATAGTCAAACACCAATCCCTACGTCCATTCGATGGGGGGGGGGGGGGGGGTCCCTGACGTATTGAACCAAGTCTACCAAGATGTCAAATGTAAAGTAATGCAAAAGATATATAAGTGACATTTGAAACAAACGGCACACGTGCGGTTAACCCCAACATGTTCACGACAATCACATTTATTTTACATTCCCATGTGTGGTCACTGTTGTTCTTGACATGCTGTTATTCAAACGTAAAATGTTGGTGCTTTTCCCCTGGCATATTGATATTAAATTCTAATATGTTGATATTCGACTCTGGCAAGCTGATATTGACCTGTCTCATGTTAATATTATTCTTAAATTTATGAAACATATGGCGCACTCTCAATCAACGCCCATATCTTCACACAAATAAGAAAATATGACAGCGTTTCTCTACATACGAGACATAAAAAAGCTCTTCGTGACATGCCAATATTTCAATGTAACATGTTGATATTCTTCTCAGACATATTGACATGTTTCTAACACATTGATTTTTCCATTGGGATATTGATGTTAAACTGTAACATGTTGATAATTATTCTAGCATATTGATTTCCTTCCTAACATTTTTAAACACATGGCGCTCATTCGGTACCAAGGTGCCCCATCGAGATCTGTCACACTCCACCGTCACGGACAGAGGAAGGAGAAAAGGGAGACAGAAAGCAGGGGGGGGGGGGGGGCTGGTCGCCTTTGCCCATAAATGTAAATAAAAAAAGCAAGACATGAGATGGCGACAACAATTTTATTGAAAACTATTTTTTTTTACAATTTTTTGATAGCATTCTGGAAATGTTAGTTTTTAACAACTTCCAATTAACAGCAAACAAAGGTCGCTAAATTCCCCCTTCCCAATCCTCTTTGATATCATTCCCATGACTTTAGGATGCAGCTATGGGGTGTTAGTAGTTGAAAGCTAATGAACTTTCAGTGCAAAGGTTTTCTAAACTTATAACAGGAAGTGAAACCTCTTTGATGTTGAGAGTCTCCACACCTGCTTACCACAAAACTGCACAAACTGACTGCTTACCACAAACAGCACAACCTGACTTTCATGTTGTTGTGGATGATTAAGTGACTACATGTCACACCACTACTAATGTATTCTTTATTTTATGACTTTATGTGCAGAAACATGACCACAACCCTTATAGTGGATGCCAAACTCTAAATTTCAATGTTCTCTACTCAACAGTTCCTGCATAATTGGGGGAGGGGGACACTTATTAACTTTAAAGATTTTAATAAACTTTCAAACAAATAAATTTTATAATTTACAAAAAAAAAAAAAGTGAGAAAAAGAAAGAATAATAACAATGCAGATGGCAAGACTGACAAGGACGGCACAAAATGAAAGCCCTGAAATGGTAAAACGATGGGATTTATAGCTCTATATTTGAAATGACAATGATCTTTCTTGGATAACTACACAGAAATATCTCTCAGTTTAGGACGGATGTTTTGCTGTTCTGGGAAAGGCCTTGGAGGTAACGTATATGGTAGGCAAAGTATGAAATGAAACTTTTCACAAAACACAAATAACTTTCAATGATAGGGCTGCCAAACTGAGGCCCGTGGGCCGAATGCTGCCTACAGAGAGGCACCAAGTGGCCCCTGAACCCCCTTTTGGACAGAAAACGAAATTAAAGAGAATAACACACATGAACGAATGAAACGGGGGGGGGGGGGGAAGAAATAGACATCATCCATCTTAAACTGTGTGATAACCTATATTTTATACTTCAATTATTCATTCCCTGTTTCACTACATATGAAGAAAGTCCTACAGTCCTAATTTGTTGCACATTTTGGCATTCGATTTACCGTCTACAGACTGCATGCATAATGTACCACTGTCTCATTCATGCAACTGTATTTTCTTACTGTTGCAAGTTCCTCTTTTTTTTACAGAACATATAGTTGATCAAGCATCACTACTGCTAGTTATTTGCATCCTGCCCTCTCTCCTACCCACCTCCTCACACACTCGAAATTTTTTGGCTGCAGTTGACAAACTTTTCCATTCTGTGCAAACTGTCAAGAGGTTCTTAGGTGACAGAGTGGCCCCTTGATTCAAAAAGGTTGGCCCACCACTGATTTACGGGGATACCACAACAAGAGTGTAAATAAAAGAGTACACCAGGATTATAAGTACATCATACAACTACTATTTGTTTAGTTCTGTGCCTCTACTAATACTGAGCAAATATCACAAAGTAAAAAAACTATTAAGTAGTATTTGTGATGAGTTTGGTAGGAAACTGAGAAACATGGTAAAAGTTGGTAGAATTGCAGATTTGTTCCTTGAGTTGGAAAACAGTTGACTTTGATGACTAAATGGCAGGATTTAAAGACAAGTATCATAGGAATAAAAATGAAAGACAAGGCATGGCTTTGGACTATGTCCAACTAATATGATACACACCTAATTAACCCTCATCTCTCCAAACTAACCCCATCCCCACCTACTTCACTCCTATCCCCTCACCTACCCTCTCTTGGTCTCGTTTTTCCTCAGACTTGTACTAAAAACTTAGCCGTCAGGAAGGAATTTAAGAATTTCATTCAAAACTTCAAACTTAACTCTGGCAAAAACATGAAAATGTTTGAAAATCTTCCAGAGAAAACGTAAATGATCAACGGTTCAACTTTGGCAGAGGAAAAAGAAACGGTCTTCCTTTCTTTGCAGCTTTTTCCACTTTGAAAATGAACAAGAGATTATGAAAATTCCTCAGAAGAACATGGACTGGAGGGATTTCCGGAAATTAGCCATTTCTTGGTGTTGCTGCAAGAAAAACGCATGAGCACGGAGAGAAAAGGAAGTGTTAGAAGTGGGATACCAGTGGCTTGTATAACAGTCCCCAACCAAGAAAAGATAAAAACAACAACACAGTAGATAAGCAATGCAAGAAAGTTTACAGTCTTATGATGAACCCAACTTAACGGTTATGATTGATAAGCAAATATCAAAGTTCTCTCATTGCGATCCACGTACAGTTTCACATTTGGTACACTTCATTTTTTAAAGTACACACACAGACCAAATATTAAAGCTGGAATATGAGTTGAAAACTTGCTAGTGAAAGTCAAATTCTGTGGAATTAGGTCATGGCCACTACAAAATAACATTGTCTGAGCCCTATTTTTGCATATATGAATATTAATATCTATTTCCAACTGGTCTGTTTGATTTCAAGTGACAGTGATTGACTACTATGCTTTCTTGGAGAGTTTGAATTTTGTAGGGCCAACAAAAATGTCAAGACAATTTTCATATTCAAACATCTGGAAGATGAGGGCATAGTTCCCTTTCAGGTTTTGTGACATGAGACCGTTTCCTCTCCTTTCTCTTCCCTGGAACACCGACGAAGAACAACGGTAAGTGACCAGGCGATTGCCAGTAAACTCATATTCCAGCTTTAAGGTTAAGCATTGCAGTCGTCATTCCTGTTCACCATTTAACTGCTGTGTTCAAAAACACTGAATCAAGTACTGAAACAAGTTTGTGAAAGCTCATATTTGCCGAAATGTTTGGCCATTCCAGTCTGTGGCGCATCATCAGGAGGTAGCAATCAAAATCTACACACTTAATTCTGCATCAAGGTTTAGCAAATTGGGACTTATGCTACCGCTCACCACAGTATGGGTTGCATCAAGTGACGGTGGTCGAGCCTTACACAAAGAGGACAAATTTTCAAAAGTTCAAGAGCACTGAAAGAATGAAGGTTCAACCAAGCACCAGCAATCGGTTTGATATCAATATGTGAAATGGACGCAAGAGAGAGAAACTCAATTTTGTACGGACTTTGATTGTTACAGATGGCCTACACCAGTTTGATAAGGTGACCGCCTACGTCAAATCCGTCATACAATAGATCCAACCAAAAATTTTCAGACTAAGGGAAAATGTATGAATACAGTCGTTGCTAATTACCGATTGAATGAGAAGTGAAATGAAATACGACTAATGACCAGCAAAGGGTTAACAATGCATTGTAAATACAGAAAAGAAGTATTACATACACCAAGCTGGTAGAATGCAGAGTAGGCCATCCACAGTTGACTTCCAACTGATTCTGACCAATAGCTTTTGTCAAAAAAAAGAAGGGAAAAGAAAAGAAAAAGAGAACTTACAGTATCCATGAGAATCTTCTTGTGAAGAAGGCTCATTTCTTTCTTCAGTTCCCCACAGACACCCCCCTGTTGTTCTTGGTGGCAGTTTTCAAGATCGCTGACCGTCTGAGAATACGAGCAAAATATGTGTGACTTAACAGTGGAATGGTACAGAATTGCCAATGTTCTCCCTTAGGCTGGATTACAGAAAGATCTATGATCCAACGTTTGGATTTTACGCCAGGATCTTCCTTTTCCACGCCATAACGGTACAAGTCTACGTCGGAATAAATTCAATGGATCTTTATGACAGTTCATTCCTCTGTTTGATACATACACCAAAGGATTCTGAATTTCGAACGAAATTTGACAGGATCATGATATACCTAACAAGCCGTTATTGCAGACTTACTCAATTGTCTTTGCTCTAATTTGTTTAACGTATGCCTCAAGTTTGGTAATTTACGACCAAAATTTATATTCCAGCATAGCAAAAAAAAATTCTTATCAACATATTTACGCCAAGCCAAGATTTTTTTTAAAACACGGACTCTGCTAGGAACTACATCTGGTCATGAGAAAGTCTAACATCCTTCTACGTGTAGCAATCGGTCATGCAGCAGAGGGGTCCACTTTGTCAGTTTTAAATCTCTCAGAATTATATCTCAGGTCCTTTGGCTGCAAATAATAAATGTCACATATGTTAACAGAGCAAATATTGCATTGCAATGAGCTATCCTGCTAGACAAAAATGTCAAAGGTAAATACTGATTTCCTGCTTTAATCGACAGGAAAAGTATATGAACTTTGAATGTAAATGATGTCATCTGTCAGGTGTGAACAAGATCTGTTTGCCAAAAAGCTTGGCAAATAAAATCCTCCTTTTCATAAAATCTTTGCCGGCTGCATGCGTACGGCTCATTTCAAGGCAAGATTGCACAGGCAGGTGTACAAAGCCTTTCTCAAAATTTTACACTCACCCAAATGAAGCAATTGCATCTGATAGAAAAAATTACTGATGAACAGGAAGAGTCAGCCAAATCTTGATTAAAAGACATTTAACTTCAATGCGGTGAAATTGCCAGATGTATGTAAAGTTGACATTTATGCTGCAGTGGTTCCTCATACTGTAGATCAATAAAAGGCTACTGCATACTAACTGGACTGCTACACAACAAATTTCCCTGCGATTGGCAACGGTCTGACTCACGTCTGTGCGATAAATGTGGCAAAATCTGCTGGCAACATGACTCATCTTGGACAAGGTTTTAGGAGTTTTAAGGAAATCAGGTGTATTGAACACGTTTGACATTCGTCAGAAAGTTTTCGGCCGTTGCACTGTCCACTGAGTCGTGTCGGAGCAGTGTGCACCTGTCAGTGGTACGACCGCGACAAGAATTGCATTCAATAGCCAAAGAGGACGCATGCTGGTAACCAGGTGACCATGTAGATGTACCAGATGTCAAATGTGCAGCCCCCATGTGGACTGAAGACAAAGAGGTCCAACCCACCAGGGCTGAGTTTGGTCGGCTCGATGTGCGGCTATCATACAACTCGAAGCACAAAGCCACTCGATGAGTCGTGGCGAGGATTTTTTACCGTGGTTGCAGTCAGTTCGGGGCAGTGTGTGACAGCTTCAGTGCTTCAAGGAGTAACATGAAATTTGATGTTAATGTAGCTACAATCTTGGACAAAGTACCTTGGGACACCCCGTTCCTCCATTCAATGTTGGCTGCAGGATTGCTGTTCAAAGTGTACATTCACTCCTATAGCCCGACATTGGAAAGGGGCTTGGGGCTTCATCTTATCCTCTCACCTAAAATTCAGTATTATACTTGCAATGAACGGCAAAGTGTCCCAACAATTTTGTCCAAGGTTGTAGCTTCAGTGTATGTAGTTTTTCTGTTTTGTGTTAATATCGAAAGTACATTTACCTCTCTGTATCCTTTACAATGACTACATTGTACCTACATCCTGTCGCCCAAATCTTTCAAACAGTGAGAAGCATACATAGCAGCATTGTGTAAATTGTAGTTTCTGAATCGGATACCATGGTACGCGACGATGTCAGGATCCGATTGTGAAATTGCTACCTGGATTCCAAAGTTTCACTAAAGCACATCGTACGTGTGACAAAATTCAGCAAGTGCCAACTAAGCACCACTGTAGACTAGATATTGAAAACTATTCTTTTAGTCAGTGTATTATTACTGAATGGAACAATCTGCCACAGGAGGCTGTCACTGCCACAACAGTCAAAGGATTCAAGAACTTCATCGATCCTATTTTCCAGAAAAGAAGGGGGCTCTACATAAGCCAGAGACGGCTGTCTGCCCCAGCTCTTACGACCCCATCGACATCTAATGCCGGTGGACTCCGGTAAATTGGTATATCGGTAAAACTAAAACCATTTCATAGTCATGCCCGTACGCGAGACACATGGTGTTACATTAACGTGCAAAGCAAAATGTGGTATAATGGCGGTGCAACAAACTCATGATCTGACAAAAGTAGGTATACTTTCGCGTAACAGGGTATCCGACTGATGACTGAGGTTGGGTTCTCAGGTCCAAATTTTGGGACCTTGGGCAACACTATACAAATCGCAAGTATGAAGACAGGCTACCCTCCATTCGGTGAGCCGGAGGCCAACGTTTGAATTAAAGAAATATTTCAGTGAAGCAAAAAATGTGCTACACAAAAAAGATTTTGTATAGCAAGCAATTTTTCGTTTTGGTGCAGCAACTTTGCCTGACAATGAAACTCATTGATTAATTTTGAACCGCTACTGTGTAGCTATTGAAAATTGCTAAAAAAAATTGTCCATTTCTGAGAAGGCCCTCTGGCATGAGTGTTTTTACTTCATGCTATTGCATTTCTTTTCTTTTTTTTTAACAATTTGGCAAACAAGAGAGCTGCGCACCCAAGCATTCCCTTTGTATTGTGAGAAGTACACCGCAAGTACAACAAAGTGCGTCCCCTTTTAGGATGCGATATTAATTATTTTGAATGCTGCTGGAGGCACTAAATGGCCAGTTTCAGCACAACGTAAGGTCAACTAAGGCCAATGGTAGGTCTACATGGCAATGACTTACCCGCTGTGTTACGCGTTTTGCGATACAGTATAGGCTACAGTGTAACCTGACATGGGAGGAGAATGTTGAACAATGAGTGTGCAGATACAAACTCTACTATCGCTCAGACTCTCACCAATTAGCGAGTTGGATAATTTGTGGCCACAAAGGAAGACGGGGGAAATGTCAGTGTCACATGGAATATATACAAACTTTCTTGCCACACAGAAACGGACACAGCTTGCACTGCACGAATAAAATTTACAGCAATATTCACTGGAAATTGAGTTGTTTGTTATGGTGGATGGTTACGACCAAACAAAAGTTAATTTAATTTGTCTAAGTAGAGGACCTTCAGAGGTGGAAAGAGTCACAGCTTAGAGCAGTATTGGCAAATCAATACCTACAAAGACCAAAATTGACCAAGGTTATGGGATAGGCATAAAAGCATGTACTGGTGTGTGTATGCTGCCTTCTACTAAACTGGATGAACTAGTCGTACAAAGCGAGCTTACAGAGACATTTTGAAATATTGACATATTAATCATTAAAAATGTTGAATACATCATCCACATATTTCACCAAAATCTATCAAATATAAACAATCCACATGCAATGACACGTTTTATACCTGCATCATGACATACTCAACACACTCCTAATTGCAATTAAAAAAAGCACTTCTAAAGCTATGATTTTGTTTCAGCTATAAAGTTAGGTAAGTTCCACCCATCCCACACACACAAACAAACAACAGCCTCATGTCGTGTGTTACTGGTATTGGCATTCAAGATTGAAGCCCAATTTGGCCAGACTGTGCCATCATCAGCTGGCACCCTGGGAAATAAAGCTGAGCAGAGTCCTGGTATATAAGTGGTCAGGGGGGTGGGGGAGAGGTTACACCAAATACCATGGAACCCATCTGATAACCATACAGACTCATTCTTATGATAACTTCCGATCATTTTCGACCATGAAAGGACGACAGAGTTTTACGCCGTTAAATTGGTGTAATATTGATATGTTGCTCGAACAGACGGCGCATTAATGTATGGTTACCGTGAAGGACCTGTTACAAAGAAAACGACAACATGTTAACGTATATCCATCTTTGCCTTTAAACCATTTTCGCTTTCAAAACTTGTTTCATTCCTCTTTTTCTTCCCCTTTTCTTGTCTGCACTGACATTAACAGACATCAGACTGATGCTCAAGTGAGTATTTGTCATCAGTTCTCACTTTCAGAAGAGAGTTGGCTATTTCTAAATCAAGCCAACTTGTGTTTTTTTTTTAATCAGCTCTCTCTGTTTCGTGTGCTTTCTTTTTCGAGCCCTGAGGCCACCACATCAGCACAGTTTGGCCGTTAACACTGCAGGCTGGGCTTGCCATGCAAAAAAGCTTAAAACAGAAACTGAAAGTTTGTTCATTGTTGATGAAACTGGAACATTATTAAAAGAAAATTAGTCACAGTCTGAAATAATCCCTTTCCATTGTTTCCATTTTAATCTAAGAAACAATTCCAAACAGCCATAAACATTTGTAAGTAATTTCTTATCTTACTGAAAACAAAACAAGATAGTTACAATGTCTGTACCAAATGACACCTATCACATTTAGAAGTTACCTCAAATTTTGGAGTGACAGCCCAAACTGCCTTCAAACTTTCCACTAGCTGGTAAAATTGTTACTGTAAGGAAGATCTGCAAGACCAGGGATGTGACTTTTGGCTTTCATGTACAATCTAATTGAGAATTATTAAAAAGGGTGGTAACATACATCCCTGCAAAAACTATTTGGTGTTGCAAGGAAAGGTTGGAACAAACTTCCGAAGGGCAGTTGTCATTGGTCAACCCCTGGGCAACAGGCCAAGCGGAAAGAAAATATTTAAAGCTGGAATATAAGTTGAGGCTTTGTCAATGAAAGTTAAATTCTGTGGAGCCTGTCATAGCCACTACAAAATAACATTGTTTGAGCCCTATTTTTGCATAGATGAACATTCATATCCATTCCCAATTGGGCTGTTTGATTTCAAGTAATGGTGATTTGACTGCTATGCTTTCTTGAAGAATCTGAATTTTGTAGGGTCAACAAAAATGTCAAGACGATTTTTATATTCAAATATCTGGAATATGAGTCCCTAGTTATATTTCAGGTTTTGTGACGTGTGATCTTTCCCTCTACTTTCTCTTCCCTGAGACACTGATGAAGAACAACGGTGGATGACCAGGCAATTACCAGTACAACTCATATTCCAGCTTTAAGGTGACTTTACTGTACTTGCTTAGATCCCTTGAGTGCATCAACAAATGACAAGCTTTTCTCAGGGCCACCATGACAGACATGCCACAATCATGAGCTGATTGCCAGGTATACTGAGGGCCCACATTTATGAAGCCAATTTAGTATGGGCTACAAAACTTATGATGGGATGAAACCACATCAGCATAATAATTATGAAGACACTGATGTGTCCACATGCAGAAATTTTTGGTTGTCAACCAGGGTTGCAGTTAGACAAATCTTAGTGCCGGGGTTCTAAGCAAGGGAATTAGCTACTTCTGGTAGGGTACAGAGGCTCGCACCCAGACACCTGGTGGGGTACAGGACAACATCCCAGTTGGGATCTTCACCCCAGGAGTGCTCTAGGTCTCGTAAACAATACAATGGGAAAGTATCTGCAAAGCTTCGAATGCAAAATCATAGGGCAGTTTCTCCCATCATATTGACTACATTTTGTGTGGAGTTAGTGCCGGGAGGTAACGTGTAAACGGATCGTGACTGTTGGGCAGGACTTAATGGTCACAGGCAGGGCTGACCTGGGCCGTCCAGTGCTGCAGCTACGTATACATGACCCTGTCAACAACACACTCTGAAGATCTTGTGATTTGATGAGAATGAAATCAGTATCCTTTCAACCTTGAATTCAGAAACTTGTGCAAAGGTTTCATTAATGCAACGTTGTGAGCCAGAGAACCAAATAAGGTAGTCCCCTAACCAGTTGACTGCTGAGTTTAATTACCGTGCCTTTAATCCCACTGTGGAGTTAATTTTCGCAAAAATGCCTATGTTCATAAATTTCAACTTGACACAAGAAAAACGCCTCACTATAAATAGTTAGCACAAAAACATGTCATCACATTATTTTTCTTCTTCTTTTTTTTTTTTTTTTAAGCAAATACACGACAAAGACAGTGTCTTTATTTTATTTGCATTGCACTTTTTAAATCACAAGTCATGTTCAAATATCCTGCTCTTTCTCATTACCTGACTCACTATTGGACTCAAATTACTGTCAAACAAACCCTGCAAAGCTTCTAAGGTTAAGAAAAGCCTGCTTTTCTGATATAGAGGGGGCTATTGCAATATTGAAATAAAAAAATACAGCAGGTCATCCTTTGCAAAGAGACGCTCAATCAACACAGCCAGTTAGTTCACAAACACTTCCAGGTTCTTCATAGATGATCAACATACAATTTGAAGATGAATATACCCATCGTATGGCAAACAGCAAACAGATAATAGAGCTGGAATGTTTCCTGTGTGCCATAAACAATTGTTCAAAGCTGTATTGGGGGGTTATGTGACATAGTTTTGTGCAGATATTACAGGATATATATATCTTTCTTATGCATTAGTGTATCACAAGACCAATATATACCACTTATGCAGACAACTGGTTAATATCCAAATCAGACTTCACTTAGCATATCTGAAACAACAAAATGAATTCTTGCAATGAGTAGTGGCTAATTATTTTTATATGGGAGCTGACAGTGAAGGATTTTTTGTAATTTTCCTTCACTTAGAAACCAATTAGGATGATGAACCCATACAATCCTTTGTTTTCTACAAATTTCAACTCTCTGAGGATTTCAGTTCTTGGGATGGAATTACAACTTTAATTTCCTTTAATTTGGTGAACACTCAACAGCTGAACTACAGACCTTGCTATACTGTTCAAATAATTGTCAGACAGTCCTGAATATTTTAAGTGAAATTAACAAAAAATGTAATACATAAAGAGGGACACTAAAATGTCAGAAATTTGCCACAAGACAAACCACATTTAGCAAGTCACTTATTCCTTGCACAACCAGATGAAACTGCTTCAATTTGATCGCTAGCAACAGTATGAAAAGTTTAGCGCACTGGTCAAATAATTGTCTGACATTTGGAAATGAATTTGCAATGGTACAGCAACCTATAGTCTTGGTTCTCAATCTAAGATAAAAGCACCCCTTGGGGGTATCAGTGAACACCACAAGGGGTACCTGGGAAGCCTCACAGACAATTTAATAAAAAAAGAGGGGGGTAATGATGGGAAAGCTGCTTACATATAAAACAAATTAGATGCAAAATTTGACTATACCCCCATGCCCTACCGTGCCACTGTAATAAAGGGAAATAAGGCGTTAAGAATATACCAACATGACATACTAAAGAAATAGCTTTAGTCATTAATAAACCACTCCATCTCATCCGTAAACGTCTGCCAAAGCTTCGTCTCCTCAAAACATTATGCATGTGATGAGTAATAGAAGATGCATCATTTGAATTTTGAAAAGTTTGGTTGAACAACTTAGTGTTGAGCAACAAATAACTGAGTTTCTATCTGTGAGAAACTTACTTCTTGAAAAAAGACTACTGTCCTTCCTTAATTTGAATAATCTATCATTCTGCATCCACAAACTTTGGTTCTAAAAATATGGATGTTTTCTGTAAAACAAATGCCTATTTCCCTTTAAGACAACATACTGTGCACAGTTACATGAGCGTCGTCTCATTCATTTTCTCTTATGGTGGGCAAAAGGGTGCCAGAAGATAGTGGACATAACAAACTAGGGGCACCGGGACATAACAAGCTAGGGGTACAGGGAGTCATAAACATTAGAAACCACTGGTCTTAGAGAGTAAGTTCATAAATTGCATGTAATATAACAAAAGTTTTGGATACAAAATTTCATCTTGAAAAGGACAACCAGAATTTTGTATGTTAGTTCTACACATGACAACCCACTGAAATCACTTGTAGTGATATGGTAATTACCTTGCTGTACTGTTCAAATAGTTGTCTGACGTTCTTCAGTCTCTGGGTGACATTCACACAGCTCTGCTGCATCAGACGCTGCTGCTGCTTAAACATCGTCTGCCGAGAGGGTGAGAAAAGATTCAAAATGAGACGATTCATAACGATGAATAAGGCTGGTTTAATAAAAAATATCTGATAATAACGGGAGAATCAGTTTATAAAATACAAGTGCAATATCAGTTATGTCATATAGTTGTATACAATGATGCATATCAAGTTTCTGTTACATTTCCAACCATAATGACTTACAGTACATCAGTGCACCACCTGGTACACCTTTCTCTCCCACATAATGACTTATATCAGTGCACCACCTGGCTCCCCCCCACAATGACTTATATCAGTGCATAACCTAGTTCATCTCTCTCCCCCCACACTGATTAATATCAATGCACTACCTGGTGTATTTCTCTCCCCCCCCCCCATAAATGGCCTACATCAGTGTACCATGTGGTACATCAACACATTTTCTTCCTTTTATATTATCTACAGCATGAACACTTTAATAGTAACAATGGCCCCTTGCTCCCATCCATAAATTTGATGGCATTTGATTTGTAGTCCAACAGGCAGACGACTGGAGTGTGGTGGAAGACTGCCAGAATTCTTCACTGGAACTATAACCAGGAACTCTGAATACTAACTCAGACAACTAGAAACTCTAACATTTCTTGACAGGCAGGTGATATGTCTACTTTTGAACTCGCTGACACAGTTGTTTCACATGGTACACCATTACCCTACATTGAGTCTGTTAGGCATTTTTTCAATGTCAAAGCATTACTTTCAATGTTCGGAACAAACTGGTAGTTTCGAAAGGACCGCGTTCACCACAATACCTGGAGTTTTTCTTCCTGTTCTTTCATCTTCTTGATATCTGCCTCCCACTGCTCCAGGACTATGCTCAACTGTTTATTGTATTCATCGTTCAGCCGTTGCCTGTTAAAGGAAAACAAAGATGCCCTTCAGCATGGTAGCCTAATTAGCAATACGCAAGCATGTGTAAGACTAATTCTTGCAGCTGCTGTTTTTACACTGATCTTATTATGCAAGACATGTCTCATACCAAGGTTACTCTTGTCAACCCATGTCTCAAGTGTAAATATGGCACTGGAGGAAAAGGGGAACTGTTGGGGAAAGTGGAAACATTTTTGCAGAATCCACATGATGTATCTTAAGAATGAAGAGCAGACTGTTACAATATTTGGTTTTTATTTTTCCTGAAATGCTGTCTACTGCTACTATAAATCTACCGATGCAACTCTGCCTTTTCCAAATGCTTCAGTACAAGCTTGTCAATTGGTAAAGAAGTGTACAGCTTCACTGATTTATGGTGCTTCACCGTTTACGAAAAATTCAACAGACACTTTCTGCTTTCAACCACTGTGCAGCATTTACAATAAGATTATTTGCTATAGATAAACATTAAACCATTACCAGGTGTGGCAAATACTACAGTCACATAATGCATGCACAGAACTATGCCACCTACCATCCCGTAATCCACAATACAACATTCAGTATATACAAAGTGAACCAACAACTATTACTACATGCTGCTTCTTACAATAGTGCTTTATCTAACAGTTAAAATCATCACAAAAGTGACCTTGCAAAGTTTGTCCAAAAGTAGGGAAAAGGTGGCTACATTAAACATAGCACCTGCACATTACTGTAACTCATTAATTGATTTTCTGATACTGAATAAGTCATCTGTTAACTCCTTGAAAACATTTCTTAATGACAAAATGCAAGTACTATAGTCACTGTTAATCACCTGTTTTTATGAAGGTTGTTTGCACTTCAGACATAATCACAGGTGCCTTCCTACAGAGCTTTGAATGAGCAATCACACTAATAGGCATACTGTTATTGCTTATCATTCTATTGTACTCTTTCCAAAGCTTTAGACCTGTCTTAACGAAGAGAATGTTTCTCTCTGTCTTTAATGATATTTACAACAATGCTACCTAACATGACAACCATCTTGGTAGAAAATAAGCAGCAAGACTAGTATTTACAGCGACACTCTGCGTTGGTTCACGAAATTGGCCTCGTCTTCTCCAAACATGTCAAGATTTCTTCACATAATAATACAAATTACCAAAATAAGACAATCTCCATATCCTACATGCAGAAAGAAAACATTAAGGAATGCCTAATTAATGATTCACTTTGGAAATTAGCAAAATTGTGACACACACTTTTCAAATTTCTTATCCACATGCACCTGAACATTACAGGTCGGGGTCCAAAAATTCAAAACTACTGATGTTGTTTGTCACGAGTCTATGCGGGACTCAACGATGCTGATTAGTAGCATTTTTATGCAGTGGTGAGATTCACAATCCTTGCAAATTTATTGCTATCAAGTCAGTGTGCTGCCTTAAGTTCCGCATCACTTCAGCATTGCGTTAATCATAGATCAATGAGTCGGTGACCAGCATCACGTGAAAGATCACAAATTCACAGTGAATCAAATCTGGGAGACTAAATAATTTCTGAAAAAAAAAAAGAACACAAGCTGGGCATCTAACTCATGCAAATTTACCAACAAACCAGCTTAACTATACTCTTTGCGCAGTGCTAACTCTTCAAAATCTTGGGCCACGCATTTTTTGCTCACGTCCTACAAAGTTTTCACTGACACAAGCTATAGCTCAAAATGTCTGACCTTTCTGTCTGCTGGAGTTTCCAGACCTTTTCCAGTTTGCCGTTGGTAGCTTTCAGAGTCTGTTGGGTAAAAGACTCTAGCCGTTTCCTCTTGTTGGTCATTGACTTACGCATATCAGCTGGAAAAGAATAAAACAGATGAAATTTTGATGTGATTGTTACCTTAAATATGTAAAAACTAAGCACTAAACAAAGACGATAATCACAAGCAAAGATTTTTTAGATAATATCAGCATTCCTTGCAAGAGTAAACTGAAAATTTGTGGGCATTGACTGCTAGTAAGAAGGGCAGCATTACTACCAATGGTGAATGCATGAGGTTGGGCACTGGTTCACTATCAAGCAAACGAAAGAACAAGTGGTTAACACATTGTGTACAGTTGCAGCTACACAAATTTCAGTGCCAGGCCCTAATTAAGGAAGGACACCAGCAACTTCTGATGGGGTAAAAAAATTCACACCAGGGCCCCTGGTTAGGTCCAGGGACAATGTTCAGAGGGTGACATAGGGCAGCACCGGTAGAGAGCTCTATGTTTTGTAAGCAATGCTATGGAAAAGTCCACTTCACCCATCATATTTACTATACTTTGTATTAAGTTAGTGAAGGGCGTTGGGGCGTAAACTGATCCCAAATGCCAGGCAGGAATTACTGGTCCCAGGCGTGGCAGCAAATGATGATGCTTCAAGGATCAGCTGGGAAGAGTTTTATGTCAAACAGTGTAATTAAATAGTATGTGGTCTGGATCTAAAAAATGCAATTATTACCAGAAAAATTCCAGAAAGTCCTGTCTTGATTGTAGGCTGTGCGGAAAAACTTAGCGAATTGAACTGACATGACTTGTGTGAGAGAAAATTGTATCAGATACATTTATGCTGATGTGTTTGCTGCACTGCTAAAATACAATACATAATTGAAAAGAATGTGACTGACCTAATTGAACCATTTTGCTTAGTATAAAGACTTCTTGCCCTTAAAGACAATGAAATAGCATTATAAAAGCAAGTCACTCCATCTCCAACGATACTGCCAAGAATTAAACGACGATGTTCTTCATCTGTCTGCTCACAGTATACTTTCCATGGTACCCTTATGTTTTGTGACAACAACACTGATGACAACGATCGTGAAAGCAATGATGACAACTACAGTATGATGATGACAACTACCGCAACAGCGATGACAGCAACAGTGCTGACAACTATGATGAACTTAGGATGACTACTACTTCTGCAACAATGCCATCAGTCGCAACGACAATAACAGAAAAAAAAACATTGATCATGATGACAAGGATGCTGACAGCAATGACGATGGCAACTATGATGATTACAACTATGATATAAGCAATGAGGGCAACTATGATGAAAGGTTGAGTATACAAAAACACTATGACAATTAAAATGATGTGATGATGAAGATCATTGGAATGATAACACTGATGGCACCTAATGATGATGGCAACTGCAATAACGACAACAGCAATGATGGCAACTGTGATGAAAGGTTGAAAATTACAATGATAATGAAGATAATTGCAGTGACAAAGATGGCAACTATGGTGACAGGAAACAATCATGATGGCAACTATGATAAAAGGTAGAGTAACAACACTTTGACAATGAAAATGACAATGACGATAATTACAACAATAGTATCGATGACAAACTACAGTGACAGGGTGACAGCAACTATCAATGGCAACTATTGATGGCAATCATGAAAACGATGATGACGGTTGCAACTATCATAACAACTGTGATGATTGCAACGATAAGTTCTATGATAATGAAAAGAATTGTGCGTGCACATAACCCTGTATGCTGTGATGCAAAGTTAACACTACTTTCCAAAAGGGAAGACAATTTAGATTTCTGCCAGCAGACCAAAAAGAAAAACAAACAGGGAATGTAAGATCTTACCACCAAAGGACTGCAACATAGTTTGCATTTCACCACTGAAAGAAAAGAAATGCAAGTTGTAAGTAAGTACAAACAATAAAATTAACAATTAATTATACCAACGCTGAAAACTATGCTCCAGAACAAATAATGAACATGTTAGACTTTAATGACTTGTGACAAAAAGTTGAAAAATATAGTATCTAATTTGACATGCAAATTTTATTTCACTATAGTCTATGGTTGTGGATTCCATTGAACATATTGTTTGCCATATATGTGCATAGTAGAGTCCTGGGTACCTCGATACCTGGTCACCGGCATGCTTCCTGCACAGTGAGGAAAAACAGATGATGCCAGTGTTCTAACTCAACTGTTTACACGATGACATTTGATGAACACTTGAAAAAACCATCATAAACGAGTCTGTACTTGATATAAAATGATATGAAAGTAGTTGATCAATTGTTTACATCAGTAGAACCATGTCCCATCCATATTTTAGAACATGGGTTCTGCAGTGTGCTATGTCAGAAAATATCCTCCATCTGCTACGACAAATGTAAGAAGCTTATCAGATTTACAGTGATTTTCTTAAATTTTAGAATCACTGGGTGTTTGAAAGACAACCCCACAACAGCCAGTCAGAGGTCTAACGGTTTTACAGCAACTGCATTCACGAGCAAATTGCTCTGTCTTGGAACATGGTACAGTAGCTTTGGTATGTACTTGCTAGTGTTGCCACAGGTAACCCGGGTACTCGAATGGCATTTTATTACTCGGATCCAAAATGACTACAAGATTCCTTCATAAAGTGAAAAATGACACTACCCCCTGTGTGAACACACTGTGTCAGATCGCCAAATTTTCACCTACCATACATAGCAAATAGACCAGAATGGAGTTTTCTCTCTTTTCTCAAGGAAAATAGGAGGTCCTGTTCATGAATAGGTGCAGGCAACTGCATGTAGTGCACTAGTAAGATCCTCCACACAAATGTGATGTACATTGCTTCAGAAATACCAGTGTTATCAATAAACCTCACCTGCCATTTTAGTACCCGGGTACCCGATGGGGATGAGACAAACTTACCCGACTCTGAGTAGGTTTAAGGAATCGAGGCAAACACTAGTTATCATGCAATTTCGTTGTACGTAAAGCTTAGTGAATACTTGACAACATGTGCACAAACCACTATGGCTTCCTGCAGTTAGTGGATGTTACTGGCAAATGATCTGTACAGCTAATGCTGAGCTGATAATGGTGATATTGGAACTTAACCGATAGGTCAAAGTTATTGGCCTGGGCTGATACTGACAACAATAAAAAGATAAAGAATCTTCTACTACAAGTGCTCTTGAATACTCTTGCAAAAAATATAGCTTGAACACTATCACAAAACCACTCACAAGAGTGGTGGTGGGTATTCCTCTGTTAGTCATAGGAAAATGTGATTACCTTTGACAAAAAGTTTTAATTGTATTCAACTGTTGCTTTAAGACAAAGCAGGACGCATATACAATACATACTCCACATACCAGCTATGCACCCCGTATGTAGGAGGCACATTTTGCAGCCTATCACAGTATTCAAAGTCTACACTTCTAAAGGTTTTCATGTAACACGCATGTCCTGGTGAGACATGGTAACTGCTGACTGCAGGTAATGAAAAAAAATTTTTTAGGCAAACATAAAGTCAGTACCCTGCATGTACAAAGTTGATTGTTCTTAACATCTTCATTGAATAATCCGCCTATGGACATTCCATAACACACAGGACAGGTTGTGAAATTAACAGACCTACAGTATGCAGAATTTACAGGAATATGTGCCACATGTGCCAATTTATAGCTCAAAACCAGTGCAATAGTCACTGCCTCAAGTGGCTGCCGCTTTTTCGGTATCGTTGCCGATAACGATACTGGTTGCCAATGATCAGCTCAACACTAGTTTAAAGTTCTGCAATTAACAGCATTTGAGAAACCATTAATTTCTCTGCCTGGGGAATCTGGTACAAATGTAAGCATCAAGTTAATAATGATAAAAACATTGAGTCTCCAAAGTTGTTGTAGATTTGTGACCAAGTATGTCTAGAATTACAAGGACGGCAAAATACTAACTGACAGACATGTAAACAAGAAATCGGGGCTTTCTTGTAGCACCTAACCTGTCACTACAAGCTAGTCTGGGGGATGTTCCTCTGATAGAGATTAGGGATGATATGTTTAAAGACAGAAACTCATCACCCCAGTTCCAATTCTGCCAACCACTTACTTCTGTTCCCTTCCACGGCCTGTCTAAAATTTCCTCCCCATGTGTAAATATAACAATGGATCCGTGTGTAACTTGACGCTGTGCAATAGGAGCTACTCTGCATCTTTCAAATTTGCGGTCAGTCAATGAGAGAAACCGAACCAATAGAATTAGATTTTGTTTCCCCCCAGTCGAAAAATGTAGTTTGGGGTGATGAGTGACTGCCTTTAAGTTTGTTGAAAAGCGGTAAAAAGCAAACCACAAGATGTATACAGCACTTGACACTACACAGGAACATTGTAACTATACACTCCGTTCATTAGGGGTGATTACCTGTAAAGGTGTCTTGATGCCAATGCTCATGATATCTCCATATTTCTTGACAAGTGAAGGGGAAGTATTCCAAAAATGGAAATGTCTTATCAGAACAATATAAGCAAGTACGCTGAAGAGTATCCTTATCCAGCACACACAGTAACTGCATCACAATAACAGCCGATTTACAGATTACTATATATACGTCCTGACTTGATGAAATGCGAATACACTCTAAGCTGATGCATAGCTGGAATTTTAAGGAGAAAATGTGGCCAATCTTCAAAAATGCCGAACACAAGCAGATGCAGATCCCACCGTTCTTAGCACCAAATATTTTTCACATTGTAACTAACGCACTTGCCATGATAATGTGATCATTTTGTGGTAGCAGTAGTAATTAGTAGACTGTGCACCTGGTACAGGGATACCAACAATGGAAGGACCCTGTCCTGAGATTGGTAAATGGATCCAAAGTTTCATGAACCATTGTATGTCTGACAAAGAAAAACTGAAACTGTCCTTTCTCCTAAGAACACTTCATTGTTATGCGCATTAAGTGTGGAAGATAGATGGTGTTATATTAACAAGCAAAGGCGCAATGTCACATTACGGCTTCAGACTGAAGTCGTAGCCTAGCAAAAGTCATATTTTTGGGTACCCAGCCAGCTGTGGACTGCGTGTACCTGGGTCAGAATTTTAGACTGGGTGCAAAACACTAGTGGTAATTTATGCTGCGGTATAGATGCCTGATATGATAGTGTGACCTGCAGCCCCCAGGAGTTTGAGGTTGCTGGTGGGTAAGTGTCGTTTATCCTTTAATCTGGAAGTTATAGACAAGTACATTGTTAGTGTTAATGTGCTAAATTTTGAGACACAAACACCAGATGATTGGAAGGTAGTTTATCTTCAAGCTTACTCAATGTGGGGCTCCGGAACAACATTGACATCCATTTCATCATAGGATCTCTTCTTCGCAGATTTCAGCACCACTGGAGAGGCAGCATCTGAAGAAAAATACATATTCATGTTTAGTTCGATGACATCACAGCACTGATGTACGATATTGACTGCTGGACTGTGTACAATGATGCAGGTAACAATGCCGGGATCAAACAATGTTGGGACTCTTCGACTACAGCAGACTTTAAAGCACATGAAAAGATTTTAAGTTTGGTCATGAACAAAAAATGGAATGGCAAAAAAAAAATGGAATAGTTGAGTCACTTTGAAGGCTTCAATGGTAGACAACACACTGACAGTCCAGACATTTCGGTTGAAGGTCCTTTGAACTCTGTAGGATGTATCATAAACAAGATTATGTACGCAAAAGGATAGATGACGGATTGAAAGATCAACTCGTCTGTGGCATACATAGGTGATAATCTGGACTGCTGTATTGAAAGAACCAGCTGCGTAACACCAGCAAAATGGTCCAGAAAAGCCTGTTTGGAGAAGAGTAGCTAATTTAAAGATTGTCGACACCATGAGAAAAACATGTGGGAGATAGGTTCAATGTTGATGTCTCTGCTAGTTAGTATACTGCTTAGTGTCAACAATTGAAAGAGAAAGTGATTATAGCTCTGATGAACTGTTCGTACTTCTTTTGCTGGAAACTACTGCCATTTGTCTTTCCTGGTTAAGTTCGACACTGACTTTACACTTCTTTAACTTTTTATATTTCCAATTTGCAAATAGAAAATTCAAGTAGAAAATTCAAGTAAATAAGCAAAACGAAGATGCGTGCATCTCCTGGCTGTTTACAAACAGATATCTCTTTCACCATTGCTGAAAAGAAAAATCTTGCAGACAAACCAATGAACACATCACCCACTGTGTACTTTGGAAATAACTTTTATGGATTCAATCCTAAGAAATAGGTTTTAACATTTTGTGACAGTTCATCTCCAAAAAAATGAAATCATAGTTTAGAAAGCCTGGATCATGCAACAATTTAACAATGTTTTTCTGGAATCAATACATTTCCTTAAAGTCACACATGTCATAACATCACTGTGAATACACAAACTCACCTTAACAAGAACAAACAGGTAAGGAGCATCACCCCACAATAAATAAAAAACAAAAGTCCCTTTCCATATTTAATAACATGTCATTTGGTATAAGAAACTTAATGCAAATGTTGTTTTCCCCTTCATCTATCAGACTGCAAGGGCCAGGAGACAAACTGCCATGACCTAAGTATTATCCAAAGCAAGACTTTCTATCACTGCATGGGTCTGTGACTGCCGCAGTGACATTACCACTCATGCATGGCGGTCTACAAGGCTAAGGTTCTTTACAAATGATTCACGTGTATGCTGCCTGATGCTCTTATAATTCACTATCAGTGACCCTTTTACTGGTATTTTTTTTAGGTCATGCTTTTTATTAACACTCATTCTGCATTGCATTGAAAATCAATTCACCCATGGTACATGCATATGTCTCATGGTCCTTTTCAAGATCTGATAAAACCCTCAGCAATAAAGTAATGCTACTGTCGGTTTAGTGGCAACCAAGTCCACAACGAAGGCATTAATGTGAGTCCACTATACACGACATAGATCCTCCTATACAGTTTTCATTTCCAGGACATTGGTAACTACCAACCTTGATTTTCAACAGATTCCTCTTCATTGACATCGTCCTCAAAATCAAACTTGTCGGCTGCATGCTCCGATTTCAACTTCTGGATGGCTTTGGCTTTCTTTGCTCCTCTGGGCATGCTGGCTATCCTCATATGGATCTTTCTAGAAGAACTGTTTTGAGAAAACAAATTTTATTCAAATGTGCAAAGAAAATTTCAACAATTAACGCACTGATACATACGACAATGACGTTTCATCATCAACACTGCTGATATATCATCGTGCGTATGATTCATGGAATGGGAAACATAGCCTAACAATTATGCAAAAAATTATGCAACTACATTGTGGTTAAAGTGTCTCAACCAGAAAGACACTTCCTAGAATTCAGACTAACAGATTCTTGAACATTAGTGTGCGTCCATTAACAAGACCCATGCAGTGTCACATCCTACAATCTGGTGGTGCCAACTGATAATGGTGAAGTTTTAAGGGCTTTTTGTGTTTGTTCTTAGTTTATGTCGGATTCGACTTTGTTGCACTCTGTACAAAGTACTGTACGTTTCTTTCAATGTACTTTCATTGTACCACTTCTGTGTTATTATGTTAATCTATGCTGTATGTTGATTTGTACCGGTTTGCCTGGTATGTATACGTACATGTGTGTGAACCATGTATGTAGTCAGAAGAAACCAAAATCTTTCTTGTATTAAAGGAGAACGTACGAAAGTCAGAGCATTTGACAATGAAACATCCCTGTCAAATGAAAACCTGACATGTGGTGATCGACATCACCAAATGTCACATGAATATGTTGCTTACTTTCCAAGATAATGCAAATATAAAGTTCATGTAAAATCAAATCAGGAAGCTGCCATTCTGAGATTGTGATGTTATAACATGACTGACTTATTATTTGAAAGCTTTTATTTTTCTTTCTAATTTATTTACAAATGACTTTAACAGTTATTCACCAATTCAAATCAAGGTATTGATAATTTGATCATTGCATGATATACCTCAGTAATTCAACACAAAAGCATGCAAATGTACTGTATATGCGTTCATGGAAATTATAGGTATCAAAAACAAAGTAATACATTAAATTACTGCTATCAGTTGTTATGGGATATCATCTTTGGACTTACTCAAGTACGTTCACATTCAACTGAGGCAAAAATGGCAGCAGCCTTTTCTGAATTTCAAATGAGCACAACTTGGGAAGGGAAGAATATTTTTTAATGACACTTTGAGAAGTGTTTGTCAAACACTTCTGCATCATATTTTATAAAGATATTGCCAGGATTTCATTCTTCTTTAAGTTGTGTCTGCTTGGGTTTCCTTGTCCATCCTTAGTTAATTATGGGAGTCCTACAATTAAGACTAGCCTAGGCCTAGGTAGTTATGACATGGATACTCATAACTTACACCCTATTTGCACAGAAACGGCCAAATGTTAAGAATTGAATGTTTAGACATTAAATTGAAGATCTAGACTTTTGTGAAGAAATTAGTATGTCTGACATGTGCACACAGGTCTAGACTTCATTTCTTATACCGTAGCAGTTGGTAAAAACTTACAAGAAAATTGTGCTCACACTTTTGACCATTGTATTACAAAGTAACTTCACATCCAGTGCTTCTACATCACATACCTAGGCCTGCCTGTCCTGGGCCAACATGCTAACGCCCACATTGAGACTTAAACGTTATATTTCGGGAAGTACTACTAGCAGTGTAGCAGAGTAGCCTACGCTAACTTAGCCTAGCCTTAGTTATTGACTCTTCCAGCTTCCCTCCGACTGAGGAAACTATAGGCCTAACGGAATTTGGCAGATTATTGACACGTACTTGGCAAGGTGTAGACTAACACCGACTGATGTATGTTCAAACTACAGATTAGTTATAAGCCTAGGGCTTATTTCCATTACTTTAACTGAGCCTAGCAGTAGCACTAGCATTGCACTGCAATTTTGCAAAGGCCGAGCACAGCCAACTGTAGGATATGGGTTAACATTAAGCCAATGGTTACCAATGAAATAGACGTTGTGTTGTTAAATCTGCGATGAAGGCATGGACTGACTGTGACTGGGTGAGTATAACACACTTGTTGAAGAGAGACTTTTCACCGGGAAAATACACCGATAACTACAACCCTTCTCGCAAGGGTAAGTAATCTTAATCAGTATATCGAATTAAATGTGTTTTCCGTCGTACAGTGAAGTGACAGACGCGGTACAGCACAGTACAAACACTGCACTAGCACTGAGGCCAGGCGCCTAATTAGCTTGCGTGCAAAGCTAAGCTGGCTAGCAAAAACGAAAGTGAAGCTAGCTGTGCATATTTTCTGCATCAGCGACGTAGCCGTCTGCGGGCATACCGCTCGTTAATTCAAAAATAAAAGCAACATGTAGTGATCGAGTGTTAACATAACTAACATAGCATAACTATCTACCAAAGAAAAGAGGAAAATACATGGTAAACCTATGGAAAATGTATGTTGAATTCGGTTCAGCGGTTTTTATATCCTTATGTAAACTGTTGAACCTCACTACTGGGTTTGCACTTTGGAAAGTTTTCCCGCGCTGATAACAAATTTTGGGAAGCCAATCATGACATAACTGGCAATTAACCGGACATGTCCTGGTTCAATAATTTACTTTAAATGCTAACTTGGAGTCTCCAAATTTGTTTTTGCAATGCTGAGGGATGAAAAAAAAAGAAAATTCAGCGTGGACAAAACTTACTGCAAATGATAATGTAAAATGTATGAAATGATGTATAATTTTGGAACTAGGAAAGCACTACAGACTAATAGACTACAGTGTCTTTAAACTTTGCAGCGATGGCTATGAAATAGGCTCTAAGAAAGTGGGAACAATAGTATGTTGTAGACGCGCAGTCGTGGTCGTGAAAAGAATCCAATCAGATAAATAATATCATTGCCAACAATTCATTTATACGCAGTGGGAATGGTTTAATATAATATTCACTGTAGCAGAGTGGTTGACAAGCGTCTATGTCCAGTAATCAAATTCAGACGGACAGGTGCATGCAGCCAGGGCATTGGATCAGTGGCGGCGCCAGAATGTCAGACTTGGGGGGGGGGGCAAACTGAGGGCAGATGAAAATGTTGGGGGGGCAAAGATTTTCACGCGCGAAGCACGAGGCCGTGCGGGTGGGGTCCAGGGACCCGCCATAGGGCCCCTGGTGGGGTCCAGGGGCAAAGCCCCGGTGGGGGTCCAGAGCGCGAAGCCCCCGGAAGCTCTGCGGTTTTAGCATATCTCTGGGTGGAAAATTAAGTCCCAAGAGAGGTATATTATTTATTTTATATTATTTATTTTTTCTGTTCAACGTATTCCAAGGTTCCCAACTTTTTTTCTTTGGGAGTACCATTTTACATTTACGCGGTGCCACCGAGTACACACACAAGCACACACACACATAGACTACATACACTTCCATTACAGTCACTTTATTCTATAGACATGTGCAGTACTTACCAATAGTAATAAAAAGTGAGGCCTACTATTAACACATTTCTTATGATGCAGCCAACGACTTTCCTATATTTAGGAAAACAACCATGTACCCGCCCTTCCCTTCTGCTGGACCGTAAACATTCCAGAGAAAACTGGTCTGACCAGGCTGGCCTACTGTTGAAGTGGCTACGGGTATGATATGAAAACTGGCAGCCTGTATAACATAAATTAAGCATTGATCAATCATGGTTCCCCGGAAGCTGTTCTTATTCAGTTTAATGCCAATACATAGTTTTGTGATTAACTTAATTTTGGATGAGTACAAGATCTGATTGGGAAGGGTGAGAGCAACTGGGGGCAAGGAAACAATCTGGAGGGGCAAATGCCCCCTGATCCCCCCCCCCCCCGGCCCCGTAGCTCCGCCACTGCACTGGATATATGGTAATATATATAGTTCATCAAATGAGAAGATATTCCATGATTGTTCACACATATTTTGATCATCCTAACCTTATCCTATGGAGTTTCTGACCTTGTGTTAAAGGTAAACTTCAAATGATCATGTCATTTTTCAACATATTTCAAATGGAAGTCAAACTTTGGAAAGTTGCGATTTGACATATATGTATGCAGTGTATATAGCGGTTATTACACAGGCCATTATGCCTGGAGTGCTTGCAAAGTTGAAGATCTAGCCCTACTTTGTTTCGAGAACAGTGAAGACCAGCACACGGTACATTCACACAGTTTTGCTTGCTTACCAAAATTAAGCAACAAACAGTGAATAAGAATATAAAATTGTGTTATCCTGCCATGCAATGATCGTTCATTTCATCCCACCCAATTTTTGGGACAACTCATTTCATACACTGTACTTTCAATCACTTGCATTGTCAGGACGAAAAGCGTACAGGTGAAAATCTTGAACACATAGTTAGAGTATGAAAGATTTCCTGCTTTTGAAATGGCTCGGATTTGGTTGGAAAAACAATCAAGTGCGTGCGATAACCCTGCAGACGGAGTACTTTAACTCATAAATGTCAATGTGAAGTTGAAAGATCAGTCTGCAACTTCCTGTGAGAAGCTTTAACAAAAGTACATGAAACGTAAAGCAGGCACAGAACAAAAGCAGCAAGGAAGTATATTCAAAACCACTCATTACTGCGTTGAACGAGAATACTCATTTTGAAATGGAGTAAATGCACACTACTTTCCCATTTGATAACATGTTTATTCATGTTTCTATCAGATAAAATTTAGCAACTTTTTTTGTTTTATTAGTTTTAATGACTTTAAGTAGGCCTACCGTATGAAATTCTCAAAGGGGCGATAAAACAGGAGGGGAGGCGCCATGTAAATTCTCCACGCTCACTTTTTGTGTTCCTCTCACACAGATAGAAACGTTCAGATACGGTTCTGGATACGTTTTCGGTCTACCGCCACCGATTTGGAAAGTTTCACGAAATGTTCAACCATATGTGACAACTTAAATTAATGCCAAATAAAGTTGGGTTAATCACGTAGCGTCATGGCCCTAGCGGTGCTTATTTTAAATTGTGCATACATATCTGCCTTTTGCCACTACAGATGTCGCATGATTAAATAGTAATGAAGTACCTCTAGTTGTATGTTGTCCGATGTAAACATGAATCACAACAATAAATGTGGCACCGGGCTTTCCTTGACCTACACCCTGTTTGACGGTATGTTAAGTATGGGTTGTTTTTCTTGAGGCCTGTAATAAGAATCAATGCCTTTGATGGAACTTAGTTACTCTTCGTCATCCTGTGTTCCTTGCAAACCTTCCGTGCTGTTTGCATTTAAGTTTTTTGCATTTTCTCAAGGCATTGTTACTGACCGTTAGACCTGTCATGGTTTCTTTCGGAGGGAAACGTCGTCCAGAGGGAAAAGCTGTCACCAGGAACTGAATAAGTATAACCTCCTAGGCTAATTCATGAGTGGCTCTTTTCCATCGTGTGACATCATTGGTGTATTTGTATTGTTCAATTTTGGAGCATAATACCTTGCTTATACAGTATCGATATTCAGGAAAATCATGCAAAAAAAAAAAAAACTACTTATAAAAGAAGTGAAAGGAGAATCGCAAAATATTTTTGATGTTTTTCTTTTTTTTTAAATAAAGTCACGAGAAGACTGCTCATTTCATTTAATGAAGGAGAGATTGATCAATCTTTGTGTACTCTAAGAGAGAATTCGCACTTTGAAAATTGAAGGGTAACATCAATGCAAATTGCAAGCGCTCTTCCCACATACTGTAATATGTTCTCTCCAGGAGTCATGCCGGTATACATAGTCGGTTTCATTTCCAATGGGCGCAAGGGGATTCTGTCAAATTTCAAAAACGTACCTATTCTAAGTTAAAGGGAAACAGGGGTTTACAATTAGTACACCACAATGGCCAACGGCCATACAGGAAAAATACATTTAATCATTAATCGTTAAACTATTACGTCAGGCTGATCAAGAAACATCAGCAAAATTTTATCCCCTCAAAGCAGTCACGGGGGATGCATCATTTGAATTTTTGAAATTTTGTTTGAACAAATTATTTTCGAGCAAGAGATTACTGAATTTCGGTCCGTGAGAAACTTATTTCTCGAAAAGAAGGCCATCATTCGTCCTTGTTTTGAATCCTCTGTCAAGAATATGATTTTTTTCTGTCAAAAAATACGATACTTCCCTTTAAACATTATTAATCTTTATCATGGACTCATAGGCATATTTCATATATTTAAAAACAAAAATGTGTAAAAACCAATCTGGCGGAGAATGAGACTCTTTCTCAATTCAGTACATTCTGCATCAAATGGACTCCACATTACGACTCCTATAAACATTCACCTTTTTTTCTGTATACTTTCCATATCATTCTATCCTGCATTCATGTTCATTAGCTCTTGCTTCATTGGATCTCTGTAAATTTAAATACTTGCATAAATAATTATTGACCTTCCTTACTTTTCTTATACGTCTGCGGGGAGCTGGTAAGTCAAAGGTCAACTAATCGAGTAGTGCTTATCTAAGGTTTCCAGGGAAGCCACCGTGAATGAATGGCTTCTGTCGGCCACTGGCCAAGTGAGCACGGTCATGACACCTCATAATTAAATGTAATCGCGACAAAGGATGGAAATTTGAATGTTTGTTTACTAAAAGATTGTAGCAGTACAAGACACTTCCAAATTTCCCAGAGTACTTACTATTTATATCTAATTGCATATTTTATCAAGTCACTTATTTGAACAAGTTCAAATCTAATGTGAAAAAAAAAAACATTATTTGACAGTTTGATAAATTGCTGTGATCTTAAATTGATGAACATCCGAATTTTTTTTTTCTGACAAATAAATTTATGCCAAATTTAATTTTTTCTGTAATACGTAGTGTGTAATTATGATATTTATTTCTTACTTTATTAAGCGCTGTACTGAAACAAGCAGCAGTAAACTTGACCAAGTAGGTGTTCGCGTACCGTATTCGGTCAAAAGGCGACCGTCAAACGTGAATAACTTCTCGGGTACTTTTCAATCTATATATTTCTTTTTCCAAAAACAGCTGCTGACCAGTAGCAATTCTTTTTTTTTTCATGCCTGCCCTACTTAGGCAGGAGTAAAAACCAGTTCACTAAGGACGCAAAACAATCGATTTAATAAACTATTTTTTTGCTCAGCCCCTCCAGCAAAGAACCGCGTATGAGTGGGAACCTCGGTTGTGGCAGCATGCATAGACCGGGACGTCCCGGGTAGTGGACAAACAGATACCCCGCAGACTGTATTTTAATTAAACCGTTTATACAAACTCTATAGAGAGAGAGTTGACGTTTTCTTCAGTCATTTTGCTGTCTGGCATTTTTCTTTTTTCTTTTTTTTTTCTTCAATACATGGATGTATAAGCTATGTACGTGATATTCGTCCGCTGTTAGGATATACGCCCTTGGTCTGCAGAACCACAATTCTTCTTTTTCACGCCCAGCAGTACACGAATGCCATCCAGAGACGCAGCTGGCCGTTTTATTTATATTCTCAAATTCCGTCATTTTCGTTTTTGAGTGTCCCAGAATTTGAAGGGGGTTGACTCAGACCCCTTGGTCACACGGTTACTGCACCACTGCAATGCCTCACAGCGTCACGGGTTGAATGGGCTATGTTAGTTCGTTTTATATCAGGTCACATGAAATTGAAGCCCAGGAAAGTGGAGAAATAAAAAGTAGTGGCCATAATATTAAAACTATTAAAACGCAGAAAAGAACTTGATTTGAAATGACACATTAAATAGTTCCCACTTGAAGAGAAACTTCAAAATCCTATCTTGTATTCTGCAGTATTAAACAAGTAAAGTAGAAATCACGTGCAAAAAATTACAGTGTTCAAATAAGTTAAATACAAAATATAAAATGAAATTTAAAGGACATTTACTGTAGTCAAGAACATTTGACCAGAATCAGACGGAAGTCTCCAAAGAACTGGTCACCTGCCGTTGTGCACGGTGCAGTTGGCAGCGATGGACCAACGCAGAAATTATGTATGAAATGCATTCGGGTCATGAAATTGTCCTGTGGATGCCGATAAATGTGGTATACGTATGTGGCATATATATATATATATATATATATATATATATATATATATATATATATATATATATATATATATATATATATATATATATATATATATATATATATATAGGGCCAAATAATTGCATTAAAATGCTAGAAATAAGGAGTAAAGGTAACAGAAAGATCCTCACAGTCCATACATGCAATCTCTTGTTGGCAGATTTCAACTGTAAAGAATATCAAACATTAAAGTGAAATACAATTTAACAAACGTAAATCCGTCCTTTTTAATGGCAATCATCCTTTTAAAATGCATCAACATGAAACTTACAAAGAAGGTTCAGATATGCAATACCTACCACATACCTATCTTGTGATTACTATACTGAATGGCCGGGCCTACTGGCATTTACGTGGCATTTGCAAATTTCCCTATGTCGACCATCAATGATTCACATTTTGAGGTAGAAGGTTTGATCTTTAGAGAGATCCCCCGGCCTTTAGGGAGATACCCCCTTTAGAGAGATATCCCCTTACTCCTCTTAATTTTAACATCATACTACTTTAGCCTAACTGGTGCTCTTCTACTCTAGTAAACAATTAGTGATAATAACTGAAAATATGACGAAAAAAAAAGAGATTACAGTGACTCTTTTTATGCACTCAAGTTCCGTTAGTTGGAAGGGGGGGGGGGGGGGCTCAGCCCGTGGATGCACGTGTGCCACAGTAATTAGCTTTAGATCTACTGAACAAACTGTCAACCAAATATCCCTGTTTTCAGCTTTGAGCGGTCGAAGACGATTTCCTTGATTTGGCAACATCAACAAAACACTTAGCAATATAATTGTACCACTGTGTATGTGTCTGATTGTGTGTGTGTGTGTGTGTGTGTGTGTTTGTGAACCATGGGTAGTTACTTGTTTTTACTTGAGAGCTAGAACTTGTTTTTCTTTTTATCATTATTCTCTTCTCTTACGTGGCTCGACTCTTTGAAACTGATGTTCGCCTTTAATTTCCTTCAAGCAGTGTAGAATTTGAAGGTGATAACTTAACGAGTTTTCATCAGTTGAATTCATAATTGGAGGTGGCAGTTACATAAAAACAGGTGCAGTCAATTCCAATGGCAAGAGCGGACGATCAATACACTCGTTGCAATCCTACACTGCTGCTCATTAGGGGCAATACTGACTCAGTCACCTTATCTCGTTACTCAAGGTTCGCCCTGGCACATACGACAAACACAATAAGGCTGAAACAAGTCAACGTAGTGCAAGTTGTCTCAATGTATAGTGAACAGCGGTCTGCGTCCCACCTATTGAGGGCGCTGTACATATGAATGGTCTGCGATAATTAATTTGAAATGAATTATCTTAGTGAATGTTGACAACAGAACTGTGTATTTGTAGTTTACTAGTAGGCAGACACTTTAATTCGTATGTGTAAAGACAAGTAAAATGAAATAAAAACAAGAATCTGGTAAAATCCTGCTTCTACTCGATGTGGACTGTATGACACCCTGGGACGGGCTCCTTGTGTTTGCAGGACAAAATAGTGCGTCCATTGAAATATAAATCTGGACTTAAATAAATCTTTTGTGTTACTCTGGTACCTGCGGCCTACAGGTTCCCAACATAAAATAAAAATAAAATGTGCCTCCATCATTTATGTATGTCCCGTAGAATAGGTATACAAAAATGACGTCATGGAACAGTTAAGTGAAGCCCAAACTCTGTTAGGCAAAAGGCGCATGCTCATGAAACCGCATAAGATACAAGTCGCAAACAGCTAAATGTTGGAACGCACTTTTCATAAATAGTATCAGGCTTTCTCCCGAAAAAAAAAATTAAACGATTTACCGTTTAATTTTCCCCCAAAGATGTAATTAGATATCGAAGAAACAAATTCTCGTTTCTCACGTACATTTTGTATAGCAAATGTTGAAGGCAGAGATGTTTTACCTTACAGACAAAGAAGCTGCCTACTGTTGCTCGACGTTATTTTGTTCATGGTTTGAGAAGTAACCCTGACGTAATTCTTATTTATCTATCACCATGGCACGGTCCATATTGAGGTAGCTGGCTTTACGTGATTTCACGTGCTCATGGGCAATTTCAATATGTAATGAACCTGAGTTTGGTGTGTGCGAATGTTTACGCGCCGTTATGTTCGTAAACCGAACAGAAGGCTCATAGACTGCACCGTGGCACTACCACCGATTTAAACCGTCCGATACAAACAATTGTTTCGAAACCACAAACAACGCATAAAGCAAAGGGAAAATGTTTATTTTAGTGATACATGAACAATTCCATTCAATTTTCAAGCTTGTGCCTTAACCTACATTTGCTAATTATCCAAGTTGGTGATTAATGTAATCGTCGACAATAGCAATGACGTGTTCGTTTACATGTAGCAAAATGACTGCAGATGCAAGCAACCAGAGGCGTGTGAACAAAGTGACACATAATGGCGTCTATACATCTGGTGGCAACGTACTGTCAACTCACGAAGCTGCGTTATCTTTTATCTGTATATGCTTATCAGCTTATTTGTCAAAAGTAACCCCAAAAGTCCAAAGAACCTGGGTGAGTTCAGGTGGTCTCAGACCGTTTCTCATCTCATTAATTTTCACTGTGACAGCTTACATGTTTAACAAAACGTCTGGATTATCACGTTTACCTTGATATTGGCCCCTCCCACTGTCCCTAAACAGATAAGTCCTGACGCCTCGGGAATATTCACCTGTATGTCCATGTAGATAGATAACTTGCGTGAGATTGCAGTATACTTCAGCTGGGTCAGCCAATGCTAAAGGTTACTTGTAAATTCACAGTAGGCAGTTAAACTCTCGGTTCACCGTCGCTGTACTGTAAATCTTTGTACATTTTAAATGCCGACGAGAAGACTCCCTGTAAAATGGTTATCAATATTTAACAAGACTATAAAATGGTTACCAGTATTTAAATGGGTATACGTCCGAACAGTGAGGGCAGTGTCCGTTACCTACTTAAAGCATTATCTTTCAGAGGCGTTATACTCTCTCGCGCTTGAATATCTTTGGTCCCGTACTTTGAACCTGTGTAGATGCGAATTTTAATCACATGCAATACATACCAGGGATACAAGGTTTTGTGTGCAAAATGTACCAAAATTTTAGAGGGAATCCGAGGAAAATTGAAACGGACGTCGTCCTCACTTTTCAGGCCCCTGGCCCTTTAAAACGTAGGTTCTTCTACAAAGTCTTCTACATGCATATGCTTTCATTACAACTGTGCGAATGTAAACAACAAACAGATAGCCTAGGGCTGAGAGCTGTCTCTACGTCTTCCAATTTTCCCAAATATTATCAACAAAAGCAGTGTCACCTGATTATTTGTTTTTGCCTTAAAGCGAAAAAGGGCGTTTAGAATATACCAACATGGCATGCAAGGAAAAAGCTTTAATCGTTGTTAAACCATGCAGTCTCACTAAACATTTGAAAAAGTTTCATCTCCTCAAAACATTATGCATGTTAGGCCTATGAGTAACGGAACATGCATCATTTGAATTTTGAAACGTTTGAGTGAACAGATATAGTTAGCAGCAAATAACTGAATTTTTATCTGTCAGAAACTCATTTCTCGAAAACGGAAGACTTCCTTTCCTTATTTTGAATGATTTATCATTCTATGTCCGCAAACTACATTGGTATTAAAAATTCGGTTGTTTTCCGTAAAACAAAACGCCTTATTTCCCTTTAAGCGTGGGACAGGCACGTCTCTTTATGTAAACCTTGAATTTAAGTTACCTTCCCTGAAGTCAACTGTCAATATGCATGGTTTGCTAAATTTTCCGCTGTTCATTCAGATTCTGCTTTTAAAGTAATATTTGGAGACGGCTTCCTTTATGACCTATTTGGAGACAGGATACAATAACGGTGTATTAATGGCTTTGTAACATATCATACGTAATACTCCAAACCAGATACCAGTCAACAGTACCTCGACTGTCCACTGTTACGGTATACGGTATACGGTATGCTATACGTCAGATCACTACACGCACTCACAAAACGTAACGGTAAGATAAGAACTCCATAACTTTTAGGTAAAATTTTACACACAGTTAATGTAAGTCTTACATTGTGTATATAACAATTTTACTAAAATGTAGTAAAATTTATCAAACTTATGTAGAATTTACATATATTGTTTACCTAAATTATGTAAAATAAGAACTCCATAAATTTTTACATATAATTAATGTATACACAATGTAAGACTTACATTAACTGTGTGTAAAATTTTGCCTAAATGTTATGAAGTTCTTATTTTACCGTTACGTTTTGTGAGTGCATGATGTTACTATACATCATTCTACACTACCAGTTGCACAATTGCTGTCACGCAATATAGGCCCCACGTGAAACGTATAGATGACAGTCTTAACTGAAACGTGAGTAATAATGCTCTGTCCCATTGGACCGAAATGTACCCTACGAATGGCCCCAGAAACTTGACCACGAGCAATGAATGTGGAATAACCTATTAACGTTGGTATGCAATTATACCGATGCCGTTATGCTCCCCACCAGGGAAATCCCCTGAGTTTTTATAGATCTCAGACTAATTAAAACTGATCCACGCTCTTAATTGACCTTCATAAACTTCTTTCTTAATCCACTTACTCGAAACGTCTACTGTTTCGACGAAAAAGCCGTCGATAAATTAGGTTAACTGTTTCTCTCAATTTAAGTCTATTTGAAATTTTGCGTGCCTCTGTAGACTAAAGGTTGGTTTAATATACAATCAAACCTATACAAAAGTGTCACCGTACAGGTTATAATAGGCCTACATCTATGACCACACCAACACCAGGCTGATTTCGAACTATGCCTTGAATTTGAGCTGAATTTGCACAGATTTAAACCGCCATGGCAGGCAGGGGGAGGGGGCAGGGGAGGGGATCCTGGTCAGTTCCCCTGTCAGCGCATTGCACCCCCATGCACCGAGTGTGGCAGATACACAGCAATACTGATATTATAGCTCCATGACACTACTAGCAGAATTTAATTATTCCTCTCTACGTGGGACGGGGAGTGTTCACACTGTGTTTGTCGGGTTTAGAAATACCTCAGAGGACCACGACCTGCTTGGGGGGTTACCAATCACGATGGTCAATATGTGCATTCAGACCATCATGAGTCTATTCGTAAACTGACTGTACATCCTGGCCAATTCTAACCCCTGACCACTAAAATGTACCTCAGTAGCCTATACGCAGACGATGTAATTAACGGCTTGCGACAAAACCAGTGCTTATCGGTGACCTTTTGCAGATCCACGGGGGTTGCGTTGTGTTGGTAAAAGAGAACTCATGGAAAAAAGATGCATGTGACGATAGGTTGCCGTTGAAGTGATCTATATTGACAGCTTTTGTTTTTCCTTTGTGTTATTTAACAATAAAGACACACACACACACACACAAGTCCATCCAGGTGGACACTCGTAAGAAAATGAACTAGTGATCTAATGTTTAATTTCACATTCAGTTTTGAAGCAGGGTTGTTTAACATAATCAAGTCAATTAACATCACCATCAAAATTATGACTTTTATTCTGAACAAGGGACACAGACAGAAGGGACGCATATATGGGAGGCAAAGTGCCAGACCTCAATTTAAATTCCTATACGCTATGCACATGGGCAATTTCGTAACTAATGAAATGTTCACAACCAAAATCAAGTGTAGGTCTGGTGTAACCAAATTAAAGTCAATCATTTAGCCTTGTAGGCTAACCACTGCAACAACTGATTGCAAGAAGAATTTGGTTGCAATCAAAATGTTACCTTCCCTGCCCCTCGCTCTTCCCTTCCCCCCTCAGCTCCCTTGTTAGATCTCTGACTGCTAACCCTGATCATCCGGGTTTTGTCTTTCAATATTTCATGATTTCTATAGAAATTTCTGAAAATTACGGTCATTGTTCCTGGGAAAAAATTCACGGGCCCCGGTCTGTGCTGCGAAAAACTAATCACGTCACAGTGCGATCCTTAACATGAATTAACAAGAAAAGAACCTTTCCCTGTATCCCCTAAGTATTTGAGAAATATGTTCCTGAACCAGTAATGGTATAAGCCTTTTTCGTATACAAAGAAAAAAAAAATTGCAACTCCTCCGCGACTGACAACTTCCGATCGAAAACTATAAGTAGCGATGAAAAGTTGTCAATGAATTTATTTCTGGTAACCTTCAAACGAGAGTATGCCGGAGGGCGAACATTTGAAGTTGTGACCTTGAGATTGTTGGCGAAACCACCAAACTGTGATGATAACCCTTATAAAAGTTAACACGTCCTTAAATTTTTTTGGTCGCTAGAACGGCCAGCGGTTTTCGCGGCGCGGTTAGTGCCGACCTAACAAGCAGTGAGCAGGCAAGTAGCCACGGAGCCGGATGTCTCTCATGTAAGCTTCTGTTCCTTTTCATATGGCCAATCTTACATTTTAAATTTTTGTGAGGGAGGGGGGGGGGGGAAGGCTGGTGGAGAGAAAATTCGTCGGTAAAAATAAAAGACATGCTTTGGACATTAAACAGGGCTTTTTGTTCTTTTAAAACAAGAGAAGCGTTTTTTGGGGTGTAACAACTTATCGAACTGAAAAAAGAAAAAAAAAAGACACCAGTAACCTTTAGTACCAATGAAAGAAACAATGAGTATGAAACTGCACAATGAAAGCAAACATTAGAATGAATTGATGCCATTTTGTTTTCCTTTTGTATGATTCCACATTCTAATTGATCGTGCACAGAGATATTCAACAATCGAGACATCGTGCTAACGTTCATGTCATAATAGGAGGGAGCTTTCGATTGATACTTCCACTAGTCGACTGCTAAGATTGTTACGTCATTTTTGAGCCTATGCGCATGCGTCACGTCGTCTCCCTCGTCCACTTCAGAAATCGACGACATGACGCATGCTCATAGGCTCAAAAATGACGTAATAATCGTAGCAGTCGACTAGTGGACGTATCAATCGAAAGCTCCTTAAGAACTAAAACTAATACACAAACACTTATCTTTTCCATCTGTTCTGTTGACTTCATTTCATTTCATTTATTTGTTTTTTTTTCACCTTAAAACAAATATACAAGTGCAAGTATAACAAGTAACAATAAAAATGGTGTTATGAATGGATGTGGACTTACACAATACTACGGGAGACTGGGGCGCACTGGGACATTTGTTTTACTTTTGTTTGCTTAAAATTCAATTGGAATGTGGTACGGGCATATACAGATTAATAAGGCTCTACACAGCGCACCCTCACGAGCATTAAAACTTACAATTCCACTGACTTTCCATGTCTTCACAAAATATGGTTATTTTACTTTTTCGTCCCTGTGTGCCCCACATGAGGGGTACATCTGGGTATATTGGTGAAGTCATGGAGGAACAAATTACCAATACCCCGCCCCATAAATACAAAATGTTGACAATTTCTGTACAGTCTCAGCAATATTCTGTCACGGTCTGTCATGTTTTACACTGGCACTGAATTCAATACAATAAGTTTCACTCGATGTTCTAAAAATTTTGTAGGCTAGTTCACGTCATCCCACACCTGATTTACTGCCCTAGGCATAAATAGAAATGACAAGTAATTGTAAGAGGGTCATTCAAGCAGTCTTCTTGAGAACAGTAAGCATTAGAAACCAAAGGATTAAAGTTCTTATAGCTGGTCCGTCACGAATACTCTAACTACTTAACATGAATAAGATGAAGTAAATAAAGAAGCACTGTCATCCTAGCCTACCGTAGTAAAGTCAATGCAAATACAGCCTACTCTCGAGGAAGTGCCATTTAGATAATGAAACCTCTCCATACGTCCAGTGAAACAGAACGTGTCTATGTTTGCGCCATCTTTACACTAGACTGAGCGGTGTCCGAATTTTAACTAGCTTAAATAGCATATAGGTTTGAATTGTCCCTATAAGTCCCGTCCAAAGTGTCCCAAATACGGCCATACACGATGTTTTAATGGGATGACACACATCTACTGAATGCGCGGAACTATGAGATTGCACTACTCGTCATTAAATACCTCGGATTTGCATGTTTCCACGCCACAAGTAAAATGTTTTGGAAAGGACGCAAAGCAGAAGTATATGTGAGCATGTAATATAACTGTTCGTAAATTAGTCAAATTGTTAAAAGTACAAAATCCAGCCACATTGAAAGGTAAAATGAATACCAGTACATTGGTTAATTCGTACTAAGTGTTTTCCTTATGACCAAAAACAGGTTGCAGCTACACACTATAGCCAAGAGCCTGGTGTAAGGTTTGCGGTATGAAAATGCGTCTCATGTCCCACAAAAACAATTAGATTTGAACAGTCTGAACATTTTTGAGCACATATACAGTGACACAGAAGAACATTAAAAAGTGAAATTGCAAAACAGTGAGTTATACTACGACTTGACCCTACAGAATGACTTGTGACTGTAGAACGAGTGACTTGGGATAAAGCCGTTTTGGCGTTCCATAAATACTTGCTTATAAGCTTATAACATCGAATTTGAGGGGCGTTATGTATGTGCCACTGTTCGTGCTCACATCCACGACCTTGTTACTTTGACACAGATTGTCAAAGCAGTTCTACAAACAAACCTCAAACGATAAACTTACTCAGAAATAAAGTAGTGACAGGGTCTGAAAGCTGGATGAGTTGTACTAGCAATCGCCTGCTCACCTACCTTTGTTCTTCGTCAGTGTTTCAGGGAAAAGAAAGTAGAGAACAAGATCACCTGCCACAAAATCTGAAAGAGAACTATGCTTTAATCCTCCAGGTAATTGAATATGAAAATAGTCTCGACATTTTTCTTGGCCCTACAAAATTCAGACTCCAAGAAAGCATAGCAGTCAATCACCGGTGCTTGAAATCAAAGAGGCCACTGAGAATGAATATGAATATTCATTAATGCAAAAATGGGGCTGCTCAAACAATGTGGTTTTTTGTAGTTGCTATGACATATTTTGCCGAATTTGACTTTCACTGACAAATTCAAAACACTTACTCCAGCTTAAAGGAAGGCTGACAGTTGTGAAATACTTACATAACTTTTTACTTTTTTCAAATCGGGTATACCAGTAAGTATATCTCCTCTTCATTGAGATGTTTTGTGAGATGTCACTTTTTTTCCCCAAAATTGTCAAATTTTTCTTCACATGCAAATTTGAAGACTGGTCAAACACCATGCATCACACACAAATGAACGTAAGTGAATGAAGAATTATCAATTAACTAAGGTTGGTTTTTAAAAATTCGTGACGGGACATTTTTCACATTACTACTTATTCTTGTAGGGGAATAGAAGTAGCCTACGTGTGCTGTATGTATCATCAACCATCACTAAACTCTTGTTTATTTAGCATTGCGCAATGCACGAACAGCATGGGAACAGTAAACATTCGGTTATGTTTATTCATATAACATCATCTCAGTCTGACGCTGTGATTGGTCATCGTATAGAGGAGGCTGTCTTGTCTTGTACATGAACGTTTATTTTTTTGTACCCTACAATTATTAAGAGTTCTCATTCAACAGTAATAAATGCAATAATTACCGTTTCCGATATCAACAAGTTTGTGGTGATTTTGAAGGGTATAAACACCGTGACAATACTTACAATTAGCATGAGTAGTCAAGTTTTACATCTAATAGTTATAAAAACTGTCGAGTTTTGAATTTTTACTTGTACTGGTTGTGAGCGTGTGAATAGGTAGGCTACTAATGTGAAAAGTGTCTGGTCACGAAGTTTCAAAAACCAAGTGAAATTGTTGATTTCTCGCTCATTTATATTCCATTGTAAGAAAATCAGAGTAATAATGGTAAGCAAGGACGGCGTACTGGCCAACAAGTTTCAAGCAGTGCACGATTGCCATACATCTATGCTGAAGTAATTATGAACTACATAGCAACTCAAAACTTGATTGTTTCAGCATGCAAGTATTACTACCACTTCCATGGTTTTAGTACAAGGAACATACAACAAGTGGGTCTCTAAGAAAAAGGTCCTTTCCCATCCATCATCAGTTCAACAGGAGGATCACTTGCCCTCCATTCTTTTTTTTTTCTAACACATTCTCTTCCCAATTCGCTTACATCATCAAAGTGAAACCGCCGACAGTGAAAATATATATTTTCTAATGGGTCCTGGTTACGTAATATTTCCGCTGTCTCCGGTTGGTCCCTTTAGGTTAGATTTTGTCGTATTTTTTTTTCAATCCAACAAGTTTATACCTTGCCAGCCTAGTTTGGGAATCTTGTCGAAGCAGTGGTGAAGTTTGTTTCTCCCGAGAAGACGGTCCCTCTGTAATCACGACGCCATGTTATAGTTGAATTGTTGTCCAATAAGCAATACATTTGTGTTTCTCCAGTCGCTTATTTGATCATTTGATACTCGAGGAATCTTCTCCGTTCTATCTTTACGAAGAGAAGAGAACCGTCGCCCCCTGCTTGGATCGAAGTCATCTCCCTCTTATGAAGCTGGTCTCTTCCGTATTCAATCTCGAAGAAAGAAGTCGGTTAAAGTTTAAAAACTTGCAGAATCCAGGGAAAGTAACAATGGAGGACGACGAAAATACAAGCCGTGGACCAGATCGAAATAATTTTCAGAGAAACTATCTTTCCGGGATACCGATTTTTACAACGAAAACGCCGAAGCCTGCTCAGAGCAGCTACCCAGTGATCGATAACCCATGCATGGCAACAGACGAGAACGCTTCAGATCGTCTGCTATCACGCACCGTGGTTACGAGCAGAGCGGATAACTTAGCCACGGTCGATATTAAACCCCCGATACCCACACTTAGCCGTGACATACTCTTTGGCAATCATGTTTTGATCCCTTCTGATTCTAAATATCACGACTGTCTTTCGAAAACTGGATATTCAATTCACGATCACCCTCGTGCGCATACCGAGCCGCTTTGCGGAACACCTGAGGTTTATAATTCATCTTCTGATCATTATTATTCCAGATCCTCTGCAAATGATTTGCCTCCACTGCAGGCAGATAACAGCAGTTCTGGTATGGATCCAGTAGACAAATTTCCGTACTTTACCCTCCATTCGATGCGTGAACCTCATTTCCATGGTAGGCCTAACGAGAATTTCGGTAACTCGAGACAGCCACCGGTGGAACGATATCGCCCAACTGGTCCTCGTCTGTTTTCGCCTTTTTCACACTGGGGTAAACAATTAAGATTAGCTGCAAACAAATACGATGATGGCAGCAACAAATCCGACGATACTTTCATAACCGAAGGAGCAGCATACATGAAAGAAACTGAAATAGCTTATATGCAGCAGAATGCACAAGATTCCAACCGTACTAACCGACAACATTTGACTGTCTTCTACGATAAAAACGGCGTAATGTCTTGGAGAGAAAGAGATGAACTTTTCCGGACGACAAATCATATGGAAAACAATGTACGACGTGATGTCGCGGAACTGGGCCTTCCGCGAGGTAAGCACATAGTTTCTCCTCATATTCTCAGTCGACTTGCTTGTTTACAGCTGACATGCATCTAGAGAAGAGCTGGCTTTATTCACAAGTTGCAGAGTTAAACCCTGAAGGAAAATCCCGTTGGGGTTATCTTTTGATCTGTTACCGCTGTTGAGGAGATATGGCTTTTCAAAGTTTGATGAAAATAGGCCTACGATGACGTGGAGTGTTGCAAAGCGTCAGTATTTCTTTCGTTAGGCCTACATATAATCTCTACGTAATTTCTGGGTTTCACATTGATTACTCCTTCAATTGTCCTTGAAAAAAGGTTAAGTAAACAAAGAATAACATAATACATTTCAGGCGAGTCCCTCCCTTGACGTCATAAATTTGCATATTTAGCCAATGGTTATTAATGGTGCAGCTATAAGACACCACCTAGTCCTCACAGTATTTCTATAATGTGCTAAAATTATGTCTCGAGAACAACATATTTTACATGAAGGATCATGAGGTAATATTGAGACACACCATAATGGTTAGCGTTTGTTCCTTCGATGAAACCTTTTCATGTTATGATATCATGTGAGGATTGGCGGTAAGACATGAATGTGCCCGTAAAGTTGTCAATATTCGATGGATTTTGATGGAATTCGTGGTTATTTCCACCTGTTTTAATGCTTAATTAATTACAGATAATATTCCAGAATTTCATTCTCATGTCACACAACCATCAAAGAAGTTTAACCTACAAAGTTACCCCCCCCCCCCTCCGCTTAATGCCCATGCCGCCTTATAGCAACATTCTCCCCTTCAGTTATTTTTCGCTGGCTTACAAATGTTTGAACGAGGTTGTCTTAGTGGAGTAAGTGCACCATGTAAGAAGGAAAATCACAGGAACCTGATGAGCTGCAACTTAAATATAAGGTTTCAACGACGGGTGTAAACAAATGTTGTATCTGCCTGGAGGATGCATTTCTTCACTTCTTCGATTTTTTTTTTTTTTTTTTTGGTCCTCATGTACATACGATTTCTTTCCTACAGCTAAAACCCACGTGTTATGACGTCATAGAGTGGAAATCACACCAAGTGAATACAAGTACATATGCAAACCCGAAGTTTGGAGTGTCAAAATAAGAAAACAATGGTTCCCCCGATCCGTCATTCCGTGCAGTGAACCCCCCCCCCTCCCCCGTCACACGTTAGCCCCATCTCCATCGTCGTTGTGACGATCCCGCTGTGACGAACCCCGTGTCGTCCTTTAGGTTGGTAAACGTTGAGCGTTCCGACCACACGCATGTCGAGAAAGACGAACCGTCAATGGTCAATCCCTCGATAGCGCTTCGCGTTTCACCGTCCGTGTTGCAGTCGAGTAATCGAGGGGAGGCGGGAAAAGAAAAAATGTCAACAGCATGTTATGAACTTTCATAAAAAAAAAATACAATATTCATAGCGACATCATAACAAATCTACTTCTAATACCACCTTTCGGAATTCCTCTCTCGGTGGGCGATCTCTCCGCCGTGCAAACGGTGCACGACTATATAAGACACAGCGTGCAGTTAAAAATTTAATTTTCGGAAACAGCAGGGTCGTTGTAGGAGGCGCCCGTGCGGTTTGTCCAAACCATTCCCTTTACTGGCCAGAGTTGAATGTGCTTTAAAAAAACGAATGCGTTTTATTACCCCTTGTTTCTTTAAAGCAAAGGTTTTGACTCCCTTGAAACTTATGCGTGATTGCGCATCTTTTCCGTTCGAGGGAACATGCCCAGCATACGAATAACCCTACACATGCACGTGTCAGTCCAGCATAGAGAGCTATCCATATGGAAAAAATACTCTTACCAGTTCTTTTCAAATTGTTTCAAAAATGATGATTTAAAGCGTACCTAACGTCTAGAAATCGCCGAAAAAAAGCATTCATGTTTAGCAAATAATGGAATTCACCCATCTCCCACCTTCATAGCTTGTTCCATTGCTGAGGTAGTTAAAAATAAAATAAAATAAAATTGAAAGATATTCACTTAAAGGGAAATAGGGCGTTTGTTTTAGAGAAAACATCCATATTTTTTAAACCAATGTTTGTGGACGTAGAATGATAGATTATTCAAAGAAGGAAGGACAGTAGTCTTCTTTCCAAGAAATAAGCTTCTCACAGATAGAAATTCAGTTATTTCTTACTCAACACTAATTTGTTCACCCAAACTTTTCAAAATTCAAATGATGCATCTTCCATTACTCATCACATGCATAATGTTTTAAGAAGATGAAACTTTGGTAGACGTTTATTGATGACACTGAATGGTTTAACAATGATTACCGCTATTTTCTTTTGTATGTCATGTTGGTGTATTCTAAACGCCCTATTTCCCTTTAAGCGTTATACTCTCTTTGAGAAATCGGGAAAGAAGTTTGCAGTGTGTAATGCAAAATGCCTGCCTGTCTATAGATTCATATGTAAGTTAATCCAAAGCCAAACAACTACGGGAACGCGGCTGATGATTTTAGTCAAATTTTGGGAATGAAATTGTGAATATGAAATAAAATCAATCATATAATTCGTAAGTATTACCATATTTTTTTCAATAGGAATATGTTATTGTAACTAGTTTTCATCGGTAACCAGGGTATCCCGGTACCGGTCGGGTATTTCATTACACGTATCCAAGATTACTACCCCGTTTCTTCGTAAAGGGAAGAACTACACGACCTCTGCGTTAACACACTGTATCAGATGGTTGAATTTCGCACGCAGAAAATTGTTCAAAACGAAATATTTTTCTTTTTCTCTGGAAAAATCGATGGTCCTATTAATGCGTATAGCGGTTGTGCGTAATCTGCACTAGTAAGAAACATGCAATAAAAATGTGACTCACGAGACTGTGGAAATGCTAATCTTAACGATACAGCCAACTTTTACTGTAGGTCGGGGAAATTACCCGGTCCCGATTTTTAGGACTCACCGATCATAACACTAATTATGACCCTAGCAACCATTAGGGTAAAATTTATTATTGACTTATTTGGAAGACCTTGGTAGACTAAGTATTTTGGAAATATTATTGGATTTTTCTCTTGAATTCACGTATTGGTAATACATAAATGCTAACATGTATGGAGGAACTGTGACCTGTTGGTCCAATTTGAAAGACTTCGTTGACCAGTAACTTTGGTCTATGGGTTTCCCAACTTTTAATCGGACCTCTTACAACAGTGTGTGCTCCACTATTTGAAGAGCCTTTATAAAGAAAAGATGTTACGGCTACACTGTATAGAAAATGCCGACAGATTGCTGTAAAGTTACTGAACAAAACTAAAGAAATGTTGAAGAGGGAACGAAAAAAGTGAAGTCAATTTTTGGAAACAATTTGACAGGACTTTTTCCTTTTTTATGTATTTTTTATTTTTACTCTGTGCATCTACATATTTTTTTTACACATTTAGGTATATGTCCAGACAACCCCGCCACCCTCTATCTAATGATTGCACTTTGTAGCATACCACGATCAATGTGGGTAGGTGCAAGTGTCCCTTAGTTGGCAATAATCAATAGTAAAGCTAGTTACCATTTCACCAAATATCAGTAAAAACTTCAAGTTAACTGTAAAAAGAGAAACTGGATAAAAAATGTCTAATATGTAAATGCATGTAAACAATGAAACAAAAAGAAAACCAGAAAAGGAGAACATGTTTTCCATACTTTGGACTGGCAACTTGACTTTTGGCCAGTTACCAAGTACGTAGTGCAAGGAATGAAGTGGTAGCCTTGACATTTAGGCCTGGGATAATGTGACCATTTCCTTCACGGTTGGGAGAAATTGTAATATCTCCTTAAATTCGAATGTTTTACCGAATTTCAAGGAAATGTAAAATAGTTGTGTCCACTAACCAGGAAGACGAGATTTCGGTCAGTTTTTTACGATCAGAAATTACTTTTTCACATTTCCTTTTTGTTACAACCAGTTTGTCAAGTTTATGTCAGACCTACATCTAGCATTGAAAACATTACGACTTATGACCTTTCGAGCTTTGATCTGCAAATTAATTTGTAAACGATGACATAATTGAGGCGAATTTTCGCCTCCGCAGGCAAGTTTCCTACTTTTTTCTTTGTTCGCTCGTAAAATCACGTACGGTACACGATAAGGTGGTGTGCAATACGGACACGAAGGCCTGATGCAGTCGTGTTAAAGATAATTTGTGGGAATAATTGGCGGTTAAAAGTTGGTGGTGCATGCAATCAGTCAAGTAAAACACTTAGTTGTAAATCAATGTGGAACCCCGTGGCTTCCATGTTCGCAAACTGAAAAAAAACATAAATGTATGAATGTGGTGTTTGAAAGCAACCTGTATGACGAATTCTGGCCGGATAAACGCCACTTTTTCACGGCACCACCGAGAGGAGACAGAATAGTTCTGACCACCGGAGACCATCAATGAGTGGACCAATAGATGACATGCAAATGGGATGTAATATGGAAGAGACTGGTGGGCGATATAGGATCCCACTCCCAGGACGGCGATCAATAACTTTGTTGCCACCATCGCGCCCCCTCCCCTCCCCTCCTTCAAAAAGGAAGAAAAAGGTGGCTACGGGCCTGCTTGACCGAGAAAGACTTTGTGCGGAACAGCGTATAAGAAACTTCGTCATAATTTCGACGCTATATACTGAGACAATTGGATGCACTTTATACACTACGTCTGACCAGCAATGTGGAAAATTTGTAGTTAATTCAGAGCTAATTCTGTTCCTTCAAGGGAGGAATTTGTTTGGTTCTATCATTGTGACTAATCCTGTAAAGAGACGGCCACATCTCATCAAGATTGACAAATTCACCGAAATAGACAACTTTGGTCAGACTGGGCCAGATTCACTTCTCCAAAAGTAACAGCGCAGTTTAATTCTTTGTTGATGTTTTAGCACCACCGCTGACCACTTCCCTTTTTGTGTTCTAAATTAACACAGTTCCAGCTAATCCTATCGTCTCGAGGTTCGGGGTTTACAGTGAAATCAATGTTTTTTCTGTGTTTTTTTTTAACGGCAATTGTAAATTTCCCATAGATTGTCATCATCACTGCTACCGCAGTAGATGGACACGCCCAATGTTTGTATTTCTAGTCTGAGGGTTTTGCTAGTGGATATGTTCGTGTTATTTCTGTGAGACAACCTCTCCCGCTATGCAAACAGGACGGTCTGCTTACTTCCCTTGTGGTAACCGTGGAGGTATTACGTAGCCTTTACCTGTATACACCGGAGGGGTAACCGATCTCATTATTTGTCTATCATCCATTGCCCGCAAGGAGAGGGTGAGAAAATAGATTATAAAAAAAAATTAAAGTCGAAAGTAAAGTGAATAGTTGAAACATATGGGAAGTGTAAATTTCCAAATGTGTGTTCCTATTAAACAATGAAGAATACTTAGTTGAAATCAAAAGGGCAGAGAGACTCTGGAGTGCCATTTTCTACACCGTGAGAGGCGTTTTCATCACAACTTGTGTCTCCCTACGCCCCAGACGATGGTGACGCTTCGTCTAGAAAATGTCATCCCCCCATCAATCCTTTGCCCCCTCAGCCAACTCCCCCGTGCGTGGGTAACACGTCCGTTGAATGGGGTAATCGGGACCTTCTTCCCATACTACTTTACCCTGCACTACATACCTATACCATCAAACGAATTTGATATGGGGATTTGACTATAGATTTAAAGGGCCACATTGAGATGATAAATTTATGAGGATAAATTTATGAGGATTTAGAGGGATATACTGACAACCAGTAAATGTATACCGTATGCAGTATACACTAACACACTAATGCACTAACGAAACGTTGCAGGATTGGAAAAAAACAAAAAGTGAATTTCAGGAAACAACCCAAAGAGCCCCTGAAGGGAATTGTTCAACGGTTTACTTGATAAAGATTGTGTCCGTACCGTTTATATCCGTGCACATCTTCAAAGACTGCACAAACGTTATGCCCAAAAGTTACGCAAAGTCTTTTTGCAACTTTCAGTCCTTGTGTAGGTATAGTGAAGTCACCAGCTTAATGTGCATACGTTCATCACAAGTTTAAAGGGATTAGCTGCTGAAAAAAATAGTATTACTTGATCACAACTTAGAATATTTTTTATCTCTTTATTGGTGCAATAGCATGTTCCGTTTGTAAGTAACGAATTTTTATTTTAAAGCTCTTACTTCAATGTGGCACATTGCATCATTTAAAACATGTGACGTCACTGCATGCACAACTACCTGGATATCTTTTTCTACTTCTAGCAGTTGCGTTCGATCAGTTTTAATTGAAAACAATTACCAGAAAAGACCGCGTAATCCAAATTTTACTGCAAGTGTGGTATAAGACAAACAAGCCAAATTTAAACTGTGTTTCCACTAGGATGGAAGGAATTTAGTCAAAAAAAATTGAGCTCATTTTTGGAAATTGTAACCATCGTCACCTTTGCAATCACGCGGCGGTGTATGTGCGTATGTGTGTGTGTGTGTGCGTGTACACATATTTGGTTGTGACGCCCACCTTGTAAACACGATATCTCAAGAAGGGAAGCTTGGACAGATTTCATATTAGTACGTAGATGAACCATATTGTGTACAAGAACACAATTGTTTTTCATGAAGGTCAAAGGTCATTTGATGTCAAAAAGGGTCAAACTAAAAAAACCTTGTAAACATGATATCTCAAGAAGAAAAGCTTGAACAAATGTCATATTTGGTATGCAAGTTACCACATTGATTTCAAGATCTCCATTGATTTTGGTGGAGGTCAAAGGTCATTTTAGGTCAGTAGGAGTCAAATTTGAAAATATTGTAAACACGAGGTCTCAAGAAGGAAAACTTGGGCAGATCTCCCATTTAGAATGTAGGTGTATCATTGAGTATAATAGAATTCCATTGTCTTTGGTGAAGGTCAAATTCATTTGAGGTCAACAGGCTCACTTTATGGAATCTTTGTAAACATCATATCCCAAGAAGGGAAGCTTTCCCAAATGTCATATTCAGTATGTAGCTGTAGTAACAACCGTTTGGTCTTTAATGGAGGTCAAAGGTCATTCGATGGCAACACGGGTCAAATTATGAAATCCTTGTAGACATGATCTCAAGAAACTAAGGAGGCTTGTGCAGATTTCATATTTCACATAAAGCATAGGTAGCTTGTGACATACTAACGCCATAATGTCAGATTTAGAGAAAAAGTGCTCATAATCGGATCATCGAAACCACAATGCATTTGTGCATTCTGGTTTACTTAGTTTTTACTTTTTTGTGAGGCATTTTAAAGAGATTGGCCACCGAAGGAAATTGCTACTTCATAAAACGTAGGACCAATTTTCTCTCTGTATTGTTAAAAACTCAATAGCCTGTTCGGCTAGGACGTAATTGAATTTTTAAAGAAATATTTATTTCAAAATAGCACACCGATAATGGCTAACTTGTAAAGTGACCCAGGCACAGCTTCAAGAAACTGAATAATCCTTTGTATTACTTTAAAATCTTGCAAGAAACATTTCAATATACTTAAATTTAAAATAAAACTTCAATTCTCATTGAATTGATCTCCATAAGTTTGTGAGGATTTTGAAGGGTACACACACATGACAATGCCTGCAAGTTTTGTAAGTTGTCAAGTGAAGTCCACATCCAACAGTTATGAAAATTGTCAAAACTTTTGATTTTTGTTTACTCTGACTTGCACTGGCTGCGTGAATGTGTGCATGTGGTTAACTAATAATGTGAAAAGTGTCTAGTCACAAATTTTCATAAACTAAATTGATGTTGATCATTCACTCATTGATGTTCGTTTGTAAGTAACATATGGGGATCCTCTTAGTTTGGCCATTTGCCATATATGTGACAGAAACTTGACAGCTTTAGGAAAATTAAGTGAATTTCAGGAAGCAAACTCAATGAGCCTCTTTAAGTAATGAGACCAAACGTTTGTCATATTTCAATCTACAATATACCCACCAACATTTGCACTATTATCAAATTTTAAATAAAAAAAAGATATCTGTCAATAATTTGCACTGTTAGATGACATTTTAGCCACAATTAAGGCAACTCAAAATCTTTCTTGACCGGAGGAGTCTTTCTTCAAACGGCAATATCTTAAGTTAGGAACGAGATATTGGCATGGAGATTAAAATGCTTACAGTGGAAAATTATTTCCTTTCATTTAAAGGGAAATAGGGCGTTTAGAATACACCAACATTACATACAAAAGAAAATAGTAATGATCATGTTAAACCATTCCGTCTCATCAATAAACATGTACTAAAGCGTCATCTCCTCAAAACATTATGCATGTGATGTGTAACGGGAGATGCACCACTTGAATTTTCAAAAGTCTGGGTGAACAAATTGGTGGTGAGTAATAAATCACTGAATTTCTATCTGCGGGAAGCTTATTTCTTGAAAAGAAGGCTACTGTCCTTCCTTATTTTGAATAATCTATCATTCTACATCCACAAACATTGGTTTCAAAATTATGGATGTTTCCTCTAAAAGAAACGCCCTATTTTCCTTTAAGAACACCTTCAATTGTCGGAAAAATATGCTTTTAATGATTCGTTTGGAAAAATAACGAAAGGATACACAGGCAGCTTCGGGTGAAGACTTGCTCGCAACTACCCAATCCTTTAAATTGAATCATTTTATGTCATGTTTATATTGTTTCTCCTTTGAATTCGTAGAAAATGGGTGGAGACGTTCGTAAATTCTCTCGTGCTTCCCCGTTAGCTACCCCTCCGTCTCTTTGTGTTATGTTTTATATATGACCATCGTTATTTACATGGGGGGGGGGGGGGGATTACTGCAATAGCTCAATGTTTACGTGAAAGAGATAGAGTTAGATCTTTTGGGAACTTTATTAGTTAGACTCACTGGACGTACTGCTTTTCTTGTCATGTATAGTGAGTGTCTGTAACTCTAAAGGGATTTTATGGGAGTGTCACTATACTGTCCTCGCTTTTCATGAGATAATATTGGCACATCGTACCCGCAGGCTTAGAAGAAAAGGGGGACCATACATACATTCACATCGTGGGAGCGTCAGTGGTACGTTCGCAGGACAAGTTGCATGTTTTTCTTCTTTTTCTGTCTTTCCCGAAGACAACCAATCAATCACCTGAAAACGCTTCGCGACAATCTTATCTTTCAAGGTTTTCACAATAAAATGTCGAACAAAAAAACCCCAAGATTTCAAGTGGTCATCAGTTTACCGGGTTTTAGGAAAGTTAACACATGCGCAGTAGTACAGAGAAGTTTTGGCCTCCTTGTATTTTATTTCTCTCTCGTTGTGTATGCATCTGTGTTGTGTGTAGGTTCCAACGGATTGAACGCCGTCGAGCGTCCTGCTGAGCAGGCGCGAACTTTCGGCACAGACGGGCATAGCAGGGATGTTTAGCTCACGTTGCCTGGCTTCGGGCTAATCATCGCATAACTTTCCAGTGTGCAACACGGTGAACATACCCCTGTCGCAGTATCATATGTTGCGGGTGTGAAAAAGCTGTATCAAATTCTACCAGGCAGCTAAGTGCCGCCATATACCTATACCGTTTCTCACTTCGACGTAGCTAGTTACACTATACAATTCCTCTGTACTAATAACATATTGGCGCGAATTGTTTGTGTTTGTTGCGGTATATTACCAGTTATTACTCAAAAACTTTATAATTGGTGTTGTTTACTTCAAACTACCACTGGCTTACTTTTTGTCACTTGGATTTAAAGTCAACGTTTATTTTGTCTGAGGCCGCTGTTTCGTCTGTTCTATTCTGGGTAAGTTGATGTCTGCTTTACAATTACATATATACCCACAGACGTATATGCATATATACACACCGACGTATATGTATATCATATGAATTATGACATAATGCAGACTTAAGTCATAATCTGCGTGTGGAATGACGATTCACCGATATTAAAAACAAGCATTATCGACACATAGCATGCTATCTGCATTTTTATCCTCATTTTTTGACTTATGGTTTCTACAATACGAGTAAAAACACTCTAGTTAAATATCCGTTTCATTGGTGGCCCTGATATTTTGGTGCCATTGATTACTTGTTATTCTGCCCACTCGGTGCTTGTGATTTTTAGACACGGACTTAAAAACAGACGAACTTCAGATCTCTTAAGTGTAACGGATGAGCATTGTATATTTGGTTTTCGATATTTTGTTCACGAAAGCACACTGTCGCGTCCACATTGAAGTACAAATTAACATTTTTGTTTAATATTTTTATTGTCTTTTGAACTCACTTGCACAGTAGCCGTCAAGTAACTGTTATAACTTAATCAGTAAATTCAATAAAAATAATTCATAGCATTACTTATGGGTCATTAAAACTGAATGGGACAAAATCTTTTTACTTGAAGAAGACTTTGTTTATTTAATTGGGATGAACTTCCGGTTTCTTTTCTTCTCTCAATTGTTCTTTCGTAGTTCTCTTTAATTTCAGATACATACATGGCATTTTAACTTCAGTTATTGCATAACTTCAGTTAATTTATTGTATAACTTCAAGTTAGCGACGAAACGAAATATAACGAAGAAAATATTGCTATATACGGTAGTCGGTTTTAAGCAGTTAATCGGAAAACTAAAAAAATAATGGGATGCTATGTTTAAGTCGGTCGAGATATTCATAACAAAAATGGGCCAAGTCGACTTACGTGATGATTAGCTGGATTAATTGGAATATAGAGTTACTGGAGATGTTATCTGCATCTTAAAATTCAATAACTTTTGCCAACCACGTTTCTCGTGATCAGTCGTGATCAGCTGACTCTTGTTGTTTTGGAGTCAGTTTGTAAGGCATCACTATTTATTAATCATATGGCAGTAAATTAATGTTTCAAGATCAAAACGAAAGTTGCATAGTCTCTGTCTGATGATTTTTCTTTGCCTCCTGAGAATGGTGTAAACAAATCTCAAACACATTGAAGGTTACCGGTTACAACTCACGTAAGATTTGTTGTTTCCACTGTCACTATGTTATTGTCACGTGGTCTTTGTATTATTGATATTTACTTGTAACTTGTAGTGTTATTCTCTGTTAATGACACCTTTAAAGAGATGAATATAGGTGTAGTCGTGAGCGTCTTCTTTCAAAATAGGTCAGAAACCTTCCTCCATTCTCAGTCTCCCAAATTACGAATTTACAGGAGTGAGACCACTCTTGAACATTTTCCATCCAGTGAAAAAATTGTTTGTCCAAGTTGAAAACTATTCTTTCAGAGTGCAGGGTATTCAGTATTCGGAGTCCAGCAAGAGACATTTCTGCACTCTGCAAATTATTTTTTCTTTATTTAGGCAAATTTTTATGATCATGATTTCGCTTTCTTTAATTTGCTTTATCACAGCATAGCGGCGGTAAATTAACGGGTAAAGGTAGCGATGATATAACCTCGAACGTTGTGAACTGGAGTGCGCGATAGAATGTTTGTCTATGTCTTCTTACTTTCAGACAAAAAAAAAAAAATTACTTGAAAGATATGTAACATCTTTCTTACAAACTAAACGTCCAATCTGTGAGCCATTCAGATGGCATGAAGTGACTGGCAACAGAGGTATTATTAATATTATTATTATTATTATTTAAACGTAACTTGTACAAGGTTGTGTAGCAACCTCTTGTGCACCAACCCCCGCAACAGGTTGGTAGTCCGAATGTATTTTTTTTTTTAGACATCGGCTATATTGTGTCAAGTTTCTGATAAAAACAAGTTATGTTAAGTTATAACATTCAGTTTTCAATAACACCAACGTACGATGGTTACTCTAACCTACCGTAGCTCATCCATCCATCCTCTTTATTTTTTTTTGTCTTGAAGGGGGGGGGGGGGTTAGGGTGGGGTGCTTTCCTTAATTTAAGAAAGAATTATGAACAACTGGCCGGACACGTCATGGGACTGGTTGTTAGTTGCTACACGATTCAGATATTTATGAACTAGGAGATATTTGTAGAATTATGTTACAGTTATGTTTAATTTGTTTTTTACTCTGAGTACAAGTCAAGAAGACGGAACTGCATGAAATTATGAAGATTATGAAGTTTTTGAAATGTCCCCCACAGAAGAATGTAAAATGATGAATTGACGATTTATAATACGCATACATATTTCGTTATATACTCAGTGAACAATGATAGGTAAATTAAGGTGAAAAAAATTGCTTTCCTTGCCAAAATGTTTTGTTTTTACTTGAAATCCACTTAAAATCGTGTAAACTCCATAAACTGGAACTTTAAAGTACATGTTGAATCAGAAACAGTTTGACGCGTTCTCCGTCTTTTCGTCCATGACGTAGGAAATAAAAAAAAATACATTAAATTTTTAGTTTAGAGATATCTGTTATAGATATATAATTAGGCTTAATTTGATATATATAATCTAGTAAATCTGCAATCATCATGTAAATTAATGTACCATTGTGACATTGCATTGGTAGGGAGGACTATTTCCCCACGAAGCAATCACAAAAGCTAAAGTTACCAGCTTAGAATTCTCCAGTGTTGCCTGTACTTTTTTGGGAGGGCTTAATAAGTTGATATTTCTTCCGTATAGCTAGTGTCGACAAAACATTTCTATTGTGGTTTGCAATTCGGCATAACCAGAGCCATTTTCAGATCATACCGTATGTATTCACATTACAAAAAAATGGCGATATGCTTGGCTGGTGTCATTTGCTACTCATACCAGTATACCAGTGATTTCAAAATCATTTAATTTCTGACGGAATAATTATATTCCTACAGGTTATTTCACACACTCAAGTTTCACTTACCTCGGAAACTTCCTCAAGTTTCTTCTTTTACCACAAAATGGACAAACTGTTGCTATAAGTACATGACTCAAGTTGGAACGCTGTTAGTCAGAAAACCATGAAATTTTTGGCATGTCAAAATGGACTTAAAAATTGACAAAACAGCAAGAGAAGAAAGTTTTTGAAACGAGTAACTTTTGCTCACTGTACTGAATGCATTGTTCCGTTACTGATGGGGAGTAGTATTGTGACCACGAGAGACAGCCAACCTCTTAAGTACAGTATAGGTTGTGTTGGGAAGAAGTTATTACTAATTTAGATTTTATGGGGACGAATGTTATCCCTCATTACTAGGAATAATTTTGAATTTTCTTGATTTAATGGTTTAATTCTTCGTTTACTTGCAAAGAGTGACAAGGAAACCTGTTTCTCGTCACAGAGGACGGCATGTGCAGTATTTGTAAGCCCGTTTGGTGGTCTTACCTTATTTGTTGGATAGAAACTTGGTGGTACCTTCTTTTTTTTTTCTAATATTCTTTCAAATTGGCCAACAAAGTAAAAGGCAACTTGGAAAGAGTTGCAGTAGAAAATGGTGAAAAAAGCTGAAAATAATTTGACCAGACGCATTTACAAAACGAGGAAACTTCTCCTGAAGGTGGGAGACACACTTAGAAGTAACATGTAGCCATTTAGTCTTTTCCGCGAACTGAAAAGAAATATTGGCAAATTTATTTTTTCAGCTGTCTATTCAGTTCAATCTTAATCATTTGGTTTGTTGGTGTTTATGGATCATTTACAGTCTGTACAAAACAGGAGACTCGGACCTCGTTAAATTGGTTCATTTGCACACTGGGCGATACTTCTTGCTGGAAGGTCAACGTTTGGAACAACGTGCAATACTCGGCGTATGGTCAGCTTGTTTTAGAAAACCGTGGTCAAAAATGAAAAGATATTGAATGAATGAATGAAAGAAAGAATGAATGAATGAATGAACGAATGAATGAAAGGTTTAAGCACAGCCGCTACCTTGACAACAAGGCATGCACCGTCGTGCTGAAAACAAAATAAACAATTTTAAGTAATAGAAAACAATTTTAAATAAAAGAAAACAAAATAGAAAGAACATCAAATATATACAAAAGGCACTTACTTAACATTGAGCTATTTTGTCGTATCAATGTTCTTTTTTCTGCTATGAGCACTGAATGTAAGCTATCTCCTTGTGTTAATAATTTGCGTCATTTCAGTGGTAAATTGAAATTCTGATTTTTCTCCCGGTATTACAAGGTGACATGTTGGTCCTAAAACACTATATATACGGCGGGTTTCATGCATTGCGATTTGCGCCAATTCTGTGTGGTAACAATGTTCATGTGAAACAGCGCAGTAGTGAAATTTTGGTTGTGAAGGAGGAGAGCTTCTTGAAACACAAATGAGCAACCTCATGTAAACATCTGACAAGTTTACGCGGCATGGAGAAGATCATCGAGTTGCAATATGTAAACCAAACAAACAAGTACACTGACAAACAGACAGTCACATACATACACACAAATACATTTGTCAATTAGCTGTACAAATGGCTGATCTGCTTTAACTGTGTGCTAGTGGTGTTACCAACATTCGAAAACATCTCCGGGGAAATCCAAAGGGGGGGGGGGGGGAACATTGGTACCTCTTGTTATTGGTGTGATAAAATGAGATATATTGAGAGCAATTTCGCAGTTCTGCTTTTTGTGTCTTTACTTGTTCCCAAGGGAATTATTCATTCTGAAGTAAGTAAGCAGTTATCATTGATATTAAAAATGATGAGCCTTCTTGTAAACGTTCTGATTTCGTTGATGAAGATTGTTAACCTGTCGTTTTGCTTCTGTTTCGCTTCGACATGATGGATTGGTGAAGCCAGACTTGGTGTGGTTTGCAAATGTTGAACTTAGTTGCAGGAGGGGGGTGGGGGTTCAATGTTCGATATATAGTTAATCCAAATCGGAAGCAAGGCTCTTTTCTTATTGTTTATTAAGAAAAGATAATTTTCTTTTTTGAAGGTCTGTGTGATAAGGGTGGCTAACAGGTAACAAACAAGTTATATTCAAAATAATTTGCAGTAATTTATGCAAAGGGAAAATACAAACGATACATGACGTCATGTATACATATCAATGTATTTAATTTATTTTATTTGCTCTCAGAGAGTTAAGATCTAATCATCAAATCACAGATATTTCACTCGTTGCGCTTTAAAAGCCATATGTTATCAACAATTTTAGTGGTTTTTAAATGAAAAAGAATAATATTTCACCGCAGGTATTTTAAATCCCTTTTGAAATACCTCTTTACCTAACTCAAGATATTACCGTTTGAAGAAAGACTTCTCTGGTCAAGACAAGAAATATTTCCAGTTGCCTCAGGGTTACCAAAATGGCATGTAACAGTGGCAGATTATTGCAAGAATTATTTTTAACTAATTCAAGCAATCATTTAACCTTGAAATTTGACACCCAGTATAGCAAAAATGTAGATTTGGTACACGGAACATTAAGCTTGAATCACTTCAGAAACATAGGTCACATTGCTGAAACTATATTGCAACATTTCTTTCAGTCAACATTCGACATAATAATAACGTCAATAATAAAGTCAACATTCGACGTAGTAATTACGTCAGTTCCCCTCCTCCACCTCCCCCACCTTGAAAAAAAAATCAACTTGTATAATGAGTAAACAATAGCACTGTCTTTATAAGATGGTGTTACAGCTAAGTCTAAGGTGGTACTGGTAAGAAGGGGAAGGGGTGGACGGGAGGGAGGGGAGGAAGAGCTTTACGTTTGCAAAGAAATGATGTTCAAGATGACCTATGAAGATGTTGATGATTCATGATGTGGGGGGGGGGGGGCTATGGTTGAATCATGTCTAAGAATTTAACCACTTGGAACACTCTTAGTTTCTTTTTCATTTCGAGAAGATAAAACTTAGCCAAACCCAGAAGAAAACATTTTGGGAGCTTGTGTTACTTCTCAACAAATGATAGAAGTTGATTCAAAGTATGACTTGAGCAAAGTTAAATGAACGGAAAGAGACACTTTTCGGCTTTTCAAGTAACAAAAATACCGGTCGAATAAAGGAGATATTCAACGTCACCTGCATTCCACGTTTGGCAGAATCAGAACTTCAAAGGAGCTGCTTAAGTGAGCAGAAAAAGCTCTAAATTTACACAGACTTGACAGAATTTCTTGGAGTTTCATTCAGGGAGGTGTAAGGATGTTGTCTTAGACAGTTAAAAGGTATCGAAAACGAATATGTCAATGTAGTTTTGTATTATTATTATTGAGCAAGTGAGTGAATGGGTAGAAATAGAGTTTTACAATTCAATGATCGAGCTTTGTACCTTTTTCAAACTTTGTAACTTCTAACGCAAATTTGTAAGGAAAAGTTAACCTTGCTTCCTTTTCGAGATGTGGAAAGAAAAGTAGGACACGAAAACCCATAAGTCGAGAGCCTGTAACGATTGGGAATCTCTCGGACGAGTGGTTTGAAAGAGGTTTACTAAAGGTTTGGGATTTTTGAGTCAGCCGTCTTTCACGAAATTCATCAAAATTGGATTTTGACGTTGTTCGTTTGTCATCTATGATAATGTCATCGATACCCCCGAAATCGTTACCGGGTATTTGTTTTTTTCTCATACCCGTCGGGTACCCGTCCACTCCACCAAGTGTTTTACAGCAGGGGCCTTTCAGTGTTTATAATGGTTTTGTCAACAGGAATACTGATAATGCAATATGTAAAAGGAATGTTACACCAAAATGTATGAATTCAGTATAAATGAAATGATTCCCCAAATCTCTTACGTATGAAAAGGTTCAATACTACCAATCAAACTTTGTTTGTTTATTTTTTAGCGAGAAGCGAATACTTCTTGTTCAATTTATTAAATAAACAAAACTTTCTTGGAAACTGCAATATCAGGTTACATCACATCGTCACAGCACAATTTTACTTCGCTCTTGATATCCTTTCAAATATTGACAATATAGAGACCAACCGAACCACACAACCGTTCCAACATGTACAATTCCACTAAATGGTTTGCTGGAACTACTTGCCATTCACAGTCAAGCAACAGCCCCAAGCGTTAAACTGATTTCATTCATACTTTTATAATCCATGTAAAATAAACGTAAAAAAAAAAATCATGTAACATGTTTTGCTTTCATAACTCATGGTTCTGAAATAATAGCTCAATAACGGACATTAATGTTCCGTGACCCAAACTCGTTCGGTTTCGACAATTCATATAAACGTAACATTAATGAGCTCTCAATTCCTATGTGGTGATTTTCTGATTGGTTATTAAGTGAACGTTTATTTCACTTGCAAAGGTCAACCACCTCATCAAATTTGTATGTTCAGGTTTGTTCACAAATAATAGTAATAACAAAAATAATGAAACAACATACTCTGTACAAGATATCTTTTCCTAATGTGAACCTATATCTGACTTTTATTACAATTATTAATATCGGTATTCGTAATTCCAACCCGCTCCAGGTACTCAATAAATACTTAGGCTATACTTGGCAAGCGTAAACATATTTTGCCAACGTGTAACAAATTACACCATTTTAAGGTGGAGGCCACATTTTTGGTTAAGAAAAAAAAATTTCTATAAAATTTTCCAGAATAAATGAAAACGATTTGTACGTTGCGTTATTCCATTTCTCAGGGTAACATGAATGTTACACTATCGAAAACATTAAGATCGACTGAAGAGATATATGCCATCACATCAATGACGGAACTTCAATTAAGCTGTTGGGAGACTTGTGGCCTAGATAATGACGGAACGGCATTGAGACTTAGATGAAGTCATAACCGATCAAAAGCGATTTTGTGATGTCTTATTTTGTGATATCTGTAAACCCGACTTTTAGTGCTCTTTTACACTGTTTGGTGTCTAAGTTTCGATAGAGCAATGAACCCGTCATGTGGATTTGATAAATTTAGGTATTTAGGTTTCCTACAGTTTTGTGTGACCGCCAAACGACAGTCGGGACTGAATGCAATTAATGGCACGTGTGGAGACGCACTCCCGTCGCAAAATTAATACGTTAAATTCCTCTCGAAACTACTGGTTTATTTCAAAAGAGTATTTTCATGGAGTGTTTAATTTGTGTGTGTGTGTGTGTGTGTACTCTTGTGCCGTTAACCTCAAACAAACTATGAAAAGGGTGCGCCAACGTGCGCCAACAATAATCGAATATTTGGTACCGTGGACATGGGACGGGGAGCAGTCGGGATGGCAGTGGGCGGTATTTGAACCGTGGGCATAGGACACAAGAGGTGAGGTGGGGAAGTTGCGAAGATAGATTTGTGACGTAAGGGTTGATAAACTTTGATGTTCACTATCCAATGGGTATAAATTAATTAATCGTCCTCCTTCTCCACTTGATATGCAAGCCAGTCTTTGTCCATATCAGGTAGAAAAAGAAAGTGAAAAACGGGCTATCAAAGACGTTCATCACAATAGCAAAAGTGATTCGTACGGCTAAAAGAGAATATAAGAAATGATTAACCGTGTCAACCTATTTGTCTCTGTGTATAGTGTTGTATGTGTGTAAAAAAATATACACATAATCCCGTTTCTGGTGTTAATCGAGGATACATGCAAGACTAAATACCAGTAAAATGGGGACATCATCTGCAAAGTGGGGATATCCCCGATTACGTGAGGAAAAGTTCATGTCCCCCATCGGCGCCATAAACGGGTATGCGTGTGTCTGTGTGTGTGTAAGTGTGTGAGTTTGTGACGCCCACCTTGTAAACACGAGATCTCAAGAAAGGAAGCTAGGACAGATCTCACATTTAGTTCCTTAGTGTACCACATTTAGTATAAGAAGTTCCCTATTGGCTTAAGTGGAGAAGCTTCGGAAGCTTGGACAAATGTCATATGTGGCTTGTTGGTGTACCTCATTAAGCATAAGATCACTTTCGACTTTGTTTGAGCTTTAAGGTCATTCGAGGTCAACAGGGGTTAAATTGGTGAAACCTTGTAAACTCAATATTTCAAGAAGGGAAGCTTGGACGATTGTCATATGTGGGGTCAAAGTTTGAAAATATTGTAAACACAATATCTCAAGAAGGAAATCTTGGGCAAATCTTCCATTTAGGAATGTAGGTGTATCTCATTGGGTATAAAAGATTTCTATTGTCTTTGGTGAAGATCAAAGTTCATTTGAGGTCAACAAGGTCACATGATGAAATTCTTGTAAACGTCATATCTCAAGTGGGGAAGCTTTGGCAGATGTTATATCAGTATATAGTTGTATCTCATTGAGTACACGAAGCATTTGGTCTTTAATGGAAGTCAAACAAATCATTCAATGTCAGCAAGGGTAAAAAAAATGGTGAAAACCTCCTAAGCATGATCTCAAGAAAGGAACCTTGTATAGATGTCATATTTGATATGGCGCAATGGGAAAAGTTCATTTTTCGACCTCAAAATATCTTCTGATTTAGTGAACATGGAGGTTGATGAAGGTGACAATTTGAATGGAGTAACCTCAATATTAAGTATCGACATTTAAGCTAGTGCTGTATATTGGTTGTGATTTAAATGCTTTGAACGTGAAAAGAGGCAAATTAAGTTTCTTTAAAGTCTGAACTCTTCTACAGCACTGGGTCCTAACATTTTCTATTCTTCTCTTTTAGTGTTTTACATGCCAGTCGGTTTGGTTTTTGAGCTTACGTTTGTTGATGTTGTTGACGTCAAAAAATTTCTGTTTTCTAACATTGCAGATCCACTTCAGGCTACCCCTGGCAACAGACTTGCCCAAGTGAAAACTGAGTATTTTTACCCAAAGAGTTTCGATTACTTAAATCGACAACGTCTGAAGATGACAAATGAAATCACCGAAGCAGTCCCCACCGACAGGACGTCCCATCAAGCTAAACAAAATGGCGACTACAAAGAAATGACGTCACTTCCGAGTCCGAACTTGGAGAAGAATAACAACGGCGTTTTGAAAGAGGCTGGATCTCCCGAGAGCGAGGATTCAGCAACTGGCCGTAAGAAGAGGAGAAACCGGACGACATTTACAAGCTTTCAGTTGGAAGAGATGGAGAAAGTATTCCAGAAGACACATTATCCAGACGTATATTGCCGAGAACAGCTCGCTCTTAGGTGTAGCCTCACAGAAGCACGCGTACAGGTCAGTAGTCCCTATCACTCTTTGTTAATATCCATCCTTTTGTCTCTGAGGCAGGAGTCATTGTTTCTTTACAATGTCTTTTTTCTACAAGATACGTCATCATGATGCAATGTGTAACGTGGCAATGTATTCATAATTTTGCAAACAAAACAAAATTTCATAATCTTCTAAAATTTGAAAATGGCAATTGAACATTTTCACTGAGTCGTATATACGATTCCTCATAGGTTCCAGTTCTACGGCGATGTTCGTTACTCAGTTCAGTTATAGTTTATCTCCTTAAGTGAGGCTATTTGCAGTTTGAGAAGTTAAGCGAGACGTTTACTCATATCTAGATTGATGGTTAGATCTGTGTTATGTTCCTGAAAAAATTGCAATTCAGAGTCCCCCCCCCCCCCCGAGCCTGATTACTGCTTCACACGATTCGATAAGGCAATTCGCTGCCCACGAGGGTATAGGACCTCGACGTGGGCCTGTATTGTTTGGAGAATTCATCGGAAGCATGGAGATAAATTTCACCCTTTGATGAAGGGAAGAGAGTCGGGAGTGTCCCTATGAAACGGGAAGAGGTTTGGTGATGTTTGGTCAGCTTTAAGTCCCATGAAATGAAAAACCAATGTACACTGATCAAGCTGTGCCAAATGCATGTTTGATGTTTATACTTAAAAAAAAATGAGATAACTGGTGTACAACACAGTGGGTAAATGTACCAGAGAACTGATACTCTAAGGATATGACCGTAATTGGGGTAGTTTCTCAACATTATATCATCGTTGCTCTTTCATAAATCCATTTTACAGGAACAGATTTAAATCTTTTGACTTACAATTAAATATTCTCGCCCCCTTACCGATTGGTTGTTATCAAATCAACTTATCAGATATCAGATCAACTTTTTACTGTATTTCGTATACACGCGAACGCCCTGCTTCAAGCCATTCATCAGGTACAATTTGTGGTACTTGGCCGAGGTCTGTTATGGTTGTACTGGCATGGCCTATACCGTCAATATTTTCGAATCCAAGAAGCAAGTAGGCACAACTCTACGTCACGAAACAGGACAAATTATTAACCAAACGTGACGAGCAAAAACAAACAGAGAGAGAGAGTCGCCACTTTAAAACCGCATGTGATGCTATTTTGATTCCTTTGAGGCAATGTAAAGGAAGAAACAGTATAAACTTAAAAATGTAAGCGATGATCTTATAGAAGGAACTAGGACTTTCTGGTGTTGATTTAAAAAAGTATGAATTTCTACATTCCTAGAATATTCACAGTATATTAAACGTTATAATAAAAATATCAACAATAGCATAATATCAGTTAACATATTTACGAATTGCCGTAGACGCCATCTTGATCTCCTATGATGATACTCTATTGTGTGACGATATTTTTCAAGGATCTCAATTTATTTCGAGATCATAAGTCAAACCTTTGTTTTACGAAACGTCCTTTTGAATTGATTGTTCTCTGGGGAAAGACCTGTCCTGTCCTCTCTTTGACCGTAGTGTCCTTCGAGAGTCCTCAAAAACGTTTAATAAACCGACTTTGTGAAGACTGAAGGCAGGTGAATGGAAAGGTTTGTTTTGGTCGTAGATACGTTTGTATTTTATTGGAAAATAGCTACCTACGACTCAACGTGATGGGTGCCTTCGCGAAGTGTTGTCAACCACAAGAATTTGGGGATTTATGTCTGAATCCAACAGGAGTAAATACGCATGCGTCTGATTGTTTTCCAATAATCGAATGATAGCTCTCTTGTATGTATCTTATTTCAAAGATAAAACAGAATTTCAGCAGGGAGGGAAATTTGTGATTTAAAAATTTATTTTCAATATTCTCATAGATGCACACCAGAAAAACAATCAAACCAACGTAACCAAGTAGTGAAACCGTGCGTTCAAATCCTGATTGCAGTCGTCGAGAGACTAAGGAACCAAAAGTTACTTCGGACCTTGAATAAAATATTACGATACTTACATATCGATTTTAGTGGAAGCAAAACCATAACCACTGTATACTTTTATTTAGTTATTTATTTATATATGTCTATACTTTTTGCAACGGATATATTTTGAAAACTGTGCAGTGTTGACTTTTATACAAGTTTGACTTTCCCGCAGTCGTCTTCTCGTACAAATCCAAATCCAAACAGTGACATAAATTCAAAAATTTTGAACAGACTGCAGTACCATAACATGTAGGCCTACTCTCACCCTCACGGAGAGGATCCGTGAACGGTAACCTGACAGTCTGTCCGTACAAGGTCATCAAGCCTTTTGGTCATCTCTCTTTCCCTCACCCACACCCACTCGTCGAAAATGTATATCTTTTCATGAGTCTGTAAACAAGAAAGACTTTCATCGACTTTCTACGTAGTTGTCGAATACATTGTGGTCATCAATACGGGGCTTGACCGCATTTAGCAATTGAAACATTTTGTTTTGCGATGAACTAGTGACAAATATGAAGTGTGAATGATTTATCGTTTTCATAATCACGTGGTCTTAGCAGAGAGTTGGTCGCAGTTCTGGACAAGCCCTCATAGGCATGCTTTACAGAAGGACAAAAAAAAAAGAAAGAAAACATCATCACCCATGACGCAGCTGAACACGACGACAAAGCGAGGCCTAATTTACGTTTTCCGTCCAAAGCGAATCAGGTAGATTTATCACCGTTTCACTACTGGAACGAAAGTCGAAACACAAGGGCATTCCAGTCGGCTCTATACGTGTCCCGACTTCGCCATTCCCACAAGTCCACCGTTGGTCAACGTTTGATTTGCCTGTCTATCTCAAGGGACCAGGAGTCGCCCTCCTGACAGAGACAGGTGGTTTTCAACGTCCTGAGAACGACTGGTCCGTAGAGGTTACGCGACCTTGTTGACCCGTCAAACTGTCGCCACAGCGTGGGATATGCCCTTATACTGTGCGCGATTGCGGCGTATGTAAGGCCAGCAACCTTTTTTCCTTTTCTGTCTCTCTCCGCCGTCTTACGATGGTTTCATCGACCTGAATGGAGTCATGAACCCCAGTCTCCAGCGTTACTAACAAACTCGTGGAAAACAAACATGACATTTCGTAATATTAGAAGGTTAAGTTAAGGGTTGGTGATGATGACATCACGTCATGTCAAGGAACAGTGGTTTAACTGCCATGTGTGTGATGTGTGCGCAAGGGTGTGTGACCATTTTGCTATATGCATGAAAGCTAACATTTGATAAACAAATGCCAAGTTGAGAAAGAAGTATCGTAGAATCGTCCTGACTGGCTTCCTCTCGTTGCTGCTCAGCACAAATATCTGGCTAGAGCGAAACTTGATGGGACACAACTTTGACGTAGGCACAGTCGGCTGTCCACTTATTGAAGCTTAGAAGCTCCCACTTGAAATGTATCTGTTCCACTAAGACCTCACTGATTTCTGACAGGTGTTCCTTAGTTTTACTCACAGATGTATGATCCAAGGTGGTATTTTCTGATGCATTCCATTGTCAATGCGCACAAACGCTTTACAACATTTTGGTTTCGATGAAATTGTAAGTTTGATATCATGCCGGTGTACGTATGTATGTACGTGTGTAGGTATGTCCGTAGGTACGTATGTACGTATGCACCCACGTATTCACGTTAGTACGTACGCACGTTAGTACGCATCTACGTTAGTAGGTATGCACGTATGTATGTACGTATGTATGTGTGTTGATTGTTACACTTACCTTTTAAACACGGTATCTCGAGAGGGGAAGCTTGCAGATTTCTTATTGCTACATAGGTGAACCACATTGAGTGCAAGAAGCCTACTGTTTTGGTGGACGTCAAAGGTCATTTAGGTCAACAGGGGTCAAATAGTGAAACATTGTAAACACGATATCCCAAGAATAAAAGCTTGGTTAGATCTCATATTTGGTATGTGGCTGTATCTTATTGAGTACAAGAAGTCTTTTGTGTATAGAGGTCAAGGTCATTTTGGGTCAATAGGGGTCAAATAATGAAAACCTTGTAAACACGATATCTCGAGAGCTTTAAAAGATCTCAGATTTGGTATACAAGAAGCCTATTGCCTAAGGTGGAGGTCAAAGGTCATTTGGGGTCATCAGGGGTCAAATAGTGAAAACTTGTAAAAACAATGCCTCAAGGATGGAAGCTCGTACGGATCTCATATTTGGTATTTGCGTACATTTTATCGAGTACAAGAAGCCTATTGTATTTGATAGAGGTCAAAGATCATTTGGGGTCAACAGGGTCAAGAAACGATAACCTTGTAAACACGATATCGAAAGTTTCATCAAGTCTTCAAATTGATCCCTTGCTTATGTTTGTTTCTCTAATCATGACTTCTAGACACGTGACCTCATACCGGTGTTGCTCTTGATGAAGTGCTCTATTACTTTTTTTGAAGTTGAATTTAAAGGCTGTATTGCATCACCCTAAGCTATATTTTTACCTCCCTGAAAGGAAAATTCTTAACTGGTTCTAAGTTACAGTACTCTTAGCTTGCAAGCAAATTCGAAAGATGCAGAGCAGCTCTTATTACACAGCGTACACAGGGATCCATTGTTTTGATTACACATGTGGAGGAATGTAAGACAGGCTGAGGGAGGGACTAGAGGTAGGTGGTTGGGAGAATTGAAACTGTCTGGGGTGATGCATTACAGCCTTTAAAGTTTCTTCTCTTTGCTTGTCGTTTCAGCTTGGTAATTCGTCTTTGATCTTTGTATCCCCTTATTTTGTTTACTCCTTTTTTTCATAGTCAAGTTGGAAGTTCAGAAGCAAATGCTAGAAAACTTTGTCCTTTTTTGTTTTGATTTACAATTACAACCATTTACAACCAATTCGTCCAAACGTCTCATCACAGTTGCTCGTTAATTGTAATTTTTAATTGATTGCAATTTACGCATGATGTATGAATCATGATTTTCTTCGTAGTTTCTCTTTCGTACTTCATCCAACTTAAGGTTTCATACCTTAGATGCTGTCAAATCTTGCTTGGATGTATTATATCATAATGAAATCGTATCAAAGCTTTCACCAGAAACACCGAAAAAAAAAAAAAACAACACCCCTAAATTATGTTCCTTACAAGACAACAAAGTCAATTCTGAAAGACGAAGAAAACCACAATTGCATCAGACATGATGTTCGGCGTTGATATGTCTGTGTTCTATTCTGATAAGAATTTTTACCAACTTTAAAGGGAATTAGGGCAATTTGTTGTACAGGCCGGATAAAAAAAAGTCACATTTCTTTCTAAAACCACTATAATTTGTGGACACAGAATAATAGATTATTCAAAATGAGGAGAGGCAATGGCCTTCTGGTCCTAAAATGATATTTCTCAGATGATAGAAATTCAGTTATTTGTTACTCGCGACTAATTTTTCAACCAAACTTTCAAAAGTTCAAATGATTCATTCTCCGTAACACATCTGATGCATAACGTTTTGAGAAGATGAAGCTTGTGTAGATGTTTATTGATGAATCTAAATGGTTTATGATTTAATGTTCAATTTCTTTTTATACGCCATGTTGGTGCATTGTAAACGCTCAGTTTCCCATTAACTTCCACCGTCAGCAGGGATATCTATCGAACGAAGTATTTTGTGTGCGGATTTCACCAATTTTCACCAACGTTAAGATTAATGCCATTATAATAGATTACTAAATAAAAAAAAATAATGGCTGTTTCCTACGATTGTACTTCAAACACGTTATGCAATGTGAAAACATCGGTTTTAATTATTGTACTTTAGCGGATGATTTGTGTGCACAATATATAGATGTAAGTATTAGGGGAGTAAGTTTGACTCGGTGATGTGATATTTTTCCAACGTTGAAGTTGGCTGGATTTGCAATGGATCTTAAATATTCGCCAGTATTTTGAAATATGCTTTCTTTTAAGTGAATATGACACCCCCTTTGTATTGCCTAATTTACACCCTTCGTGCAGCCAAGCCATCAAAAGTAACAAATGTATATGCCTGGCAATTTTTTTTTTTTTTTCAGTTATTGTCTCAAGTGACTTACATATTTCAAGTGATTTTACATATTAAGAAATCGAAGTTCTTGATACCGAGATCACGGGGAATTTGCCGGGTGGAATGTCAACCGCGCATTGTGCAACAGGTACAAACAGAACACAAACGACACGGTGAAAACTACATGTATAGTCAACGAACTTGATCGTGACCGGGTGACCTCGTAGTAAAAGTACATTCATTCCATCCAACGGCTGTCATGAGGACGGTACACATCAAACATAATTCGGGTTTATTCCCCTGGGGCTCTGTGGTTACACTATTTGAGATGAAAATACTGGTGATTGCTCCAGAATGACACGTGTGTGTAAAGAAGATCTCATTTTTATTTTTGGACGTGGAAAACAAGTTGTAGGATTATCGAGTTTTGGTGAGATGGGTCTAATGTAAGTTCAAGTGGGGGAGATGGGGGAGATGATGTAAATGGTGGGGTTAATGTTTCTACCCTAAAATATCATTACGTCATGTTTTGGGTGTGGGAATATAGATTATACAGGGGGTGCTCTGATGAACGGAAGGGGTCCACAGGATTACGGACGGACGGACGGGTGTCGAAGGGAAATTAGCACACAAAAAAAAAAGAGCGGTGGGGCGTTTCAATAATTCCTCATTTGGTACTAGGCTGATGTGAGGCACGTTGGTTATAACATGGAGCTATCGGTAATTGCTCCATGGTCACGTGTCGAGCTACAGAGCTATATCTTGCAATTTTAATAAACATCACACGCTGTAACATTTCATCATGAAAACGTAAAAAAAAAATTAGCAATCTCAACAGCACGACTTGTAAGCACACATCATGCTAAATGAACTTATAAATATTACTCAGTCGAGGTTACTTTCCCTTGTTTCTTGTTCAATTTGAGTCTGTTCCTGCGATTTTACAAACCGTACTAACCTTAGTGACTGTGAAACATGGTATAGCTACAGACATTATGAGATCGTCTGGCCAATTCCTATTAGAAACGGTGAAATCAAAAGTCGAGAAATCGGTACGACTGAAATATTCTGGCATCCTTGGAAGTTTCTTTCCGTTACAAAGTGGAAATAAAATTCAGCCCATATCACGAATATTTTGAAGAAAAGCATTCCGTGAGTGATACAGAATCATCTTTCTTTGGAAGTTCCAACTTAGCACATGGTATTAAACTTGTTCTTCCATCACAGTACTTGTACATGTACAGACCAGTTTACATGTGTGTAGGCCTAATTAATACCGACGCGTCAACCAGTAGGAGGCTGTGAATGAACATGAAATATAAAATAAATAATATAAAACATCACATTAGTGTTTTGTCGAATATGAAGCAGTGGTTGCATGAGACTGATATCAAAGACCCATCTTCCTTATGAAGTACCTACTTAGCACATGCATGGTTGTTCTTCCATTTTACTTATACTTGTACATACGAACCAGTTCACATGTGTAGCCTACGTGTGTTACACCTTCACGACAAGCGGGAGGATCTTATGTGAATGAACGCTAATTCACGTCAAGCGTTTTTGTTGGATCTGGTTTGCACGTGATTAACATCGAAGAAGTAAACTGGACAGGAGAGAATTCGAGAATATTTTGTAAAAATTCGCTCATTTTACAACAATTTTAAAGCAAGTTTATATGTCCTGAGAAATCAATGATTAACGTTCCTTTCGTTGGGAGAAAAAAGGTAAGTGGATTTCTTAGTTCTCGTCAGAATTGTATCGTAAAAAGTACATGAAGGAAACGAAATGGAACGAACACGACTGTTCCGATGCAAATTGCTACTTTTAACTTATATTTATACACCATTCACCGGAATCGTTTACAACGTCTGTAAGATTCAAACTTGTAACGATGAAGCTCAGTTTGTAAGACCATTTCAGCCAAAATATTTTCTATCCAAATAGTTGCAAAAGTCCGGTGTTTAACGGTGTCAATGGGCTGCGTATAAATGTAACCAATGACAACATCACGATGGGTAGACTTGATTTCAAATGTTGAACACAAAATCTTGCAGGTCAGCGTTGCAATTCTGTCTTCAAATACTTAAGCCTGCCATAAAATATTATTTCAGATTCTCAAAAAGTGAAAGTTAGACTTTTGAATTTCTTCCAAGTTTTTTTGTTTGTTATGGTCTTCAACGTCAGTGTTTTGTTTATGTGACAACATAGACTTATTGCACGTTTATAACAAACTCAATGTAAAATTAAGAGCAGTAGGTTTCTATTTTGTTGATTGTTGTCAAGCGTAACGTTTCGGCGGGCAATGACTGTTCCCCTCAAAGCCATTGGAGAGGTTCGAGTACGCTATTTCCAAAAAAAAAAAAAATGCCCTCAGATGATTAGATTTTTAGGCTATCCATTATCTTCAAGTATCCTCCCATCAGAAACAGTAAACCCTTTCAATTACCAAAGTTTGGGTGTAAACAAAAAATCGATTACTTAAAAAATGTGATTTTCTTTTTGTACTCTACTTTCTTTCGGTGTCTCTCCCCATTTTATTTTTTTTTGTTATTCAAGGTGTATGCCCAATACGGTTTATCCTTTCGCCACCTAGAAGTGGGTGTAGACCCGGGGATAGACAGTTTCTTTTTTCTCCCTTGTGGATTTGACAAACCACTTAAATCAGTAAGATGGGCAAGATTTTCTAGTCTTCTCGCTACTCTTCCTATCCATCTTTTGACTCTTTTATTTCTGTTAGATCTTGCCGACATTGTTCTGATTGGTAGGAGGTGAAGCTTGCTTCCTCAAGGGGGGCTTTTGATATTGATCCTGTGTCGAAGGTTACATAGGCAAACATCTAAAAGGGGGGAAAAAGTTAAGTTATGACGTGTCTACGCTACAAGTCATCGTTTGATCACATAGGCAGTATGTTAATAGCCTAACCAGGTAGCTACCAGAACAAACTCCCCGGGTCTAGCCTTTCATTATATGCACTGAAGTAACTCCCAGCTGACATATTACCTATTATTGTGGCAATCCATGAACAAAGAGTCGGCCACTTCAAATTAAGAACAAACGATGCGCCTACAACTGAATTGATTGAAATCCCAACACCCCGACCCTTCCCTTTAGAGCAATGTTTTCAACATTTTTATCAGCTAAATACACTCAGAGGAAAAATTGCTACAAACCTTTCGTGTTACCCCCGCCCCCACCCGCGCTGACGTTCTTAAAAAAAGAAAAGAAAACGAAGCTGTGTGAAGGTGACAGAGTTTCAATGAAGTTTCCCAAATAAATTTAAGAGATTTGTCGTAATGGCGTCGGATTCGTATTTGTGTCACTAATGGGATTCTCTTTAAAGTTTTCGACGTTCCAAAATGCATGGGTAGCTTTCGTCTGAGGTCATCTACATGTCAACCGTTTAAGAGCGGAACAGAAACAAAATCTTTGAACTGTTCACAGTTGTTGATGATATGTTCTATTTGGAACAATTTCTAAAATAGACCGCCTGATTTCTCCTGTTTACAAGGAAATAGGGAGTTAAGAATATACCAACATGGCATGCAAACAAAATGGCTTTTATCGTCGTTAAACCATTCAATCTCATCTACGAAAGCTTCAGCTCCTCAAAACATTATTCATATGATGAGTAACGGAAGATGCACCATTTAAACTTTGATAAGTTTGGGCGAATAAATTATCGTTGAGCCACCAGATAACTGAATTTCTATCTGTGAGGAACTTATTTCTTGAAAAGAAGGCTACTGACCTTCCTTACTTTGAATAATCTATCACCACAAATCTCTGTTTGGTTTTTAAAATGTGGTTGCTTTCTGTAAAACAATCACCTTATTTCCCTTTAAGCGAAAACAATTCATTTGAGGGATAGATTAACTGATCGTTTGACTCTCGTTGAGAAAACCGGAGGGAGTTTCATCACAAATTTATAGGGGGACACTGTGACAGTGGTTCCACATTTATATTATCCCTCAGAGGTGAACATAATGAGCAAATATCCCTGGATATTTATGCTTGTATGCGAGACAAGTAATGTTTTGCTACGTGAAGGTCACAAACTACTGGCAACTTACCTTAATGATAATAAACTTACTTGGGAGAAATGTTCTATTTTCTGACTTGTGAGTAACCCTCCATGCATCACTATGGCACTATGGAAAATCGAGAAACAGGTTAAAAATTAAAGCCTTGCTATTATGTGATTAATAAGTGCTGCAGGTTCGTTTGAGATTTGAAACTTGGCCAGTGTTTCGTTTTAGTGACAAGGTATTTCAATTCAAAACGAGTGTGAACTGAATGGAAAACTGTATTTTTTCATCTGGCCATGTTTTACGGTAAAAGGTATTCATTTGTATTTCAACCTTGTTTGTAATACTCGAAGCAATGAAAACATATTCCCTCTTGGAAAACTCTGCAGATTTCTAAAGTTCTGTCGTGAAATTCATTTGCATGTTTGATAATTAAAGAGGCCATGACACGTAGACGAAAACTCATTGGAAACTTTTTTTTTTCTCTGAATATTTGGAAAAATAAAACTGATATCCAAAACTGCCTTTAGTATCCTTGGGGGTCTTTCAATGTTAAACAATTATAGTTTTAAGTTAAACAGTTGCAAGCTCCTTAAGAAAAACCTCTTTCCCCCCCCCCCCCCTTCAAGGCAGTTTATGACGTCATGTTAGGACCCTTCCACACACGAGCTATTGATTCACAATAATTCAAAATGCTTCTACGTGGCACATCACTTGATGATTGGCTTTAAACTTCCATACAATCTTTCTCGGGGTCTGGGCCAATTGGGGTGTGCAGGAAGTTTTGGCCAACAGGCGCTACGGTCCCATGTAAACCCAATACGCCAATTTTCCGAAATTCTGCAAAATGCCTCTTCCTCTCACAGATTGACATGTACAATCTACATGGTTTGCCATCAAGATTTTTAGTGGTACCTTCAATGTTTTCATTAATTTTTGGTCCAAGGTCTCATATGGGCTGTTTGGCCTATTTCAAGAAGTTCTGCAGGAGGTTTCTGTTCCTACATATTCTCTTTTACGATGTTAATGCCTTGTCATATTGATACTGAGGTGCACCTATATGGTTTCCAAGAAGTTTGGGTCCAAATGTCAAGATGGGCCTTGGGGTCGATATTGTGAAATACTGCAAAATACCTCTTTCCTATCATTAATGTTAAACCGAATTGACAGCATTCTACAGACGGCCATGTACAATTTTAACGATTTGTCGTAATGATTCTTTGGCAGTGATCTGTTTATGGTGTTAAAGAAGTTTTGGTCCATGTTCGGTGCGAACCTTTTGGTCCATTTTACGAAATTCCGCAAAATTCTTTTAAGAGAACAGATTGTCATACATATGTACAATACATCAATGGTTTATCATTATGATACTCTGTCAGTGACACCTTAAACATATACCTAAATTTGGGGTCTAACGCTGAAGATGGGCCCCCTCCCTGGGCTTTGGACGCAGTATTTCTGAACACCCTAAGGGTGTCACTATTCGAGTACCATTATGTCAAATCATCAACATTGTAGGAAAAAGTCTATAGCAGACCAACATTTTTGCAGGATTTCATAAAATTGAAACACAGCCCCCAAACATAGCCCCATGACCTTGGGTCATTAATTTATGAACACTTTAAAGGTACCACTAACGAGGCGTCATTGTAATAAACCAATAAGAGAGCGTATGAAAATCTGGAGGAGGATGAAGGCTTTGCGCAATTTCATAAAGTGGGCCATAGGGCCCACATGGGACCACAAATTTCGGAATACCTCAAATGGACTCCTACTAGGCTAAGTTACATTCTGTGCAAATTTCAAACAAATCCATGAAAGTATGTGCAAGTAGAAACATTTCCAATGATTGTCTAGAGATAGCTCATGTATGCATGTGCTCCTAATATGTCATTATGTGACGTCATACAAAAACGAACATTTTTCAAAGGAGAACTTTCAACTTTGAAAATTAAAACTTTGATTGCATAACATTGGATGATGTCACAAGTACACCAAAGGCAGTTTTGGATATCAAATTGTTCGAACATTTATAAACAATATAATATATAATATAATAATATTTTCGGCTTTTTGGTCTACATGTCATAACCTCTTTAAGCTTAACATGATAAAGTGTGATCCAGTTTCAATCTCACATGTGGAAGAGCGTTCGCGGAATTGAAATTTGATAATGTTACTTTTATTTTTCTTTGTCAAAACGGGCACATGTAGGTAGGCGCACCTACCTAATTTTAAAGCTGATTGGGTCATCTCTTTACTTGCTAGTGTCTGTAAAGAACAAAAAAGAAGAAACAGTGAAATGGCATGTACTGAAAGATTGGATAAATGTGTTTTACCTATAGCGCATACATTAACATAAGCCTATATAGGTCACATAGATCAAACTCAAAACACTTACATATAGATGGACTTTGTGAAGAAAACACTATACAATGAGCACACGTGGTGCGAACAGATAGTCACGTGATGGAAGTATGATCCTTGCCTGTCCACATCTAGGTTAAGATAGAACATGCATTTCGTGTTCAACCATCAAATGCAAGCTTGGTCATCATCCATTAACTTTCTGTTTGTCCATCAACATGAATTTCAAACACAACGCGATAGCATTCATTTTCAACCACACAAACATTGTTCCGCGAAGGCGTCCTACAAGATTGCGATCTTTATTTGTCATTTTTGGCGTTCCAAAGGAGGTGTAAGTTGGTATTTGCAAAGGCTCTCTGGCGGCTGACATTATGATGCAACAAGGCGAGAGGATGGCGACTTAAGGCTTGCTTTCGTTTGTGAATGAATTTGGATGGCATTCATCCGTAAGAAATTGAAATGCAAATAACCTTTAAAAATAGAAAACAAAGAGGAAACAACGCTTTTACAAAGTCAGCCACTGTAGTGTCTTTGTGCTGATCTATTATGTTTGCTGATTATTAAACGGTCCTGGCTAACTTGTCATGGGTTTGCGTCAATATTGTGCAGTGCACAAGGTGCTCACTACTTTACTTGTGTCTTGGATAACTGTTTGAAGGTATCCGAACAACAGTCCTCTGAATAAATTTCGACCACTGATATTCTAGTACAGAACTAAAGACAACAACAACGTGCTTACTTTATGACCTTTGACCTACCGAAACATCGGAACCCCGCAGTGTAGCAAGCCTGATGTCACGGTCAAGCTGTTTGATCCAAACCGGGGGATCAGAAAAGTTGGACAACAACGGTTGTTAAACAACCTGTTATGGACTCCCCCCCCCCCCCCCCCCCCCGACAGCAAATAGCAATTGTCTTCAGTGGTTAATGACTTAGCGGATAAAAACAACCCCAACATGCTTAAGCAAGTCTTAAAATAAACTTATTCATGTGTGCAGAAATGTTCGTACACACTCTTGCACCGCTGTGTAATGACCCTTTTTGTGTCCAGGTCTGTGAATAGTACGTGTTATATTGGTTGGTGAAGCCACATTTGATTATCACCCTGTTTATACTGCCTCTGGAGATTAGTAAATAAAATAAACATCTGAAAAGGTGAATTCAAAGACTATCCATTTTGCTCTCTGTCCCCTCTCTTTCGTTTTCTGTTCTCAGTGACCGTTTTTTTTTTTTTCTTAATTTTTACATTTAACTTTCTCCCCAGTACAGACTAAATCACATGTTTGTTCTTCATAATGGCCTTCGATTATAGAGCAATTACGGAAATACTTGCATGCTTCAAGTTATAAGGTCGTTGGTATTCTTGTAGTATTCAACATTATTGGTAATGTTTCTAGGATTTTTTTTCTTAGGTTTAGTTTGTTTACCTCACAAGTGGTTAAGAACTGAACCGTGTGGAGAGGTTGGCCCGAATTGCCAAACCGTATCCTGAAGACCTCCACGAACGCCTATTAAAAACGAGGAAATAATTTCACACTCTAGAGAACACCGTTTTGCTTGTAAAGGTTTGTCAATAGTATGATTTGTACCTTCAACAAATAGTAACTCCCTTATGGTGTGGAAAAGACCGTGAATGAACTCGCCACGAAGGTTCTGTATCTTTACGATCGGTTAGCAGAGAGAAAATAAAAAAAAAAGAAACAGAGGATAATCTGGGTGGCCTACGTTTCCCCTCCAGAGGGGTCCCTCGGTCCACAAGGGACCCCAATCGGAAACTACGAAAGTGGGAAATCTGTGATATTTTTGGAGAACCACAGGTTTCAAAAGTGTTTCCCAACATAAGAAAGAAGAACGAAACACAAAATAGACCACCTTGTATTTGATAAATGAATAAAATAAATAAAAAAAAGTTAAAAACCGATCCCATTTTGCAGTATACCTCGTGGCAGAGAATTAAACCGTTCCGTCCACTGAAAAGGTTACGGACCTAATTTTGTAACACTGAGCATTGTTTTTCGTAGGCAGTGAAGCACTTTGACCAGCACTTTATGTAAAACCGACGGTTTTCGTCGTTATCGATTATAAAGCTTTGAAAGTGTTGATAATATACTGAAATATTACATATACATTATTGTAGTTTGCAATCATCGGTCCCCGGTGTATAATGTCAATTTAATTAAGAACTTGAGAATTATTAATTAACGATTTGATTTAGATTGCTAGATAAAAAACCAAAAACCCGCCACAAAAATCGTGACATTTACACATGTAGGACCTCTATACGTCACAACATTCAAAACAATGTAGTAGCAATTTGAGTTTTTATTTCCAAAAGAGAAAAACAAAAGTTGAGTAAATTATGTTGATAAAATAACTTTATCGACCCTTAAGCCTGGTTTATGTCCAAAATGGATTACTGACAGATAGCAAAAATTTACAAAGTCCTTGTAAACCAAAGTTTCCCATTTATGAAGAAACTGAGAAAAAAAGCTAGCTAAAAGCCATTGAAAACTTGAGTATCTTGACTGAGTTTACCAGCTCTATTTACATTCGATTAAAAATGATACCTTGATTTTTTTTTCGCAAGAAACCTTTATTTTTTGGAAGGTAATCATCCATGTTAGAGACAGGTCAACGACTGCAGCTTGCTTTATTCGTGCTTGTTGCCGTTTGGACGTTTGGCTCGCCATACCGTATGTGTTCTCAACTGCTAACCGGTGCTGTTCCTTTCTGATTATAGGTACCGTCTTTCGCATCAATATGCAACGTATTAGGCAGAACCTGCAGCCAATCCTCTCATGATATCGTACATGTATGTTTATACCCTCTCGAGAAGCACATACCATAACCATTCCGGTACATCTGGACATCACGTCATGTTCTATCATTAAGATAAGGTCTTCTCGAGACATGATTTCAGCACATTATCGAAATGCTGTGAGGAACTAACTAGGGGATAACTTGAAGTAAGGTCCTCTTTGTACATTTAGTGTGACACATCTACATACCAAATATGAGATGTAATCAATGTCGTGGGCATTGCGTCACAGACGCATGCGCACACACTGCAAGTGTGAAGAATTAAACTATAGACCTCGATTCTATCCGCAATAGAAGTATGCATGATTCCTTCCGAAGTCAGGGAGAAATCCTCTTTTTAGACAGTTTAAGTCATCGATTGACTAAGAAGTCTCTCATTCAAGGAGATGTTTACAATTTTCTCACTTTTACATGCGTCAACTGAAAGTCTAACCTTCTCTCTCCCTCCCACATCTGTATCATAGATAGGGTCTCGTCCTGTCAAGGTATATAATTGAGTAGTTGTAAATCATAGCGTCATATAACCTGTGAAAGCAATCTGTATTACTATTTCGGACTCATTTCAGAAATGTTTACGAAACTGTTACTTAGCCACGACTACCGTCTTTCTAGATGACTTACTTTTCTTTTCTCTTGTTTTTTGTGGGGGGGGGGGGAGGTGGGGTTGATATGATAGTATGGGAATCCCCCTGTGTACCAATCGGTCGCGGTCGTTCCAGGGCATAGCTCTCTAATCATTACACGAAACTGCTGCTGTGGCGTGGCTTCAGGTGAATTGCAGACCATTAAGCTTTACAATCGAAGCGAGTCCATCTAAACAGTTATGGGGTTTGCTTCGGTGTAATCTCGTCTCCGCCGTCCCCGTCGAGACCAGCACCAGTCATAGTCACCCACCCGTTACCAGAGAAAAAATATGATTTTATATCATAGAAGATTAGAAAATTGAGATAAGTCGTAGATTAACTACATTTGTCAACGCCATGATGCGACGAGGTTTCGATGATGCTAGCTGTTTTGAAGGAATTATAGATATGTGTATAATAGAAATACATAATGCTGTTCAACCTATCTAATAAACAGGAACGCAGCGTATTTTTACACAGGACAAATGAGGGTAAATCATGCCAATGGACGAATCGTCTTCTTGGAAGTAGACCTCACCCCTAATTCCAAAATGACGGGACCTTTTTTTTTTACTTTTTTTTTGTTATTCTGACTGAATATTACAAAAGAACATGCCAAATAACCAGGCGCCACGTTAATTTAACCCTGTTTATAAGCCCTGATTTAGTGAAAATTTTAATTTTTTTGGAAAAATCGACGTGTCCCAATTCGCCATGAGGAAATACATATATGTAGATGGGTATAATGAAAAAGATGTTTGAGGTGTGTGTGTGTGTGGTGGTCAGTGGTCATTGTCTGTATCATCGAAAACCACAATTCATTCGATGCTTTACAATGTGGCAATGCGGTGCCTAGGCGTCCAAAGACTCGTAGGATTGCACTTGTAAACCTGTATTTGTCGATCTTTAATACGAGTAGACGCCCGCTGTATTTTGCATGTTGGATTACTACTTACACTGTCTGTATTTCTGTTTTATCTTCATTCAATCGTCAGGTTTGGTTCCAGAACAGAAGAGCGAAATGGCGAAAGAGGGAACGTTTCGGGCAGTTGAACAATATGAGGGCCATGGCCGCAGTAGGAACAAACTATGATCTTCCCATAGCTCCGAGAGGCGACGGCTACGCTCAGGTAAAAATGCCATTTATATGTTCCCAACCCCCCCCCCCCCCACTCGCGCCACCACTCTCACCTTCACAGGCCTAGAGTCGATAAAATAGGGCTCATTCTTTCACGTTAGTCATTAACGTTGTACGTCTGAAATATCTGCAACTTCATCAATGCAATAACAGTGAATGGGGTACACAAAGTTCCGACGCTGTATTGTTTCTGCATTTAGCAGACGTCACGTGACAAATTAGTGGCCGCAAAGTCAATGAGCATTATTTGGGTGAAATAATATTTATTACATTATTTGGAGTGCTGTTGGAGAGTGGATAAAGGTGGTTGCATTTGAAGCAATGGAGTTAAACAACCGGGGGTGGGTCGGTGTGTGTGTGTGTGGGGGGGGGGGGGGTCGTTCGGGGCTCGATCTGTCGACGAGTCATAGCTAAGATGGTTTGAAGTCTAATAGAAATCTGAAGTTTCCTCCGTCTGGTCAGACTTTGTGACTGACGAAAGATCGACCACATTTGATTTGGAATCGTTAAGTCGAGAGTCACCTGACATGAAGTTGAAGTAGAAAAGGGCGCAGGTTTCCTCCGAACTTGTATAGTCGCTTAGCGTCGTAAAATAGCTGCCATTCAAGACTTTGAATTATAACCCTAATTATAACATAAAAAAAAAAAACATGAAATGATTAGGTTTGAAGGTTGCACTATTTCTTGGAATAGCAATTCAAATAATCTTAATTTTTATGGTTTTGTATATTTTCTTTTCGTAATAGATGGCGGTGAACCCTGCCTCGTGGAGCCACCCGTTGTCGATGGGATCTCAACTTCAGCCGTTTTCTCAACTCAGCCCAGGCCAGAACAGTTATTCTCAATCGAGTTCTCCTTTCACTCCTTCTCACCCGTCATGTATGGCTCCTCAGGGGAACCTTCCATCCTACATGACGACCACGAACCAACATTTCGCCTCCCACGGACAGCCGCCATTTTCCTCTCAAAATTCCCCCCTCATGCCGTCAGCACCGTCCACGCATCCGAGTCCGCCGATGTCCATCCAGAGCACGGTCACGACATCCGGTGACCACGGTAATTACACACCGGAAATAGTATCGCCAGACAGACGAAGCAACAGCATCGCCGCTCTGAGAATGAAGGCAAAAGAGCACAGCGTCGCCATGGGAATGATCGGAGCGTATTGACCAATCAAATCCGACGTTATAATCGTAGGCGGAGCCTCTGAAAAGCAAGTTTATAGAACTTTGTCCCAGACGATCTGGGAAGCATCCTAGCCGAGCTTGTGCGTCCGTCCGAGAGCCTTACATCTTCAAGGGTTATTTTAGGTTGAACTCTCCGCCAACCTTTCTCGGATTTGTTGCACAGATGACGTTAAGCCTATACCCTCACATGCATTACCTTACATAAGTAAGGCAACGGGACACGACAACAGTATATGTATAGTCAAATATCTGTGGTATTCAGAAAATTCTGAAATGAACGTCGAAGTTGGTTGCTATGGTAATTTTAACCGCGCATTGGAAGATGCATGACTCGTTGAATCATCAAGGTTCCATGTCAAAAATACTGAATTGCGACCGTCGAAACTTTGCTTGTGTTCCAAGCAAGTTCCCCACCTTTCAGATTCATGTAGTTAGGTAATATCACTAGATTTCGTTTCTTACATCATGTGACGTCATCACTGGCCAGAATACGCAATAACAGAGCATGCAGTTCAAATAGCAGTTCTACGCTTTCATGTCACTTAATAGTTTTATAATACATGTTTGAGTTATGTTTGAGTCAGCTTATACCAGCCTAACCAAGATCTCAAGATGCAATATGTAGGATTCTATTTGAAAATGACAAGCTAAGTGCGCATTCGGAATCATCATTGAAATTCGACAAAAATGTCTGTTTACGCGTAAGAAATGTAATACAAATCAAGATAGTCGTGTGAGGTAATTGTAAATGGCAAAAGTCTATTAGAAAGTGTGTCACCCTCAGAAAAACATGGTTAGTTCTAGAAAATGTGTATAAACTGACTTCATAGTGTGGCTTTGGTTGGCGATTACGTAAACTGTTTTTGACGATGTCGGTCTTAGCTACGAACAAAAATGTTCCAAACGACGTGTCTCAAGGCATATTATAGTAGAATCGTATAAGTGCATATTTTTTTTTTTGTAGTTTCTCATTTCTTTCATATTTACGGTAATATTGCTAACATCTGACTGTTTTATGCAATTCACAATTTAAAAGGGAAATAGGGAGCTTGCGATGTACCAACATTTTGGTTCATCAATGAAAACATATGCCAAAGGTCCTTCTCCTCCAAATAATATGCATGAAATGAGTTACGAAAGATAAATCATTCGAATATTCGAAAGTTTGGGCGAGCAAATTATACTTGAACGCCATAGAACTGAATTTCCATCTGTGAGGAACTTATTTCTCGGAAAGACGGCCACCGTCCTTCCTTACGTTGAATAAGCTATCAATCTTTGTCCACAGAAATTAATTTTTAAAATATGCCCTATTTCTTTGTAAAACAAACGCCTTATCTTGGTTCAAATTATAGTCGTAGTTTTAATTGAGACTGTTGTAAATTCAGGGCTAGTTTGCCTTTCAGGAGTGCGTTCGTGCTCCCACTGCTCATACAATGTATTCTCACAATATTCTCCCTGGCCCTCCGACCAGGTACTTCGTTTTATTTTTTAAGACGAACAGTAATGTTTGCAGAACCGGGTATCTCCAATGTTATTTCAGCAGTCACTTTTGTTTTTAGCCAAATCCAACGAAATTGTTACGGACGGACTGGAATTTCTATTTGGTATGGGTAGATTTGGCCTGGTGAAAGGGGGTGGGGTCAGGCGTAGAGGGGGTCAGTCGGAGTGGGGTAATCGGCTTTGGGGAAAACATTTGATATGAACGATGATGCTTGACCTTTTGAATGGTGACCTAAATTTGATAATTTGACTCTACTCATTCGCAATGACCTTGCACTAGACCTCTGTCACAGAACCTGATGCACTTGACTTATCTTTCACGGTTATTTGTAACCGAACGGGTAACCGTCATGATGATTATCGTCAATGGTCTTCGGGTTTTTGGGACTTAACTTAAAGACGTCGGCGTTTTTGTTTCCTTTCTCCGGGTCTGCTAAAATGCTCTACTTACTCATCGACCTACATGACGTCACGCAGTGATATTCGCCATTGGCCTAATTGACCAATGACGAATTAGGGATCAGAGGCCATGTAATTCATCTGTAAGATGTCAATATTTTAAAATAAACGAAAATGAAAATCAATCATAAGCAGCATCCAACCTACGAGAAAATGATGCAAATTTTAGTTGAGTGTCCATTTTAATGTTCGCTTGAAATCCTGCCCGAAAATATGTACACGGTAGCATCCGCCATGGGTATGGGGTGTTGGATGTGCGAACATGTGTTAAGTTTATTAGCCGAGAGTTTCTTAGTTACACTAAGACGACATGTATATTGTAGGTTTTAACTTTCACAAGATCTCAGGGTCGAAATATTTCTTGCCACAAAAGAACATTTTTTTTTAATTCAGTTCTGTAGTTAGAGCCAAGCCAGTAATATATATTTTTTTCTCTTTGTAGAATTAGAGTTACCATGAACCATATTACTGTACAGTGCTTCCGTCCCTTCAAGAAATAAACGAATATTTATTTGGTCAAAAATTGTACATCTTCATATTTCATCATCGGTTGCGTTTGTTTGTTTGTTTTTTTGTTTTAACTCGGGCGGCGTTTTTACTACATTTGTTCAGTTATCGTAAAGTTCCGGAGAAGGCTCTGATCGACTTACACAGAAGGCAATCAAGACGTTAATTAAAAATGGAATAATTTCTGACGATACTGATTCGGACCATGAATATTGATACATCTCACGGTCAGCATCCAATCCCTTCCCATTGGACAGAAAGGTACTCCGTTTTCTAACCAAAAGAAAAAAAAGGTTTTGACACCATTTGAAAATGAAATGAGTCAGGCCGTCCAAGGGGGGGGGGGGGACTGGATTTTACAAGGGGGTGTGGAAAATGGTGGGCAAAAGAATATGTTGGAGGATACAATTAAGGAGATCTGTAGCTCCGTACATAAGGGTATAGATATATAGGCTTACATGTCACGATCTGTCAGGCCACTGTGATCAGGTGAGTGTGTAGGGTTGGGGGGGGGGTTAATTGTGGAAAATTTACAGAGACCGGTAGGGAAAAATGCCCCATACCCCCCTTCCTCCCTTCGGCCTTGTTGCAGCTACTGACGACTGCAAGAAATCATCTCTAGGCCTATTAGATTTCATAATAAGAAACTTGGGTCTAATGGCCTTCTGTATACTACACCAATGTTTCATTACCGACTGCTCTTTCATGGTAGACGCTCCTTTTAAACCGTCACGGTGTCTCCGCCAATCCGTGGCATATTTTTCTTTTCTTTTTTTTTTCCGTCACAGCCTTGACGTACTTAGTGGTTACGTGTTATCGGGCCGGCAAAATAACTATCGTTTGATATTCCGACTTTGAAGAACAAAATGATGACGTAAATTATTTGTCAAATTGTTTACAAGGACACCCCATCCCAGAGAAAAGTGTTCACCAGATGAAACAAACTATATCAAAAACACAATCTGTTTCCCAGACACTCTGGCTACTCCAAGCGCCATGAGTTGCAGTATGCATGAGAGCCACCATCATTGTTAAATAGTGTACAATAAACTAAGTTCTCCCGGCGAATTCTACATTCGCAAACCGTTTGAACTGAAGTTGACTCTCAGTCTATTCTTAGTCTCCTATTCCCAACGGAGCGGAATGTAGGCTTTAGGGACACACGTCTGCATACACGTGTCTCGTTAGGCTATGTATGCTTGACTAGGAGCAGGCGATAATGAAAAAGCTTCCAGTGTATGGAATGCGGAGATGGTTACTCTCAACTTAACAATGAATGTATGGAACGCCAAAGGAGACATTCACCTATAACCCGGCATCACATACGACAAGCTCCGGCTGTTTATATTATCCAAAGTTTTTGTCCCTTTTTCTTTTTCTTTCTCCTTTTTTGGGGCGGATTTTTTTTTTTTGGAATTTCTGGGAATTACGTGTCTGTTTGGCATATGGGTGAAAGAAGTACAATCTCCCTGAGTAATTCCAGCTTGTTCTTAACTCCCAACACCCAAGCGTCTTTTAAGAATGAAGCTTAGTATTTGAGAAAGATTTTCAGTGCACTTTTTTCTTCTGGGCAGTCTTCTTTCAAATGAGCCATCAGCATGCACCTCAAAAACTAGAAACATACTGGATGGCAGCATACAAAGTAAAAACTAGAAACATGCTAGATGGCTGATATTTCGGCCAAACCATCCTTCAGTAAAAAAAAAGTCTCATGCGAAACATCCCTTATACAAAACACCCCTTATTCAAACAGAAAATACAAACTACATTTTAATTTTTCTAAAAGAGTTTAACTCAAACCTAAACGGAAACTTGACTTTGTTTTCAATGAGATGAGATCAAATATCGTGCCAAACATATCACTGTTCTTAGACACTTTTCTAGTCATAATCCCTCATGTTAGAAGATATTCAAACTGGAATGATGATATACGTGTCGTCACTGAACTGTAAATTTACAATCATGCATTGACGCTTTAAATGTCAGTAGCAACCGCCGAGCACACAATGGGGGTACAGTATATCTCTATCCGATCTGCCGTCATACCAACACGAATCAGCAGTTGGTCGACGTCACACTCTAGCATGTTATACATGGTGACCTTTGAGCATGTAGGCTGTGGTGACGGCAGGCGAAGAACGATCCGGTATGTTGCAACCCATAAATTTCGATCCAATACCCCCGAGGACAACACTTGCACGTCTTCAACTCCCCGGATGACGCCAGACCAGATAAAATAATGTCGGCGCCAGTAGGAGTGGTGACGTCATCCAAGTCACGTGGTGATTCACAGGTTTCTGTTTTCCTCGAGATATCAAAGAGAGGGTTTTTTCATAGTGGGAAATCTTGAAAAATGGCATAAAAGTTATAGAACACCTTTAAAGGAGAAAACCAACTAAATGAGCCTGATAAGTATGACTATTTTTGTTCGATATGTTTATCAGAGTCGTTGATAAAACACTCGTGAAGTGGAAGCACAATGATTGGAATAGTAAGGGCGCCATCAGTTAGAATAAACTGTTTTCGACGCTGATGTCACCGTCCACAGAAAAAGTGGACTACAAAGTGATCTTTCTCTCGATAAGAAATCACTTGAAATAAATTAAAAAAGTTTCAACATTTTAATTCCTTCTTTACACTGGTAAAACTCTGATTAATGATCCCTCAGAATCGGAACGTTAGAGCATAAAGAGACTAGACCAATAACTGAGGGCGCTTTCCTCCTGCCACACTTACGTTAAAATGGATGTAAACGTTCTTATTTCCCTGTATGCAGTACGGTTCTTTGTACATTCCCCTGAGTACGTCTCAAGTAGATGTGGTGCTAAGAAACTGAGTACCTGACAGAAGTAACATGGTTGCAGGGCAACGCTTTGCAGTCTTGAAGACAGTTTTGCCTCCCTTCGGCGCATTTGTGGCCAGACTAAATGTTGTCTTTAGGTGAACAGGCCCTATCGCCCTACAGGGCATATCATAGTCATATCGCCTATCATAGCAACAGGGCCTATCATCGCCACGAGGCCTATAGTAGCTTACACCAGGGAGGTATTACACTTTGCCATGACTGGGTCACTGAGTTACGTGTCGAAAGTAGGTGTAATAACTGAATGAATTATATGCAAAAAAAACCCAGAAAACTGAGTGAATATTTTTGATAACATTTTTGAAATGTGAAAAGAAACTTGGACAAATGTTCAACGATTGTGGGTATAGGAACCGTATTTGTCTTAACACGAACCATAAGCACGCCCTCAATAATGGCACCAGTCCACCTTAAAGCCATGTTTTTGTGACAATTGAAGAGTTTCTTCAATGAAAGAAAATAATTTTTTTCACCCAGGGCATTTCAAACGCCATGCCAAAAGTTTTGTAACTGGAGATATGCGTTCAAGTTTTGACAGATGCTTTCGTAACATACTTTCTTCCGGAAAGCTTGCATGCGTTATTTTAAATACCATCCGACCGTTCGACATCAGAACAGATATCTTAATATTAGGTTGTATTGTTCAGATACCATAATACTCACCTGGTGAGATACCTTCACATCACTGGATAAATCATTTTTTATGATATCTCAACAGCGCAATTACAGACAGCTTTAATTCATGAAAAAGACATCTACAATTGTTCATTCTTTCAGCTGTTACCAGATCGATCCCAGCGGCACTACAATAGACATCTTCATATCACAATGATGCAGATATCTTAAAATTGTTACCATGTCCGATATCTTCACATCATTTGGTACCATCTACTGACGAAAAAAAATGTTTTTATTTCGAACTGACACTGAGCTTATTGAATCCTATCAGAGATTATCTCCAGTTTAACCATTATTCCATGGATTTTAATGATTATCCTATACAGTAGCTAATCCAAGATTTTGTGACAGAGAAGGGGGGGGGGGGGGTGGATCGACGTTCTCGGGGACGGACCTAAGTCGCGGGGGTTCTCTCTCCAGTGTGAGAAACTTTTTTTGCCAGAAGATTATCAGATGTTAAAAGGTGACCTTTCGTACTGTGTTTCTTCCGTCACATTCCTTCCCACATTTTTGCCTGTCTTTTAAATTTTTCTAAGGTTCCAATTAAATGGGGGTCCCCCTCTTAAGTCGTCACAGGTACATATCAAAATGGGATTAATTTTAATCACCATCATATCATTGTTGCATACACTTTTCCATCCCAATAATGGGATAGCCTTTTACACAGAAGATGTGCCGTACCGTACATGATAAATTATACACATTATATACACTTCATCATTACAGAAGTAATACCCAATTTATTACCGTCGGGTGATGAAAGGTGGATTTAAAATTAGTTCGAACATTTGCCTCTGACATGAATTACACCGCCGGCGGTGCCGCAGTTATACATGCTTAGCGGCTACGAGAAGATGTTACACATGGACCGAGAATTCATAAGGGGGTGGGGTTTGGCCGACGTTCAAACCAATATGTCATATGGGCGCAGTCTATCAGGGGCGGACATCCCTACTGCAATGTAAAGAAAGCTAAGGGAATGAGCACGAGATAGCCCAATGTAACACACAATCAGAGAGGTTAACTAATGGTTGTGAGGGTGCATATAGACTGGTTGCCACTGGAACAGGGTAGCCAGTTCAAATTCATTCCTTTTTTCTTTTTCTTTTCTTCTTATAATAAGAGGAGTAAAATCTCAAAACCGTTTAAAGGATAGTTTTTATAAAGTGGAATGGGAAGTTTTTAAGAAAGTAACTGCTGAATTTGTCTGATTGTGTTTTGAAGATGACTTGAAACACTCTGACAACACTCTTAACTTGGACAAGTGAGCCCATCGGTTTTCTATACCGTCTTGTCGGTCGCTTGGTTTGACCTTGAACTAGTTTCCTTGAATTCGTTTGTGCAAAGCGTGTCATTCCAATCACAGGGTTCATTTACATGCTTGGATTTTAACAACGGTTTCGGTTTTGCAACGCCAACAACTAAGGAAAAAGTATACGCGATAAGCTGCAATGACGTCACACCTGTTTGCTTCAAGTTCTCGTTACTTGTACACGCAGCTACGCCATACTTAAAGGGAAATAGGACGTTTAGAATATACCAACATGGCATACAAAGAAAATAGCTTTAGTCACTGTCAAACCATTCAGTCTCCTCAATAAACATCTACAAAAGCTTCATCTCCTCAAAACATTATGCACGTGTTGAGTAACGGAAGATGCATCATTTGAATTTTGAAAAGTTTGGGTCAACAAATTATTGTTGAGCAACAAACAACTGAATTTCTCTCTGTGGAAAACTTAGTTTTTGAAAAGAAGGCTACTGTCCTTCCTTATTTTGAATAACCTATCATTCTATGTCCAGAAACATTGGTTTTGAAAATATGTTTGTTTTCCGTGAAAGAAACGCCTTATTTCCCTTTAAACTAACATCTCCAAAGGGATCGAATGCCAACTGCAGAAGGAGGAAATAAGTTCAGTATATTTTCTATAGAGTTTTTCAAGTCAAACATTTAGTCTGGACTGGAATGTACGCTTTAAAACCTGATCATGACCATGTCCCAAGGTAGGTCCATACTCCAACCCACTGGATGAACAACCCACTGGATGAACAGTCTACTGGATGAACAACCCACTGGACGAAATGACTCAACATATGTAACTGAGCGGATACGCTGCGGTTGAAATTAGGAGAATTTTAAGCAGTATCTCCTGTCAAAATGATTACAAGATGACTGAGGGCGCATGCTTACAAGTAAAAAAAAAAAAACTTTGAAATCTTCCCGGTTTTTTTTGCTTTATTTGTGAATCCGTTTTTGGTGTTTTCATTCTGGCTCTGCTGTTGTCTTTTACGGATCACATTTTCGGATATTTTTCGAGCCAAGGTCCTCATCTGGTTACATCAATCAAACGCAGACACTGATGGGTAACTCTTGTGATATCATCTCCAAACAAGAATCGATATTTTGTAATCTGAATTCTTAAAGTAAATTTTCTATGGATGAGCTGAGTCACTGTGATACCAACTCTGTCCCTTTGGTGTGGCATGACAGATATTTTACTCTTTTTCATTTTTTTTTGTTGTTTCCATTTAGCTAGCACGTTGGTAGCTCAAAAAGGAAAGAAGAAAGTTTCAAATTGCGACGCTGTTTACGAAGGATGTAACGGTTATATATGACTACATATTCACTGCCTGTGCTCAGCTAGTGATGGGACAAAAAAAAAAAAGATAAAAAAAAAGTGTGAAGGAAAACTAAGTGCGTGGCAAAAGTCGGCTTCATGTTACGCTTAGCTCATCGCGCGTCCCATGAGGCGCAGCGACTCTCCCTTTCCTGAACAGATGCGCAGCTTGGCGGTGCCGGGTAGGATAGGTGATCGATGAATCACACCCTACGAGGAATGAGAAAAAAAAAACACGAGATATGCAAAAGAAAGAAAGAAAGAAAAATATTAGCCTGGAATAATTTCCAAGAGAAACATGGTCGAGTGGGGTCCCAAGTGCGAAAGCGATTCCACAGTCATCGGATAAACGAAAAGAATGAGTTCATCAACGGGCATGTTCAAGGGTGTTTGGTATACACGGCTAATTGTTTTAACTACGAATACAAGCCCATTCGCCTGATTAGCAGGCAGCCCCTTTTAGTGGGAACGTGAGTCGCAGCAGAAGGTCATTACGTCACACACAAAAAAATTACAACAAAAAAAAAATGGTAAGAAACAAAATGAAAAGCAACGACAAGTAATGAAAAATATAAGAAATGAAATGCACGGAAACACACACAAAAAAGAACACACTTCTTTTTCACAGTAGACGGTAGCGTTCAACTTCCAAACTACCTAGGTCTATTTTTTTTTTTCTAAGGGTTATTTCTTATTTGTTAACGTGACATTCAAAACACTCACAAAATTCCGCTTTTTTTCTTTATATTTTTGTTATCATCTCTAGTTCCATAAAAAGTAGCCTATAAAAAAAAGTTTGATTGAAATCTTATCCCTCATGGTTGACCAACATGGTACCGCTAGACAGGGATCACCCCAAATTTGTTGGTACGGTTCCCTTTTTGACTGAAAGTGTCCTTACTGAAACCTTATTATGTTACACTCGACAAGATTTTTACAGAGTGCCTTTTTTTAGATACTCACCCCCAACTGAAATATGGTTGTGCCCTTTCTGACACTTATACCAACAGTCTCAAATGTTTTATAGTTGCCCCGGTACTGCATCACCCTGCTCATAAAGGTTCATAAACGTTTTTTTTTTTTTTGTTTCGTGTTGTTTTATCAGACAAAAATATCTTAGGAAAGAATAAGATTTAATTTAGCCATGTCTTACCCCAGACATTTCCTAAAGAAGTACAAGAACTCATATGGATCCCCTCTATCTTACTATCGTTCGCCCCTACCATCCTCTTTTGGATAAAAAAATAAACAGTGATTTTTCTATAACATAATATCACTGGCATTTACATACTGTAATGGCCATCTGTAGGAGAAAAGAAGACTATCTTCCAAGTTCAAGATTACATTTAATTTTCTACATGTAAAATTTCGCAGCGACTTCAATTATTGTTGCGGGTCATTTTGTCCAATCCCCCGGCCTTGTTTTCAGCCGCTTAGGTCGGGTATTTCCATATGGGGTGTATCAACTAGATTTAGAGTACCCTCAAAGCATATTTAGCCATTTGGGTATTTTCTTTAATCTCGGTTTTTTTCCCTAATTTCACGAGCGATCTGGGGGAAGTATCTTATTTTGTCGAAAAAATTTCTTTTAAAGTCGGCATCGAGGGTGCGAACAAATACGGCCTTGATTGGGTACGGCCTCCACCCTCATGGGTAATCGACTTCAACCGAAATGAGGTCAAGAGGTGAAGAGTTACCTCATTGCAGTTCCGTACCCTATGGCCGATTGGTACCCTCCCTAGGGAGGGGGGGTAAACCTTTGCCGGTAATGCTCAATTGAAGAATGTTTAGAGGTTGGGTTCTACAGACAGTTACGGTGTATGAGCTTCACAGCTTTTCCAGAGGACTGAAGAGGATCGAATTTACCGGAGAGGTTTTGATTGAGGAGGGGGGTTTAATTTTTGTCACCAACATTTAAGAAGTAATGAGGGTATCTTTCTGGAATTGGTTTCATTGGTTTCAAAAATATGGATGTCTTCTCTAAAACAAACCCCCTATTTCTCTTTAAAGGACCAGACTAGAAAAGCTTACTAGCTTCATCCTTTTTTTTCTTTTTGTCTTGATTCATTCATATATTGTCACCTGTTCTTTTCCTTCTCTCGTTTTATGGACTATTTTGCATATGAATTCTGTATATAAATTTTTGAATGCCTTATATGACAAATGAAATAAACAACAACAACAACAACAACAACAACAACAACAACAACAACAACAACAACAACAACAACAACAACAACAACAACAACAACAGCAACAGCAACAGCAACTACCTCACCTCCAGAAACTTGTGAAAGTTGAGCTGCTAAATGCTGGAAAGTTGTGCCATTTTGAGACAATATCTTGCTCTTTTTGAAACGAAAGGGGGTGGGGTTAATTTCAACTTTTTATTTTCCACAGAGAGACGCTTTTGCTAGGAGATGGAGGAATTCCAGGGAATGAGGGTAATTTTCAATCTGTTGCTGGGAGCCTCTCATCCTCCCTACGGAGAACTGTGACGAAAGTTTTCTGAAACGTTTGCGCATGCCTGCATTCTTTGGCATTTATTATCTCCGACAGTGATATACGCATCGTTGCATCGTTACTACATCGCATTCGATATGTTAATACCGTTACATCGCTGTAGGCATTCGATATGTCAACTATGTGGAAATAGAAATACGCAGGTTTTGAATCTTTCATAAAAACAAAGGACTTGCCCACCGTCCACCTTTTCTCACACTTAGAAGAGCAAACCGGAGAAATTCTGCTTCAACTCTTGTCTTGATTTCCTTCCGTTTATTTGTATAGACGATTACGCCTACGTCAAAGTAAGATGACAACTGGAAATTTTGCAGCTACGTTTATAATTATTGCAATTTACAATAATTATAATAATACATTTACAATAAAATTGTATAAATTTAGAATTTAATAAACTGCTTACGAATGACACCTACATATATGTCAAAATTGTTTTTGTTGTTGTTGTTGTTATTGTTTTTGGGTTTTTTCTTTTTGCACCATCCAATACTGCAAATATTGAAAAATCGACATTTGACCTGCCTTAATAAAAACTTTATGTTTTTTTTTTTCTGTGCCAATTGCATTTTGACGAAAGATAATTGCAAAGAGTGTTTGAGTGTTCACAAAACATGTTGACTATGACCATAAGAAAATCATCGTAGCGGCATACCTTGCCTTAGTATTTACTTTTTTTTTATATCTGGTGGTAGCATTTTCCGTAGCGTTACGGGCGACGCCGATGAAACCCGTCCGGGGAATTTGCCGCTCGTCAAAAACATTTTTAGAATACCGTTCATCATATTTTGGAACAAGGTTTTCTTTTATCTTTCTGTCTGAATATCTATCCTAGCCCCTCGTCCGTTCCCTGTAGGCTAATATGTTTATCTATAGATACATGTGAGTAACAACAAGCACAAACTGATGGACAAGTGAGGCTCCCTTACACATTTCTGCACATTAGTAGTGAATCAAATATCAGTCACATTACAGAAAAATAAAAAGTTGAAAGAAAATAAAATCAATACTTGTAATTTCACGATGAAATATTTTCTGCAAGGTTGGTGGGGTGAAGACCCAAGGGTGTGGCTAAGTTGGAGTGGATGATCGGCTGTCTTTGTTTTAAACCAGTCATAAAAAAATAAAATGCACTAAGCACCTAAAATGATTTCAGCCATCAAGAATAAAATTTCGAATTGACCATGTATTCTTCGACAGTGGAAAAACAGTTTTACTCCTTACCGAGATATCACCCTACATCCTATCTGCGATTGAGCGTTCGACTCCGTTTCCTTTTCCTGCAATTTCCATCCTCCTTAATATACTTTTACTCTATTGTTATGTGACCAGCGAGTTATCCATTTTGTGACCAGGTGTTTGCCCTGTTAGTTCCGTCTTGTTTCACTCTTTACTTTGCTCCCATTGCCTCATGGAAACAATGAATCTTACGATTTATTATATATTACGGCAAATATGTATTATGCATTACGTGAAATACATATATTCACATGACATCCGGGTAAAAGCTCAGTATGTAGGGTGAGAATTGTTGAAAATGTTGACCGGAACGCGCAATGGGAACGCGTAATGGGAACGCGTAATGTCAATGCGTGGACACGTAAAAATGTACGTGTAGTATCATTACCATATTTACTGATTGAATTCACAATGTTTTCTAGGAATTGAAAGCCGTTTGTTTTTATTTATCTTTAATTATCGACAACCCTTTCCCTTGTTATTACTCGTGGACCAACTACGCAATGAAAATGACGAAGCTCCAAAATGACGACCTTGTACGACGTTCGACGGTATCTATACGACAGTCCATCGACCTTGGACGGGGTTCGACGACATCTACACGGCATTCGGCGAACTTTGACGGGGTCTGCCGACGTATATGATAGCTGCAGACCGTGGACGGGTTCCGACGACACCTTCACGGCAGCCTAACGACCGTGGACGGGGTTTGACGACAACTGCTTCGTAGCCAACGATCTTAAAAGGGGTAACAGGACATCTGCAACCTCTTCCAAAGGACGGATTTTCAATTGCCGTGCATGAGATGGACGTTAGTCGAGATGCCGCTTTGTTGCTCTTAGCATCACTTGAACGATTCTTCTTCTGATTTTGTAACTTATACTTGAACAAGTCTGTAACAGTATTGTTTGATTTTTTTTTTTTTTTTTCAATTTATGAAGCAGTAAGTTCCAATAATGAATTAGTATTGTGACTCAATACACCGCAGCTTCACGACAAGCATAATCACAACAAAAGTGAAGTTTACTGTTAGAGGCCAGATGTAACTCACAACAAGTTTTGATCGGAACAAATGGAACTAGTTCAGCCAACTGGTTCATCTTACGAAGACGATCAGGTTTGAAATGTGGGTGTTCGGGAAAAGCATTTACGGTCTGTCACGGGAATTGATTGTGGTAAATTTAGCCCTCCTTTATAAAAAAAAAAAAAGAAGAGCCCAAATAAATTTACGACGTTAATGTTTCACCATCTGGCGGTATCTCTCTTGCTTTCTAACTGTACGGTATTTACTTACACTTTTACTTGGCCGCAGAAAGAAATACAACTAGATGCAGATTCCGAGATGTCACAGTCTCAAACAATGCACTAATCACAAAACAAAGCAAGTCGAGCTTCACTGTGGCTGGTCCGTCATAACGACTCAACAGATTGAACTTCCCTTCATTTCAAGGGAAGAGGGTTGACTTGAGGGTAAATGTTTTGTTCGATAAACCGAATCCCTGGCAGGAATTTGCTTCTAAAGACTTATACGAAGGTGGACCTATTTGATGTATCCTGTAAAAATACTAGATTTGTATAAGATCTTTTAACTTGGGATACTTCATCACACTCCGCGTTTTCACAACAGAGTCGATCAGTGTAAGAGAGAGAGAGAGAGAGATCTATGCCAAACTTGAATATAATACTTTTCGAATTACATTTTGTTGTGGAATGTAATTTTGAATAAATTCCAACTTTCTCGAAGACATCATTTTCTTTTTCAAAATATTAAAAATAACAATGACATCCAGAAAAATAAATGTGAAAAAATAATGTTAACAAATTTAGCATTAAATATTAAAACTATAGAACGCACTGAGAGGAAAGAATGTGTGGACACCAGGCAACAGAAGTCAAGCTTAAGCAAGCTTATATGTAATAGATATAATTATCTCTCTTAATGTCAGGTTGGTAGAAATATGCTCTTGAACTGACGAAAGGTACCATGCATATAAAACTAAAACACATTGAAAATAATACATGGGGGAGGGATAAATACGAAACTGGTCAGAGAAATAAACTTATAAATAATGATAATAATAATAAAGAACGGAAAATAATCAGTTGAGGGTCTGGTAAGTTCTAGAGAGCCTAATTTCTCATCTTCTGTAATTGGCCTGGTCGGGCACAGCTGTTCACCCGCAACCGTGCAGTGGCCTATACACACCCTTCGGTGCAAGTGCTGGGGATATCGACCATTTTGGAAAATCACTTCCGGGTCACATTTTTAAACTCGACCCGAGTGCCGTGTCGAAAAGGATGGGAAGGAAGGAAAGGCGAGAGAAGGATGAAACGAAACGTACATGGTGAATTGCAGAATGTTGTACAGCAGTGACCTAAAATTACTGGGTTCAGCGATCGACGGACCCAGTGACGCAACGGTTGAGAGGATACGGCAGCTCTCTACGCAGTTCCTTTATCAAAGGGAGGGTTTCTTCCTCTCAAAGTACGGCGCTTTTTACGGTCAACTTCCTCGGGGACGTCGTCCATCCCACTGGCTAATCGTAAATTTGTCGTTTCTGGCCCACCGTACATCAGTACCGTCGTATCGCACAGCTTGGTTCGCTTTTATTAGAGTGCAACAAATATTTTCCCGAATAAAATTTTGACCATCAAACTGACCACCTGGTCTAATTCGTTTCGAAGATCGGACAGTGTATTAATCCCTGATCGTCCTCCTTTGGTACTCAGAGGGATAAGGTAAATTTTTTTCTGAGTTAAATTGAAAAAGGACATTATCTCAAACAGAGACGAAGGAGAGCGAAAATAAAGACTCCAAAAATTACGGAATTTCTACAATCGGACGTCCTTTGATTATTTTCACTAGTTTTTGTTTTATGTTTTTCTTTCTGACGTTTAAAAAGGACTTTTCCTAATTTTCTGCTAAATCTGTTTCCTATTAATCTGTCTTGGGATGGTACATAAGTGAACCGAAAAATTGATTTCCCTTCTAACGAGAATATTGCTCTACACTTTTCATCAAATTTGTTATTTTCAAATTATGCAAGACAGGAAGCATACACCGCACTTTTATAACTAATTACACCTTTTCTACCTCTGTTCGGTTCGGTTAATTAATGAGATAGTGACCGATATAGAGGCCTACAGGGACTCACCGTATGCAGGGGCCCCACAGGGACTTAGGTAAGTTGCTGAAACAAACGTCCGTTAGGCTACTCTTAAGGCGTGGGCCTTAAATAGTCAGCAAGCAACCCCTGTTCAAGTTTTATTTAATTAACCACGAATTGAAACGATTTAATAACTTGGGAGACCCGTCAAATTAATAAACCATCCACAGGTGACTTTGGAAAAAGATTTTCATCAGGGATTTAACAACCACCCTCTAAACAGAAATGTCCAGAGTTTTAATCTTCAACTATTCTAATCTGGTATGACGTACTAACTCCTGTAACAGCTGTTATTGAAATATATTGACTTGCACTTTCACTTAGTTTGCTATTGGCCTTGACGATGTAAGGTGTATTCTTACGATTTTTTTCTTGTGCAATATATTTTATTCATCATGAATATCAACCTCATCGCTATTTTATTACTAGTATAGCTGTTCATTATAAGTGTATGAACCTTTCCAATCTGTGTGCTGTCGGGCCTCCCAAGACCTTTACACCATTGCTCAATGGATCAGGGAGTTGCTATTTGCAACTCCCTGAATAGATTTGAAATCCATTCGCAGACATAACTTTTCTTGGTTTTGCCAGGGAGTTGTCAAATAGCAACTCCCTGGTTTTGCTCATTTCATTACATTGCTGTGGGTTATTCTTGTACTACGTTTGCCTTTTCTTTTTCTTTTTTTTTTGAGGGGGGGGGGGGTTTGGCTGGGGTCCCTCTCAGGATAAGAGGCAGAGTGCGAGATAATCAGGTGAGACACCATCGATCAAAACAAAGCTTTCTTTCCTTTTCATTCTTCTTTTTCATCTCTCCGGTTTGCTCAAAGTAATAGCAATTTTCCCACCTTTTTCTTCTTTTTTTTTTAGTGAAAGTGGAAGATGACAGAGAGGGGTGGAAAGACACAGAAAAAGAAGAAAACCTTGATATAGTCCCCGGGGGCCAGTAATCCTAAAAAACAGGTACTCAGTTTTATGAAACGGACTATTGGCACGCCCTCAGCGGGCGTCCTTCCCCTGTGAAGTTTGTCAAAATAAAACTGTAACCTTCCACCGACAACAACCTATCTCATTTCTTGCACGGTTGGGGGCGCGCTATGTGATCTTCGCCTCGGGGCCCTTCCACAATGGCCTTCCCAGAATAGTGCCAACGCATGGAAAAGCAAACTCCCTCGCGGGAAAGGGACGGGAAGAAAGGGCATGTAACTATCTCTGCGGGAGCACCGCCGTATCCAATCTCGACCGCATTAAGCGCGCCCCCAACGATTTCACTTGAAACTACCTGAACCGAGTTTAAAGAGCAACTTTACATAAACCCCTCCAAAAAGTAAGATGGCTCAGAAGGAAATTTCCTCATTTCGAAGGATTATTCATGTTTCTTAATAATAAAGGATATTGCAACCAAATTCAAATAAAAAACACCAAATTCAAGGAAAGAACTTCATTAGTTTTTTTTTTTGTAAAAGAAAGTATATTGATTTATAGGCCTAGGAAGACTCAGTTGTAATAAATAAATATGGACACGAATACGCTTTCCAATCACTTTCGTAAGCCATGCACTTCTTCAAATGGTTTTCAAAAGTCGTTCGAGTATTCCAACCTTTAATATTTTCCAATAAAAATAATATAAGTCATTAGGTTTTTGTATTGAACTTACGCATTTTCATGTGTAATCTCCAATTAATGTTTAGCGGTAGTTAATCTTACTTGGCAAGACATTGTGATACTTTTAAAAAATCCTTGGCTTGCTTTTACTTCATTAAGAATGTCAGACAATTTTACGTCAAGTGGATATTCATATCTTCATTCCATTAGGTTGGTCACACCGTTACATCTTGCACTTTGAAGTAAACAACCAGTCCTATTTGACTTAATTTACTGTGAAACGTTGAATGATGGGGTGCTATGAAAACGAGTAAACTACCGTTAACTACCGCTTAACTTGTATCTGACAAACTACATATACCGTTGGGCTAAAAACAAACTGTCAGTAGACTAATTGTGTGACAACACATGATGTTTTATAATCCAAAGACGATTAGCCAAAAAAATTACTTAGCATAAAAAACGGCATTTACAGAACAGTTACTCTTTAATGTCGTTTTAATTATCTCAACGTACGGGAGGTACGGTTGCATAACATATAACAACGACTGGAGCCCCAAGGCTACAAATTGATAGAAATAGATTTTGCGGTGGAACTTTTGAATTAGAAATGAAAAGTTGGACTGCACTTTTGTAATTCACCACTGGCGTACCGCAAAAAAAAAATCGTCTTTGCCTGCACGAAACAGCTAAAGGGGGTACAGAAGGGGTCAGAAATAGGACTTCCGGATCCACCTAAGCTATCCTCACGAATAACCTTGACAGACAGAGAAAAAAGCCACAAATCTGAAGAAGTCGTTTCGAGTTAAAAATTTAACTAAAACGTCAGTGGCATAATGTTTTTTTGTGTGTAGTAATGCTCAAAAGAAGGAAAAAAATCTATCAAAGATTTGATAGTAGGATAAATTAGACTTAAATGTGCCAGTTTGATTGGATTACATTTCGTAAGAATACTTTATAATGATTAGTTTTCATTTAAACAGAATTACAGACTAGCATTCAAGGTCAACACTTTCCTCAGGCAGTATATGAAGTTGGAGATATAGATCGAACAAATTCAGCGTTAGTAAATGTACACCTATAACTTGCCAATGCATTTTACATTATTTATATGATACCATTCTGTATGTATTACACTACACTTGTAGGGGTTGGAAGTAGGGGGAATGACTTGTGAACAATTAGGCAGATCAGTCGTTGATGTAGCACTAGAAATTTAGCGGTTCGTTGAAGTGAAATATTGCACTTGTTTCACAGAAAAAAAGTCGTATTCTTAAAACCAATATGAGCGAACACGGAACAATAGATTTTTCATCAAAGGCAGGACGCTGTAGCTACTCTTTTCAAGAAAAAGGTAGTTTGTCACCTTTAGCCTGATAGACTACATTCAGTTATTTGTTGCAAAAGAATAATTTGTTCACACAAAAGTTCAAAGAATTGTCACTTTTCTCATGTTCTTGATTTACGTAATGTTGTGAGGAAATGAAACTACTGCTAACGTTTAGTGATGAGACTGAATTGTTTTATAGCAGTGACTGAAACTATTTTCATTGTATGCCACATTGGTGCCTTTTCAACGCTATATGTTCCTTTAACGGATCCAGCACTTGCATAGGATAAACGACTACAGTTTTGGAACTACGCCATCGACCACAAGTTCAGCTATCTTGCTCTCATCTTGCCTGCTTGTACGTATAATACGGAAGCCGAGAGGTGCAGTGGAATGGAGTAATCCATATTCTTGAAAACCATTGATTTTCGTGCCCGATTTTCCGAAAACATGTGAAACGAGAAATTCAAAAGTAGTTAGGGGTTGCTTCAAGAAATAACGTTCCCATCGTTAACATTTTGTAACACCCTCCTGATAAATGGTGGTGACCAAGTATTGAACCATTAGTCAAGCAGAGGCAAAAATGTAGCAGATGGCGCTGTTCCACTGTGGTTCTCCCACCCAATAAATTCCTACTGGTACAGAGAAAAACAGTTATCAAGTGAAGGAGAGCGTACCAGCGTCCAGCTAGGTTTGGTTCCTATCTAGGCATTTCTGCATAGGAACCTTGCAGCTAGCTTTTCCATAGACACTACTAGGTAGAACATTCCAAATCAAGACTTTAGAGACAACTTTAGTCCTATTGACGTCAGAAGTAGAGACGGGCCTCAGTTTTCGTCAACGGAAAACAAAAGTAAGTCTTGATTTATTTAGTGGTTTGTTAGAATCGCGACATTTATAAGGAGGATTGCAAAAATGTTAAAAGATGAGATCATGGTTTCTTGAAGTACCCCCTCACCCCTCTGGAATGTCCCTTGCACATGTTTTCGACAAACGGACAGAAGAAGCGATGGTTTAACGAGCATTTCGATTACTCCCTCCCACAGCACCTCTCGGCTTCCGTAGTAGAATGTTTGAGTGAGTTTTGCGTGCATCGTTTCATGCTAAAATTTTTAAAAAGAGGAAACTAAGAAATTGTTTCCCCAACATTTCTCTGAAAGTAATCATTCGAGTAGATGGAGCTTTTTGTGTGTACTACTACTTTACTACTAATTGCCGTAACTTCTGTAACTTCCGACACTTAAAAGCCTAACATAGTGCCTGGAAAATATTAATTTAGAATAACAATTTGAAGGAATAATTGCAACAACACATCATTTAATCACCTTGGTGGGAAGCAAAGGTGTTCATGATATCATTAAATCATTACACATTCGGGGAGAGTATACTTATGGAGAAGAAATAATTGGCTGTTTCCACACAAATCAATTTAAGTCAAATTATCGGTGATTGATTGTGGAACTTTCCTATATGATGCACGGACTAAAGGTTTCGAAAATAATTGGCGTAGTTAAATTATGATATTATTACTATCATTAATTTCCAGTTTCTTGATTTTCCATGATGCTTCTTTACTGAAAATTCTATCCGCATAGCAAAAATGTTTTATTTTATTATTATATTAGTATTATTATTATCATTAATGATCGGATTTCAATGTCATCGAAGAAAACAAAACGAAGGGAAGTGGAGTGCAAGAGAGGCGGTGAGTGAGTAGTAGACCCTGATTTAAAAAAAAAAAAACAAAAAAAAAAACATCCCAAATCATTCCCAAGTTACCGGCACAGGTATAATACGACATGTAGCCTGTTAGTCACACGCCATTCGATTTTTTTTTTTCCCACCTAACGACAAATTAAGTCAGTTAAGACCTTGTGATTTTTTGGATAACTTACATAAAAGTGACTATAGGGGGTTACAAATCAACCGTCTTCTTTTTTTTCTTTTTTTTGTACTCACTGCACTTTAAATGACTTAACAAAACCAGCATCGTGAGAATATAAAATACATTATCTTTTTCATCCTGACAGTCAAACATCCGATATCAAACTTTTCCAGCTGTACGATTTGATGTTGATATTTTGTACTTTTATTTTAAATAGTCGTCACTCTTTATGATCTCTTTTGAAATTTGTATAAACGTGGACATATTTTCGAAAGATTTTTGTAGTCTCTACAGGAGAGTATCATGGTGCCCTCTATCCCCTTTCCCTCTTCCCCGGCCCTATATCCCTCCTCCTATCGCTGTTTCAGCGTAACTTGTTCATGACGTCACAGGATAGATTAAAGTTAAAAGAGAACTTTGCGCTTGGCGATCCCAAACATTCTTCGTAGAATGGTTAGAGAAAGGAAAACTGAAGCAATGGCTTAGAATCTTTGCAAATCACCCACTTCAGAAAGTTTAAATTCAACTTTTTTTTTTTAAATTGAACTTTTTTTTTGCTCACTTCGATATGGACATTTTGATCGTTCGGGATATTACAAATTCCTGTCAAAATCATAGTTAGGGTGAATGCAAACGTTCGAAATTTCTTTCCGCGGTGAATGAAAGCATTTTGTTATTCATAATCGGGAGTCGATATTTAAAAAAAAAAATCATTTCGAAAGTTACGTTTTGGAAATGGTCACAGGATTAAAATCTGAAAAAAAATATGATTGGTTATTGTCCAAGTATATCGAATTGGAGAACAAAATCCAGCTTGACACCGACTTTTGAGGTAAAATGTGAACTGATCAAGGCTGCGTATTCTATTCATTGCGGATGCTGCATTTCAAAATAACATACTTCGTTCGTCAGTTTATATTCATAATCTTTGAAAGACATGTTTATCTTATCTGCTTGGGATAAGACTTCACCAAAAGTTACGTAATGTTTCTATTCACAGCTACTTTTCCGCCTTTAAGCTGAACCCCCTCCCCCAAATCCCTTGAAAAAGATTGATCTAACATAGACACTACGAAAGAGTGAATTTCACCACTAGTTTTGAATTAAGATTGAATATGCTCCTGCTCACTGATCTAAAACAACAAGTATCAAGGAAGCACAGAGTCGCACGTAACAGTGAATTAAGAAATATGCTTCACAAAATTTTAAGTTGAACTGCAGATTAAATGGCATCTTTAACTTTAAATGATTAATCTTATTTTAAGAGACATTACGTAAAAAATTTCAAAAAAAAAAAAGAGGCAGGTGGTGTGGTGAATTATGTAAGATGTAAGAACACATGTTGTGTCAACTCGCCAATTTCTTTTTTTCTTTTAAAGAATTTTCAGAAAACATATTTTCCACAATTTAACGTTCTAGATCACGACAGTTTTGAGAACGGTTTGGAAGTCTTGTCATTAGTTTTTTTGCTTTCTTGACGAATGACCGTACCATTTTGCGTAATCAAATATAATTTGTAAGACTTTTTACTTTCGTCTTTCTGGACATAAAAGTTAATCATCAAACGAATGTGCTTCTCTGTTCCAAAGCAGGAATCACATTCCACCAAAGTAAAAAGGCACCTTTCGATTCTTTCATGTCATTATTGAAAATGATTTGAAACATGTTTACTTGTTACTTACAAAATCATGTATAGGGGTAATATATGTAGTAACAAACAATGGGTTCGAAACTGGTCAATTCTATGTTACATTAAGGGGCTCCTTACTACCGCCGCTCCGTCAAGTACGGAGTAGGGACCTATTTTCATTTTGCTAAAGGGAAGTTGGGCGTTTAGAATACATCAAGCAAACATGGCGTACAAAGAAAGTAACTTTAATCATTGCTAAACCATTCACTCTCATCAATAAACATCTGAACAAGTTTCAGATCCTCCAAAAATTATGTATTTCAAGAGAAACGGAAGAGGCATCTTTTGAATGCTGGGACGTTTGGGTGACCAAATTATCGTTGAGCAACAAAACAATTGAATTTCTATCTGTAAGAAACGTATTTCTTCAAAAAAAAAAAAGGGGGGACTGTCCAATCTTATCTTGAATGATCTATTATTCAAGATCTATATATCAGTGATCTATATATTCTATGTCCACAGACACTGGTTGTAAAAATATGATTGTTTTCTGTAAAACAAAGGCCGTATTTTCGTTTAAAGCTGGAATTGTGAGTTTACAATTTGTTTGTTTGTTTGTGAAAGTAAAAAAAAAAATGTGGAATATGTCATATCCATTACATACACACGCACACATACACACACACACACACAAAAAGTCATTTGAGCACCATTTTTGCATACATGAATATTCTCATCCTTTGCCATTGGTCTGTTTATTTCAAGTAACAGTGATGCTTTCTTTGAGAGTCTGAATTGTAAAGGGCCAACAAAAATGTCGAGACAATTTTCATATTCAAATATCTGGAAGATGAGTGCAAAGTTTTCTTTCAGATTTTGTGACAGGTGATCTCTTGCTCTACTTTCTCTTGCCTGAAACACTGATGAGGAACAAAGGTAGATGACCAGGCGACTACAAGTACAGCTCATATTCCAGCTTTTAAATTCCATGACCTTTACAATACACTTGTCATAATGCCGTAGCCACTGGACGATGAGTTAATAAACCGAAGAGGAAAAGGGTCATGAAATTAATTTCATCTGTAAATAAGTTTGGAAGCTGTAGTATACCTTAAAGTTTAGAGAGAAAATTTGTAAACAAAATATTGCAAACGAAGGGCAACCACAATAACAAAAAGAGGAAAGGCGCCATAATTGATGACTTGTTTATTAATTTCTTCAATTACGGTTCCAGTCTCAAAATTGTAGGCATGTAGTGTCTGGGTTAAGATTGTGAAGCATGCTACGTTAGAAATTAATCATTCTTTTAAATATAAAACAAAGAATGGAAGATGTGTAGGCTAGGCTGAGAAACGATGAAGGCAAGAACGTTAACAAGGGTTTTACTGAGCGTGCGAACTGAACTACCATTTCGACATAATAACAGTATATGGTATACACTGAAAGAGCGTAGGGAACAAACGGAGCGAGGCTTCTCCATTTTGAAAGGCAAATTGCCTTAACGCTTCCTGTGCTGCAGAAAGACCTATTCCCGAGGGTAGTAGAAAATTAAAGCATTTCCCAATTAAATTTCCTTCTTGGCGTGAAGATATTATGAGATAAAACCTCCTTTCAGGATGTTTTTGAAGGGGATTGATCAGACGGGAAGCTGCCCAGAAAACAAGAGAAGAAGAATAGAAAAAAAAAGAAGGAAGAAAGAAAAGAAAGACAAAAAATAGAAAAGAAGTCGAGATGGTGGTGACCTCATGACGTAAAAGGTCAAGCAAGGTGCATGGTGTTATTACTACTTCTAGTAGTGAGTACTTTCAAAATCACTCCCGGACGGATGTGCGATATTACGATCTCTGTTGAAGGACAGCAAAGTGTTGAGGTAATTAGATTAGTCGTGAGCCTAATCTGCCCGTAAACGATTTTTTCCAATCAGACTCCCTCCCCCCTACTCTCCACCCGGTGTCTCTCTCTCTCTCACTGCCTCCTACGCGATAGTAAACTCACGATGAACGCATGATGTATTCTGGCTCCTCATTGGCAGATTGCATGGGGAGTGTATGAGGTATGATGGCCGTCACCTCAGGTTGTGTCCTATCTCGAGCTCTGCATTTTTCAAAAAGTGTTTGGTGTTCGTATTGATCAACTCCTCTCAGTGAGTGATGAAACTTAATTTTGATTAAAACAATGACGTGACAAAAATAAATTCTTTTCACTTTTTTTCTCCCAAGCCAGTCATATCTTAAACTACCATAATGTTTCGTTTTAGAAACAGTATACAGAAATACAAAAGATACAGAAAGATCACCGATTTCCCATAATGCAATGTGCCATTTTGAAATAGATGGGCTATACTTTTAAAAGCAAAAAAATCCGTAACTTTCAAAGAAAACTTGGAATTGAGGGAGCCTACGGTTTTCACCAATAAAGAGAAAAAATTTTCTAACTTCCTTTTAAAATATCAAATCTTCTTTCTTCAGTATGGCCAATCCACCAACGAGTAGACCAAAAAGTACTTTGAATCGTAAACGTTATTACCGATTCACCCTGTTTGCATTCTGCATTTAATATTTCCATAAACCAATTACACGGTTTGTTGGTTCTTCCCGATAACAGATTCCGGTGGCAAGCAGCCGATACAACGAACTGTGTACCCGGCGTTATCTGGTTTTCGTTCACAGTGGACGTAAGGGAACTGAGAGAAACTGGTTATTCTCCCACGTAATTGTTTAGGCTATAATTACCAACCGATTTATGTACGCTTTCGAAAGGAAACAAAAGTTTAATAAAAACAGATGAGCGCATAAACACTGTAAAATCCATCCATTGGGTACTATTAGAGGATTCCCCAGAATCTTGTTAATGATAGACATCTATATCTATCTATCTATCTATCTATCTATCTATCTATCTATCTATCTATCTATCTATCTATCTATCTATCTATCTATCTATCTATCTATCTATCTATCTATCTATCTATCTATCTATCTATCTATCTATCTATCTATCTATCTATCTATCTATCTATCTATCTATCTATCTATCTATCTATCTATCTATCTATCTATCTATCTATCTATCTATCTATCTATCTATCTATCTATCTGTCTGTCTGTCTGTCTGTCTGTCTGTCTGTCTGTCTGTCTGTCTGTCTGTCTGTCTGTCTGTCTGTCTGTCTGTCTGTCTGTCTGTCTGTCTGTCTGTCTGTCTGTCTGTCTGTCTGTCTGTCTGTCTGTCTGTCTGTCTGTCTGTCTGTCTGTCTGTCTATCTGTCTGTCTGTCTATCTGTCTATCTGTCTATCTATCTGTCTATCTATCTATCTATCTATCTATCTATCTATCTATCTATCTATCTATCTATCTATCTATCTATCTATCTATCTATCTATCTATCTATCTATCTATCTATCTATCTATCTATCTATCTATCTATCTATCTATCTATCTATCTATCTATCTATCTATCTATCTATCTATCTATCTATCTATCTATCTATCTATCTATCTATCTATCTATCATTCAAGGCGAGTCCAACGGTTAACCTTACTTTTAACTACTATAGTCAAGATGGCTGAAAAACAAAGTAATGATATGTGCGGGGATACTGTTAACTGAATAAGGTATTAATGAGGACAAACATTGGTACAGTTTTCATCTTAAGCAATTCATGTTATCTATAGATGTGTGTGAGTGTGTATGTGTGCGTGTGTGCATTCATCGATTTGCATATACATATCGATCGTATACGTAATTAAATATTCAAAGGCTGTCCCATTCGGGGTTTTTCTTCTATACAATTTGGAAAATATGTCACTTTAAAGTTTAGATAGGCAGGAATTAAAAACCGAATAAATTCATAATTGGATAGTTGTTCCGGCTAATCGTCTTACAAACTTCCTGAACTTAACAATGTGTACTCTTAAAAGTGAAAAAGGAAGAGTTTTGGAAGCGTGAATATTGAATCAGTCACGAAAGTTGCATAATCTAATAGATGAAAATTGTTTTGCTTATAAAACGATTTAGAAGAACGAAAATTCAATACGGATGCAAAAAGTAAAAATATTACACGTTTATTGGCTTCTGTGACCTTCTCGGGGATAATCCTGTAATAAAAACTCTTCTTATTTATATTCGTATTTCTTCAATTGTAATACAGTTAGAACTTCCTGATAAGTTTCCTTTCTTTCTTTTTTTTTCTCATTTGGTTCATTTTTCTAAATCTCGTTATGAGCAGGTTCATAGCTTTCAGAGGAAACATCAAAATTTACTTTCTAGTATAGCTTGCATATCAATTTAAATAAACATCTTCACATTTTTACATATGAAAACGTAAAATGGTTTTTCTTTGGCAAACTTGTTTTTCTTTCCTTTTCCTTTGGTTGTCTTTTAAAAATGAAAAGACTAACACTAGATGATTTTTTTGTCATGAACCCCCTCCGCTTGTACTTATTACTTTAAAGTCTTCGTAGAATTTACTGGCGTTTGGTTGAGTACAATTTGAACTTTACAGATAAAACAGTACTTTGCATGGAAAAGAATAAGTTAATTGGATGCTTCGCCTTCCCCAAGTAACTTACTGTGACCATGCTTCATATCAAAGTTAACTTTCAAAGAATGTTTCCAAGAATGTGACCAAAGGATATTTACATAATGTCAATACCAGAGCAAAAAAATGTGTCAAACATTCTTCCTTGACAGAAGTGGAACATCAACAACATTGGTCCACATGCTAAAATTTCAAACAAATTTTTACCACGCATGTGATTGGCTAATTTCTATCCTTAAAATTGGTTCACAACACCCGTCCCCCATCTTTGTTTTAATTAATTATAAATTTTCGAAGTATTCGCGCCAATCCCTACCTATATCTCTAGCGCTGGTGTCCGGAAGTAGCAAGATCAGATTCCCACTAGGTAAAAACAGCCATTAGAGAGGGGGGGGGGGGGGGCGGTGGGGTTCACGGACTACTGCGATATGATGCTCATACGTTTTCCAAGCGAAAAAGAAGAGAGGGTGAATTTTTTTAAGGAATCCCCCTTGCCTAGGGCATAAATCAGGTATAGAACCCAATCCCTCATACTGTTATCTAATCATTTCATTTCGTAATTATGTGATTTAGCAGCCCAGTTTTTTCCTTCTTTTGTTTTAATTCTTCTAGACACGTGTTTTGTAACTTAACTAAGGGGTCATGGAAAGAGGGGCGGGGGCGGGGGGATTGTTACAACCAGCAAAGTGAGAAGGTACATGAAAGATACCTTCCGTTAATTGACTTCGATATCTGAATGACAATTACACAATATCATGAACGGAAGGCATGCGTCATTCTGAAATGTGACGTCAAACAGGTCTATAATCATTAAATTGATAAGTAAAAGCATCGATGTTCATTGCTTTAGCGGCTGTAACGTGTCCTGCAGTACAAAGGAAGATCTGACTCGACTTATGTTTTTTTTCTGGTTGCAACAAACTGTGACATTCTTGGCATACAATCTGTCGTTATCAGGGTTACAGAAATGAGAATTTCCCCCGTGAGAAATGCAAAACACCGTACACACGCTGCATACACTCCTAGGTTTGAAGACGAGCCTGCCGGGGTGATTACATTACGCACACGACCTGAAAGATACTGCTGGTAAAGAATTACAACAACATATGTACAAATTTATACAATAATTATCAATAAAGTTTTTCATTGATACATGACTTAAGTAATTAATATGGTCGTCTCTGTATGATGGTGCCTTGAAGTTCGAATTGTTTCAATATTACGACTTATAAATTTTATGGATAATTTCAAAATATCACACAAATATAATAACAAAGTAAAAAAACAATGAACATGGTACATGCTTCATTAATTACCCTAATTATTATTATTATTTCTCAAACTGAATGAATACTTCGAGAATGGATCATCATTTACATGAAAGAGCGATGCAAGGTTTTAAGTTAATCCTGTCTAAATTTAAGAGATTATCATTTAATTGAATGCTGAAAGTGGTATCTAGCAGAATGGCGCAGCGGAAGCGTGCTGGGCCCATAACCCAGAGGTCCGAGGATCGAAACCTCGTTCTGCTACGAAGATTGGTTTGAAAATTCCTTTTAATTTCCCTTTGTTTTTTGGGCATTTTCTATCTATTTTCGAGCTTATCTCGATATTGGTCAGTTATGGGTCACTCGAGACATGTGGTCATGGTCAATGTTGGAATTGTGATATATTAGATCAACTGGACTTTCCTACATACCGGTCCGGCAATTCTTATGTATTTGTAAATATTGCGCAAATATGTATGCATAACAAATAGGGCCTACATGTTCGATACAACAATTTGTATGATAAATTTGGTCCCTCTCAAATAGGATTAAAGTAAATCCTATATTTGTGCATATTCATAAATTTCGTGCATTTTTTTTTTCCACTGAAAGAAAAAAAGAAGAAGAACGTATTGTTGTAATGGGAGCTGTAATGATGTTTTATCGGTAGCAAAAATCCCGTTTGTGTTGTTAGTTAATTACGTTGCTGTATAGTTCTTGTAACTTTTAATTAAAAAGTTAATTAATCGAGTGTGATGATCCAATTAGATGGGCTTGGAGTTCAGTCCCCCGGTGTTGTCAGGATGCCAAATACCTTGGGCTTATTTATCCATAGGATGTTTGCGTAGGATCATATGGATACACTGATATCACAAGGTCGTTAACCCACCGCTACACTCGAATATGCGGTAGGGGGGGGGGTCGTTGAAGGGACTGGGGGAGGGGAAAAAAGCTTTGGGCGGTAAGAAAAATGATGGCCATCTTCTTTTTGAAAGTATAAATAATCTAAAAAAGGAAACTTCTTTTGGATGTTAAGTGGTGCCATTTTATTAAACAATGCATATCTTGATTGTTAGAATTTGGGCGGAGAATGAGTGTCTGCTGGGGGAGGGGGGGGGGGGGAGACTTACTCACGAAATAAAATTTAAGAGAATTACAGCATAAACAAAGTGATGCCAATTGTCATCATTGTTATCCAATACTTTCATTTATGTATTGTTTATTGAAAAAAAAATACATCGTTAATACATTTATTGTTTTATTCAGTACGGTATATTTCTTTCCTATATGTATTGATTAATATTGCATCATACTTTCATGTTTGAATAGCGTTTTGAGAATACGATTATTTTTCTCAACGATGTAAAAAAGCGGTCCTTGAAAATGTTTGAAAGAATTATATACATCTTGATCGATGGTACCTTAAATGAAACGTATACCGGTAACGATTATGCAACTTTTAAGGTTAAGCTCTTGAGAAGTTCATTTGAAAACGTCAAGAATACGAATGAAAATGGTTTGAAAATGCCTAACTAAGTCAGGAGACATGTTCCTTGACTGGAATTCCCCTTTAAGGTTAAGCTCTTGTTTCATGTCGAAGACCACGTTTTTCTAAATACTATACATGCTGATGTGGAAACTGATTCGGTTTTCAAAGTCCTGGTGATTTACAAGTCGGCAGTATCAGCAAGAACAAGACATTCGGAAAACATTTTTGTGCATAATGTAAGATCAATTTTTCATAAAAATTTGAATAGTTAAAAAAAATTATACTGTGAAATTTCATTTACAATCATCAATCATTGTTACTTGAAATCGAACAGACCGATAGGAGTGGATATGAATATTCATGTATGCAAAAATGGGGCTTAAACAATGTTTTCGTTTTTTGTAGTGGCTATGAAATATTCCACAGAAGTTGATTTTCACTGAGTAATTTCAACTAATATCCCACCTTTAAAAGGGTGGCACACAATACAGCCAACAATAAGAACAACCAATTTTGAGGTTTTCCCACACACATATATATATTTTTTAGACAGTTGTAATTAAAGCATCCAAGTTGAACTTTTTAACATGCATTATGCTAAAAAACAGAGCCCATAAACGTTCTCATCCATTTGACCGAAAAGAGAACAAAAGCAAAAATAATTTTCAAAATATAGGAGAACAAAGAAACAACAAAGAAAAAACTACAAGGAAAAGCAAAAGTAAAAAAGAGAACCATACAATCAGTGATAGTTTGCTGTGAGATGATGTCTGAGATATTTTTTTTTAAGTGGGAGGGGGGGGGGGAGAGTGGGGTTTAGAATATACCAACATGACATACATAGAAAGTAGCTGTAATCATCGTTAAACCATTCGGTCTCATCAATAAACATCTGCAAACTAAGCTTCATCACCTCAAAACATTATGAATGTGATGAGTAACGGATGATGCATCATTTGAATTTTGAAAAAAGTTTGGGTGAACAAATTATTGCTGAGCAACGAAATAACTGAATTTCTATCTGTGAGAAACTTATTTCATGAAAAGAAGTTTACTGTCCTTTCTTGTTTTGAATAATCTATCATTCCGTGTGAGAAATACGATTGTTTTCTGCAAAACAAACGTCTTATTCCCGTTTAATGTTATCGCGTAACTGATTGAAGAATTTTCCATCAACGAAAAGAATACTGCAATGTGAGGATATGAGTCTCAAAGTACGGAATCGAGAAACGACCCCCCCCCCCAAAAAAAAAAGGGAAAAAAGAAACGGACTCTGGGACCGCCAAATGGAAAATAAAATGTTCATTTAAATCGTTACCACTACGTCTAGTTTGTGTCTGCATTTAAGCCCATTTTCAAAGCTCATACTTGGTGGAAAAACCAGGTTAAATTTTCTGTCCCCGCACTGTCGCTTTACGGTCGTAACCATGGTAACGAATGCAAATAATGGGAGTCAAGGTTTAAAGCATCAGGATTCATTAATCACTATGTTGGAAAACACTCAAACTTCGCCGTCTTCCGTTTTACGGTTCAAACAAAGCCATTAGGAGTAGGCTAGTGTTTTCGTTTATTTGTTTTTCTGATTAAGAAAATTTAAAAGAAAAGCAAAGTTTGAAAGAATTAGCGACTGACAGTTAAGGTTAATTCTTGCTAAAGATTTCTGGTATTTTGAGTGTCCCAACGGCTAAATGTATCCATCTTACTGTTTAAATATCTCTGTAAGACGATACAGAGTCGAGATATGACTTTCCTCGATGGCATCTCTTTGGATTCTAGATAGTCTACAGAAGTTTACAAAATAGCTCTCTCAGTGATCATTGGGAGATCTAAACGAGGGCGATTAGCCAGGTATTACCATCTGCTTGTTGACGAAACGAGAATTCAGCACGCTCATTTCGAAAACAGAAAGAACAGAAGAAAAAAAAAAGGAAAAAAAAAAACAAACACAAAAAGAGAAGAGTGAACTTGCTAAGAAGTTGGAAAATAATAAAACCTTAATTCGGAGGCATTCAAAACAATGGTTTGAGTAATAAGTACAGAGTGATTGACCGTTACGTCATTTCTTAAAAAAAAGAAGAAAACTACAGGCCAAGACGATGCATTCCGATGCATATATATATATATATATATATGATATTCTATGGTTAAAGGAAAGCATACAGTTTCCATGACGTAGCAAGCCTGAAAGGTTTGTGCAAAACGAATTACACCATTATGTCAAGACAACAGCAGTGTCTACCTGATCTTATAGTGCAGCCAGTCTGCAAATATTCATTGACAGTAATTAAAACATTGACGAATTGTAAGACTGAGATATCTATAGAAGCTCCCTATAGAAAAGTTCCATCAATTCGACAAAATTTCATGTGAATCGTTTATTTTCCCCTGTAGTCTTTATTCCGTATTGTCTGCGGTTCAGTATCAACGTCAATTATCGTAAAAACACAAATTACGCACTCCACAAGATTAACGATTGACAATAAAATCAACGCGTCCACGATACATCGTGAAATAAACGAAATCCGCTGAGGATGACTTCATGGAACGCCGTATGTTTCCCAGTAAGTGTACGTTCATCAACGAGCTACATTTTGTCTTCTTGGGGAAACCTCACTTCCCCCAACCAACATTTTGACATGTGTTTTATAAATTTTAACTACTAATAACTCCCCTTTGCAAACACTTCAGATTTAATATATTAATCGTCATCTTCAGACATTATTCCCTCCCTCCCCATTTCGTTTTATCTCTCCCTCTCGATCTCTGTCCCGCTATCATGGTAGCTCTGGCATGAAAAAGTCAAAGTTACGGTCATATTATCACTTACCTGTGTGATGTTGTAACGTGAAGTGCTTAAGTAGAGGCTGAAAAAGAATTTAGAGAGAAAAAGAGAGAAGAAAAGAAAAAAAGTAAAGAAATATAAAGACGGATGAGTGAACGGCTCCTCTGAGCGGATTAAAGCGTGTAAGTGGTGTGTGTTCACAGTAGTTTCAAGTGCCTCGTAGCGCAGCGTTATGGTTTGTGACAGGTGGCATGTGGTCTCGTTTCAAGGGCTATCGAGAAAATTGCCAACGCAACGAACAAATTTTATGACTCTTCCAAGTAGTTACAGATCAAGCAGTGATGCATATATATATATATATATATATATATATATATATATATATATATATATATATATATATATATATATATATATATATATATATATATATATATATATATATATATATATATATATATATATAACTCAGTAAGTTAAACTTTGCTTGCAACTATCTCAGTGTACCTACTGTCTGACATGAAATTGTAACGCACTGCGACCTTTTCTTTCGTGTTTGCATGTTTGCAGGTTGTCTTAAAATCACAATCTTTTATCAGAAGCTGCATGAAAAGTGAAAAAAAAAAGCGAAAAAGAAAGCAGACTCCATCACCGGATAGGTCGCCCCTTAATGTCACAACTGACGTCACAAACAGCAAATTGTGTAGAGCCGCTGGTCATGTTACATTGTGGGATATTTTACCTACCCCATTGTCTGTCTAGTAATTAAAATGCAGAACCATTACTGGAGCATCCCCTCCCACCACCTCCCCCCCCCCTTAAAAAAGTTTGTAAAAATTTGCAAATTCAAAGAAGGTATCCTATGCCGCCTCCACCATGAGTGTAGTCTAAGTGACGAGACCAATGGAGTTTGTCTGGCCTTGTAGAACGTTCAGCATGTCATATGAGAACAATGTTTTGTGACTCTGTATTGTGAAGCGACATTTTTATATACAGTGATTATTCACAACGAAAAATAAGGAAAATGTGAAACTGTACGATCAAGTCATGACATTGAAAGGACGATCAAAGTGGTGATGATATCATTTAATTATTTTTGTGATATAACCATATTATTACCGTATTCTCACCATATTACCATGAAATTATAACTCAATGATCGAGAGCGCGAACTTAAGATTCTCAGTAATTTTCATCGAGTGTTATTACATTCTTTATCGTCTTTCAGATGTGTAATGATGATCTCTCAGATCTGTAATGATGATCACCAGATGTGATATGATGATCTGTCTGATGTGTAGTGATGATTTCTCAGATGTCTAATGATGATCTCTCAGATCTGTAATGATGATCACCAGATGTGTTATGATGCTCTGTCTGAAGTGTAGTGATGATTCCTCAGATGTGTAATGATCATGATCACCGAATGTGTTATGATGATCTGTCTATATGTGATGATCTCTTATTTCGCAGACGTAAAATGAGGATTGGCTGGTTCGATAAAGGCTGCCCACGAACGATCTTTTATTCAATAACTGCGTCACGAAAATGTTTACAAGATTAGCCTATGGATTGTTTACACCTACACCGTCTGGGTCAGCCAATCCGCCCATGATATCACACATGTTTATGCTTTCTCGAGAGAACACACTCTAACCATTATGGTACGTCTGGATATCACGTCATGTTCTATCATGCAGAACAGGTCTTCTGAAGACATGGTTTTAGCACATTACAAAAATTCTGTGAGGACTAGGTGGGTTTGAATTACAGAGGCATTGGGGCCCACACATAGTCTGCAAATCGTTTACATCGTATAGAAAAGCTCTTCACTCCACGTAAGATCAAAATAGGTTTATCAATTAATAAACTTTCAACTTTTGAAATCATTTTCACTCCGCTAGCAGGATAGCCCATCCACCCATACAATACATTTGTCTTGTAGCCTTCTCATAGACAACAGACATGTCATTGCTACCTTAAGACGGAAAGTATGTGATTATTAAATGTCTTTTGTAGACATATCCAGCTCCATACGTATGGTGTTTAAAAATTGATTTAACAGACCAGTGACGTGCCCAGCTTTTGATGGATGGAAAGTGGGGGGAAGGTGATTTTTTGGAACATCCCCTTTCCCTCGACTGACATGGGGGAAGACTAACGAGGAAAAGATTTCGTATCAAATTATACCAAGACACAAAATTATTTCTTTGTTTGTATTACATTTATTTCAGTCTCTTCGAAAACATTTACAAACTGATACTTGAAATGGAAAATATACACAGAATATGAAAGAGAAAAGAGACTGAAGAGTGTCTATAAAAAAAAAAAAAAAACATGAGGGAGCTCGTAGACATAAACATTCGAGAGGAAAGAAATAACACCAGCAACTATGAGAACAAATCAAAAACACTTGTATACGAAAGGAAGAGTAAAATTGACAAAATTGATATGATATTTCCCTGAAAGATGCCGGTAAATAATGACCCCCAGTTTGATAACTTGATTCTCACACCACAGAGATTAATATCATGAACGTCAATACGAAGAGGTTTACACGAGGATCGGAAGATAATGGAGTTAGTTTTCTTTACATCGACAGATAAATTGTTAGCACAAAACCAGTGATACATACATTACGAGTTCCTGCCGTACAGTTTGTAGCAGAACATTAGCATCCTGGTGAGAGTAAAACAGATTGGTATATCATCAGCGTACGAGATAATGTGAAGTGTATCGCTGGCCTTCCGCAAGTCATGAATGCAAAAAGCAAAGGGCCGAGAATAGACCCCTGCGGAACCTCGGAATTGATGGGTTTAGAGTCAGAGAGAGTATCATGAACAATTACAAATTGATGTCTATTAGGAAAATAGCTCTTAAACCAATTGAGTGTAGTTCCGCGAACACCATATTTTTCTAGTTTAGAAAGTAAAATGGAATGGTGAAAGGTATAAAAGGCTTTTGATAGGTCTGAGAGAGTACCAGAAACACTTTTACACATTTTAATGATATTGTAGTCAATGCTTTTTTCAAAAGCATTGACTACAATATCAGTAAAATGCTACAGAGCATCGGCTGTGGAACGACGGTGCGGCAGTACCGTATGTGACTTATTTTCGATTGTGTAGTATTCCGTTTTGAGAACTAGATCGTTTATCTAAGATTAATTGAATTACTCCCATTTCACCCATTAACCCCGTAGGTGGTGCATTGGCGCCTCCCCTCCCCCCCCCCCCCCCCATTTTGTCTCACGCCACAGTTACAAATGAAATAAAAAAGACTATCAAACCGATATGACACAACAAGACAGAAACTCAAACCCATTGTTGGTGAGCACTCGTTAGTTCATTTGTGGAACATTTGAGGCGACTATAGCTTGTGTATCCACGGACTTGGCCCAACTTTCACAGTCTTCTGCTGATAAACTAGGCTGTCATTTAACTTCAAGTTTGATGTGTAGGCATCCACCTCGTCTGACACTCCCAGGTGTCATTTCGCATTACGTTGTTACGAAAGTTAACTTTAAACACTATTCTAACTTTGATTTTGTATTTTATTCCAATTTTGAATTTCGGCCCAACCCGACTAGTTTTCAACCCAGGTTCAATTGAGGCCCCGCTGTTTATGAAATGAAAATTGTTGTGAAATGGATAGGGATAACTTACAAGCACGGAATCAGGGGATACAAACAGACAGACTCAAACTATGTGAGGTGCTACCTGCTTCGCAGGGATCCCGGTGCTAAAACATCGGTGTCCCACTTCGTGACAATCTGCTTTTGCAGTTTAACCGGCACACTAGACCGTCCGGTATAAAAGAGTTCTAAACATGTTATATTACAAAAAGTCGTGGGACCACAGAGCCAGCTAATGACTACAAATTCCCGCTTATTAAGTCTGTAGCATTTCAACGCAGAAAAGTATTCCGGTAATTTAACTGGATGGCAACAAACACCTCTCGCTCATAACCGTTAATCATGCCACGGCGAGAGGCTCTTGTGAACTTTCGCGAAATTGGTCTTAATCAGAAACAATTGAGATCTTGGTGTTGCCACGGAGGGGTGTACTCAAATAAAATCACGATCAAGTCAAACATTATGCATGTGCCATGTAAGAAAACAATGGATTTCAACGTGAATAAAACTAAACGTTACAAAGAAAGTCAGTAACAAAGGAACGTATGATGTAATTTGACAAAGAGTGGGAGCTAAAAAAGACAGAGAAGAAGGAGACAAGGGGGGTGGGCGACAAGGGAGGAAGAGAGAAAAAAGGAATGAACGAAAAATAGAAGGAAAATTAAGGAGAACACCGGGGTCGTGTAACGGTCGGACTTTTATGATAGCTAGTAGAGGAGAATGCTTTAAACCTCTTTCCCGCTGAGAGACTTAAGGTCGCATTTAAAAGATACGACTAAGAAGTCACTTGACTTCTTGATTGGTTGAACAGCGGGTGTCTGAGATGTTTTGAAGAGGGGGTGAAATCCACAAAGGTGATTGGAGGGCGTATGTGATGGGTCATTCCACGCTATATGCCACGTAGACTTACTACAAGTCAATTCTCTTGCTTTGAAGGGAAGCGGATCTTCACGTATATTCTTAAGCTAGTTCGAACGCAACTTACAAGTATACCGCATATGACGTTGCAAAGGCCTGATGATTTTTGTTTTGGTACAAACTTCAATTTGAATACTTGTATAGTCGTTTAGGACATTGAATAAATTTCCCTGTTCGTGCTTTTTCACTGAAGAAATAGTAACAACGAGAGGGCAACCGTAATTAAATTAAAAGGGAATGATACAAATGTAAAAAAGGTCAACGCACAACAATGAAACTTTCTTCCATGGGTTACTTTTCTTGAAGAAAACTAACAAGTTCTTTTCTATAACTTTTTTAGTCTTTCTACACTATCCGTTTTGCGAAATTTCTCGTTCGGTAGAGAAGAAAGTAAATCGCCCTATTACATTCACAAGTTTTGTTTTCATAGCCTTAGGCCAGCCTTATATACCATTTCACTCCACGGGTAACCCAGTGTACAACATGTGTAGAAATATCTTTGTGCTAAGTGATACATTTTTTTTTTTTTTTTTGGTTTTTGTTTTTCGTTCGTGCTCGAAAACTTGAAAAATTGGCTTCTCAAGTAAGGAAAAAAAAAGTGACAAAAAATGTGTATGTACATAAGGTGAAGAGAAGTCAAGGCAAACCGTTGTCTTATTTTATTTATGTTGATCAAAAAAGTTTGCCACTTCGCTTCGAGTCCTGTTCGCAGAGCAAGTGTATACTTTAAAACCAGTCACCGGCGTGATCTCACGTACGCTAAACGAGAGACACCGCGGCCCCGCTGGTTCACGCTGCGCTCTACAAGAATTTTTTTTTTTCCGACCTCCCAAGTCAATCCCCCCTCTACACTATTTGCCTTTTTTTTTTTTTTTGGTAAAACCAATCCTTGGAGACTATTCATGCTCCTTGCGAGTGTTATCATCCCTCCATCCTCCCTCTCTTTTTTATGTTTTTTTTTTCATAGTTTATATCTTCCCTTTTTGTCCTCATATCCTTTTGAAAATTTACGTGAAAAATGATACATTTTCGATGGTTATTAATGAGATCGATACGGGCCGGTAATTGCCAACTACTGGGGTCTTTGTTATGGTAAACTAAAAGCTTGGTATATTATGTAACCCAGTCCGTTTCGTTTCCGCTCGCCAAAGAATACTCATACTGGGAGACAATGCAATATCTTCATTTTTTTTTTCTTTTTTCATCTTTTTTTTTTGGAAGTAGTGCCTCATTAAAGTCGGACAGTCCTCTTAAAATAGGTCGAGTAATATTAATACGTCTCTACCTATTTTTGGCATAGTTTGAAACGATAACATCGGTATTATGTACTCAGCACATTGTACTAGCCTATACCTGTGCTATAGGCTACCCATCACACGCATATGGTCCTTCTACGTTGACACGCTGCCGATGCATTACTGTCACGTGTACATATGTCATGCCAGTATTGTTATTATTATTATTGTCATTATTATTATTATTATTGTTATTATTATTATCATTATTATCTTTCATTGATCATTATCATGATTATTCTTCTCATCAGTATTGTCATTGAATCTAAATTTCGTTTTGTATAATTAAGGAGGTGGGTGGATGCAAGAAAGCCGAAAGGGAAAATTGACCATTTGACCATTTTACAAACAAATTTCTGTTTCACAATTGCATTATGAAGCGAAATACGCAAATTTGCGGAGCCAAGGGAGTAACTTATTCGATATGCCCATATGTTTATTAAACCTTTGTTTCAAGGACAGTTAAGAATTTTATATGCCCCCACCCAAGCGTTTTTTCTTGGAAGCATGAGCAGTTACGCAATTAAAAGACAATATATATATATTCCTAACAAAAGTAATACCGACAGTGTGCAACAGTCCATATCATCGGATCTGCATTTTTATCGAAATTTGAAAAGCCATATCTTAAAAACGGTAATAAATAAAGACAAAGTTCCAATGGATTGTCATTCTACAACTTAATTAACCCAGCTCTTTTTCTAGATGAATGGTCTTTAACAGGTTTGCAGAGAATATGAATATAGCACGGTTTATGGTGTAGCTACATCACATACCAGTGTTCTCCACCGGGAATTTAAGGGGCCATCAGTCCCCACATTAAAATTGCTTAAGCTCGAAATAGGTACCTACTAAGAGTAAGTACCCCCCCCCTACAACCTCTCCCCTGAAGATTGGGCCCCAATCCAGTCAAACCCCTTCCCCACAATCGCTTCGGGATTGTTGAGATTGCCGAGTTAAAGGGGCTCATTGAGTTGATATCAGTAAAGATTGCGGGTGATTTTGAAGTATAAAAACACACGACAATACTCACAATCAGCATAATCAATCAAGTTTCACATCCAATAGTTATACGAAAACTGTCAATTTTTTTTCGAATTTTGGACCGTTACTTGCTCTGATTGTGTGCCTGTGAATGTACCAATGTGAAAATGTCTGGTCACAAAGTTTCAAAAACCAAATTTAATTGTTTGGTTACTCACTCATTAATGTTCCAACGTATGTAAAACTTTGGGATCCTTTTAGTTTGACTGTTTGTCATTAGTATGTGAAGGAAACTTGACCTGTTTAGAAAAATTGAGTGAATTTCACGGAACAACTCAATGAGCCTCTTTAAAGGGAAATAAGGCGTTTGTTTGACAGAAAACAACCAGAGATTTAAAACCAGTGTTTGTAAAGGTATAGCATGACAGATTATTCAAAATAAGGAAGGACCGTAGCCTTCTTTTCAAGAAATAAGTTTCTCATAGATAGAAATTCCTTTATTGGTTTCTCAACAATAATTTGTTCACCCAAACTTTTCAAAATTCAAATGATGCATCTTCCGTTACTCACCACATGCATAATGTTTTGAGGATATGAAGGTCTTGCAAGTGTTTATTGGTGTGACTGAAAGGTTTACTAATGATTAAAGCTATTTTCTTCGTATGCCATGTTGATATATTCTAAACGCCCTATTTCCCTTTAAGGTGTCCATCTCCTCAAAACGTTGTACATGTGATGAGTAACAGAAGATGCATCACTTGAAGTTTGAAAAGTTTGGGTGAACAAATTATTAACAAATAATTGAATTTCTACCTGTGAGAAACTTATTTCTTGAAAAGAAGGCTATTGTCCATCCTTATTTTGAATAATCTATCATTCTATGTCCACAAATATTGGTTTTAAAATTATGGTTGTTTTCTGTAAAACAAACGCCTTATTTCCCTCAAAAAGGAAAAAATGTGTTAATTTAAAAAAAAAAGTTAAATTAGTGGCGTACCACTTACTTTTAAATTGTTGGAGGTTACACAGCAGCAAATATATCGGAATGCACATATCTCAGGGTTTGAACAAATGCGGGATTTTATAAACTGAAAATTTTGGAGAAAATAACGTGGTTGTTACATCAAAACTGAGGTCAGTTACAAAATGTGGCTGCGGAACCCGCCACTACCGTAATGTTCATGTATGTCTTTAGTAAAAAAAAATATTTTTCGGATGTTTTGACAAGAATTCTCATCTTGAGGTTTGCCGTACCTACTGCATGATGGTACTAGGTGTCATTGTATATTGTCATTGGGACAACGTAATTGTGAGGAAAGGTCAAACAGGATATGCTTTTTGGTGTCAAAAAAAAAAGCGGTGTCAAAAAAGAATAACAATTGTCTATCTTCCACCTTTGTCGTTCATTTGATAACAATCTGGAAAACAATATCTACGCCACGTTTTTAGTTATGTGAAATCGCTAATTAGAGTGTAAATTAGTGTATGGAAATAAGACTGATTGGAAAAAAATGAGTAGCACTGAGTACTGCGATGTATATACGAAACTGTCGTAAAAATCACAAAAACGATTTTCTCATGCGACTCACTTCTGTTAAAAATTTGGCGATTTTCTCACTAATAGAACACGAAGAGTAGTTTTTTTTTACATAGCATTTTACAACAACTGTGTAAGAAGTATAGCCAGTCCTTTGGGTCACTTTTGAAAACGGTGCTTTAACGTCACGATGGAGAGAACTCACATTGACTCACAGTTATAGTTTGGTGAATTTCTTCTATAAATTAGAAGGTGAAGAAAATTGACATGATTGACTTAAAAAATAAATTAAAAAATCAAAATGAAAACAAACCCGAAAATTTTGTCGCGTTTTTCCAATCATTAACATATCTCATCAACTATGTTTCATATCGTTAGTAAAACAAGCCTAGCTTCATCATCAAGCTCACGGTAAAAACACTGGATTTGAATACATTGACATCTAGCTTCTTTATGCACATAGATTATAAATTTGGGTTTGGCTTTAATTGATTCATTTCACTTAATACTTGTGGTATCTTCAGACATAAAGGTTGATGAGTTTCATCGCTTAATATTTTTACAAATATGTCAGTAAGCTTCTGTATTTCCGAAGTTAATACTGATATGTTTAGATAGTTACCGAAGATTTGAAAAATTGATGAGCAATAAATGGGGTAAAAAAAACAAAACAAAAGACTAGCTTCTCCCTTTGACGTCAGGACCATGTATCCTAGGGAAGACTTCCATTAGAAATCCATTAACAGTCTTAGTAACATCTTACCGAAGTGAGGATATGCTTAAAGTGTCTGTAACTCTATCCAAACATTGAATTTACAAAAAAAAAGTAACGGCTAAATTTTTGTCCCTACCAACTCTGTTTTCTTTAAGGTGTCAAGTTAATCAAATCTTGACAATTTACAACGAAAAAAAAAAAACGTTTACAACTACATCTGTTATTTTTATAGAGAGTACACTCTTATAAATAAAGTATCTTGTCGTTCCATAACTTAACCATTAAAGCATAGCAACATACTGTAACACTGATAGTTAGTCAATTCAACAGAAAGACCAATGACATGAGAGATGGCGCAATATGCATGTATAATCGATTTTAGTGAAACATGATTGGTCATTTCACTGTATGACGAAATGCATACGCTAATACTCATATAAGTTCTATAATAGGTGTTCCTGCACATCTAAACTCATCTGCAATGGACTACGGCATACTTGTAGCGAGAAGATTATTTGAGAAGGCGATGGGTGACGGAAAAAAAATGCTCATGGACTAAACGAAAAAGAAAAAGCCTGGAAAAACTTAGGCTAGGGCTCCGATTTTCTTGCTAGAAAGCATTTCAAAACACTCTCCTAAGTTTAAAACTAACATTATCTTTTTTCTTTAGTTTTTGGTGTTTTTGCTAAGAATTCGTGGAAATTTTTATTTTCATCATTAAACTAGTCTAACTTTTGCTTCCTTTTGCTTCAAATATCCTTAGTTATCTCATTACCTCATTACAAAACTAAACATCCAACGTTATTGAGTCAATTGCATGGTGCTCAAACCGAGACTGGTGGTAATAACACGACCGTGTTTAACAGAGAAGGAATCATCTTCAAATGATGTTGGTTATGATGAAGATGACGATGATGATGATGATGACGATGATGATGATAATGATGATGATGATACAGCGTCCTGCTTTACAAATTTAATTTTCAATATTAATACTAATATTATCATTTGATTCCCCGTTGTTATTATTATTATTTACTTTATTTGTTTGTTACTTTTATGTTTGTTATCATGTTATTACTACTGTTATTTTATTACTCTCCTTTTTTTTTGGAAGGGCGGGGGGGGGGGGGGGACATGTTGAGAGTATGGTATATTCCATATTGTGCATGATTTACAAATCAGCAAGGAGAGTGTGTTTCACCATGGCCCTACGAATAAGAGCAACCCACTACAAAGCTACTGTCAACACCTCCAGCAATTACATTTTTATCACCTCGTAAAACTCAACCAAATACTAATACTTCAATCTAACCGCCACATCGATCCACTTATTTTTATATCCAACCTATTTTATATTTTCCTTCCCTTCGTATTTGACCAGAGGGCCTTCCACAGTGTCAGGTCTTCACATAGCAACAGTTAACCCCCTCCAATTCTTCGCCTTCTTATACAAGCAAGGAAGTTTTTACTTCCCCAGGGCTTTGAAAATAGAAAAAAAAGCTAATAAAAACTAAAATAGAAGTACACAAAAGGAGAAAAAAAAAAAAGGGAAAAAGAATCCAGACCGCCACGATGAAATTAATATGAACAGGCATGTCTATTTATATGAGTACATCTTCAGAATAAATGTAACTGTATTGTTCCAGACAAAGCAAAAATATGAAAAATTCAAGCACAATTTATAAATATTGATAAAATCTTTTTAGAATAAATGTTACTTTACTTTTCCTAACAAAATGAAGATATGAATATGCAAAAAAAAAATGAAGAAGATGTAAGTATTAATCATATGTGTAAGCATTTTTATCTACATTAGCACATTTACAAAGGAAGGAAAATATTATTGCTTCTAACAAAACAGCGGTACGAATACATAGAAAAGTATACAAATCAAATGTGTTGGCATTTTTTATTTACATCAGTGCATCAGTCTTCGGGCATCGATTAGGAAATGCGTGTTTCTGCATTAGCTAGCCTCAGCCTTAGACATGTGTCACTGTTGTCGTTAAAGAACTGAAAAGAAATGATACGAAATGGCTTCCAAACGAATCAAAGATATGAATACACAAAAGCAATGTATAGGTATGTCTACCTATACAGGATAAAAGGGACTTTGTTGGTCCAAACACACCCAACCCATAACATGATATTATGCATTTTGACAAGTCTTAATCCCATAACCTTTACTAATGTCTCTAACCATAGCCTAACCTTAGCCTAACCTTGTCAGGTGTATATGATATGCTTATCTTGAGACAGGAATGTGAAACCCAACAAAGCAAAGCTATGGATTCGGTGCCAAACAAAGCAAAGATATGAATATGCAAAAAGCAAACTATAAATAATAATTTTATAGAGAAAATGTTACACAAATTTTTCTTTTTCGATGATGCGTTAATATTTTTAGTCCGAATTTAAGGAGTAAGAGAATGATAAAGTACAAAATACATGAGTTTTGGGAGAAGTGACGCAAGGAAAGTGGGAAAGTGATGGAGACAGGGCAGTGATAAACTGAACAGAGCAAAGATGAGGAGAAGTCCAAAAAACAACCCTCCGGGCTTTGGAAGCGACAAATTCAATTTTATATTCATCTTTTGGCACCCAGTCGGGGGCATTCCCAAGCGGGACAGTAACGCGTTACTCCTGCGGCACGATCAAAGCAGTGTGTTGAAATTCGAGATATATAGATCCTTCTGATTGGTCGATGAGCCCATGTCTCCGTGTCCTACTGGTGAATGCACTTACGGGGTATGCGAATCTGTGACGTCACACACAGACAGCGTTGTTTTCTTGTTTCATTTTTGTTTCTTCTTATAAATTACATGGTAGACCTGTAACCTACATATACACTTGTGTATAGGGTGGATATGGACAGCGCTTTATATCCGCAATCGCTCCATACTTATATATAGCGGAATATATGGCCTACATATACACATTTGTAAAGATATTCAAAAGTAGGAAAAAACAAAAGCAAAAGATGACATTTTTTAAGTAATAAGAAGTGTCGCGTGCAAAGCGCTGAGCCCTGTGCGACATACCCCTATTCCGAGTCAGAAATAAGGCTCAGGCAACTTGAAATTTTTGTTTCAATTACCCCACTCTGTGCACCAAGTCCACGCAGAATTTCTATAAATGTGCTAAAATTATGTCTCGAGAATACCCTTTTCTGCATGATAGAACATGACGTGATATCAAGAGATAGCGTCATGGTAAGGGTTTGCTCCTTCGAAGAAACTTTATCATGTATGATATCACATGAGGATTGGCTGTTATGTATAAACACGTAATGTTTATGCATGAGCTCTGTCAACCCGTGAAAACATGTCATTTACTCAGTAATCACATGAGAAGTATATAATTTGATGGATGTATTGTGAATATTGATAGGTGGTTTGTGTGCTGTGTGCAAGCTATGACGCAGATGATTATAAAAGGTCACGTGACGTTCCAATCAGCGAATCACATTGACCAAAGCAAGCGTTTCATCCCAGCCTCCGGCAGTTTGGGGTTCCAAACTTTACCGCCAAGCTGAGAATGTGCTTGAAATGTTTGATCAAAAGAAAAGTGGGCTCATCTGTCAAAATAAATCACAAAAGTCAAAGCACATTCGAGTTAGAGCAACTGGATCATGGAATATTCTACTCATGGTAATTTGGTCGTCAAACCGCTGTGTAGAATAATTGTTGGTAATCCACGTAACTGCAAAATTACTTGCCACTATAGAATGTGCATTTAAGAGGATTAAACGACAAGCTTGTATGGCCGTCAAAAAAAGCAAAGCGAAAAGGGTCATTTGTAATGTCTAGGAAGAAAATCAAAAAAGGGGAAAAAAAGGTTTCCATCCATTTAGGAGACCTGGGTTAAATATTTTCTCTGTGGTTCCTTCGGTCATGAACAGAACAATAGAAGGGTCTTTATCATAGGCGTATAGGACGGAGGAAGAGGGAGGTGCTCTCCAACTACTGCCAGTTAGAAAAATCTACCACTTTAGTGCAAATTTTGAATAATTTCAATATAAAAAAAAACTTGTAAACTATATTGATTTAGTGTACTAATAAAAGGAAGATAAGGAACACAATCACTAATCTCAATCAAATAGAAACTATTGAAAAACCACTGGGATAATAAACTATCCATCTTATACCGTTTAGAATTTAGATATTTCATTTTTTTGTGGGGGGGGGTGGGGAAGTTACTTAAGTTTGTGCCCTCAAACAGAAAGCTCCGGTTGGCCTATGGTCTCCAAAAAGGTTGTGAGGAGTCTCTACAATGACATGTTGTATGGATTTGAAGTACTTCACAGATCTGGTTACTTACGTCAGGGAGCTGTCTAAACTTCTCCCCGAGTACGTCATTGTCTATAACCTATTACTTACAGTTAGGCCCTATCTTACACCCAGGCATGCTGTCAGGGCTAGGGCCTGCGGGAGGGGGTGGGAATGTATGGTAATGATATGGAAGGGGTAGCTGTGGGTTTTGGAGAACTCACAACAGTGGCATTGTCCATGAGGGAGGGACTGAGAAATGGCTATATTTTCAATTAGCAATAACAAAATACAAAAGGCAAAAATCAAAGGTGCTGATGTTTGAATAGAGGTTACTATTGACACGAGATAAACAACAAAATGTAAAAAATTGAAAGGCTTCAGGTATGTGTACATCTTTTGAAAACTATGAAATCAATCAACCCCCTTTGGATAAAAATAACAATGGAGGACTCATATCCGACGGATCAGTTGTAAACTTTCTATTTCGATGCGTTAAAATGTCAAGCGCTTCTCATGTTTAATAAGCGAAGACAACGAAAAATGTTAATTGCAACACAAACAAGAAGTAGATTGACTTATGGAAGATATGTATTTGGACGGACCGAGATCACGTTACTGTCTTCTTGTCCACTTAATGAAATTTCAACGTAGATATTCATTTCCTTGGCGAGACTGCATTCAGCCTGCCTGACGTAACCATGTCACCACCATCATACCACGGTCTAATGTTTTGTTCATATATATATATATATACAAATTGAATTATTATTATTATTATTATAAGTCCTGCAAAAACTGTCTATAGAGGGCTGAATGGAAGACCAGAACTTATATGACACAAGTAAATTACATCAGAAGTTTTGAATCATACTGTGAACGCGTATCAGTGAACACTTCTTATTTCATTGATTTATGTTATACATTCATATATATTGTTATATAGTTGTTTAACTCGGAGATTCTACGTTGAGCGATCATCAGGAGGAAACTCTAATGGTTAACCTTACATGAAAGGAATATGTATTCATATTTCGTCATATCATAATTATAGCAGCATCTTCCAATGACAATTGCAGTGCTTTGCATTATCCGTGATGACATTGTCCTTTCGATTTTTAATCTGATAAGGCAGACCACAGATATTGTTCTCGACAAAATAACCAACACCGCATGACTTGACAGAAAGGGGGATCCTAGCTTCTGTTCCATATATTAACTGTATCACTGTATGTATAGCCTATATGTATGATCCGGCACTACTATTGATGCATACTGTGTATTTGGATAATTAGTAGACAAAGAGCGACGCGGTGCTGGCCAAAGACCTGGCAAAGAGAAAATACAAACAGGGGAAAAAAAGAAAAACGGTTTTACGTACATGTTAAGAGAAGAAGCAGCGCGCACGGAAATACTCCATAGCGAATCATCAAGCAATTTAATGATGGTAAGATGAGGAAAATAATAGAGCTATTAATTTGAGATAATGAAAATGCCTGATGATTTGCGTAGGGAAATTCCCCCACAAAGTGGAGCAGCCTGGGTGTAGCTTTCCATCTGTCAAGACGGTTTCATTTCAAATTGAACAGCTACAAGTTCCGACTATCAGACCATATAGTTATTACACAATAGGGCAAATGCCCACGTGGTGTAGCCAATATTCATTGAGCGAAGGGGGGGGGGGGGGGGAGAACTGGAAAATTTTGGAACTGGAGAATTCCCTTTTTAGCTTTTAGGACGTATATGTAAAATTGTACGTTGCAAATATTTCACAGGAGGGAAAACATTGTAGAGGAGAGGGGACAGTTTTCCCCGACCCCCCCCCCCTCGTAACTCCTCATAGCTACGCCTCTGCATTGGTACAACTGTCTCTACGACCGAGAGAGAGAGAGAGAGGGAGGGAGAGCCAAGAAGTTGAATCCATTTCACCGGTATCACTCCAAATAATTTTCCTTTTGATTGTTTTGAAGATATTTTTATCAATAGTGTGTTGTCGATGTCCTTATCGTCCCATGAAAGGCAACTTTTCAAGTATGAACTATTCTTCGGACACTTTTTTTTTACGTGACGTTTGGTGTCATCTGGGTGGGCAGTGGGTGCTTTCATTAAACCGCTCTCGCTTGTTACTGAAAAGATTTCATCAGCTGTTATATATAGGTCTTTACCACATGGGTATACATACAAAAGTATCGACATTATTTTTATTATTAGTTGAAGAGGGGTGAATCCTAATTGTTAGTTGTCCGCTAATACATGTGTTAAAGAAAATTCGAACTGAAGGCATTGATACCTAAAAAAGAAAAAAAAAATAGAAAAATATTGTTGAGAGGTTGTTTGTGAAAGACGATCAGAACAATATCGGATAATCTTTCCATCAATACTGTTGTGAATCGTCGAGGAACGTATACTTAAATTCCTTCCTTCGTTTGTGAAGGGGGTGACCCAAATGTTTTACATAACTAACATGAATAAACACGAATAATTCACATGAATAAACAAGCAAAACTGACGGATTATTTATGATAATCTCCATGGGATCATTCCATCCTCACATGATATCATACATGATGAGGTTTCATCGAAGGAACAAACTCTGACCATGATTGTATGACTCGATACCACATCATTTTCTAGCATGCAGATTTTAGCACAATATGGAAATTCTGTGTGGACTAGGCGATGGGGTTTGCTTTGATTAATAGAAACATCCGTTAGTTGTTCCGCGAATACAACGGCATGTTGCTTTGGTTTCCCATTCTCTGTGAAGCTGTTTTTTTTTTCCTTCTTGTTTAAACCGTTATGGAAACTTTATTACATTCATATAGGCTAATAGTCTACTCTACGTTTATTCCCACAGTATCGCACAAACACACGAGGGATATAAATACTACATTTTTTTTTTCTTGAACGGAAGGACTGACTGACTGACTGACTAACTGAATGAATGAAATGAGTTTATACGCAAGTCCCGTCTGACCCCCGTTATATAGCTGTACGACGCGCGGCATGGGAACACAAACTAACAGTGAGGTTGGTAACCAATTTGATTGGATTAATATTTTGTTATGAGTCTGGTTATTAATTTTCTGGAACGCGTTCGAACCGTCCTACTCGCTAAACACTCATGCAGTGAAAGTCGTCAACACGTGTGTTGCGTTAACGCTTCTTGCTATATAATCGCAGTGGACGGGTGGATGCATATGTGTGTATGTATTTTTGTTTTTCCTTTTTAACTGTTACATCGTGAGTTACAGTTGGAAAAAAGGACAACCCTTCTCGGACAAATAAGGAACGCCATTGGTGCTTGGTTTTTTTTTTTTTGCCAACATTTAAAAGCAAGAAATAAGTAACTAAATTTAAAAACAAAAAGTGACAAAGGACATACCTATATGGATTAAATTCATTGGACAATAAAAAGTGGAAACATATTTCGTTTCTTCGTTATTTCGAAGCTTTATTTTTCTTTTTTTTTTGGTCTGATACTGTCCACTATTTGCTTCTTTTTAATGTTCACATTTTGTTTGTGTTTTCGTTCAGCGTAAATAGTACACTTGCTCGAAGAGGCACGCCAGTGGAAGCATACTTTCCGTGGGATGATATGGTCGCGAAACATTGACACTCACGGATTGTATTTGCTTTATGGTACGGACCCTACCTAAAACAAAATAATAATAATAATAATGAAAAAAAAAACAACAACAAAGTTTCTCCTTACGTACCAATAGTGATCTAAGGCCATCTTTAAAGAATACCGTATTGCTTTGAACGTTGACAGCTTGAAAGTTCCTACTATATCGACTGGAAATATCACAACAAGCAGAGGAAAATAAATGTCATGACGTGGTGACTTTAGACTTGTAAGAATTACTGTCATTAAATGTTCTTTTTATATCATCATAAACAAGGAAGTCAACTTTGTGGACTGCGGATCAGAAAAATAAAACGACTTAATACCGGAGAGGAGTAAAACAAAGAGCTACAGTTTTGTTTTCATCCTTCCATATCTCGGAGACAATAAAACAAATGAATAGAAAAAGGACAAAAGAGAGGAAATCTTTGTCACTGAGAGATCGATTAGAAATTGTTGCTAATCGGTCTATCTGCGCATGTGCAGTCTAAACGGGCCGTGACTGGGCGATAGGTAAGCGATTTCACGGTTGAACACGGCATAGTTACTTTGATCTTTGATTGACAGTTGTTTTGTTGTGGAATTCAAACACTTCGGTTATTTATCTTTTGTTTCTGCTGAACTTTTTTTCAGTAATTCTTACGTTTTTCTTTTCAAAATGCAGCTGTGGAGAAAACAATTTTATCAGGAGTTTTAAATGAACGTTTTCAGACATCTCTTTTGGATTAACCATCAACACTCAACATATTAAAAGAAGATCAGTCTACGCCTCAAAAGTTGGAGAAAAAGTTTCGTTGCTTTCATAAGATTTCAATTGGAAAAAAAAACAACACTTACCCTTCGAAGTGTATACTATTTGTATTTATTAGAGGTAAGTGCACAAGTATCACAAGTAGCCACATTCGTAGAGAAAGGTCGAAACCGGGTACGGTACATCAATTACGTTAATTCATAACGAAAGATTATTGTGTTTCGTCACGTGACCATATATGATACGCCCCCCTCCCCCCACCATGATGGATCCTTTCGGACAGTTACCATCGTATCCCACGCTATCTGTGCAAAATGACCACCATCACATCGGGATTCCTCGCGGAGTCATCCCGGAACCATTCGGACAAGCCATCGGGACCCATTCCGCGAATAACCGTCCTCAGGTCGCCGGGGACTATAACATGCAACATTCTATCGAAGGAATACTAGGGTCCAGCGCGGCGAACAGTACCGTCGTCGGGGCAGGGGCTACCCCTTCTTCCACACCAGTCACCAACGGGAGGCAACGGTCCCTCAGCACCACTGGTTCCCCGGGTAAGTCGTAAACAGAATCTTACTTCAAAATTGCACCCGGACTCGGGTGACAGTTAACAGATACACATGTGCAGATAACTGAACGCATTAAACTGCTGAACAGTTTGTATACGTGACCCGCTCAACTGGCAGTCACGGCGCAGTACCTCATCACCTGTGATTTTAGTTTGTAGTTTCAGTGAACATGAAAATGGGAGAAAAAGTACTGTTGTATAAAATAGAAAAAAGTTCGGGGAAAACTTATATTTTATTTCAAAAGACGAAGAATACTCCAGTGACTTTACATTTTTTTCTATCATTCGTTAACATAAAACTTCTTATATTAGTAATGATAACAAACACGAGGTACTGAGTAAGGACAGAATGGTCGCCCATTGGAATGTTAAAATGTGAGAAACTGTTTAACCAAAATATGAAAGTTAAAACATTTATTTAAGGGGATATCGGCTTTGTGATACCAAAGTCATGTATGAGGACACAGCTGACTACAACCTAGAGCGTGGTTTAGTTTCACCCAACCCCATCCCCGACCCAAGTATACCACCCAGCACCTCTCCAATACCCCTCATTCGTCAAACTCCCTTTATGTAATTAGCCTATCACCTGCTGACAAAATCGAGTTACTTATTGTGATTCTGCAATGTGTATATGTGCTGAAGCGCAAACTCTTTGCAGTTCGTTAACAGCGTTGGAACCAAGTAATTAAGCAATTATGAAATTAAAAGGAAATTAGTTATATTTTTTCTTTTAACATTAACGTACAGTGCAGAAACGGTGTACGTAGAACCTGTGCTTAATTTGCTGTCTGAAATTGTAAAAAAATAAGAAACAGTTCATTCAAACTTCACATACGTTTTCTATAGCATACCGACGATTTCTTTAAATATAAATCCGAAAGAGATAACCTGGAAAAATCCCGAGCTTAAAATTAATGAAATGATGTAAATATATTTATGTAAGGAGAAAAAGACCAAACCTTTGTACCCTCCCTCACTACCCCGAGCTCCCCCCCCCCCCTTCTGTTTTCCTTCACATACTCTTGGCCTAAAACTATTTCTTCATTTAGATTATTATGTTTTTTTTTTTTACGTTTAAGAGAGGTTGCAGTGCAGTCTAGGTATGCTACGCTTCATTTACAGAAACCCTTCAATCATGAAAAAAAAAAAAATCACTAAAAAGTTGAATCTTTCTCTATTTATTGATTTCGTTTATTTGATTATTTTTTAATTAACACATACACTGAACACCGCAAGACAACAGTCAACTATAGTCCAACCTTCGGCTACCTCTCCTGTCAGGTGACCGTTTTAGATCAGCAAGTTGCGTTCTCGATGTGATATAAATTGACTCACGGATGAAATTGGTGAGACACATGCCCTCTGATGACGACTTCCCACATACGCACATAGGTACATCCACACATACACACACATTCATACAGCACTGGTAAGTAGTACAAGACTAAATCACTCTTCCTTTCGCCTTCCAGTTCCAACCTAACAGACAATCATCCACAAAATGTAACTTTCTTTTATGACTTTTATACCTTTTCAACAATGAAAAGTTCATTCAACAAAAAAGAATGAAATGTTACCATTTTTGTCTTCTGTTTGATGTTTTTGTCTGATCCCGTCGTAGAAACTATGCATTTAATATGTAAAACCGATTGTGATTAAAAACCAGATCTCAATAAAACATGAGATGACTATGCATTGTTTCCGAGACTACCTTAAAAGGAATAAAACCAAGCTTCGGGTCATTTGCATGTGAATTACCGTACTGTGTAATTCAAGGGAACAGGGGCCGATTGCGCATACTTAACTTCGGTAAACGTATATCATACTTATAAAACGAAACCAAAAAAAAAAAAATACTAAATGAGTAAACAAAAATGTCAACACAATAACACACGGGCAATTGACTCCCATTTTCCCCCCTAAGTTCATAATTCTCATGTACAGGGAAAGGTGTTTGACATTCGCATTGCGATATTTCTTTTCGTGTGATCTGTATTGGCATGTAATATATTTCTTCGACCCTTAATTTTCTTGGCCTTTCCCAACAGTATGCTCGAAATTTGCTCATCATTTCTTGTGTAGTTCATAAAATCACGTTTGTGGCTTTTGTCTTACCGACGATCTACGAAAGATGGTTGGAGACAAAATGTGAAAAAAAGGAAAGAAACTGCAGCAATTAATGTACTTACATTAAAAAGAAAAAGGTATCCTTCCCCGATGCCTTTCCTACCTGTTTCGATCACAGCATCATCCACCCCTCCCCTTCCCCGTCGTGCATGTCAACAATTTTTAGTTATCACCTCAACTGAAACTAAATGCCCACACAAAAATAAAGTCACACATAAAAAACACATAACAAACATAAAACTGTGATACTATTGATTTCAGTCTATAGGCTGATCTATTCCCTCTAATCAAATGCAAATATAAGACTCCAAAGGTTTATATTCTGTTTGTCTGTGTGTGTCTGTCTGTCTGTACCCTCTCTGTTTTACCCCGGTACCACCGTGACTGACTGGCCCGTATGTTATCAATACTGTAACTGTTTTGTGGTATCGTAAGTGGAAGGTAAGAGGTTCTATGCATAAATATGACTAAAACCGTAGCCTATACAATATTGTGGCATTAAAGTCACAGCATGGATTTCCTTCTAAATTCTGTCTCTATGTCCCAATATGTCAGAGTTATTTTTTATCCTTTTATGTAGTGTAAATTCTGAAATAACATGTTACTTTAATATATATATATATATATATATATATATATATATATATATATATATATATATATATATATATATATATATATATATATATATGTAGATTCGTCAGTACAAACAATGAATAAAAAGTCCTATGATAAGAATTTGGTTCTCCCTGAGGTGGTCCACAAAAGTTGAGTTTTAAAGCCTTTTCGACCGCGTGCCTTACAGTCTACAAAAGGTTGTCACTCTAACGCATTTGCTTTTGATTGACCGTAACATTTTCATTGATGATCGATACAAGATTAATCAATATTAATATTACCTAGTACTTCAAAAAATGATAATGTAATAATAATAATCATCACCATCATCATCACCATCAGCGTGTTATTATTGGTTGGTTTTACTAAGATGGTAATATAAACAAACAGTGAAACATTATTTCAATTTGTCAGTCAGTTCAGTGGCTTTTTAAACATTTTAAAGCAGTATTTTTGTTTGCACATCTGAAGTCGTATTATAAACTAACATCACTTTTCGGTTAGTTGTTTTCTCTGTCGGAACAAAAACAGCCGATTTATACCTGACGAAATCTTCCCGCCAATTGAGTGATGACTTCCACGGTAACAATGAACCTCTCTTTTAATACTCCTATTTTTTCCCTCCTCCTTTCTGTAGTCTCTCCATATTATTATTTTATATACAAAAACATCTATGCAGGCTCTCCCGAGTGGGTCGTTAGTGAGTATGACCCGCATTCAAGAACAATTTGACAAATTGGGTGACCCGAGAAACGATCGAAAACTATTTACAGATGCCTTTTGGAAGAAAAAAAGATTTCCGAATTACCAATCATACAGGAAACTGAAACTATTAGTCTCGGGACTCGTAACGTGGTTGGAACTCTTGATTTCGCTGATGTATATTTCCCGGTGAAAATTTGGTGTTCAAATTTGGAGGAAAAAAAAAAGATGACATCGTTTAGCGTATATCGATAGCGAATCAGTCAATGGAAAGAGAAGTTTGCGAGACTGTTTAATGGAGGATGGTTTGTTTCTGGTGGAGAGATATGATACAGATTCAAGGGTAGCTGTTACACAGTGTTTCACACCAGTCCTTACAGTATACACTTTGATTTACTTCGAAAGAAGTCATCACGAATCTTCTTTTGCACTCTCTGCACACCTCGGCTTTAAGCTATCATCTTTACTGAGATAAAATTCTCGTAGAAACCGTACGTAGTTTTATACTTTACTGACAGAGATAAGGTCTCTTCTTTGATGCGGAAGTGTACAACATTTGTTTACTCAAATGTATTACTTAAAAAAAAAAAGCGGAGGAATTATGAAAACAAAAAAATAAAGAAAAGTTTGTGGTTCAAAATCATATACCGATGAGTGAAACCACATTCAACGAACCGTCTTTCTTGATATTGTTTATTTTTATAGTTTTATCTTCATCAATTAATCAATTACTGCTTTCATTTATCTATTTATTCGTTTATTTTGTTCTACTCCCTTTTTAACCCTTTTTTGTATCTTCTGACGGGACATGAATATTGCTTAACTGTACCTCACCGTGTTTTTCTCTGTATAAATGTAGCCTAATGGTCTTACGATACAGTCGGATATAGGAACGGACAAGTTGAAAATACATGTATTTAGTACAAATACCGTGCATGTGTGGTCTAAAACCAATGGCATAGAGGGTACGGTAACCACGCGTTGTACACTATCTTGCACGTGTTGTTCATGCAAGTCAATTCAACGCACTTTATTTCAAACTCGTTTAATAGAATAAAAGATTATTTAATACAATTATTGTCAGACATACAAGTAAAAAAAGATACCTATAATAAATATTCCGATGACAGGATATAAAAGAAGATAATGAACTTATAAAAAAAGTGTTTACCACAACACCCTGAAAGTATTAAAAGTTTTTCGTCAAATATGAATGTTTTACTAAAGAGGGAAACCTCATAGACCCACGAAATTTCTTTCCACAAATAGGTATGAAAAAATAACTTTTTTTTCAAATGAAAACAAGAACTCATTCGGTGACAAATATCTGTAAAAGAGCAATGTGATTTTCACTAGGAACAGCGACTTACTGTTTTTTTTTTTTCTCGTTGATTCGTGTGTGATAAGTTGATATATGAATCTACCAACACTTGTAATAATCTAAACACCAAACGAAGGACTTCGTTTTTCAATTTTAATTGATTCTGCTCCCTTTTAAGTAGACCTGGTACCATCGTGCTTCCATAACGCACAATACTTAGGACAATAAAACGCTACTTCTTTTTCCTTTTTTTTTTTTTTATATCGTCCCAACCAAGACTTTCATCTTGTACTTCTAATGTTGGGGGGGGGGGTGGGGGAGCGGACTGATCATTTTGTCACTGTGGGGGGTAAGTTAGAACATTCGCAAAGAGTGTGGACCCATTGCTTGATCTCATCGACTAAAACCTTAGTTATGTTTGAAACAGCGTATACAGTGATGCTTGAACTGGTTACACTTCAGAGTAAACACTAAAACAACGTCCCTTAAGATATCTCACGTGACTGCAAATTTGATGAAATAAATAATTACAAGCAAACGGAACCACATAAACGATGCCTTTGAAATATCATCATGGCGTGCAAAGTGCACCCTTTAGAATCCGGCACTGACATATCTTATATACTAGTATACATAATGGAAAATACAGATATTTTGAGGCTCTAATTACCCGTCAAATCATTGAACCTAGGATCTAATTACCTGCTGGTATTAGTTATACAATTGACATGTGGCCTTAATTAAAAAAAAAAAAAAATGACATCTCCAATTACTGACCTGTACATTAAAACAGGTAGGCATTCCCCTTTTGAGAAAGAAAAAAAGTCCCTTACAGACGTGAGCTTGAGGAAAAAATCTTTCTAAACTAATCATAAATAAGATAAAAATAAATTATATCTGAGATCATTTGATTTTATATTTTGACCCAGAGGATCTGCCAAAGGTTGGCGGTTAACCCTACCCCCCCCCCTCTCCCACTTACATCCCTCCACTGAAATCCATCAGTTGTATATGAGAAAAGAGTTAAAAAATATCACAGAGATACCGTGTATACCGCAGGTTATCGATGGAAGAACACTTTCTTTGGTCACTCTCCTCTTTGATAAATATTTTACTTTGTAATACTAAATACCTCCTATTGCAACAAAAAAAAAAAAAAAACAAAAGAAGACCATAGTATTGTATCTGCCGCAACGAAATTTAACAAGGAACTTGTCTAAAGAGTATACTCGAAGCTCATCAACAGAGCTAATTTCGTCTGGTAAATTTCTGTTTTATGAACAAGTATTAAATTTTGCAACTTTGACCTGAAAGATTGGATGCCGAACTACGAAATAGCCACTTGTAAAATCAAATACAAATGCCTGCATGGTTAGGTGGCAGTATACTTGTCCTATCTCTTCACCACCGATACTCGTTCTACATTGTTTTACCAAAAACTACTTCAAACATTTTTGATAGACCATTTGTAATTTGTGGTCCAAAATTGTGGAATGCCCTCTACGTTTTCCTCAGTAACCCTAGTTTCAAGAATCAGCTAAAGCATTTTCTCTTTTCGAATGCGAATATTAAATTTTGTAATGGAACTCATCGTTAGGTAATTGTCTTTCGCATATATCTGATATTATATCTGTTCTATTTCTTATCGTTTTATATGTTTATATTATTTTCAGCACGACCATGCACGCCTTGTTGTCAAGGTAGAGGCTGTGCTTAAACCTTTCATTCATTCATTCATTCATTCATTCATTTATTCATTCATTCATTCATCATTGAAAATCAACACGAAATTGGGTGAGAAACTGTTTGAGAACTTTGAAATACGACTTTCACACTATAATTATTTTTATGGACATGGTTTACATAACAACACAGCTGATGGCAAATAATCATATTTGGTCGATGTCTCCTTTGAACGTTGGAGTTTAAGATTCGAACCGGTCGTTTTGTCTGAAAGTTAATCTACATACTCCTGTATTGCGTTCCTTATACTTGCAGTGTCAACATCCATGGCATTTATAGCACGTATACCCTACCATGAACCAAGGCCAAGCTAATGTACAAAGACGATAAAATCTTCGGTAAAAAAAAAAAAGACAGAAAATCTCATACTTTTCCTAAGGTTTTGCCCATATCTCAGTGGGTTAAAACCTGCATGATCAGAAAAACCTGCCAAATTTGGCAGATTTTCACGGCTACAGCTGATAAGCTGGAAGAGTCCACGAAGGCATCAGTCTTTTGGAGGTGCTAACACACGTGACCTTGATAGGATTCCCGCTGACCACCGGGCGGGATATCGTCTTCACCCACAAGACTGTTTGACATGCCCTGTAAATATATATACTGTATATATATATATATATATATATATATATATATATATATATATATATATATATATATATAAGATTGTATGCATACAGTATGTATTGTGGACCTTGAACATCCTCCCCTCCCAGAAAAAAGTTTGAATTCGAAAATGTTACTAACACTACACTCCAAATGCTTTGTATGTTTGGGATATGGTATCTATAGTGTATTATTGACTTGATAAGAAGATTGAAAACGAAGGAAAAAACGAGACACACACACACACAAAACGAAACACAAAAATTAAACAACAACGAAAATATTGACAGAGGAAAAAGTTCCAGAAAGTACAAATTTGCCAGCACGGAGATATCTTTTATAACACAGGTCAACGTTATTTTTTTGAAACCCTGGGAGAAGGAGAATAGTAAAAAAAAAAACACGAAAAAGACATGAGGGACTGACTTAAGAAAAGGCTCAGTTTACCCAAGTAAATAAAACTAAAAAGAACTAAAACATAGGAATTTGTAAAGTCTGCCCGTGCTACCCAAATTTCTTGAAATATTCATGGGGCAGAGATTCGATAACTGAATTATTCAAAACACATGGAGTACATTGTTTTTTAAACTTTATGTAGTGGTTTTTTTTGGAAGCTGATACCACGTGATCAAAGTTAAGCCATGAAGCTCTCGTTACTCTAGTCATACCAGATTAGTTAACTTTGTTTGTCGAAAAACAGGGGAACTTTCGCTTTTTTTCTTCTGCAGCTCATATGTCCTTACGGTATAAAATATGTATGGAGAAATAAACAGATCGGCTTTGCAGACGGACTTATTGCAACCACTAACTTTCGCGATATACATATCTATAACCAATGAAACTTAACCCCCCCCCGGCACTTCATGCAACAGCAACATTCGGCCCCTTCCCTTGATTGTGATACACCCAATGTAGTTTACTTATTGTTATTGTACGGAAAACATATGTGATGGAGGTAACAACTATGCTGGCCAGACTGGCAGCAAATTTAGACTGAGGTTCCAGGTTCCATAATCATAAAAAAATAAAATAAAATACAGGATGAATCTTTAAGCTATCCTGTATCAAAACACAACCGTAATGGACCAAATCATTCCTTATCTATTTTAAAATGTATTTTACTAGGTTGTAATTACTCTTCGGTCACCCAAAGACTAAAAACGGAGAGTAAATGGGTAATCAAACTGTCATCTCATGCTTACGGGTTGGCGATTTCACCTCCGTGTAGAATGGGGGGGGGGGGGGGGGAGACTGTAATTAAGAACGCGGACTGAATTTGGGAATGAGTGTGCAAGCGTCCATACTGCATTGATTGTTTCTCATTCCTATACGTAGTATACAGAGATGAGATACTGTACTTGATTGGGTCTCCAAAAATGACACTTAAATGGTAGCCCACCCCACTCGCGTGTAGTATTCAACTGAAAGTTGATGGGCCAGTAGCCAGGTTATGTGGGGGGTATCTCGTGATATACAAATGACATGGTTCAGGATTACAGTTCAGGATTCATGATCTCCTCCTAGACTCTAAGTCAGATAAATTTTTAACTTGGCGGCTAGGTGTCCCCGTTATGTTAGTATCCGCCAAACTGATACCGACGTCATAGGTCAAAGGTCAAAATCTCAGGTCATGAAAAGAGAAACAATTGTTTAGCATTTTCTCTATGTGTGAATATCCTAAGAGTTGTAAACCTACTAGATATAGACAGTAGAGGATAAAAGTTTTTTTTTAAATATTGATGAGGTCACGAGGTCACATGTCACGCGGTTAAAGGTTAAACCTGCAAAAATTATTGAAAAAGTATGTCACTATCTCCTCCTAGACGATAAATCGTGTGAACTTTAAATTTGGTGGGCATGTGTCTGGGTGTGAGATGTAGTGTACTCTCGACTGATGACGTCACAGGTAAAGGGCAAAGATCATGCATGATTACTGTAACGCATCATACAGCGATAGGTGATGGTAGTACATGTTGTCAGCATAACTTTTACACATTTACCTTTCCATGAATGTGACACGGTATATCAGCCTATACAACCAGGCCTGGGCTGAATGTTTACGTCTGGTAGCAATGTCATTTCCTGTACGTTGATTATACCTTCACTCAGTATGTGCGTACAACGTATACATACATAGATCTATTGCACAATTGTTCAAGAACTCGAGATGTTTACACACTGTGAAGAGAATATTGAGCAACGCATAACGCGCTTATGAAGGCACTCAAAGGATCCACAGTGACGGGGCGTGCGGATATGAGGAATACTCTGACGCGAACGTGTTTTTTGGGAATACTTTTGATGCACGCTTGATATTTGGCACATGTGTACGCGCATGCAGGTATTGTGCCGTTCGACGCTTGCGCGGTGTATTGCAGCACTATATCAGTAACTTGAATATCCAGCACTTGGCACAACGAGCAATTTGAATCACTATTGGAATGCACACGTTCTTCGGGAGAATGTGTATGCACAACGATAGGGATGAGATTTGCAACTCCGTAGATTGCCTACTTGTTATTAATGTTGTTATGTTATGCCCAAGAGACAAGAAAAGAAAAAGAAAGGGGAATTACACATTACACATTAAGCTTCTTTAAGCGAATTGCCACTAATGATAAATTCTATAAGTTAAGGTAACACTGATTACATTGTATACACACTCACACACATATATATATACATGTAAATATTATAACATATATTAGTATTGTGATTGTAGTAAAAGCTTAGTAGTTTAGTGGGAGACGTAATATGTATCAGGCAGCGTAGTTGTAGTAGTATTGTATTATTAGTAGTAGTAGTAGAAGTAGACGTAAAGGGGTATTAGTATTAGCGGTACAGTGAAGTACTAGTAGTAGTAGTACAGTGATTGCATCATGTGACGACGGCGGGCTTCATAGAGCTTGTGAAGTCCTCTTCATAACAGACACAGCGTGAGTCTTAAGAGTGTTAAATTCTTCTTCAGATATCCGTGGTCCAATCTTTGCATGGGTGAACGAATTGTCACACTATATTATAATTTCTGTTCCGATTCGTTTGGTGACAGCACTTCGGTTCAACACCAAAACCACAGAAAATTCACAATTTCATTTTGAAATAAGAGGGGGAGATCTGTAACGACGCTTTCTCTTTATGACCCGTTTTCCACTGTTAAAAAAAAAAAAAAACAAGTTACCTACCGGCAGAAGTAGGAGGGGCAACCTATAGTGACTGCCTCCCATCAAGGGCCACACATGCAGTATAGGCATACTGTTTGAGGAAAAACGCCGTCTGGAGTTCACAGAAGCGCGTGCGCAAATATTAAAACTGGCTCATGCATATGTGTGTGTGTGTGTACTAATGTTTACAATGACATTATGCTATTAAACTAAAGAGATTAGATAAGATTTGTTTCACTTTACTCCATTGTTAGCGACATGCAGTTAGTTTCTGTCTTAAAAGCTCTCTGGTTAATATGGCTGTTGTCTTTTTATTCAGTGCTTCCCGAAAGTTCCTTTTCTTGTGTAATTAAAGGGATTGAAGGGTGATATGGATATAAATGTCATAAAATTAGAGAATTTGTTCCCATAACTGATGGAAACTTTATCTCAATAGCACTTTCCTTTTGGAAGTTATGGACTTTTAATTTCGAATTTCTATCTCACAGTGTTGCATTGTGGGAAATCTTGTGATGTCATAGCATCCTTTTTTATTTCCTTATCATTTCGATTACTTTAAAAGAAAAGTTACGACGCTTTGAGATTTGTGACCAGTATTTCTTAAAATTTTAAACTGCAATCTACAATTTTCACTGTTGTCAAATTTCAATTTAAAAAAAAAAATGCGCACTCCCAGTTTCGAAGGGGAACAACATTTGCAGTAATTTTCCAAGTGGTATTTTTCATTTGCAACCCCGAGGAAACTGGGAATGGTCGTTTTTTTTTGTTGTTGTTTTTTTAGGAGAGTAGTGAAATTTCAAACAGCAACGACCTTCAGTTATGAACAAGATATTGATATGGGGTTTGAAATGCTTCCAGAGAAAAAAAAAATAGTTTTGTTTCCACTTAGATTGCCACTAAAATACTTCTTTCTGTCTTTCTGGTTTATAAGAAGGTAATTAACTTTGCGCAAAAAAAAAAGAAAGAAAAAAAAGAAAAACGATTAAATTCCAAATTGCAGAAAAGGCAAAGAGTTGAAAACATAGGCTATATGAATCTTTTGAGCTCGTGAGCTCGTTTAGCTTGCAGACTGATTTACTGACTGGATGTACTAGCTAACTGCTCCTTTGCTGGTCGACGTCATCCGATAAATTTTAATACTCTTGTCAACTCTTTTGTGTAGCATGAATAAGTTCGTGACTTGCTAATAACGAAGGCAACTATAGGAAGGATGGGCGCATCTTAAACGAAAGCAGTGCTATCGTCAAAAAAAAAAAAAAAAAAAGCCCTTTATCATCACTTGAGGACGGCCCTATCGAAATGAAGATTTCAACCAAAGGGTTAAGATGACATGGTAATATTTACAGTTCAAGGGTGAATACGGTGCTGTTTTTCGACAAAAGGACAAGAGTAATAACTACCTTAAGAAAGTATTTATCGATAAAAGTTCGTGATACGGTAATTTCCACGTTGCATTTTACGTGATACGAGTTTGAAGCTCGTATCGTATACAAGATCCTTCCTACGGGAGAGTGGGTTTTCTTTTGTGATGATCGTCAGTATTCATGATGGAGCTGTCGAGATGTCTGTCTGTGCGAGGGCGGGTTTATGACGTCATAAACGGCTGTATCATCAGGATGGATCGCGACCTGGAAACCATTAGTGACGTTTGTGCCAGCGTACTTACGTAAAAGTCACTTCACTGTAATGTTTACACATAATCCTACAAACTCTTTGAGTTGAATCTATCGACGGAGAGTAAATACAATATCGTGAAACAGTTTTTTTTTTTTTTTTTTTAAATCTCGCTTTTCAACAACTTTGGCATGGCGTATACAGCTGTATATTCTCTGCTCCCCGCTATACACGGCGACAGATCGGTCAAACCCTTGTCGTGTATATACCTACACCGTTGTTTCGTTTATTGCCTAGAGCGAAACAAAAAACCGTGCTTAATTTTAAAAATAGTCCTCTCATCCGAAATTTGCGACAAGGGACGCAGGATGGTATCAAACCCCAATTTGTTTTGTAGCAATCGAAAAAGAATTAAAAAAAAAGGCAAGGAGGAGTAGCCGCTGGAGCCTCTAAAATTCTTAACGGGAGTCGCTGGCATCATTGACCCCGGAGAAACTGGGAAGAGCATGCATTGCAAAGCCATTTGTAGGTATTTTGATAGGGCCTGTGGTGTATATACTTGCACGTGACGATTTTTTTTTCTACATTTCCGACAATACAGTAAATACCCCAGAAATACATATTTAAAACACAATTTTACCAACTCATTAATGCAGGGCCGTGGATGGACCGGGGAGGGGTTGGGGTGGACGGTAGAGGGAACTTTACCCCAAACAAAATTTTAAAAAAAATTCTAAACACGGTGCTCTATCTGACTACACATGTCCAGCTTGATACTAAAGTACAAGTTATCACATTTCTTAGAGTGTCCTTTAAGACATTTCAGTACCCCCCAATTGTAACTTTCTGGTTGTGCACTTTTAGACATTTAAACCCTTGCTTCGATCCTGTGTTGAACAAGTCTGAAAAGGATTGATATTACCTGGTTAGAAGTCTCTTAAGATTTCACCAAATTTCAACAATTTCTTGCAAATAAAACGAATTATTAGTGAGCACGAGATTTTTAGGGTCACACGCTCAGGGTTAGGGATAAGATTACGTGCGTAATTCACTAGATGTTCGTACGATTAATTTCAACCCTCTTGTAAATATCAAGAACAGATTAAACAGTCTTGTTATACGCGATATATCACCTAAAGTAGTTTTTGGAAAGAAAACAGAAAAGACACGAGGTGTGACGTCAGTGAAGGGACCCCACCTAGACATGGTGAATCCAAATCTACCTGAGCCCAGGACAGCACCATCGTGTCAGCCACGCTGTTGCAGGGCGGCTCGGTCACGGTCACGGTCACGGTCACCATTCGTTGTGACACCTGTCACATGCTCCGACGGTGCTCGTTTGGTACTTGTTTCTCCCACTATGCCTATCAGCTATAAAGGCCTAACACTTGGGAAGCATGTTGGACGTTTACTGCAATATTGCACCGGCCACGATGGGGCTGCAACTTGCACAGCATTAGACCTGTACGCATGCGCCATGATGAGAGTTCTTTACAGGGAAAGAGAGACCTTTTTGTAAGTCTGGTATAGACCTGAAAAAAAACAAAAAAACCCAGGTTTACTAAATGACAGTTTCATCGATATGCCATACGTATTTTGTTTCCAATTTGTGTTGTATGAATTTTGTGTTCATGTTGTAGCTTGGAAATTTTGCTGATCATTTAACTCGGCTCAGTGAACCAATAACATATTGCTAAAAAATAGGAGTAACACTGAGATACGTAATTAACACAATGCAATTCACCAAGAACGTGACATACGTAATTTACATGAAGGTAACTTGAAAATTAATGCAAAAAAAAAATAATAATAATAATTCAAATGGCGCCCACGGCTTTTCCATCCAACAAAGTACTGGTAGTGCCATGGCGAATTCTTCAAGTTGCCGAGAATGGGAAGGGCGATTTCTTGCGATCCGTGGGTATATTTGTTCAAAAATTTTCTTGCACGCTGCGTTTCAACTGATGGTGGCGCTCTGCTATGTCTTCCCGTAAATATCCCATTGTGTGGACAGAAGTGGGGGGGGGGGGGATCTGGATTGGTTTAATACTGTGCACCTACTTGTCAACTTTTCATTCTGAATAATCGAAGGTACTAGGTTTAAGGTCTGACATGTAGTAACAAGTAACAGGTCTTAGCCTAACAGTAACAGGCTATTGAACGTTCAGTTTGCTGATATCTTAAAAGAAAATAATGCGTTTCTCTAGAGAGAGAAGAAAATATTTTTCAAACAAATGTTTATGAACCCAGATCGAATGATTAGGTTATTCACATTAAGGCAGGAAGTTAGCCATCTTTTCAAGAAATAAGTTTCTTACAGAGAGATATTCAGTTGTTTGTTCCTGAAAAATAATTTGTTTCACCCGAACTTTCAAACCTTCAATTGATGCTCTTCCGTAACCCATCTTATATTTAATATTTTGAAGAGGATACGCTATCGCTAGCTTAGTGGTGAGACCGGTTTAACACTGCATAAAGCTAATTTTCTTGGTACACTGTGTTATTTCCCTTTACTGTAACTATTAATGAAATTGACCGTGGATACTCAGACCTATTCAACCCAACTCTTTTTCTCTTTCAGTCACTCACCTGCGTCATGAGTGTTCCTCAAAATTATATTTAAATAATTACGGAAAGAAAAATTACCATTAGGCTCATATGAATTCAGTGACATATCTTAACGTCATTTACGCTGATCTCTGAAAGCTTGCGTGATGGTCTTATCATCAATGTTTCTGTGTAACTTTTAGTTTCGAAAACGAAGGGAATTTTTGTTATATCAGTTTTTTTCTCTCGCATTTTCCTCTCTCATTTTCTGTACCAGGGAGTCGGTTCTATCCTCTCTCCCGAGTTCCCTCCAGTCTTCCTATCGAGGGTTCCCTCTATCTCCGTAACACCGTAGCCATATAGACGTGTTGAGGTATGCCACACGGACGGCTTTTGAACTTTTAAAAGCGACTCGAAATGTGCAAATATTTTCATTAAACAATAATGCAAACATGGGCACCCGCTATGTTCGTCGCGGGTGCTCCCTGCCACAAGTTGAGTGGAGTTATTGGTTGTTGCCACCCGGATGTGACCAGGCATGTGACATCCCATGGCAACTGAGCATCACTATAGGTGTAGTCCTAGAGTGCCGTAATGCCGTCTGCACGTTATATCCGTTTGCTTAATGTGTTACGCTCTGTCGTCGAACTAGGGTATAATACGCGAATATGTGCAGTGTACTTGTTAATAATTAAAACACATACACCGTCCTTTCAAATGTTAGTAGTCTAAGCTTAGTAATTACTACTAGTTAAAGTTAACGTGTTTGGCATGTTCAGTTTCAGTACTTTAACTGAGCAACTTGTACAACAAAATTTCGTTGCAAAAATGTTTTTAATTCCGAGGATGAGTCTTAAAATCGTTCAGGTTTCTGAAATGGTGAATTTATCAAGAAGTTAAGTTGAATAAAAACGAGATAGAGAGGAAAAGAAAAACACTGTAACCATTGGACGCGGGACCATGATTGCAAGTTAACGTATCCAAGGTAGGCTGCATATACCATATTGACTAATAGATAGATATCTAGGTTGACGTATATTGACTCCCATGCAGGAAACCAAAAAACAGTAAAGGGAAACAGGAAAGTTCAAATAATGTCAAGTTTACGTATGGAATTTACAAATTTATTACTGAACACAAAACGGATGAAACCGACAGTCTCAAACTTGTGAAATATGTTCATGATAAAAGCCAGGGAATGTTTTCAATCTCTTGGCATACGTCATAACAAGATCAGAATATGACACATCAGGAACGTAACTGCCGGCTTGCACTCTCAGGTTGCAAGTTGAATGCAACAATATCATCAAGTGATTAAGGTACCATTTTTATTTCTTCTTAGTAAAAAGTCTTTGTTTGGCAAGGAATGATCTATTAAGTGGAGCTGGTGGTGGTGGTGAGGGGGGGGGGGGTAAAGCTGTGGGGATAAAGTGGACCCCATCATCAATCATGCAGAACGTCTAATAAAGTTCCGATTTTATTCTTACAATCCCTTCGGGTGGTTGCCACCTATCAAGCATATTCAACGCTCTTTCAGTCGCTATTAAACCTAAGATGAGGGAGGGCCCGGGGGGGGGGGGTGATGAGTATCCCCAGCTCACCCACTGTTCAGTGCACATTGCGCGATACTTCTATCTTCAAGTGCTTCCATTGAAATATACAAAAGGTGAGAGACGAAACATTCTCAATGGCATATTCAAGCCGGTTGCAATATACATATACCATTTTTATTTAACTTGAGCACTGACTAAGAACGGAAAACAATGCATTCAACCACTTGTTGTTTCCAAAACACCAGCCCCCTGCCCCTCTCCCCCCTCCTCATCCAACCCCACTCAATGCATGATATGGTACAAAAGAAGGAACTTCATATTAGTTGCTGTTTGAATGCTCAATGCACCGCGCTTACCACAGCGTCTCGGTGCTCCGCCTACAAGGCTTTTCATCAAGTACAGGGGTTTGTTCACAGGCATCCGTGCGATGTATGCGTATGTACCATATGGAACGCGTACATTTAAAACACGTATAGGTCTCCCAGGAGAAGTGTTCCACCGGTATTTTTTCCCCAAAGGAAAACTAAAGCAATTTGTCGGTATTGCAAAGCAATTGAACTTTATTGGACAAAAAAAATTTCGGTTAGGTATGTAGATGTGGATAGACTAGTGAGTTTAAGGTTTTAACTCATTTACGATGCACGGAATGCATCGTAACTATAGTTGACTCCCGAGAGAGAGTTACCCTAAAAATTGCTTGTAATTCGCCATTTTTTTTTTCCTTTTAGTATCTTGCCCTTTTGCAAGTTTTTGTTATTTAAACTAGTGAGAAAAAACAAATTTTAACGACCAGAAAGTCAGAATGGGTGTTACATTTTTTTGTTTTCAAAATATTTAGGACGTGAGAATGCTTTTAATTAACAGTTGCTAACTAATTGTTTGCACCAACATCACTTCTAATAATTATACTTTTTGCGTTGTCTTTCGTGCAATTACAGGCTATACCCTTACCCTACATATACAGAAAGAGTAGATTAATAGCCTAGCCTACAGTTGAAGATGTAGGACATGTGTATATGATGTCTCACCATATAACCTGTAAACCGAAAACAAATTCACCAACTTTGGTCGAAATCACCGGATGAAAACTGACAGATAGAAATCCCTTAACTCACTGAAGTAAACTGTAGGGCCCCCCATAATCAACAATGTTCAAGGGATTGTAGTACCGTTATATTCCAACAAGACTAAGGTCTACGAGGGTTTGCGGATATTGGACGAAACTGAAAAAAAAAACAAATCTGACAAGAAAAATGAAAACACAAGAGCCCTTCATTAGTAATTGTTAAAAAAAATATCCATTTGGTTAAGGAGGGGGGTCATTGCAAATACTTTAATGTCCACAATTGTTCAGGAGAACCAAATACGAAAGTGGCCTTAAGTTTGGGAGATCATTTGAAACCATCCAGTAAAATAATGCTCACAAATACTTTTTTACCGTGATAGGCTACGGTTTGTTGTAAAGTAAATAAGTTTACTCAACCTGTAATATTTGAAAATTAGATTAGCTTTTCTATAATTAAACTGTTGTTGCTTGAAAATCAGTTCACGTGCAATATCGTGTATGCAAATCAGCATCATGCATAGTCATAAAACTGCTTCAATGAACAATTGCATACTTGCTAAAGTTTGAAGAAATGTTTTCTCCAACTTCCTTTTTTTTCCATTTTTAAGTTATGAAGCCTTAAACTATATCAATCAATAGACCAGCAATTCATGGTGGTTGTGTTTGCACATGGTTAATCTGAACATCAATCTGTTATACAATACCTTGTAAAGAAATATCTTTTCAAGAAATACCTTTTTAAGAAATATCTTTTCAAGAAATTCCTTTTCAAGAAATACCTTTTCAAGAAATATTTGCATGATAAGAAATCAACATCTTTACCCTAATCTACTAAATCTAACTGCTTTACAAATAAGCGATAAACTTGTAAATGTAGTTTGTGATTAAATTTGATCGGTTACATATTTATTCAGATCGCAAATTTTACGACAGTGGTTTCCATTGCAAATTATGTTGAATGATTGTTTACATTTTTTTGTAAATATAAGCTGGTATACTTTCTATAAGACATCAAGCCAAATTTTTATAAAGTTAGTGAAGTAAATCACAGACTTACATCATTATTGTGAATCCAGATTTTCTTTTTCTTCTGAGGGGATCTACCTTAAGTAGACCAGGACAATCCAATCCCCGTCACGGAGTCAAACACCGGCGCGCGCAAAAAACAAACAACCAAAGAAAAAAACAGTGGCTGCCCTCTCATGAATCACGGGAAAAGGAATGAAGGGAAACATGTATTACAGGAGAAAATACAAACAAATAGCGACAAATTTTATTGTAGATTTATTTCAAAGCGCATAAAAATCTGTATTCTGACTAGGCCTACTTGCCGTTTTGTAGAAGGATCAGAAACGCCTTATGGGTTAGTACCACTTCTGCTGCATTGTTTGATGTTCCAATATTCCCCCCCCCCCCTCTATACGGTGGACTGAGAAATTAAGGGAAATAAAGCGTTCATAGTTTACCAACATGACATACATAGAAAATACTTTAATGATTACTTAGGCTCGTCAATAACCAACCCAATCAACTCAAGGAACATCATTACAAAATAAGGTGAGTTATGGAAGATGCCTCGTTTGAATTTTTGAAAGTTGGGGTGAACAAAGAACATTCTTGACCAATACCAATGACTGTATTTCTATTTGTGAGAAACTTATTACTGTAATAGAAGTCCATTTTCCTTCGTGGTACTGAGTAATCTATCATTCTGTGTCCACAAAAATTGGTTTTAAACATATTTTTCCTCCAAAAAACACCCTCTTTCCCTTTTAGCCCTTCACTTAGGATTCTGGTTTACTGACGAAATGTGAACAAGTACTTCGAGGAGGGTGGAGGGAGAGGGCGGGGGTGAGTTTCTCCCATGGATAACAAATGAAAAACTGAATGTGCCTGAATGAACAGATTCTGCAAAGTTCCGGTGTGTGATCACCCAAAATGACTACATGTGTTGAAAGTTGTGCTTAAAAAAAAATCTTGTTCATTGAACGTTGGAGTGCACGGCCTCTATCAATGCAGAGTTTCAAATACTTGCACAAGACGTCTATCCTATTAGCTTTGCGGTATAAGATTTGCATCCAAATATGCTGTCACAAAGAAAAAAAAAAGTGAACTACTAACGTGTCGTGTGTATGTTTTCGTAATAGATTCTGTTCGATTTGAAGTTAGCACTCACTTGTATCGATACGTCTAAGACGAAGCCAAAGAAATGCAACAATAATGAGGCGTCTTTTTCAGTATCTTTTGCTACTCTAACTGCTTTTCCAACCATCCTCTAAAATATCCCCCCCCCCCCCTTAATTTCATACCCCGAGAAGTCTCTGACTCATACCTGAGTAAACCATACATTTCAAAACAGAGGATAAACAACCTGCATATCCATAGAAAAGTTTATATGACTTTGTACGGGACACTACAAACACCCTCTATAAGCTCATAGCCAAGAGACGAGTGGTCCAGATATACCGATGTAGGCCTCTATATAGCCTATCCATGAGTCCCTTGTTCCTTACCAGAGGGTTGACAATAACAGCTCTCTATTCACAAGTCGATATGGAAAGCCGAAGGTACTTGACAGTTACTTTAGCTTGTCAAGAAGGCCTACATATCTGGTTGTTATGAAATGTGCATCTATATCCTTCAATGTGTTTAGAAGGATTTACTCGTTAACGTAGGAAATTAGGCTAGCCACTTCGAGAGAGAGATGCTATTGTTATTTTAAATATCTCCTTTGTTTTTGGATGGCAAGTTAAATTTAGAGATTTGTCACTATCGAGTTATATCAGGAACAATGTAATTATGTCATTGAGGAATGAGAGTGCTTTACACCTCCGCGTGCAGTGTGAGCTGGTACGATACAGTTCCGGTACACTATAAATGATAGTGTACTAGTTCCGCGAAACAGATAGAGGCATTTTCAGTACTTTTGATTCAACACTGAAGAAAAGACCTGAAATTCTTTCTCGAAATCTTCGCAAGGACGAAAGTCTTGAAAGCAAATATTATTTTTCATCTTACAAAAAAATTACAGATACAGAAATTCAATTATTTTTTCTCAAGAACAATTTGTTCGTCCAACTGAAAATTAAAAAAATGTAAAGGACGCATCTCCCGTAACTCATCTTATGTATAATATTTTGACGAGATGGAGTTATTGCTGATGTTTATTGGTGAGACTGGAAGGTTTAAAATGATTAAAGCTCATTTTTACCTTTGTGTGCCATGTTGGTGCATGTTAAAAGTAAATGATTTAATTATGTTTTGCACTCTTTCTGTCATCCAGGAGTCATGGGTTAATTCTGTAAAGCACCTGGCCTTTGTTCTTAAAACCCTATCTGCCGTATGACTCGCACATTGCTTAAATCCCAAATAGGCCTACATGTTACTATTCCCAATGAAAGGTGCATGTTAACTTACAAACTTTAGCCAAAGATGGCTACGTTCTAAGATATGGTGGCCATGAAATGCCGCACCTTGAATGAAATTACACTTGTTTACTACTTATACATCAACTATCATATCCGAAAAACCTTGTCAAAATCCACAACTTTGACATCAGAGGTAGTAGTTTAACGAGCTGAATTCACAGAGGAGTTGGCTTACGTAGAAATGAGGTAAACCACATGTCGGATATAGCAAACGTTTTTCCTTCACAATTAAAGATTGCCATGCTTTGTAGAAATTGCTATCCTGTTACAGTGACATGTAGAATTACCGTTATTGGACAGAGTGCTGCTGACGTAACAACCAGTAATCGTCCGACCAATCACGTTTAACGTAAGTTAGGTTCATCGCGTTCCGATATAATTTCAACGAGCAAAGCATAACGACTTCGTTTCATTTGGATTTGTACAATGACTATTTATTCTGAGGTGTAGCAGGTGACGTCGACTTCCTTAATTGTAAGCATAAAGTTGAAACTCGACTGGCCATAAATTGATATTCACCAATACATCTACATCAAAAGCATTCATTTCACGATTGCCTACAGCCATTGAATGTGGGTGTGGGAACCCCATACCACTGGTCATCTCACCCCTCCCCCACCCCGCTTACCTCAACCCCGATGGTGCGTAAACCTCCTTACTTTGGCGACTGAATCAATTCACTGCCCATGCCCATGTGTTAACCTTATACGGTTAGCTACCCAGTATACGGTAAGCTGTCATCTTCACCGGTCTGTGGTCGCACCTGACAGAGATGTAATCAAGTCATTACTCGAGTCACAGCTTGCAAAATCGCCTGCCTTGAGAAAAATTCTGGCCGACCCCCCCCCCCTTCCCACATTGAAATCACACAGTGACTCGAGTCACGACTTGCGAATGGAGTCGCTAAAATGAGTATAGTTGACTTGATTTGACAGAAAAAGAGTGAGTTGGATACAAGTCTGGCGGCACCTGAGTGCCATTTTTGTCTTTATAATGTGTGGTAACCCACTGCATGGTCTCCATTCTTACCTGACAAAATTAAACGACAGAGTTGTCACGTTGGTTATGCGATTTGGTTGGCGGTCGCTGGCCACAATTACTGCTTGTTAGTGACTTTCGTGGCCGCGTGGTACCCGATGTGGCCACTCCCTTTTCCACGACCCGCCTGGCAGTCTAACCTGTCTTTAAATACAACCATGAATGGTCCAACCTAATTCAGTGAAATGCTCCGTTCACTCACTTTGGCAAGCCACTCGTCTCCTGGTGTACACTCAAACCTCCTGTAATTGGCCACTATTAGAATCAATCGAATTATTTGTATAATAATTGAATGATTCCAATATCTATGTTATGAACCTCTTTCTACATGCTTGTTTCTAAATAATGGGGACACCAACTGTGAGTGTTTTATGAAACATGATCTGATTGGCCAATATTACATCAATAAGTCGAACCCTTAAATCCGCCTGAGATCGAGAGACAACTGATTCCGGGTCGTTTTTTTTTGTCTGCTCAGAAACGTAACACAGTCAAGTGCAGTCACATCAACTGCAACACACGTTGTGTGATTTGCAATTATATTAGGTGCGTATTTCCACTTTTGTACGTTTCTATTGTTTTACTTTTCTCTTTTCCTATGTCATGATTTATTTAATATTATTGTTAGTATTTATTATTGCTGTTTATTTTGGAGGGAGATGTTGTGGAGGGGGGGGGGGGGGGTTGTCATACTACTCCGAATCACACCTGACGTCTACAGTTCCATTGACGTACAAAAAAAAAACTTTGAACTGTCACCTTGTACGGTACTTCCCCTAACTCGGTATATTACCTAACTCTGGAATTAACCTCAGCCTAATCAGATCAGATTATATGTATCTGCGACAGTAGAAATATGTACAGAATTGGCATCTTAAACATTGACCCATACTTTACACTGTATAGGCCTATATTTATATATATGTAATACATATATTTGAGGCAACAAAAAAGATCGGATAGTACGTGTCATGGAGTATGGCTTTGGAGTTGCGAAAAGAGATTAGAATTTACCATAAACCAGTAGCCCCTAATACGATCCATCCCTGGAAAAATAATAAAATGAATAATATAAGAATTGCATCTTATTGGCATCCTTTAACGTTATGAAAACCACGAATCGATTAATCGGAGTATTTTTTTTTTTTTTGGTGAAGATGAAAGGCTTCGTGTGAGTTGTTTGTTTGCCCTGGACGGATCTTAATTACGTGGTGTCGGAAATAGTTTTGGCTGAGAAGGTTTTGCATCCGGGATGTCCAAGGCGGAAGTGAGCATGCCAAGGGAGACGCTAATTAACAAGTCGAGTTAACGTCGTTAATAAAAAAATCTGACCTGCACCACAGCTAGTTGGTTTCGACCTGTTACAGCCGTGAAACTTGTTGACGGTGAATTTTGCTTTTGTTCAAAAATACAATATCAGCTGATCTTTAAAAAAAAAAAAGAGTATATAGTACGTTGATCTTTTCAGCCAAGAAAACAACTTGGTTGCCTTGCGTGTGTAAAGTAGCTTACTCTCACGAGCGAAAAATAAGGGTATTTGGTATGATTTGAAAGAGTATAAACCTCGTGACCATGATCGCTGTTAAGAGACATTTCGACGTTTCAGTTCTTTAGAGAGATCAAAATGGGTGCGAACAATCGAAAATCGAGATGCCGAAATATTGCAAGACATCAGGAAGTCAGAATATCGAAAAAAAAAAGAGTCATCGGTACAAAAAGTCTCGATGTTAAGCGACGGGTTCCATGAATTCTAGGTGGGTCCTGCCATTTTTGGTTCTGCCATTTTTGGTCCTGCCATTTTGTCATTAAACCAAAATGTCCAGTCGAAGACAAAGATAGGACCGTCAAAACGGACATTTTGCCGATTGTCTGTCATTACTGACAATTATTGGCAATACTGAATCTAAATTATATCGTAATGCTGGAGAACCATAGTAGGGGACGAGACATGAACACTGTGAGGTGTGACTACGGGTTTGCTCCATGTGGCGCACGATGGGATCAATGGGGTTGTTCAGTTTGATGAGGAAGAGGGTTGAGGTATAATATGGGGTTAAAAAAGGTTTGGCAGAATGTGTGACAACACTACCTATAAACCAATATGTTCGAATGCACCTCATGTCGTGGGCGAATTCCTTGACTTTCTTCCATTTCATGAAGACAACACGATAAAAATCATTGCCGTAGTAAAGTGACATTGTGAGTCCTATATTGGTTCCAGACAATTTCAGCTGCTGCGTATACGACAACAGAGCCTGGCATGCATTTCTAATTCCGCTCACCCTCAGCATCCTCTGCAAATGATACCATTACCACGGGTGTAGTATATAGGTGTGACAAACCCGCCAACAAATCTGACAGGCAGACGGTAACTTTCATATCTATAGGTTTGGCCAATTGATACATTCAAATTTTCAAGTTGATTTGCACACTGTAGGTATGATTCGAGAGAAACATCTGTTCCAGTATTTCCAACATTACAATGGAAGCGCCCTAAAATTTGTCTTTTCTGACTTCACTAATGTGTGTAACCATGGCACAGAATGCTGGTAAAGGCTATTGTTAACTTCTATTCGATGGGACGCTTATGCTAATGCTGTCAGGTCAACATAAAGGTGCACCTTTTATATTGAAGCATCGGTGTGATTGGCCAAACCCTTTTTTAACCTTCTTTTATAAACTATGAATTGTCGGTCCTAACACATATACAGAGACTCAGCAAAGCATTGGACAAGTCAACGCTCTTCGCCACATTCCATTGCAATGATATTCTTTCATCATCAATGTTTGTTTTGATCGATTCATGATCTTCATCTCAGAATGTCACTCCTCTCTGTTCATAATGATTTTAATTTTTTTTTTAAACCAATTGCATCAGCTGCATGAGTTCATCACGAGACCCTATGACAAAGAACGTTACTAAAGGCTATTGTTGGAACGTTAGTAAAGGCTATTGGTACCTTCCATTCCATGGGATACTTATGCCGTCAGGTCAACAAGAAAGTCGTCCTTCACTGATGCATCGTTATAGGGTTAGACCAACCACCTGGACCGGGGGTAGATGTAATAAATCTCTGCGAGTCGCATTGCCTATGTTGATGTTTCAATTTGATAATTAAGTTTAATTACAAGTCTACCATACTACTAGGGTTATAGGTATATCTGGCGAGCATAAGTGCCAACGAATTAAAGACAGACAGGGAGATTTCGGTTACAACAGGGTAAAACAAGACCATCGACCAAACAGAAGCTGTCTTTTTTTTTTTCCATTTTGGTTACGTTCCTGGCTACATGATCAAGTGCACATATGCAACACTCGGTGTATTCGCTCTCTGTTGTTTTGAACTATCCCCATGATGAGCGGAAACCTCGAACGGAAACCGGCAGACCCCACCTGCTCGTTCACAACGATCAAGGCAGGAAGGGGCTAATTCTCAGTGGAGTTCACCCGCGGGTGCCAAAGGTCATCTCCAGGCTCGTCCTAGACTACTACGGTGGAGAAAATAATAAGAAAAGCCACATTATAGAAACGTACAGGAAAGAGCTCCTGCTGTAACAGAAATGCAAATAATCCTACCTGGTGATAGTTTGAGTCTGCAGTAGATCTCGAAAATCCTCATCTTCTCTTTACTGCTTAAAATCTCGGTTATTAATTTTCTCTCGTTTCCGTTCATCATAAGGATAAATTTTGTTTTTATATACTATTACTTTTTGGCAGTTTTTGAAAGGCAAAAGTGTGAACGCAACATGCTAACGTACCTAAGTATAACAAGTATAATTATAAGTAGGAACGTTGTAGAGATGTGAAGCTAAAACAAGCAAGAAGCAAAGATTAAGACTAGACGCCTCTAAGAAGTAAGGTTTCGAAAATTCGTTATGAATCGAATAATAATTGTAGAAAAAAAGAAAGGAATAAAAGAAGAAGTAGAAGTAATCAAAAGTATCAGCCTGTAATCATCTGTGAACAATATTATTTGAAGTACAAATGATGATCCCTTGTTAGAAGTATATATATATATATATATATATATATATATATATATATATATATAGACTATAAATATAGACTATAAATATGGACTATATATATAGACTATACCGGTATATATAGACTATACCGGTATATATAGACTATACCGGTATATATATGTAGACTATCTATATAGACTATCTATATAGACTATCTATATAGACTATATATATAGACTATCTATATAGACTATATATATAGACTATATATATAGACTATCTATATAGACTATATATATAGACTATCTATATAGACTATCTATATAGACTATATATATAGACTATCTATATAGACTATATATATAGACTATCTATATAGACTATCTATATAGACTATATATATAGACTATCTATATAGACTATATATATAGACTATCTATATAGACTATATATATAGACTATCTATATAGACTATATATATAGACTATCTATATAGACTATATATATAGACTATCTATATAGACTATATATATAGACTATACATATAGACTATATATATAGACTATATATATAGACTACCTGTATAGACTATATATATAGACTATATATATAGACTATCTATATAGTCTATATATATAGACTATATATATAGACTATCTAAATAGACTATATATATAGACTATATATATAGACTATCTATATAGACTATATATATAGACTATATATATAGACTATATATATAGACTATATATATATAGTCTTAGGCCTATTATTGTAACTATTAGCCATTCGTTGAAAGCAGTCATACGATCCTTTTCCAAAAACGACCTGTTCGTATTCGTCAACTCTAAACTTCATAATGTCCTCTTCTGTTCATAACACATCAAATGATGCTTTCATATTCAAACAACGTCATAGAAAACACAAAAACATTTTGTTTTCACTTATTTGATCTTTTCCATTCTCTTGCACCAAATGGTAAGCTTCTTGTCCCTTGTTTCTATCCCCACAGATCATAGATTCGGGAAATATGCCTTTCCCAGACTATTTTCTCAACCGTCTTTCGCTTTCCGTTTTATTTCGTTTCTCTTTCAAGTTTCGATTATTCCTCTCCTGCAGTTCTGCTTGTCGACAGTGCCCTCCGAGGAACTTATACATTATGCGACCCACCTTTTGTTTTCGTTTTAAGTCCTGCTTTGATTCGTTTTGGTAATTGTAAAATAACAAAACAAAAGTACATTCACTGGGGAATTGGCTAAAGATAGGTCATTCGAGTAGCAAACAAGGACGTGAACTTTATTTACAGTATGAAAAAAAAAACACACTGAAAATGAAAACATTTTACAGTACTCTCGAGTAAAAGGCAGTATATACGTGTCCCTTCCATACCCAACCCCCCTCCAATGGAAAAAGCAAAACTACAAAAAAAAAAAAAAAAACGTATATTAAGACTGTGCAAAGTGACTTTTGATTAAAGGGTTATTGTCATTACACGTAAATCCTAAAGAGTCAGCCACTGAGAAGGTGACCATTTTATGGGGTTTATAGTTACTGCAAGTGACGTCATAGTGAACTTTTCTTTCGTAGTCTTGACGTAGTGCTTGCAATTTAATGATTATAGTGATGTAACATTCCTCGTCGGTGATACATTATGTAACCGAAGCAGGACGTACCCTATTACGCAGTCGCTCACATTTGAATTAGACACTGCAACAGGAGTAGACTGCCACCTGGTAAGGCAACTGTCAATAAAACAATAGCAAAGTACTAACCAAATAAAAAAAAAAAATCCGGAGGTCGCATCATGGCAACAACAGTACCTCACAGACCATTAAATTCCATAATAAACTGGTCTTTTCATTCTTTCTGATGTAAATAGGCCTAAGTGTTACATTTTTTCAATAACATCATCGGAGTTCTCTTGCAAAGGCATTCGGGAGAGAAAGATGTCAAAATGTCAAAGGTGAGAGTTAGTCTATACATCAAAGTTTTAACAAAGAAATTACTTTATCGCCGGCTGATCACTATGGTATCAACATGAAAGACTGATATGCCGGAGTTGGTGACATGCAACCACCTTGAAGTGTATTCGTTCATCAAGGAGCGTGTTCCCCTTTAACATAATGAGAAATTTATAGAGCCGTGAACTTTCGCCATTTCGTTGGCCACACACTCTCCTACCAAGCACCTGTTGTTGTGCGCTCAACTTCGCCATGCATGGTTTCAGAAGTTCATTGGCATTTGTAGGGCGAAACTCTTCTTGCGAACCCAGGGGTTCAGTGACCTCTGACGTCATCGCGACCGTCTGATTCTGGGGGCGCGAAGAAAACGCAACAGTCTTTAAGTTCGCACGTTGTAAGCGTAAGACCACACAACACTGGTGTCAGCTCTAGAGGAAAACAAAAACACTTCCTTGTACATTGGGATATACAGTAGCATATACTGCAAGTGATATGCAGTATTGACGTCTCAGATAAACTGCTCGATTTGTGGAAGTAAAAAAAAAAATCGTTTCTAAAACAATATCGGGCGTACTTGTAGCAATTGATAAAGCGAATGGCGCTGGGCGAATTCATCACATTCCTCGCATTCATTTTATGTCCCAGATAAAGAAAGGCATATGCTACGTGGCGAGTGGGCATTACTCACTGGTACAGAGCCCCATTTCGTACGAGGCCCATCTTTAAAGGAAGGGTCTTACCTGTATTAGGGCCTATGAACAATTTGACCCACTACCTTTCCTCACAAAGCGAATCAACTAGATAGAGCATGGCAACGTCCCTACACCACTTAGTTAATGGAGGAGACAATTCCTTTTCCCCTTCATGTAGCACCATTTTGTGGAATATTCTCTTAATCTGAGACATTTCTTAACAAAAATATTTTCGGCAGTCAAAGTTGAAAGTGATCACAAAGTCCAGCTTTCAGATTTACGCGAATGACTTGAGGCAAGAGAAAAAAAGAGAGAGTTTACCTGAAATTTTCTAGTTACAGTAATTCATGAGATCAAAACCAATGTATGGAATCATCTGGAAAATGGACAGGTACATAGTACACAAATTGAACAAATGAGGCACAATAAACAAAAGAAATAAACAAAAAAAAAAACAAGGGACAAAGAACAGAAACAACTAAGAGATATAAGCAACACTAGTATAACTGACTCCAGAACGATGGAGTGAATAGGGAACCATTGAGAAACTGTCATAGTTTACTTTGTGATCGCATGAGTCACCATCTTACGATACGGCTGGTTGCCCTTATTAACTATTTCCTTTCAGGTACAAGTTTTTTTTTTTCGTTTCATCAAAGCAAAGCGAAAAAAAAGGAAAAGAAAAGAAAAGAAGAAAAAAGAAACGTGGATGGATAATCAAATTTACACCTAACGTAAGTGTGTTAAAGTATATAGTTTTGCATTTGATTAGAGTTAAACAAAAACCCAAACTAACTGAGTAATTAACTGAGTAATTAATATTCTGGCATAGTTTTATGGTAGATCTCATTTTAATATCACTGTCCACCACCGTCTGGGAGGTGAGAACGGAACAATCAACGCTCGTAAATGTCAAATTATAATTAGGCAAGACCATGTGGTCTACATAGTTACCGTTCCTTTCAATTTCGCTGAGTCATATCACGATGTATGTGCATTACCTCCATATGTTCTATCTTTATATATATATATATATATATATATATATATATATATATATATATATATATATATATATATATATATATATATATATATATATATTCTAATTGTCAATTTACATGGTTATTTGTCTAAATTATACAAGTTTACCGGAGAGTTTACTGGAGTTTACTCCTGAAGTCATGCACAAGCAACTACAAGGGGTAGCAGCCTGAGGTTTTCATGATATTTATGGAAAGACATTCCTACATGTACATGTACTTTATCGTAATAACTTTTTCCCCCTCACTGATTAAACTGTGTATTCGTCTTCTTCACCCTCCTCCCCCCCCCCCCCCCAACTCCGCTTTCGTTTCAAAGGTTTCATTAGAAATCAGTTTTTTTTTTTTACGATGCAATTTGGCCAAAGCTTTACTCATAAGAAACATTGCGTCAGTTTCCATTTTGCACATAAAGCTTCTGACAAGGTGAAGACATTTTCTTTGCAAATTAATTTTAATTCGCTCGCAACGGAATCATTAAAAAGTGTTAGTTTCAAGTGGAGTACGGTAAGTCGTGTACCTGATGCTATGTTTGAAGTTCCTATACATGCACTACGGTCACATAGATATGTCTGAAAGGGCTTAGACCTGTAGGGATATATTTCGCTTCGCTGAATCTTTAAAAAATACCATAGAATAATAATAATAATCTACGAAGAAAAATATCCCTTAATTAGTTTTCGGTAGCCTGAGGTTTGCAGAGTGAAGTTTGAGTATGAATTTTAAAAAGAGCCCTAAATCGACAATGTCGTTTGTCAAAATAAAAAAAAAAAAAACGAAAGACGCATGGATTCCAGCAACAGAAAGTGTTCTTGAAAATGTTTCTTATATTCCGTTTCGCTATCAGTATTGTACCTTTAACATTACAGTAACAAAATTGTTGATTAAATATTTGTTAACCAATGACCCGCTTGTACGAATTTGCAGTATTTGATAACAAATACTGTAAATCCTGTAAAGAAATACCTTAAAGGGAAATAGGGCGTTTAGAATACACCAACATGGCGAACGAAGAATACAGATTTAACCATTGTTAAACCATTAAGTCTCATCACTAAATATCTCTCAAAGCTTCATCTCCTCAAAACATTATGCATGTGATGAGTAACGGAAGATGCATCATTTGAATTTTGAAAAGTTTGGGTGAACAAATTACTGTTGAGCAACAAATAACTGAATTTCTATCTGCGAGAATCTTATTCCTTGAAAAGAAAGCTTCTGTCCTTCCTTATTTTGAATAATCTATCATTCTACGTCCACAAATATTGGTTTTAAAAATATGGTTGTTTTCTGTAAAACAAATGCCCTATTTCCTTTTAAAATACTGTAAAGGAATTATTCTGGGCGAGGGGGGGGGGGGGGTAATTCCTTTCTGGTATGCCTTATGTTAGGAACAACGTGTGAAAACTGAACTTATTTTATTTAGAGTCAAAGACCAAAGCAAGAGACAAAATTACTTCTTGAAGGTAACGTGATTATTTTAGATTTTATTTTACACTGGATGCACACTGAATGTTTGTTGATGGGAGGCCAAATAGGTGCCGCCTTGTCCGAGCTTCCTCAGTGAATACGATTAAGTGTCACAAAATACATCGATGTAGCCAACCACTAATCAGGGGAGGGGTTTGATTTAAGCGGGTGTTCCCCCTTTCCATACACTCCTTGATGTGTGTGTGTGTGCGGCGGGGGGGGGGGGGGGTTCAAGCAGGTGGCTCAGATGCAAAGTGGTGCAGTGTTCGTGTACTTCCTTTCGTTGATTTTTTTCCACAAAATGTTCATTGATCATTCATACTGCGAATTATCTATTTTGAAGAGAAATTTCGAAATGAGTTTTTTTTTTTTTTTCAAAAACAGTTTTTCACTATATTGTTCCAATCACTCCAAATCATTTGAGGATGCGTGGTCTAGAGTACCAACTTGAGCATAGGCCCACTGTTTTGTATGTGTTGTGTATATTGTGATGAACTGATGACAGGTCGTACACAAAACAAATTATTTCTACAGTACAAGTATAGCGCTGTGAATGGCTTAATAACCTAAACTTATTCGCCAAATGATGTTTTGATTGGCCCCAACATTCTGCAGTCGTAAAGCCAGTACAACATTCTCTCCTCTTGAAAAATATCGACCATTCATAACTGCAGTGAATAAAATACCGACATGAATCCTACCCATACTACATTCTTCTGGTATTTTATGATATCACTTCCATTTACGGAAGAAGTGCTCTAAAAGTGTTCAAGTGACTGAGTTTCAGAGCAACAGTATGTGCTTACACAAATATGTCCCGGTATGTTTCTTGAACCCGAAAACAGAGACTCCAGAATCACAATTGTGCCGGTTTGGTCTGGAAAAGTAGAAACGATGGTACCTATAGTGACAGGTTTTGCCTAGAAATGATGTCAGTTTGCTATTATGTTTACGATAAGTATTTCCATTAGTTACAGTAGTTAATTATTAATTAATTGTTGTATTATTATTTGTAATTATTGTTTATTATTGTTAATTATTGTATACTGTCATCGGTTATGTCATGTCATAGGGTCAGGTTATCTTTGTCTTAAGAAACTTCAAGGGAAATAGGGCGTTTAACAATACGCCAAAATGACGTACAAAATGACATAGCTTTAGTCATTGTTAAACCATTCAGTCTCAACAATAAACATCTGCCAAAGCTTCATCTCCTCAAAGGGATTATGCATGTGATGAGTAATGGAAGATGCATCATTTGAATTTTGAAAAGTTTGGGTCAACAAATTATTGTTGAGCAACAGATGACTGAATTTCTATCTGTGAGAGATTTATTTCTTGAAAAGAAGACTACTGTCCTTCCTTATTTTGAATAATTTATCATTCTATGCCCCCCCCCCCAAAGCAAACATTGGTTTTAAATATATTGTTGTTTTTTGTCAAACAAACGCCCTTTTCCCTTTAAGAAAAGTAACGAATAGAGAACTGACATGCTCTCGCTTTGCTATACCTACGGCGATGGTTAGATTGTAAATGTTACGTCATTCTAATAAGCCTATATATACCGACACCCACCGGTTAGCGATTAATTTTGTCTTTAATAACACTCACGGCTTCGATTATATAACGGTACCAACACATGCTTTAAATTTCAACAAAATGATAGTATAACTAACCTCGCCGAGAATGAACACACACACACAGAGCTTTGTTTTCCATTCATTCCGAGGACCTCATTATGCTTTCTTTTGTTTTTTTTTCTTCTACCCTAACCTTAACAATAGACTGTCTATTGTTAATCTCGAGAGGACCGGAGAGATCTATTGAATTTTCTACTGAGGACCTAAAATCTATAGTTTCGGTCCTCGATCCCAACCGAAAACAAGGGCACACACACACACCCACAAAGTAATTCGAAACATTATCGTTGTAAACAACTTATACTTTACTTATATGACAGTGGTTGACTTCTTTCACTTTGAAAAATGTCCACAGACATCCGTACAATTATGTAACCAAAATAAAGAAACACAAAGAAGAAACGGAAAAAAATTGCTGCCAATTTTTCGTGTCAAATTGACAGTACTTCTTCCGTTTTCTACTTCATTGTTTTGTTCTGTTAATCTACAGATTTTTTTTTTTCTTACAGTTTAGGGTGACTGAACTTTTACGTGTTTACGACCAAGTTGTTTGCTAGTGTTAAAAACAACATACGTCTCAAATTGGAAATGTTTAATAATCGCTCCTGAAATTGAGTCTGGTGTGAAAACTTGATGACATCCATCAGTTTTAGTTAATATCTGCTCCAGAATTTTCTTCTTTCCCTGATAGTGGTCCGTTATTTTGCTCGTTGATTTTGTTATTGTTTTTTTTTTTTTCGGTACATTACCATCCGTTTCGCTCAGATTGATCGCCAGCGAACAGGGCTGAATCCTGCCCATATTTATCCTGAACGGTGTGTGCATCCGAACACCTTTTGATATATGAATATTTATTTTCATTTTTATTGTCCTTGGTCTTTTTTATCTCTCCCAGTGAAACCTTTTCCTCGCATCTCAAACACAAAGAGAAATTTCGTCACCTATAACTGTTCATATCGATGCAAAGATACCGGCATCAGGAATGTACTTCCCCCTCTTCCACACCCCCCCCCCCTTCCCTATCCCAAAATTTTCCTTTTTCTTGAATTGCGGTAAAAATTTTAGTTTAGGTCCTGTTTTCGTCGGGGAAAGTTTTCACGTATTTACATTGTGCTCTCACACTCTTAACTTCTGACACAAACGGAAGTACGAACACGTGGGATCGCTACTCTGAAATCTCGCCCAGGTGGCATTAATCAAATAGGTCGCGCGCTAAGCCCCTCCAAGCTGAATAAAAAAGAAAGGGAAAAAACGCACAAAATAAAAGGGAAAGATGGAAAAAAAAAAAGAACCATCTCAATTTTCGATCGTCGCGCATAAAAAGATTAAGAGGAAGAACATGATTGCCTTGTCCTTCGGGAGAAAGAGGGATGTAAAATTTTGTTGACATCCAGAACAAAAGCGTTTAGAAATTTGCGAAAGTGAACGGAAAATGGGGTTGACGTTTGGTTCTGAAATACAATTAATTTTTAGAGTTTTCAGTCCTTTTTTTTCTTTTTTGGTGGAACCATTAGAAAAAGAGAAATCATCTGAAACCAAAGCGAAGAAGGATGAAGAAAAAGGGAGAAAAGAGAAGAGGGGATGAGACTGGGATTGGTAGACGGTAATCATCTGCCTACAAGGTGTAATGACCAGAAGAGTTTTGTTCTTTTCTCTCGACCAATAAGAAGTATCGACTTACGGTCTGTTACTACATATGTGACACACGCAGAGTGCGCAAACTGAGGACTAAATATGTGTGGGGGAGAGGATCGTTTCATCGTACAGGTCGTTATTTGTGTGACAGAGACTACTTAATGTTCAGTTCGTCTCAAAGTTCATGTTTGGTGTCTGCCTTACTGAGATACGCCCCGTAACTTGGCTACGTAAGGACGCGAAAAAGAACAGGAAATTAAATTTTTAAAAAACTAAATCAAAACATGGAACGGTAAAGAAAAACAAGTTGGGAAATGGAAAAGAAAAGTTGAGTTGAGCAATGCAAACATGTTGGACTCAACATAAAACCCGCATAAATAAATGAATCAATAAATCAATAAATAAATGTGAATTGTTGAATTGGGAATTGTTTTGTGAAATATTTGCAAATTGCTTGTGAATGAATTGCGCAACATTGTTTTAAGGTACGCCTAATGCAGCCATAAATGTCACGTGTTTTGTATGTCGTCGTATTTTGTTTTCCTGTTGTTGTCATTCGCTAGATGCGTTGATTCTACAAACAACACCATGGACAGCAAAATATGCAAACAAAAAAAACGGACCGTTTGACGTGTGCAAATGAAAACGTAGCCAATCATTTTATGAGAATTTTTCGTTTGCATTTGTTCTGAACATTCTCAACTTTAGTGTAGAAAAAAAAATCATATCCGGATCTTTTCCTAAGATTTAATATTTGATAAGGAGGGACAAAAATTCTCAATGTGAGCAAGTGGGGTGTATACTGCTACCATCGCATTAAAAAAAATAAGAAAAAGACATAGAAACTGTTTTCCTCTGTGAATGTTTCTTTTTTCCCTTAGACCAACTAGAGACTGCTCTCCAACAGCAAGCAGCAAGGTTTAAGATGCGCTAACGAGATAATCAACCCTGTGGTCAACAGAGCCGTGTTTTTGAATTAGCTGGAATATTGAATTGGTTCAACCTTTCGGATGGAGTCGCTCTATGTAGATAATACCCTTGTTTTTAACGCCACAATTTCCAGGGCTATAGCTGACATACAGGATTAATACCTATGGCGAGGGTATGTCCATGACCCCAGACATCCTATATAGGAATTTGCGTATTACGTCTTTTGCTCCTTCTTTCGAGTCTGAAAAAAAAAATTGTAACGTTTCGTAAATAAATCATCACATTGACTGAAGGACAACCGTCTGTTGTGGCAAGATAACACTGTTTTATTACTCACTAAACTAAAGTTTTTTATGTTACTTTTCTCCCTCTCAAGTTTATTAATCCCAGCCACGAGTCTGGCACGCGACAACTTGCTCTTTGGTTCTTTCTTTGACACGGATACGTAACCTTGATTTTTTCTTTCAACCTTCCCTTGACAGGGTTGGGAAAGATGGAGTAGGCGTGTAATCTGGGATTGTTTTTTTTTTTTTTATGTAAACGGAAAATGAGAATGAATATTAATTCAGGGCAAACGGTACACGGTCCGGCACAAACAGTTTGTAAGTGTTACCTTAACCGGCGATGCGCAATGGATATGTTGGATGTGTTTTTAGCTCTCACGTGGACAGCATAGACTCTGAAATATTATCATCTCACGGGGGGGGGGGGGGGGGGACGTAGGTGTTTGGATCCACTAGTTTCTCACTCTGTTGACGTAAACGAAATATATCACTCTCAAGCAACCAACCCCTATCACGACGCTCGCATCTTTCTGTCCCTCCTCCTGCCTCCATGCCACCCTTATCCATAACGCTCCCACAATAAATACACGAAAGAGAAAGTTAAACAAAACCTTTTTCTCTTGTGGACAGGGCCAAACTTCGTAGGATTAACGTTATTTTCGGTACCTTCGGCATGTTTATGGATCCAAAAACACTAATGGGAAACGTTGACTGTTGATTCTGGGAGCAGCTCCCTGTTGTTCAAGCACATACAATATTCCAAGGACATATTGCTTTTTGTGTTCTATTAATGACGTCATCATTACTTACATGCTAGCCAGCTTGTAAGTGATAATGTGCTCCACTTAAGCCTTACCCCTTACCTACCCCCACCCCCGTAGGAAAAATGCAAGAACTCCGCCAATGCCGACAGGTCAAACTTAGGCCTATTTGAAATATAACAGGCCAGTTGCGATTAAGATCACAGAAAGTAGGTTATCGGATCAAATGAGCAAAGGAGTGAAAGGGGAAAATATATAAAGAGGAAAAAAGTGATAAAATGGTGATTAAAAAGTAAGACCGTTGGTTGCAAAATTGGCTGTTTAACTTACAGCACTGAAGACAGTGGGTGAAGAAAACTGTAGTGTTATTACAATATAATTGTCACCATTGTATACAGATGTAATCAAATGTATGCGTTAGTAACAATGTAATCTTCCACTCGTAGATGAAATGTTGTATATGTGTTCCCCCCCCCCCCATTACAATATACCTTTCTACTTGAAGATGAAAATGTTTTGACATGAGAAGAGTACTAAAAGGGTTAAGGTTATTAAAAAATAAGGAACGATTCTTCAGACGGTAGATGAAAACATTAAATATGGAAATCTGAAGTAGGATCATGTTGGCTCCTGGATTTGGGCACTGATGGCTGAGTGTCAAGTTTAATCAAGACAGCGTTGTTTATGTAATACTTGAGATTATTCCACCTCAAGGACGCGAGCGTGAAAGTTTCCTATGAAAATGATAGTTGGATGTTGTGACGTCAAATAAACTTCCGTTGTGATGTCACAACGACTTCCGCATAAAAAAAGAGGCCGCGCCCTTCGCTTGTAAACATCCGGTTGTTTGCATGTAAATATAGATAAAGAATCTTGTCAGAGGAAATACATCTTCATGGGATAAGTTATCAAGGGATGCTAAAGACAACTTTGTAAAGTTCCAAAAGGGGTGACACAAAAATAAGAAAATGTTCACGGTTTGTTAAAAGTAAGTTGCACATTATTTAGAGCAAGTTTAAATTCCCTATTAAAGAGAATAAAGTAAAAAAAAACAGAGATTAGTTTCTCAATTTGAATCTGTACTCGATATTTAAAGTCCTACGAATACTTGTAAGCCTGTCATGTTTCTCACGATGAAACTTAGGCTACTGCTTAACGTGTTAATACAGCTTGAGAGTGTCTTCACATCTTTTCACTGTAAAATTTAGGGGACACAGTGCTTTTATGTTTGTTCTTCTCATGCAGTGAAAATGAACTTCAACTTAGAAAGTTGCTGATACGTAGCCTATTTATTCATATTATGAGGCCACCCATTGTCACCCATAGACAGTACTGGTCTGAAAAGTTGTACCGATGTATTGCAAGAAAGAAAAAAAGAAGAAAAAAAAGAGGAGAGATGAAACGTATTGAAGAGTCTTTGCTGAGACCGAACACAAATAAGGTTACATCTAAGACATAACATTAATGAAAGAGCTGTACACAAAAAAAGAATCAACCTTTTTTTTTTTATAAAGATCAACTTTAAATTGCCTCAGTTCAATTAAATCTATTATTTTACAAAGCTGGCTTTAATGACATCATCCAAAGTCCACACTTTTCCAGAAATTTTATATGCATCAAAGATGAGAATTTCTGTTTGATATTTTATTTGTTGTATGTTACTTCTATTTTGACGATTAAAACCGAACAAACCAACATTGAACGTAAAGAACGGAGCCATCATTCATCCATAGCACACTGATCATGCGCAGTCTAAAATATTCAGCTTAGGTGGGAAAACTTTGTTGGCGTCAACACGAGAATTTTAATAGCTGGAATATGAGTTGAAAGTCTCCGTGAAAGTCAAATTCCACGGAATATGTCATAGCCACTACAAACTAACATCGTTTATATCCTTTTTGCATAGATGAATATCTATATCCTTTTCCAATTGGTCTATTGCATTTCAAGTAACGGTGAATAATAACTATGCTTTTTGGAGATTCTGAATTTTGTAGGGCCAACAAAAAGGTCGAGACAATTTTCATATTCAAACGTCTGGAAGATGAGTGCATAGTTCTTTTTCAGATTTTGTGGCAGACGATCTTTTCCACGACTTTCTCTTCCCTGAAACATTGACGAAGAACAAATATAGACGACCAGACGATTGCCAGTACAACTCATATTTCAGATTTAAAAGCAGAAAACCACCACCACCACCAACAACAACAACAACAATAAAAACAACAACAACAACAACAACAACAACAACAACAACAACAACAACAACAACAACAACAACAACAACAACAACAACAACAACAACAACAACAACAACAACAACATATTCCACTGAGTAATTTCCTACTCAAGTATACCATTCTGCTTACCAGCACCCTGCAATTATCAAAGCAGTCACAAATCTTTTCTTTTAAAGACAAATTTGGTGAGACAGAAAAGAATAAGTCTGTTTAAATCGTCGTAAGTCTTTCTCTTTTTTGAACATTTAATCGTGAAACGGTGTACTAATGATGAAACTACACATCATCCGGCTAAGTCAAAGTTCAACTAATCGTTACCAAAAATAAGTCCACCTCGTGACTTAGATAAGAGCAAGCAAAAAAGTCAATGTAGCATGCAGGAGGAATGACCCATACTTGCACCCTTTGTAGACCCCTCTGTCAATGAGGGAGCCTTTACATGTGCAGGTAGCGGACGACTTCCGGCGCTGAGTATAATAAAACTAAGCGCATGGTCCCCCCCCCCCCCCCGCCTAAATAGACCAGCATTTATGGAGTCATTGTTGTAATATCAATCACTCACGCAACACTATATAACTCACACAAACAGCACACACCAATCTAACCGAAAGAGCTGTTCTGCCTCTTAGGAAACTTAGGCCACATTCGACTTATATCCATGCTTGTGCAGTTGGTCTTTAGTTAACGAAATACATCGGGAATAGACTTCTTTTCCATTTTTTATTCCGTGGGGAAGGGATAGGGAGAGTGATAACATAATAAAAAAAAAAACAGAATTCGAAAAGAAAGAAAAGAAAACCATTACTGATTCAGCATAGCACACTCTAGAAACAAAATGTAAGAATAAACTTACTATAGTACAAATAAGCGCATTTTAACCATTGCTAGTGTATATATATGCTGTTGTTGGTAGTAATATTGTATCATTGTTTTTATCATTTCGTGTCATTTTTCGAAATTTTTTGATCCGAAACAAAGCAATGTATATTAAATGGAATTATCGTATTCAATTTTGCTTAATTTTTGGAAATTTTGTTCATCGTCACATACTACCGATTTCGTTGATTTTGATATAAGTGTCCCTGCAGTAACAGTGCTGTTTTGTACGGACAGGGAATCTCAGCTCAGACGGGACGGGTAGAACTATTTTTGAGCCACAGTCCTCCCCGTGAACGGATGCACTTGCGTCTCGGAAACCGCAATGGGGGTCACACGGTTGGCAAATCGCAGACAACCCTCCTTGACCCCTGACTACATTCCGCTTATCCTTTAACGAATCCAGGCAGGTGTCTTGGTATAAATAAACCGCTTCGGAGAGTCTCTGTACGTGGTGGACTGACTGCGGGAATTCGTTAGGGGTGGGCGGATTCGCACGCTACGCCGCTCCGCTGCTGTATCGTCAACCGTGACTCTCCGGCCTTTCTCGGTTGGGTCGTTGCCATTGCTGAGGTGTGACAGAGTCCCGAATTTCTTGTGGTGCATTTCTCTTTCGGCAGCCGGTGCTCTTTTCGTGATGTCCCAAAGACATTTTTGGTCCGTTGATAAGTAGATTTTGAAAAGAATTTGTGTTTTCATACGCTGAATATATACCGGCCTAAAATCAGCAGCAAATATTGACATGTAGGCCTATTTAATTTACACATAAACCCACATACACGACTTGTGCTTGTTAGAAGAAAAATAAAACCAAAAAGGGTTGTATTGACTATTTTGTCATAACAGGCTACGTGAGATTGTATGCAGCATTTGGAAAGGTTATCAAAAACAAGTTCTTCGCGATTACCTTACATCGTCGCTATCGTGCATTATCCATCCTACAACTTGAAGGCCGCCTCTCTTCAAACGCTCTGCAATCAAAGGCATATGTGAACGAAGTTTTCTTTTAATTAATCTAGACATAGGCTCACGAACTTCAAAAACAGACGTAGATCTAGCAATATGAACAACGGATAAACTTTCATTAAAAAATAAGGTTAGTTTTATCAGTTTGTGATTTTTCTTAAAATGATTGCTAGTCCGGAGGTCATCATTGATACCTTTAACAAATATAAGTTTGTGTTTTTTTTTTTTTTTAACCAGTTTTACATTCTCAATAGATGCTAAGCACCGTATATCATTTGGTCAAACACAACTCTCATACAATGACAGAAAAAGAATCTTATCTTAATGTGTCGTTGAAAGTAACACTTTACTTGCTCAGTGACGTTAACTTAGCAATGGGCGATTCCTGCTCGACACTGCGATGTGACATATATTCATGAGTAAATACTACGAACATTTCTGGTTTTAGTATAATGCATGTCATTTGGCCACGTCGGTCCTTTCCCAACACCCGAACCGACGGCTACAGAGGGAAGTTTCTCGATCGAAGCTCTTTTATCTAGCTTTCGGAAAGTTGCACTCGCTGCACGATCTTTCTGCCTCTGTGTAGGAACGATAAGATAAAAAAAAAAAATCTTTCTACGTGCGTCAAATGACGTCGTCTCATGATTATTTCCTCTGATGATCTTTTTAAACCCGTTAACTTTTCACGCTAGAAGTGATAAAATATATCAAATATTCAAGAAAAAGCGAATTTGTCCTGATCCGAATTGCTTTGTATTTTGCCAAAGGGTTTGGGGAAGTTTTGCATGGTGCGAACCTGTGCCGCCTGGTCTACTAAAAGCACCACAGAAGGTCAACGCAGCGTACGTCGTTATAGTTCGGCTACATATCTGTTGCACTATATAGTACTGAGTATATCCTTGGCAGACTTATCTCACTGTAGGAACACGCTCGCTACGATGTGATTGTTTTGAATTAAGACCGTGACAAATTTTTCCTTCCTAATGCCAAAACATATCAATTTGTATAGCCTCGTTGAATTACATCATTAATTGCCTTATACCTGCCTACTATTTTGCGGTCGAGCTTACTTACAGGTAAGGAGTCATCGAAGAACTGCGCCTATGGTATTAATTGTTTCACTGAAACAAATTTATAACTCGCAGATTTCTTATTTCTTTAATTCACATTATTTCGTTTAAAGGAAAGCAGTAAAAGTGTCTATTGCTATCCACCCCATCCCCTCCCCCCCCCCCCCCCCATGGCACTTGATTATCATGCTGTAGCAGCGAGCGTTGATGATATAAACAAATGTGTTTTTGTTTGTTTGTTGGATCTTTTTAAGGTTTTCACAAAGGACAATTTCTGACAATTGTAATTGTTCTCTAATAATTATTCCCAAATACCGAAATTGTTGAATGACCAGTGGAGGGGTACGCCTTCACGTTCCATCATGCGGACTACTGTTGAAAACTGTAAATGTCCATGGCGAGTGTGAAATTTAGCATCCAGCCTAGGCCGAGCCAAGATATTACTGTTCTAATTTAATTTATCACTGAACACATAAGGAAGGACATGAACTCTTTGTCGTATCGCGAATTTAACCCAACTTTGAGAGGCAATCCATTGAATCATTACTGAAGGTAACATCATCATGTTTATTTCACTTCCTGCAGGTTTGGATGCCATTGTCAAATTGTTTCACAATTAAGGAGAAAATCACGCATAGCTTTTTGACGATGTTGGACAATATTTTGTTAGTCGTGTCGACAGATTTTGCACTGCATGGTATGATTTTTTTCTTTCAGCTGTTGTGTGGTATTCCTCTGTAGGCCCTATGTGCAACTTTGTACAGTCTACCTATAGGAAATTGCGGCCACACAACTGGCAACACGAACATAGAAAACTCGTGAGACCGTACATGCAAAGAATTGAAAATGTGTTCACTGTGGAGCTATCGTTCACTGAACTTGTCTCTCAATGTTATGCAAGCCCACACTTACATCTTCCTTTTCCAGAGGTGACTTTTTCAGTTTTTATGACGCTGCACTTCTTTCATAGGCAGAATTTATTGTATATTACTGCATCAACATTAAGAATATTACACTACTGTGCTCTCCATTGATTTTTTTAATTTTTTTTTTGGAGGGGGGGGGGGACATGTCTAGTTCACGGGTGAAAATTGTCCCACCCCCTGGAACTGTGACCGTACCTGAAACTAATCCAGTCCTTCTCCGCAAAAGTTCAGATCGGTCTCTGAAAAATGTTGACAATAGGTGAAAATAGAATTTCATACTGCAGGCCTAAAATGACGTAATGTTTGTCTTCACGTGGCATCATTTTGCAAAGTTCGGGAGGTGAGGGGAGATTCCCTTCCTTTAGAGCCTTATATCCCCTCTAACACATACGCTCTTCACCATTCGCTCCCTAGCCACCCCCCTCTCCCCCTTTCTCTCTCTCTCTTGAAAATCTGTGGCGAACACTATAAAATGTTTCTCTAAGCCTGTGAATGACTCATTTGAAAATCACAATAAATAGAGCAATGAACAGACATGGTGGGCACATGGTTGTTCCTGATGGACAAGTCAATTGTTTATACCGTGGGCCCAATACTCTGCACTGTGCTGTTCTTAAAGAGGCTTCAATTTAAACGAGAAAAAAAATCGTTAGCTTAACATCTTTCTTTTCCAATTATGAGGCATTTTGGCAGTATAGCAAAGACACAGGCGTAAACATACTGTATCTCGGGCAATCTCCTCTCACGCAATAGATCTAACTTCAAGAAGCTAAGTTTCTTAATTCGTACAGCCCGTGGCCAAAACAAGTCTTTTTTTTTTGAGTTTTAATTACCAGCGTCTTTCAAATTTAGACCACTTGGTATCTATACAAGCCTATTTGCGAAAGTTGTTCAAGCAAAGGGGAGGGCGGGGGAGGGGTGAAGCGAGGCACTGTATGTGAACAACAAGATGATATTTTACGGAAGGAGCAGGCTGCAGTCAGCTAGATCAGTTTTTTCTTTCTATATAACATGCTATGCTGAATCGACAAAACAACAGTTTTAATTAATACCATCAATCAGGATTAAAGAGGTGAGTGTTGGTGAAAGCGTCATAGCGAACAAACCCCATACACATATGTGCCTAGTGTTGTACGACGTCGTTACTAAGTTATATTGAATGTGTGTTGTGTGTGTTCGTGTGAGGTGCTATTTTCTAACATCATGAGTGCTTTAGGCCTATGTTTACGTATAAATATTGTGCCCCTGTGTATGTGTGTGTATGTGTATTAGTGAAGTCCAATTGCCATTCATTTCTTCCAACATGCACCGTCAGACCTTTGAAAAGGGCCAACTTGAAGAGTATACCGATGTTGTTGACACTGACTAACGTCTCTACCAAAAAGGTTGAAAGATCTTCCGACAAAAATGACCTCCCGTCCTCTTATTTCAGAAGAGATTAACATATTCCTAGATGACAAAGCGTGGACCAATATAACAACAAGATAGAGAATGAGAAAAAAAACCTTAGTTCACCTTTGGTATATGTCAGGCTTTATATTAACTTGGCTATTTCAGTTCTCCGAATAACAACGAGGCCAACAAAAAAAAAAAAAAAATGAAACAGTTACAGCGGGTGTCTTGTCAATTCATAGCGGGATTTCACGGCTATGGCTTAACCCGATCCTTCGCTTCATTAGTCAAAATTATCAAGCCCCTGTTTGTCTCATTTCGTAAAGTAAAAATTACAATGGTTTCGTGATTGGTTACACTATGTGTAACACCGACTAGTGTTGCTAGTGTAACACATCGACTATCGTGTTATACATCAGTCAAAACGCCGACATCAGTATTTAACGGACCCAACTCCAAAATACGTCGGTGTGACCGTGCGATTGTTTGGGTTCACAAAATACCTATACCTATTTCAGATGAACAAATGAGAAAAATAAAACATTCGAGTTTTTTTTTTTTTTTTTTGTTCGTTATAGGGTTTGTGTCGATATTTCAGTAGGGTATGTCAGGAAAGCTGTAAACGGGGGAAAAGTCACTTTAAGAGAAAATTAACTTGTCATGTACTCTTCCCAAGAAGACCTGTGATTCTACGGTGGCGTGCATGGAAGTGGTGAAGTTTTCGATAATTATTCCGTTATATAGATCTATATGTTGTGATGACGTCAGTCCTTGTTCATATAGCTTAACTAACTTCTCGCAAGAGTCACTACATTATTATGAAAGCTTCAGATAAGTAAATTTGTCACTCTTTCACATGTATAGCTCAACCAAGACCGAATTAGGTAGGACTTACTATAGGCCTAGCTATAGGCCTATAGCCAGCGTCATTGAACAATGCATGTGCAATTTAAGCTATTATTTGCAACATTTAGGGATGGCTTAATCTTAGAGAAGCTCTAAGTGCTTTACAAAATAAAAACAAAAAACTAGTAGAAGTTGAAAATTAAAGAGCCTAAAAGAGAAAGAGGAAAGTGACAACATGGACACTAATATACAAACCAAAACATAACAAAGCATAACACATAAAACTGCTGGAACTTAATATTACAAAAGATATAAAATAATAGAAGACAAAGGCATTAATACCTATCCCATAGCTACCCAAATACAGGCGTGATAAAACGACAGGAAAAGGTTCAATAAAAAACAATAATGACTTCTTCATATCGTGACTAATCCTAAAATATGTTCTTTTGTTGTTTTCTGTCTGAAAAAAAAATGTGGCACTTACATGTAACAATCAAAAAGATAAGACGTCACTCTTCTGTATTGAATATTGTTTTCGCTTTTCTTTCTTTTGTTTTCGAAATGTCATAGTTACCCCTTGCAGTCTTAAGCACGTGATGGTACTCGCTGTAGTATTGCTGCTGATATTGTCACCGATATCATGAACGCTCTCGTCTAAACTATAAACTAACTCAAATGAACGCGAAAGTTTCACTCGTATAGTGAAATTCAGATTACACAATTTCACTTTTTCTACAGATATCTTAACCTAAATGATTTTGTTTCTTAAACTGTTGAACAAAGCAACGGAATGAAGAAGTAAACTCATTTCAGACATGTCAATTGTGCGTAGGTGCAATATCACACGAGATTGCATGTTATTGTCAATACGATCACGTGGTCAAATAAATATTTTCTTCAGTTCTTTCAATATATACTTTCTTAGCATTTCCTTGCGTGAAACTTGTGAAACATAAACACAGAGAAACGCAGTAATACCTGCCACAAAATTACTTCAAGAATGTATATCAACTTCTCGCACCGAAAACGAAACAACCATGGACTATAGATGTATCAGACCACGAAAAAAAAAAGATGAGAAAAACTGATTTTGAAAGATTAAAAATAATTGATCTTTGACTTATCCAGTATACTTACAAGATTCATAGAAACATCTGCTATACATGTTTCCTGCGCTACTGATTCATTTCACAAATGAAGTACCGGTAGATTTGTGATTATTGTGACATGACTTCTGTACTTTTTTATATATTTACATATGTGTGTATGTGTCTTTTTTTTATTTGAACTGACAGATATTTTCAACTATATGTAACATGTTTGATCAATCATATTACCAGAACTCTAAGGATAATTTTTAACGTGAAGAGATTCTTTAGACGTTATGAAGAGGGACACAGGGCGTTTACAATGCTCTACTAACATGGAATACAAAGAAAATAGCATTAACCATTTAACCACTGTTAAACCATTCGGACTCATCCATGTATATACATCTGCAAAAGCTTCATCTGCGCTCAGAACATTACGGACGAGATGAGTTACAGGAAGATGCATCATTTGAATTTTTGACAATTGCCGGGAACAAATTACTCTTGAACAATAAAATAACCGAAATTTTATATGTGAGAAACTTATTTCATAAAAAGAAGGTTAGCATCCTTGTTTACATCGAATAATCTATCATTCTGTGTCCACAAGTATTGACTACAGAAATATGATTTTTTTTGGGTAAAATTTTACAGTGAGCCAAAAAGTTTAAAAAAGTAATTCACCATTCAACAGAGGGTAGTATTCAGACGTAAATGAAAAGAAGGAAAGGAATAAAAAGAAGAAGAAATGCATTGTTTTCTGATTTACACAACAACATTGAAACCTCAGTCCGAGTTTCTATGAAGAAAAACAATATTGTAAACATGATGATCGAACAAAAACTAGGTATGTAAACTTGAGGACGGATTACAATATTTCTACCTCACTCAGATAGGCCTTCCTACGGCTTAAAGTAATTTATTCCCAAAATGCGAGTATCGAGTTCAAACGAAATTGCACATGCCAGATCCTTGTAATGAGTACAGCCGTTATATTTACCATGTATCATGAAGTTCAATTTAAAACTGCTTTTCACCTACGTTTTATAGTTCCTTCGTATTTAAAAACAATAAAAAAGGGGGGGGGTTCCACTGGTTACGTTTTCGTTTGAGGAACATGAGCCGAGGCCTCGTTTTGCCATTTCAAATTCTCTAAAAATTCATACTCTGACAAAACACCGGGGCTTTAATTGTTGTTCAGATTTCAGTTTTAAGTGTCAAACGTTTTTTAAAAGAGGTTTCATTAGCTCTTCATCCACGGCCAGCATTATCAGATGATTTCATGTAACATTATTTTGATATCGAACTAACCTTTTTTCTCTAAATTCAAACACATACTGTTCTGAAAACAGTTTAATGTTTTCCGTAAATTTATTTGTGTAGATTAGAACTAAATTTAACATTATAATATTCATGTCATGTGGAGATACTATAGAGGATCTCGTATTTCAAAGAGGTCAACAAGACCCAGTCTCAAATTGATTTTATTTTGGTGTTTTCTTTGTGTGTGTGTGTGTGTGTTTCTGTTTATCTCTCTCTTTGAAGAGTAGTGTAATATTTACCTTGTTATTTGCCACAACTGGTCGCTTAATTTCTCCTTCATTCACACCGTTTTCCATCCTTGTCAACATTTTGTTTCAAGGGCAAGTCCCATCCACTTAACGCTCATATACTTAATCTTTTCAAATGCATGAATGTGTGTGTGTGCACGTATATACTTATGGGTTTGTATGCATTAGTCTGGCTGAAACTAATTACGATACTTTGTAGGTTAAGGCATGAACTTAAAACAAATGAGTTGGTAATTTCCGATGGTATATTGAATACACACCCAGCGTCTTTAGGAACCTCATAAAGCACTTTACATGTCAAACTTAGTTTGCGGAATTTGACTAGCAAACAAAGAAACCGATATCCGCCACTCGCCCTATGCACTGAGTGCCACGCAGGGCAGCACACTTATAATGTTACCTGTTCCCTTGTAGGGGTACTTTCCTCCCCGCCGAGAACCAAAACTCCTGGAGTTCCAAGACTACGTATAGGTTATAGTTTACTGCAGACTCCCCGTGAACGTTAATGTCAAGTGAATCTGAGATATTCTTTTTTTTAAAACAAAAGAAGAAAAAAGAAAAGCGACTTGTGATTGTGACATATTTAGAAGTACAGTCAAGGATGACGTCATTGAGGATCATATCTTCATTGGTTGTATTGAAACATGGTTGAAAAAAAAAGAAGAAATGAAACGGAAAGCAGAAAGGGCAAGGAAAAGACAAGACGTAACATCAAATTGAACAAGCTGTACACGTAATAATATACACTAGGATAACTATTTAACTTTTCTCTGTTTAATTTGTGGAAATACCTTCATCTGATGGTCCGAAAATATATTACCTCTTAATGAGAAATTAAAGTGAGAAATACCCCCCCCCAAAAAAAAAAAAGAACAAAAGTGAGAAAGATTGTTATAGAAAGTTTAAAGAGTAGGCTAAATTATAAGTGAAAACAAAGTCAGTGATCGGAAAACCTTCATAACGCAATAATTCGTATAAAACCTTTCAATCTCTGGCTAAATCTTGCTGTAAAGATGAATTGACGGGAGAGCTGAAATTCCGACCTCTTACTATCTTAGGCTTATCTCACATGTAAGACATTTAAAAACTTGGACGTTCCGAGAAAGTGGAAACATTTAAATTTAAAGTGCCTTTCTGTAAACTTTTAAAATACACACAAAAATCGTTTGGTTCCAAAATCGTGAGCGATGCTTTTTTTAGACAATTTAACAAGAGACAAGTAAAATGAATACCCTATACATGACATTTAAGAAGTGTAAACTTCGTACATGATGGAACCCTAAGGCTACCTTCATCTCTGTAACTGATTTCATGAGAGATTTGTTCGATATTGTTAGCAACATTAAAAGAACTACAAATGTTTTTAATTGTCTACCAATAATATCCGTTAAATCGGTACAACAAAGTCAGAGTCTACACATACAGAAACCATGATTACTATTCTACTCTAACTTTTGAAATAAATCACTTCACTTTTTTTTCTTTTTCTTTGCTTCATAAGAGGCTTATAATTTGATACTCGGTGTTTTCAGATACGAACGGTAAAGGTTAGATATATTAACCGTACATGTATAATCCGTCAGTACATATGAAATAATAGAGAAACGTAGTTTAAGATAATACATAACCATATTATGTAAACCCAACACTTACGAGTCTCACTACAGGTAATTTAAGATACACATGAGGTATAGAGGTGAAGGTATATAAGCTTGAATTCAATTCAATTGGATTCAATTCAGTTCAATTGAATCCAGTTCAATTCAACGGATTTGATTTCAATCTCTTTTACTAGTACAAAAGAACACTTTACACAATTATTATCAAAAGAGATTGTGCAGTGACGACAAGAAGCGCGCGAGAGCTTGTTTACGTTACCACTCCTCACACATGTACAAAACAAAAATGTATGCAAAAGAACATTGAAAGTAAGCACAAGAAATAGAAACAAAAGAATTATACTACTTAGTTGTGATAGTTCATAATGAGATAATTTTTGAGCTTTTATGTCGATGTCCTATGAATTTATCAGACCGAAAAGTATGTGACCGCTCCACCTCTTTCCCTCTCTCTCAACGTATACCTCAACGCTTTCATTGATTTCTCGATTTTGTATCTCATAAAACACTTTTCTTCATAATTATGATTTCAGTCAGGAGTAGATACACTGTAGGAAATTTGAAAGTTCACACCAAAACTTTCCCCAATTCCTCAGTTGCTGGTCCATTTTGATGTGGAATATAGCAAGTGTGGTTCTAGCTAGGGACTCATAGTGGCGGGGGTAGTGCTTGGTCAGTGTAGTGTGAGCCCAGTCCTGGGGGAAGGGTCTAGGGGAATGGTCTGAGAGAAGATGTGAAAGAAGTGGTTTGCAGGTACAATGTGCTATAACAAATGGGCAAAAGAGTTTTTTGTAATGTTTATATATATATTTTACACATATTTTACTACACAAAGTTTTACAATTGGTTAATCTTGTGACTTTTTCCTCTCATGCCTGTCGGCAAGGGTCAGTGCAGCCGAACGTAGTATGGTCGATGTGGTTAGAACACTGATCACAAGACAAGCTAGTAGACAACATTACTATGGCATGACGATAGAGGTGCAATTTTTCATACGGATGACTCAAGAAAATAAAAAACAAACAAACGTTGAACTATAGACAATAGCAAAGGTTGAAAAAATGTCAAAGTGTTCACTATTACGAAAACAAAATTTCGTAACAAATCGAAAGTCGGTCACTAGACAACCACGAACAATACCATGGATGTGAACGATAGAATTTATTTTAAAGCTGCGAATATGCCTATGTGGTCTTTTGAATGGTGTCTGAAAACGTCAGCAAACAAAGGGAGTTGCAAGTGTGTCATATTTTCACGATATTCCGTTGGCACAGTGCCGTCTCTGTCCCACCCTTTAGTGTCTTCTGTGAAAGTAATATATGAAGCAACGGCATAGACCACCGAGAACCCCTAGCTACCCTCCTATCGGGACTAAAACACCTCTGGTGATACAGACAAGTAATTTCTAAACTACGAACCGTAGTCGGTATGACACAATTTCTGCATATTTTTTAGTTTACTTCGAATAATATCCGTTCCCTATCGACACCCATTCACACCAGGTCGTAATTTAAAAAGAATTATTTCTCCTGTCTGGTGTGCGGAGAGTGGAACGTAACCCCCGTCAACAAATCTCTGAGAAGTTTTACTTTGCGTACAGTAACATATATATATATATATATATATATATATATATATATATATATATATATATATATATATATATATATATATATATATATATACAGAACAAAGGTGGGAGTTCCAATCAACGTTTGCTCTGAATTTTATTGTTTATTAAATAGACGTGTAATCTTTCGCTTTGTTCTTATGTTTCTTTTGTTCGTCGTTTTTTCTTTTTATTTTATTGACTGGCACGAACTCCTTTCTCTCACTCTCTCTGCCCAATTGCTTAACTGGTCTACCAAGTGGGCTCCCTCCCAGAAAAACCAAACAGTGACAAATTACATCCCGTCACGAACTTTGTAAATTTGAGTAGCAGTATCACGGTGTTCAGTGCCGCTTTTCTACTGGTCCCTCATTAAGAGAAGAACCCTAGGTTAAGGGGCTATCCGTTTTCCTCGGCATGCTGGGCCTATCCTTTACACACAACAAGTCAAATTTGGCTAATGTTTCTAAACCGCGTTGAGAACATGGTACGGATGCCTAGACGGACCGAATAGAATCGAAAGAGGCACACACGGGCAATTTAGTGACGTCAATAAGATGTGCCTTTCTAATAAGTCATTGGCGAACTGTCTTGGGTTAGATTGCATAATTATGTAGCCTCCACTGCTGATGCACTAAATTCACTAGTTTTTCTTAAAAGCTCCAATCATATTTAATTAGACTGTTATTTATCTGTCCTGGGAGGTGTTTATAAGAATGAAGAAGAATAAAGAGGAAAAATATTTCCCAGGAAGGGGATGAAAGTTCTGCCACTTTATCATTACGTTCTGTTGACAATGATGTAAATGTAAACGAAGTTCTTACGCCATCCAGAAAAGTTGTACATTACACTTAAAGGGAAGTTATTTGTTTGTTTCATAGGAAACAATAAAAACAATAAAAAAAAGACAGTGTCTGTGGACATAGGTCATTCAAAATGAGAGAGCCTCTTCTTTTCGAGAAGTAAGCTTCTCACAGATAGAATTTCACTTCTTTGTTGGTCAACAATAATTTGTTCACCCAAACCGCTTTTCAGAGTTTAAAACTTCCTTTTTACTACCCATCATATTTATAATGTTTTTCAGATGTTTATTGATGAGACTGAACGGTTTAACAATGATTGAAGCTATTTTTTTTATGCCATGTCGTTAATATATGTTCTAAACGCCCTTTTCCCTTTAAGATGTGTGTGACCTATGCAATGAATGAATACCATTCAAAACGAATATATCTTGAACTTAACCAACGGCAAGAGTATAACTGCCATCAGTTTTATCGTTCTCGTTCTTTTCTTTATTGTAATTCATAGCAGGAATGATTATTAGCATTTCTACGTAGTACCATATTTTTCACATAATGCAATTTATGATTTTCGTGTTTATTTTCACTGCTCGTCGTAAACTGAGAAAAGAAGTCACCATTTTGTCTTCGTTTCAATAATCGATGATTTAATTTTGCAAAAGATGCACGTAGACAATTCTGTATAACTCAGGGAATGCAATACTCCCAGAGGAGAGGGGATCGTGGGATGGTGGTAATGGACTGTACCTCACCCATCTAGTCGCAATCTCTCCGTCAACCCCCAAAAAACAGACTGACACTGACAAAAAAAAAAAAAACCAAAAAAAACAAAAAAAAACGGAATTACAACATACAAGATTCTTTCAAGTTTATAGGAATAGCAACCCCATTGAATAGTTTAGAATGGCGCTTATGAAACTACGCTTCTGCAGTTTCGATACTGGAAGGAATTGAACCAAGTGAATACTCCATTGACCCGTTCATTACACCATCGCTGACACGATGGCGCAACGTATCCACGGTAGATTATTCACCTGTTCGCAGATACCAAACTAGATTGGACGTCTCCCAGTTTGAAGACACGGTGCGCCTCGCGCTGCTGTCCACCACAAGATGGTCCCATCGCAGTACCTGCTGCTAGATAAATACGGGAGCGGGCAATTAAAAGATGGGAGACAAGCCTACCAGGGAGGAAACAGTGTATCAAATTGTCCAATTGGAATGCCTCACTGAAATATTATTAACTTTCACATAAAAAAGAAGCACCTTGATTGATGTGCGTTCATTGTTAAGCTTGTAATGCATATAGACAATGGAATTAAGCCAATCAATGACGTCACGGTAAGATCTCTCACATCCTTTCACTCAGGTAATGTGTAACAGTTATGTAGTTTACTCCTTGTAGACTGAGGTTCAAATACGCATGCGCACTTGATGCCTACGGGAATTGTGGTGGTAAGCACAATAGGTTTTGAAATAAACCCTCCCCTATACTTTACTATTAAATCCCCAAGTGCATGAGCTAAAGCCATAAGTGCCAACCAGATTATGAAAAACACCCATTTTGTGTTTTTGCCAAACTTAAAATCCAGTAGTAGGCTGCTGGCTCGACAGCAATGGCCATACAAAATTCTTTACCTAAGTAAGTGGCCCTTTCCTTGACTAGCCCCTTCTATGACTGGGCGACTTAGAGAACAAATTTATACGAGAGATTCCTGCAATAATATGTAAGATAATTTATGTATCTGTTTGAAATATCTGCAGTCAAGTTCATTCGCCTCTAATAATCTTAGCAGAATAAACCTTTTTGGAATGATTTTATGTTGGAGAGTATGTTAATATTTCTCCTAATATCATTATTTGTCCTCGGTAGATTTTATACTTATTTTGTACTTTTTACACTTATTTTATACTACTTTTGTTATTCAGGCCTTTAAAATGCCAAAATCACACAGACGTCAGGCGACAAAAAAAAAAAAAATGAAACTCTGGTTTCGATGACGTCACCGCGGCCCTCAGCCTCATCGGAGTTCCGTGAAAGTGTTTCGTTGCAGTCTGAGATTTTATAACCAGAACAACGAAAACAGCAACAACAACTATAACAAATACAGACAGATTAATTTTAACCTAAGGTGTAACGATAATTGGATGATAATAAAACAATGAATTAAGACTTAATGGATTTTACTATACAGATAAAAAGTCTTCCTTTTTATGGAAAGACGTTTCCACCATGCCCAATAGATGTAAAAATAAAAATCGTCAGTAACTTTGGATGATGTCTTCTTCAGGGTCAACCTGTGCTTGTGAATTATTATTTAGAAATGGATTTTTACTTAGCGAAAGTTTGAAGAAAAACTTACTTAATCAACAGAAGATACAGTTTAAAAATACTTTTTTTTTTTCTGTAAAGAAACATAATGCGCTGTTTTAAAGAAAAAAAAATCATATGTTAAAAGCCATATTTATGGACAAAGCATGATAGATATTCCCCCCCCCCCAAAAAAAAAAAAGAAAGAAAGAAAGAAGAAGAGCATTGGCTTTGCACAGGTAGAATTCAGTTATTTGTTGCTCACGAATAACAAGTTCATCCAAACTTTCAAAAATTAAATTGATTCATCTGATTGATTGATTAAATTGATTAGAGACTCATCATATGTATAATGATCGTTATCAGTTGATGCTTTTGCAGATGTTTATAGCTGAGATTGGATGGTTTAACAATCATCGAAACTTTTCTCTTTGTACGGCCATGTGGGTGCATTTGAAACAAATTTTGATTTTTTTAGAAATATTACAATGTCAACCGACTGTTTTCAGTCAAACGAGGTGCTGAAAAATGTTTCTACGTTGAGACAAGTTATACCTATACCGATAATAGTTTGGTAATGAATATTAATGACTTTAAAAAAAAAATATTGTACAGAAGGTTTTGTAAGATCTTTCTTACATACCATCCATGCAAATTACAGAAAGATATAGTAATCACTTCAAGTTTCATTTTGTGCAAAAGTCGATCTTTATTTGAGACACCCAGGGGGAAGAAATATAGTCTAAGTAAGCATCTCAAAATTGTTTCCAAAACCTCTCTCGTTTGACTGAAACACAGAGTTTGACAAAAAAACACAGGATACTACTATGAATAAACTATTATGACTAAACTTGTACGATTTTGACCCAAACAACCAATAATTGCCCCCCAAAATCCATTGCTACTTATTTTTTTTTTTTTAATTTGAATTTAAGCTTATTGTATGTTTTCGGTCAAATGAGAGAAGTTATGCTGTAAAATGGTGATATGATCTTGCTTGACAAATTGTTATGACTATATGAAGACTGTGCTACAGAAAGTAACAACTATAACTATCTTCCTATCCTCTATCACATATCCTCCTATCCCTTAAAAGGATATGCAGAATGCTTTAAAAACAAACTATAATTTAAGTAACCTCCGAACACGAACAAAGTGACAGCAATTCGTTGGTCTCCATGATTTCTTGGACTTCTTTTTATCGCTGGAATTGACAAAAATACCAACTCTCTTTATGTGTCTTTATGACTCTCTGTGCATATTGATCAATTTTAATGAGAAAATATCTTAAACAGCGATACTGGAATCAGCTAAAATCTCTGTACTAGGCAGGTCGCTGTTGTTAGCCCCCTGTACTAACTAAGTAGCAGTGTTAAAGGGCTGATATTGAGCGGTTGTGGTTTCAATTACTGGAAATAAATCGAACAACAATTGAACAACTGCTGGTTTAGGGTCTAAAAGGGTGACGTTAGCAAATACAGTTAATTGAATAGTGCGAACGTTAGTTACCGCTGGGTGCTCTGTTTTTTGTGTAGGAAGCGTATTAGGCCTATGTCACGTGCTTTCAGAGTACAGAAGTTATTGTTGTTTATTGAAAGCATTATTGTGATTGGCTAAAATACTGAGTTTCTTTGCAAAGGCCAACTCTGATTGGATAAAATTATTTGTGCCGTAGTCGAAGTATTAATGGGTTCCGGCTTATCGATGCACTGAGTAGAAAATTTGCATTGTGGATAAACTATCTGTTCAAAGTCTATCGTTAATAGTTGTAACTCCTTGGTGCCATGCAAGGTGGGCCAAATGAGGTGGAGTGTGGCTTGGGGTTTTACTATTATGACGCATTTCACAGGCCTATGTTTATCAATGATAATTGTAATATATAATAGCTCGATTGGATTCGTCGGTAAGCCTAGGCTCAGGCAGCCTCTCGTTTAAAGGTGTTATTTATGCGTGCTGACGATTTGCTGGTATTGTATGCTAAGTAGCATTATAAAAAGATCATATACTACTTCGAGATTACAGTGATACTGTTAACAGACAGTACACTGACGGTTCCCCTTTTACATTACAATCTTCGCTTCCTGGCCAATGAGGAAAACAGACTTACTTGAGTGTAAACGGGGAAGGGTAAAGCATTTCAGATAGGCTATCTATATCATTTTTAGATATGATTTTACATGGTTTATCATATCTATGGTTTTACATGGTTTATCGTGTTACCGTACGGATTGTCTTGTCATTTTAGCCCTTGAATGAGATCCAGACCAAAACAAATGAGAGCACACAATGGCCAAAACGACATTTTGCAGTTATTCCATCCTCTCAATAGTATACACATATATAGGCCTACATACTAAATTTTTGAACCATTGACCGGCATATATTTTCTTGCCTTTTCATCGTTTAACGTGATATGGGTAAATCGTTGAGATATGCACGTCCAATCCAATTAAATTATTACACCATAAAAACAATGACTTTCGAATGATTCCTTTGAAACTTATCAGAAGTGTGTGTGGGGGGGGGGGGGGAGAGGGGGTACAACGGGCTCCCACACAGGTCCACCTTTTTTTGTTTGAGAGCCACCGTAACGTTACACAATCATCTCATTCCCATCCATCTCTTCTAACTTTTCTAAAAGATATCGTTCTTTCACCAGTACTCACCCCCTCCTTCAACTCCCTCAACTTGTTAGAACAAACCACCTAACAGACCAGTCATCCCAACCACAACCCCCACCCCCCCCTCACACACACACATGCGCACGCATACACATACACTCATGATAAGATAAAGAATAGGAACCCGCTGTTTAGTCTAAATGATCTTAATTTATTTCATACGTAAAACCATGTAAGTAAGTCTGGATTTCTGTTGCTAGTGCTCTCTCGGTCTAAGATATCTCAATGGTACATGCATATGAGCGTTCTAAACATCCGCTGCAATTCAACCTCATGCGAAGATCCCAAAATGAATGTTTTCCTGTATTTGTTTTCTTTCTCACTTTACTGATATTTTTTGTCTCTCTATTTTCTTCCCTTAACTTTTATGGACTTCTAGGGTTCTCTCCGACTTCCGCTAAAAATCTCCACCAATATCATATTTCACAAACTTCCTCAGCGGTAGATCATCCCTTGGTTTTCCACACTTTTTCTTCTTCATCCTTTTGTCCCGAATCTTGAAGTTCTTGGAGAATTTTTTATTTTGTTGTTCTCACACAAGACATCGTTAATTATTCCTATCCAGGTTCTTTCAACAAGTAACAATAAGTGGGAAAAAAACCTGCTGACCGTACTTCCGGTATAAAACGACAACCTGCAGAAACCATGTACCACACACCACAGCTTAGCTATTTCACTGATCTTATCTTGTACACCAACTTCCTCTCGAAACCATGATCCACCTTTTTTAACATTCTCCCATCCCTACATCAATCCTCCATATTAGCTTTGTCAACATGTTTCTTTCCTTAATAAGTAATATTAAAGAAACCCTCTGATTTATTTACTCGCAATCTCAGTAAAGTGTCTACACACGTGAACTACTTCTCTCTCCCGTCGAGGAAAAAAAAGTACCCCAATTTGATTTAATCCCTTGTTTCAACTTCCTGTTGTTGCCTTTTTCCCTCTAAGACATCTCAAAAAAGAAAAAAAAGGGAAGTCAAAAAGCGTTTTGAGTATAAAGTCCATCTCTTTGCTGGCATATGGCACTCTTGATTAACTTATAGAGCTGTTTGGGGGTTCTTTTGGGCTATAAGTGGTCTTTGAGCACTTTTCGTCGTACCATTACACAGACTGTTTATTGGGAGATACAGTTAGAACGATAATTACCCGCGTGTAGTGCACTGCAAGAATCTCACAGGCATAACACCACTGGCTTATGCGTTGTGAACAGTACATGCACATGCGTTGTAGAAGGTTGACAAGTGAGGAAATTTATCGCTAGCGGTGGCGCATGTCTAAAAGTATTAACTCGCCCCGTTACGGAACGTCAACGAATAAAGTTTATTTCCAAACAGGTCACTACCACAAAGGCAGCAAGCGACTTACGTGCAGTTTGATTCGCTATATAACTATTCAGCGACGAGCAAAGAAGAAAGGTTCTTTTTTTTACATGTCTATTGTGAAACCCACCGCATATACACTGTGATAAATTTCATTGTTTACGAAAACGCTTTCGTTATCAAAACAAGTCGTTTAGCAAACGTTTATCTTTACCTTTTTGGACGGACAAAGTTTGGTTTCAGCTTTTGTTGTTGTTGTTGTTGTTGTTTTTTTTTTTTTGGTTTTTCGTTGTTCAATTTGTTTTGAAATCTTCTGGTCGCGCTTGATCTGAACTGTTCCGGAGTTCATGATGATTATTTCAGAATTTGCGAGCCAATTCCCGTACTTTAACCAAGGAGATGGTAAGAAAAACAATTATTTTCTTCCGTATATGTTGCTGTTTTCTTCTTGTTCTATTCGTTTACCCTCCAAATCCCGTCACTCAGATAGTTCGTAAGAACTTTTTAAATATGTCAGCGTATCGTGTAACACTGATAATATAATAATAGTTTAATTACTTTGGTTTATTAGATCAGGGACTTATTTACGTAATGCTCAATAAAGTAATATTTGCTGCTGGAATAAACTAGACAGAATGATGTCATAATATTTCTGAAAGGTACAGTGTTTGTACATTGATTTCGTTCAAATATCTCGAGGCTGAAATTCAATTTCGAATTATGGACTTAGAAACTGTTGTTTGATATGATTACTGGTAATTTGTGAGATTAATTGATGTTCTAACCATCCTCTGTCGATTTAAATCGATGCTGTTTACTTTTGTGGCATTTCCAACGAACGATTTTCACGATATTCAACAAACACCTGCAGACTTAATTTTTTACGATGCATTAATAAACATAACGCTTGTTGGTCCATTAAACGTACACAAGCTATGAAACTTACAACAAAACGTTACAGGGTCGCTAAAAGTAAGTTAAATTAAGGGCGTTCGATCGGCGCAGAGGAGAAAAGGGGCAAAATGTTTCAAATGGATATAAAACTAACGTCTTTCATTTTGCCCTAAAAATTTGTTTGTTTGTTTCTAACGTGCGTGGGCTTATTTGACCAAATTCATAACTAGTTCGATGTTTGCGAGTATTGACGGGTAGAGTACGGAGTTGTTTACCGCGTATAGACTTGAATCATACATACCGTGCACAGGCAGATTCAATCAACGATCAACGCATCAGAATGCTACACTTAGACCGTTGCATATTTGTCATTTTATATATACGTATGTATAAAATTCCAGTTAACGCATGTTGCTGGTAAATAATCTCACTTTGTTATTTAGTACGTAATTTCAACTGATGTGGATATTTCAACCAGAACAATTTTTTCATAAACTATTCTTTTTAAACAGTGTTTAGCTTGGCATAATCCGATTTAGTTAATAGTGCGCCTTGCAGTTGTGGCTGTTGTGGATCCTTTTATTTTTATCGTCATTATCGTTGAGAAATGGGGTGCTCAGAAAAAAAGAGGAAATTATTTTTCTCATCAGTAGCATCTTACTTTAAAATGAGAAACACCTGTGCACAGTTTTTATTTTCAATTTTTGAAAAGGCACCACTTCGGAGAGTAAATTTCATTTTGAAAGTTTGATGGGTTTCTCCAAAAGAAACTGTGCATGTTTAATTTTCAAAACAAAAAGGACAAAAACACCCACAAAAAAACCCCCACAAAAAACCAAATAAAACAATTGTCTTGTCAGTTGTCAGTCAGCAAGTCACGAAAAACTCTGCATTGTTTTGCTTGCTAAGTTGTAAGAATTTTCCAACGTTGCCGAATTCAATGCACACTGACTATTGATTATAAACGGCTGAAATGAAAATACCTTTGAACCAAAGAGCAAAATAATAACCACAGTAGTAGTATTCACAGTAGCTCGATTCTAAAGACATATTTTTCACTTAGCGCTTTTATTTATTTATTTATTTTGTTGCTACTTGCGTGTTTTTATATTTAAAGGAAAGCGGGGGTTCATTTCTTTTCTTCGTCACCATATTTTTAATGTATTTTACAAAAATCTAAAATTAATCATTAATAAAACAAAAAGAAATAAAGGGCAATTGAGCTACAATGCCCACAGAAAATGAAAAGAGGAAATCGAGTAAAAGGATTTAAATTGAGAAATATCGAAAGTTTAACCGCAAGCGGTTGACCTATCTTTAAAATTAGTTTTACATATACATATTTTTTTTTTGGAAGGGAGGTGGTAGGTGGGTGGGTGGTGGATGGACCTGTGTAACTACCAACCAATTTCTTTGAAGTGATTACTTTTGATAAACCACGGCGGGGAATGTGGCAAAGCTTCTATATTTACCTACGTGTTTAGTCTACCTACAATTTTGTGAAAAATGTGTTTATAAATTGCTCTATTTCTCCGAAAATGAGATATACCTGGACTCACCTGGACTCTGATAAAAAATATGAAAGTAGAGAGAAGTTTATACCAAAGGACTTGCTGGAGCAATATCAATTGTCAAAAAATTTTCGTCTTTTTTCCCAGAAAAGGTTAATAGGTGGTAGGTAAGCGATTATGATGTTGCTACTTTCACTTTTCGTGCTCGAAAAGTTTTAATTCCACAACGACACATTTTAATTCGGTGAAACTTCGGTTTCTAAGTCCGGACTTTACAAAAACGTCATGGCACACTATATCTAGTCATTATTCTTTGGAAAAGACGGGAAAAAGTCAATTTATCAAATATCACAATTTCGAAAAATGTATGTTTTAATCTGCTTGTTTTTTTTTTCAATACTTTCTTTACTATAATTCATTTCAACTTTCATGGCAATTATTGTCATGAACATGACTCGACCAGAAGTTACGAATGTGCAATGACATTTGACGAAGGAAATGCATTCCCACATTGAGGGGACATCTTTTTACAATGTTGTCCGTGTTGACTAATTTACCGAATGACATATCATTACAATTTTGTTTCAAAATACAATTTAGAAAAAAGAAAATTATACATTTGTTGATAACTGTTCATCTTGTTTGCGTTCTACGTACGGCAAATTTTCCAATTTTATATTTGTTAAAACAACAAATTATCAATTAACTTCTACCGAGGGGCGAGGAGGGGGGGATGATAGTCCTTCTAGTCGCTTCTGAATTTTCTACTGTTCTAATGGAAGAAGAACAGATGTGAACTTTAACCCCCAGGGGGGTATATACATTCGGTTTATTAGGTTAACTTTTTTCCGTCCACGGATGTTACACGTGTTATAGCTAAGTGGGATAACAAACTTTTAACAAAAGATATCTTCTTTTTTTTTGTTTTCGCCATTGTCATTTTTTTTGTTTTTTTTTGAAAGGGGGGGGGGCGATCCTTGAGGATGTGTCAAACTTGTAACCGCAATTACACGCAGTTTGACTTATTTTTTCTACTTTTGAGAGAGGAGGACAGAGAATTTAAATTTGACCACGGATAAGTAGATTAGGTAACTCGTGTAACAGTAAAATATGGTAATGAGGTAACTCGCTGTTGTGATATTTTTCTACCGAATGAGGTTGTAGAGACACCAAAGAATTTCTGAAGAAACTGTAGAGGATTTCATGTCAACAATTAAAAGAGTTCTGTATGTTGTTATTCTGGAGATGGCTATTCGTATAGTTGCGCCGTTAGCACATCTTTGTCATGTAATAAGAACTTACATACGTATAATATCACTGAATTGGTTTATTACGAATACGTTATGATTCCTCCTCAAAGAACGGATATTCCAAACCTTCTTGCTGCATATTTACATCATATTCTATATCTCATTAAATGTGGTTTTGACCAATCTATTTTTTTCTTTTATTTTTGATCAATAGCTGAAAACGAAGGCGTGTGTGTGTGTGTTGCGGGAAGTGAAGGGATTACGTATACCGATGTCCTTTTTTAAAATTTCATTTAATTTTACTGATAAAATCGTGACCCATAATTAAAAAAAAAGGTTAACATAAATTCTGTGATCGAGATTCATTTTGTTTCCCCATGTTTTTCTTATATTTGCACATTATTCGTTATTTCCCATTGCATTATGTTAGTTTTTATTTCATAAATGCTCATCACGTTGAACTTAAATCGTTTCATTCAAATCTAATCTGATTTTTTTTTTCTGAGAATTATTGACTTACATTACATTCAAGCCTGCGACTGATGTTGCTTGAAATTTGATACACAACACTCTCTACTGGCCAACACCCTCTGACTGCTGAGAGCAAACTATAGTTGTGTATTTCTGTCAAGTTTAATTTTTTTTTCCCGTTTGTGAGTGTTGCATAAAACGTGTGATGTCAAAAAGTGTAAATACTGTATCCTTTAATTTGAACCGTTTTGGCGAAACTGAAAGTTATTCCAATGATATCCCTGTAATAAGCATATATATATTCCGAAGTGAGTCCTAACAACCCCTTTTTCCAATTCCTAAAACTAATAAGGTTCAAGAAAAGTTCAAGAAAACCAAATGAGGATAATTGTTCAAAAAGTGATTTTATCAACTTAAGTTATAAATACTGTTATATCTTTTTTTACTATTGTACTCTGAAGAATGTAAGGGTGAAATTCTATCAATGAAGTCTTTGGTGCTCACGCATATGCATGCACCAATAATAAGTGGATTTACGGTTACTTTTGGATGCTATGTACCGTTTACATCAAACTATTGCAGTAAAGAGTGTATTTCGTATTGCTGTACAGTATTCCAGGAGATACTTGATGTTTTCATATTGAGATATCAAATTTCTTTTCCATGGAACTCATGCATGTCGCGAAAGCCGCGATTTTTTTTTTCCTTCTGACGACGTTTTAGATAACTCAATATATTTTCACATCTCTAAATTATCGGTAATACGTGCAATCACGATATTGTTACGGATCGAAATTTCTGGGAGGTGTTCTTTACCTTCAATTAATCAGGACACGAGAATTTTCGGTTAAAAGAAAGATTGTGAAACCCGAACAATGAAAGAAAACACAATTTTCACATAATGGCAGTCATTCATAGTAAATACGATATTCTTTTTGTCTTATTACCGTTGACTTTTTCCTTTCGAATGCAACTTACGTAGCTATGTGCTATGTTGGCAATTAATAGTAGGTCAAATACTCGAAGAAAACATTGGAAATCATAGTGAAATCATCATCCCAAGTTATAACGTAGTATTTATTGAAAAAAAAAAAAGATCTTTTAATTTATTTGTTCTTCTTTTATCTCATCGCTCCACAGATTCATATCCGAACGAAGATATGACGCCCTCTTCAGTTCCCAGTGTTCAATCCCACGGTGATCACCACCTGTCGAATCCCACCGCTGCTACCAGTCCGTCCGACAAGCAACGCTCGGATGACAACGACGTCACGATCACAGAAAAGAACAACGAAGACAGCTCAAATAACAACAACACGGACGCCCAGTCGACGAAGTCGGACGACCCCGACAACGATGACGCCCGAAGCGAAAAGGACGATGGGAAAAATTCAGGTGGTGACGACAGCAAACGAAAGAAGAGAAGGAATCGGACGACGTTTACAAGTTTCCAATTGGAAGAAATGGAAAAGGTTTTCCAGAGAACGCACTATCCAGATGTGTACATGCGGGAACAGTTGGCCCTAAGATGCGACCTGACCGAAGCACGCGTCCAGGTGAGTTAGACAGTTTCATGGTGTTGCGTTTTGGTGTTGATGGTTGTGGTGGTGTTTCTATGGTGTTGTAAATATTGGTAGGGCCTAGACATGCACCTTGTAAAAATTTCTGAAATTTGAACATTCTTAAAACTCCATACAAAATACAGTTTGAGGTTGATTTTTTCCTAAGACTGATTTGAAAACACATTTGACACTAAGACACATTTGACCCTAAGACACATTTGAAGGGAAAAAATAAAACGTGTTTTCAGTCAAGTGAGAGACACTGAGGAAACCGTTACACAAAATAATCTGCTGTTGAGTCAGTCTCTCTAATGGTTGAATGATGAATATTCATGACGCATTTGGAAGAATACTGAACGTAAAATTAGGCAAATATTTTCTCACAACTACCGACTGTATCACTGTCCTTTCAATCTACCGGTACAGTGATAGACAAATTCGTTAATTTTCGTTTTCATAATGGATTACTGGTTTTGCTAATACTTTGAAAGTATTTCACTAAATTTTGAGACGTCTGTTGTCAGACGGTTATGTTCACGTGCAACATACATCTTAAGAGACTGTGATTGATAATCAGATTATTGATAAAGAAACTGGATGTATTATTTGAGGAAAATTTAACAAAAGATGACAATGGACGTGTTACAAATCCATTAGACGCGCTTTGCTTCATTGTCACACAACTAATGCCCCCCTCCATATCTCATTCCCCATGCACGGTCAACGTCAGTACATTACACAGAAAAACAATATTTCCTTGCCTATTTCATTGTTCTTGTTAATATGTTATTTTACAAAATGCTCCAAATCTTTCCCATAGTTTCTTATTTCTGATGGTTGATCAAACATGCCGTTCGTCTTGTTTGAAAACAAAATATTTAACAACTAACAAAAATTCTTTTCAATCTCTGTCTTCTTTTTAATTGCTCTTCTCCTCAAAGTTCCTTTAGTCTCTTTTCTTCCACTATCTCGATATTTTACCATTTAATTTTTTTATTTCTCAACTAAACGATGTCCATCTTACCGCCCTCAACAATCTGTAAAATCCTATCGCATTTTACTTTTTCTTTTTTTCTTTTACAAACTTTCACTGGTGTTCAAACAGCTTTTATATAATCTGTCTCAAGGTTCCGCAATGAACGAGTCAGGGGAGCAAATAACAGAGTTTTCCCTTTTTTGCTCAGAAACCTTACAAATGTCAAATTTTGACATATTTCCCGTCAATTCAGAGGGGGTGGGGGTAACCGGAGCCGTTGTGGCGCGACCATAGATCGTTTCTGCCACAGGTGGAATCTTTCATATTCGAAACAAATGCCGCAAACAAGGCCCGTTCGTCCTCCAAAATAAGGTTTAAAAACCAAATTTTCTGTAAAGAGAAACATGTCGATGTTTTGGTTCCATTTAAGTATTTTACAGCTTTGTTGGGGATGTCGAAATGTTCCCCCGTGTTTGTTGTAGATGTCAATTACATATCTCCTGTGAAATTCTGGTTTTTATGACTAATCGTAATTGCGCACGCGCAGATCCGTATACAGATATGAGTATTACATTATCACTTTACCAGTAGTTTCAAGTTGGGAAAAAAAATAATAAATAAAATTGACCACCTTGGCCCTACAGACTTGTTCGTTAAAATAAATTTTCGGTTATTTTCCATGAGTGTACCTTATTGTGACGTCATAATTTATTCGACAAAAAAAAAGAGAAAGAAGCAAACTCTCCATCGACTCGAACGCTCATTTCAAGAAATTAGTATGCAACTTGGTATGAAAAATTGTACGTGTGTGTGTGTGTTGAAAGGGGGGGGGGGAGGTGGGGGGGGGAGCTCACGAGAGATGCCAATCGTTAACGAGATCAAAGTGTGTGTCACCCTGCAGGCATAAGGTCCTGATGTGAATACAGTGTTGAACCGCACAGTAGTTATCCATATCTTACGTAGGTATCCCCATTGACTAAGTCCTCGAGGGTATGTGTGGGGATGGCCGGGATGGGGGGTAAGTTTAACTCTGATTGAGGTGTGACATCGTGACAAAGTTAACTCCAATACAAGAGTCACCCCCCCCCCCCCCTCCAGAAAAGTTGGTACCTTCACAGCTAAAAAGAAGTGCGAAATATGTTGCATATAGCAAAAATAGGCCACATATATATTATTACATATATACATATAATATAATATATGTTATACATATGGATGAAATAATTTGAATATTTGCACAGTTTAAAAACACAAAGTAGCAGTCAGTTGAAAGATGTATCATTATTCTTCCACTTAAACAATCGAGTAACTACAGTATTCCTTTCTGTTAGTCTCCCATCCGGGATGATATAAACTTTAAGTTAATTAATTACCCTTTGCAACGACAATGCCACTTGAAATACACCTAGACTTTTTTCTTATATTTGTTGAACATTTAGGCTAATACTGTATAAGCATGCTGGGCCCTGAGCTAGGCTGCTGGCGTTCTCGTGTATAGTAAATGCTATTACAATGATAGTTACGTGCACACGGTCCACAGGAGTTTAATTGCATTCCTTTTTGCAAAGAGGATTCGTAATCGTTCATTAGTGAGAGTGACGTCACAGTGACGTCTCATGACAAGACAACTTGATAAGACAACCAATTATGGTTAAACAACCTATACAACTTATAGGTGGGTTCAAGTCAGTCGGTTCATTGGTACAAGTGTTCACTCGTATGACTGCGCGCGTTTTCTCTCTTTTCTTTACTTTTTTTTCGACCGATGTGTAGATGTGCCATCTGCTCACATGTACATGTATACACAATTAAAAAGACGAAAAAAAGAAAAGAAAAACCCAGCCAAATTAGGCAACTGACGGTACGCACAAGTGACCCATTGCCACAGGGTGGTCCTAACACGAACATGAAATTATTCATGTTTTTCTATGTTTTTTGCCAAAGTTGAGACGTGAAACAAGAGACGGTACCGGGGCAAAAGCTACGGAACTTACCCGCTGATTCTGTTGTCGCGCGGGGCAGTTGAGACAAAAGGATGAGCCGTACTTAGAGACAGATGCTATTGGAATACTCGGTATATCAAAGAACATGGAATCCAAAAAAGAGGGACAAGAAGAAAAAAAAGTTTGTCTCAAAAGTACAAAGCCCTGCCCACTTGTTTGCTCCACAACAAAAAAAGTGAGGAGGGAAAAAGAATGAGAAAGGATTGACTAAAAAAGTCTAAAATCAAATGGTAAAGGAAGAGAGAGTGCAGAACAAAACTTATATCTCCTTTGGCTCAGAAATTCTGTTACATTGGAAGAATCTGACGGCAGCTGACGGGTAACGGTATATACTGTACAGTGACATTGTAGTACTCTGGTTTGCACCATCTTCATCATGCCGACTTTATCAAACTGTCCTAATCGTCTTTCTCGTAGTCAAAGCAAAATTCAATCAGAAACGAGTTGCAGATTAATCACTCAATATACATAACAAAATATACCAATTTACTTAAAAAAAAACCATATGCATAATCGTTGCCAGGCGCCTCCTAAATATTTAGATAACGATGAATTTCAATTTATATAAAATTAAAAATTAAAAAATTAAAAATTAAAAATAAAAAAAAAACATTGACGCAGGTACTGTAAAGTGAAGACTTCATATACAGTTGCTTTTCCTTTATTTAGATGAGGTACTGTACCTGAAAACAGTGTGCTTCCAGTTTGCTATGTTCTGTTTAAAAAAGGAAACTCTTGGATAGAAACGAAAGATTATTTGATGTAATCCCGTCCCTCACCAGCACCACCCATTGCAAATCGTGAATACAAGCAGAAGGTGACACAATCCCCCATATATTTGCATCACCACACACAAGCATAACTTATAGGCCTATGTCTATCTGTATCATTGAAATATGCACAAACATTTCGTATGTATTTTCTTTTAGATCAGAACAATATGTCGTTCCATGTTTGCAACAAATTTTGTATCCAAATTTATGACACGTTTATTGGAGACGATAATGGGTGTTTATGGATTTATCACCATCCTTTTGCCCTATTTCAAACATCAAAGAGAAATTCAAATGGAAAAGATGATGAAGAAAACAAGAGGAAAGTAGGTCACATGACCTCTTATTTGGTCGTGTCGAATATCCATGTGGTTACCGTGTCTTTCGTCGCTGATTTTGCTTATTCCTTTGTACCAGCTGGAAGAGGCGGAATCCTGGTAAATGCTAGCTAAAGGGACATCAAAGGGCGGGGAAAAGTTTCTCTTTACTTCTTTCTGTCCCTTCCTTCTTTAGCCTATTTGTGTACCATTCGTGACTGTGTTTGGTGCGTCGAAGTACATGCTTGGATATCTCGTAATCGCCTTTTGTCCAAAACCGCCTCCAATGATCCTCGTTTGCTAAAAGTTGTTCCTCCGCTGGGAGTCACTTTATAAACCGAAACACCGAAATAGGTTTAGAGAAATTAAGAGTTGAACAATGAGAACTGTATACCCTGAGGATGAATAAAACAAAACCCCAAAAATGTCATAGCTGAAAAGCAGACGTGTTCGTTATTTTGCAGCAACCGGTGAACGAAAAAAACACAGACAAAAAAGAAAAAACTTGAAAAAGTACAAGAAATCTATTATAATTACAATTTTTTATCGCTCTCACAAGCTTCAAAATAATCAAAACCCGATTTGTAAAAGTCTCACAGATTTAACGGTTACGTTGATTTTACTTTATGACCGTATCAATCCTCGGTCGAAGGGAGCTATGGAACTATGGCCTGGGGACATTTTAAATCAATTTAGAGTTTTTTTCTGTCTTGAGAATTTTAATCAGGTATGAAATATGAAAAGCAAAGTGATTTGAAGGAAAATAGTCGTTGGCAGAATCAAAAGATGGGAAACAAACAAAGGATGTAATGCCAACTTCTAATTTCAAACATGGAAGAAAAGTCTGGAACAAAACATATCTGGCAGTTTGGGTGTGAAGGGGTTTGTAACGTCTCATTACAGTTTGTAAAAGGGGGAATAAGTGGGATATGTGTAATCAATCATTGTAGAACAGGCTCATAAGGACGTAAAATATGGACAGAGAGAGAAACCAAGGTTGATAGAAGGAAGTTAGGAATGGGTGTAGAGGTGGGAAGGGATAGGGAGGGGGAACATGATGGACAAAAGGGTGCTAGGTTGAAAGTGAGAACTGTTTGATTTCTTAACTTTTTGATCGTTTTAAAAATCCGTAGTGATGGTATCATTTAAACTTTTAACTGAAAACAAACACGCACGCACGGAGGCACGCTCGTGCGCAAAATGAGTTTGTAACAGTACACTTAAACCTAAAATGTTATCCCATTGATGTTCATGTCATGAAATTTACATCTGTCTTGATGAGAAACAAACTCTACTCAGTCTTGAGTTAATTTATATTAAGAGTTAGAGTTTACTGCTCATGCAGTTTATGACACGGTGTAACCGCTTTAAGGGGGCACCAAATCAACTTCTTATAGCCCACACTACACTAATTACGAGGACAACGATTAAAAATCATTTCTAGGAAAACGTTGAGCGCCATTTTCTCCAGTCACGTGCTTACTTCTGACTTGGTTCCTCGTACGATTGCAATCGGTTTCCAAGGGTTGCTGTCATTTACGTCAGTTAAATTAATCATTGAACATAATTTGAAAATCATTAATTCAGTCATGTCCTCCCTAGAGTCAGCAAGTTGACAACAACCGTTGCCTTACAGTCACACATAAATATGCTTGATAATATTCAACGGATGCGTGAGTGTGAGTGATTGCATGGTGTTGTGGTATTATATATATATATATCTATATATATATATATATATATATATATATATATATATATATATATATATATATATATATATATATATATATATATATATATATATATATGTTGTTGCAAATTTGTCAGTGAACGTCCAGTGAATGTCATAGCCACTACAAAGGAACATCAGGCAATTTTTTCATAGATGAATATTCATATCCATTCCCATTGGTCTGTCTCCTTTCAAGTAACGGCGATTGACTGCTATGGTTTCTGGGAGAGTCTGAAATTTCTATAGGTGCAAGAAAAATGTCGAAACAAATTTAACATTCAAATATCTAGAAGATGAGAGGAGCATAGTTCTCTTTCAGGTTTTGTGTGACATTTTTTTCCCTTTACTTTCTCTTCCTTGAAACACTGACGAAGTACCTATGTAGATGACCGGACTCATATTCCGGCTTTAATTGTTCAAATGTCAGATGCAGAGTTGATCATTGCGCTTCTGATATATGTTTGGTAATGCATAGTTCAACAGCAGTGCAGAGGTACATAACCCCCAAAAATATCGAAATTCCGTGCAGGCCGCAATAGACACTTGTGCTCCATGTCAAAATGAAAAGTTCGTCGCTGTTTTTTTTTTTTCTTTTCCTTCGGCTGCCTATCGAGAATTTGACAGGTGAAAAGAAATGAACTTGGTCCCTTCGCCAGGAGACGTTTTGCCCCAGGCGAGCTTAGGCAGAACCCCCCGGGGTGATACGAAGCAAAGTGACGTCCACCGCTTGCCTAAGGGGCAGGGATGAGGGGGGTTGTCGGCAGCAAGATCCAACAAGGTTTACTTCCGTATACGCAGTATTAAGACGTCCTCAAATCTTATTGAGAGCGGCTACCACAAAGATTTTAATTAGCATCATGTTTTTGACAACGGAGTCTGAGACCAACTTTCGAACCTTTCCAGAGTCGACCTAATTAGGATATTTTCTTGCACAGCAGTCTCTGACTGAAGAAGAGCCTAAGTTTTAAACGTTTTTAAAATACCGTGAATATGAAAAACGAATTACGATAAATTTGTTCCATCATTTTTTTTTAATATATTTCTACAAGATACATTTCTCCCTGCTTTTTGTTGCTTTGTATTGCTTTGTTATTCTTTGTTTTTTTACTGTACGACTTTATGAAGCAATGTCCTAATAATGTCGGTTGGAATTTGACTCGTTGTGATAAATTCTCGGTGAATTTCCTCTTTAGCTTTCGATCATTTCCGAAAGTATGTAAATAAAAATATCTTCTGAATATTCATGTGAACTTTGCAATGCCAATGTACGAAACTAAAGAAAAATAAAAAAGACTAATATAAAGGAATGTACTCAGGCTAATATAAAAAGTGCATATACGGAACGCACAAGAAAAACATTTCCTCTCATTGCCTCTGGCTGGAGCAGATGCATATATGTCTTCAACTGTTTAAAGGATCTAGCCACCGACCCATCCCTACCACCCACCCCCCCGGGTCAGATCCCAAACCTCCCCCCTACAGTATACATCTGTGGAAAAGTGGACACAGGGAACGATGCCGTTGAGTTTATTGTAAACGCAGGTATAAATACGTATACAATCGGCAAATGGGTGAGGTGCGGCTGATAATAAAAATACTGCTTTCCACCCCCCCCCCCCCCCTTTCTCCAGTATATCTTAAACAGCATCTTCGAAACGTTAAAACCAGTGGCTGACTAACTTTCAAGTTAGTTGCATCATCAGTCACTTCGAGGTTGCCTAGAAACGACTCTCAGAAAAAAAAGAAGAAAAACTTGAAAGATACAAAATATTCAATCCGGTTTCTCAGGTGACCGTGAATTTTAGGACCTGTCTTTGCTGGTATCCCGTTGTTTATTTTCTATGAATTCTATGAAAATCTCGCCCGGGTGTGGTGCGAGATGGGTATTGACGTTATCATTGCATAATATAATAGGCTTCTAAGCCAAATGAAGTGGTATTTTTGTTTTAACTTGTTCGTCCTTTATCGTATTTGCTTTCTCTTAGGTGTGGTTTCAAAACAGAAGAGCTAAATGGCGAAAAAGAGAGCGATTTCAGCAAATGCAGACGATGCGGGGTCTGGCCCCGCCAGGCTCGGGTTACGAGATGCCGATGGCTCCTAGAGGGGAATACGGACAGGTTAGTCATAAGTCATGATAGTATTATTTTGCAGTGATTTAATTTTTTCATTTCCCCTTCTTCCTTTTCATATTTTTGTGCTTTGATGTGATTTACTTGTCCATCAATTTATTCAATTAATTTATTTACTTTTCACTGAAAGCTTTGCTGTGTGATTTGCAGCAATTACAATGGCATCAAATAGCACGACCCACTGAAACCTGCCTATAGCTGAATGTTGACGTAATGTGGTCATTGTTGGAAACATCTGCAAAGTGGTTGATGTTGTATCAACATACTACGTTAGCACTGTATATCACACATCGAGAGACGCCACGTTGTAGGAACAACGTTACAAAAGTTTTGATTCCTATCAAAGTGAGGCAAACTGTGGTTCGTTTCGTATGTCCTTCCTCGGCTTTTATGGAATAATTGCTGTTGCTTAGAAATGACACGAAGAAACCCATACGAAGCATTGAGTAGAGCATATACATCCATGACAAACTTCAGTGAAAAGAGTGTTTAATAACACGTGGTTGGAAAAAATCAAAGCACTAATGACATGGGTTGTATAGTGCACACCTACGTCACCCACTCGGTGAGGGTAAGACCCAATTAATCATCTTTATCTAGGCCAAGGAAAAGAATCAAATAGTTGTGCGAAATACTAATGAATGTAATCTTTGCCACTAAAACAAACCTTTCTTTGTTTTTTATGTTTTTGTTTTCATCTAACCAGCTGCTTTTGTGTTTCTCCCCTTGTTTTTATGTTTATCTCTATTTATCTGTGTATGAGTATGTGTTTACGTGTATCTGTCTGTCTGTGTGCTTGCATATGCTTTTCCTTATATGCCTTATTTGTGCTGTATTTTAATGAATAAATTGAACTTTTCATTCCATTGCGTAAACTGCAACTGCATCATTCAAAAAAAAAAAAAAATTAACTCTGTCAAATTCAAAATGAACTTTCCGGTGTAGGGAAGGGCGCAGTGAGAGGGGTGGCGCTATCAACTTCACACTAGTGAGCTTTGCTGTTAACTCAAAAAGAGAACAAAGAAACTGAACTTAGGCAACATGCATCCCGGTTCCTCTGAAATTTAATTGTCCCATTCCAGCAACTGTTAATCAAAAAGATCATTGAGCTCAGGCACTTTGTAGTTTCATCGGTGAAATTATTTGTCATGTTACCATCAGCAAACAGGATGAATAGTCTCAGTTCTGTCGCGGGGACACAAAATGGCTGCCACAATGCCACATGACTAGACAAAGTTGGCACCTGTTCGTACCCTCTGTTCAAATAACTTTTTACTCTTTTGTAAGAATTTCCAGTGGGATAATCAGTTGTAAGAACACAGTTTCTAAACTTAGGTTTTAATTTTCTGTTTCACGTTGTTTCGAATCGGTTACTTAATACTTCCCCCTCCCTGGTGTTGTGCTGGTTTCAAATGTCATACTAAGCCACTAAAATACTTGACCACTGTCCGCACTGATTCGTCTGTATAAGTGCGGGGCAGTTGTGTGTGTGTGTGTGTCCAAGAAAACAAAATCCGAGCTTTTCAAGCGCTTTCCACCCCATAATGTATGTGACCATTAACCTTTGTTTGTTTCTATCCGTCAACCCTTGTGACTTCGCTTTTGCTCCCCCCAGGTGGGTTCATCGGGATTCCCCATGTTAACCTCAGGAGACGCTGTCCATCACACGCCCGCCCCCGTCGAGGGCGCTATGCTACGTATTTGTCGCAATTTGCAGAATCTGAGGCGAGAGTTCGACTCTCGCCGCATCGGTCCACCCACGTCGGGCATAGCGACGACTCCTTTAACTAACCAAACGTCTTCGGTAACGTCCGAACCTCCCAGCCAGCTTACTACCTCACCAATGGTAAATATGCATTGTGCATATGCATGAGCTTCTCCAAATGCATGCGCATGAATATGCATGAATGTGTAAGTATCACACAAAAATATGCTAGTTGTACAACTATGAGAGTTGCATATTAGTGTAGTAGTTATTAAATTGCATGAGAGTTTCGTCTGCTTTGTTCGTCTTTTTTTCTTTTTTCTTTTCACAATACATGCGAAGTCGACCGGCATGATTTTTGTGGCATGCTTTCTTCCTCTGTTGTCTTAAGTCAGAAAGGATAGTTCTTAAGGCACATCAGTTGTCAGGAAAGTCGTGCTAAATTAAAATGGAGTGACATGCGACATGGGTATGCTTGTGTATTTTGCATGTAAACGTCATGGATTTGTAGGAACTCTGTCTCAAAGAAACATACTAATTTGTGTCAAGATCTTCATGTAGGCGGGAATCATCCCCTTAGGTCCAAGCGGAAGGTCGGATGTTGGGGTTGCATTTGGCTTGTCACTGTGCCTGAAATAACTGTTGAGTCTGCATAAAGTACATGGTTGCTCTGGCAACGCATGATTGATCAGATTTGCTGCAACAAGCGTAGTAGGGTCTTTCTACTTCGACTGCACATCGAAATATAATTTGATATAGCCTAGTTTATCTCTATGGTGACGCACGACCGACAAACAGTCCATGAAATTACCACGCGGAACGCCACTTTTAATATATCAAACAAAATTTTAAAAAAAAAATCCAGCCTATTTGTAGTTTACTATTTTACTTCCTTTCTCTTTCTTCCGTTGCTTTAAATATTTAGATGCCTGCCTCTCCGTGGGCAGCGAACATGACGTCACCATTAGCTCCTACCATGGATACCCGTCAGACGCAGCTGGCGCAAGGGGCCAATTCTTGCATGGTACCCCAAGGAGGTCTGCCCAGTTTTATGGGCGTCGCCACGCATAATCTGAACCCGGTCATGAACGCGATGTCACCGACAGTATCGTCTGCAGCTGGAACGTACCTACCTCACGTGACTGCGCCAAACATGAACGCGTACAACGGACAGTTCCCCGACTTCCACTGCCAGGACAACGGAATGGACCGTAGAACTGACAGCATAACTGCCCTAAGATTACGCGCTAAAGAACATAGTTCCGTGATGGGAATGATGAACGGCTATTCTTGAAGAAGCTGTGGGAAGTTTCTTGGGAATAAACAACTAATAGATGGAGAAACGATAAAAAGGGCAGATGCAGTGACGATGATAATGGAGGAAAAAAACTCGTGTCTTGAAGAAATTTCAAGGTTGTCGGACGAGATGCAGTGTCCCATGAAAGAAAGATGATGTCTCGTTGCGTTGCACGCAGGCCGGCGGTAAAACAAATCACGAATCGCATAACCTTAGCAACCACGACAGTTCTGAGGAGACACTGAGAGCCGAGTTTAAGAATAAAATAGCCATTGCTGATCCGTGCCACGGTAATGTGAATGAGTACAGAAAAGAACGTAATCGGACGCCATTTTGTCGAACCCCAAACTTTCTTCCCATCTAAACCTGTCCCTTGCTGATGTATACCTATGTGTATGATTGCAACTCCTTACCTAACCCCTCCTCCAAGTCTGATCACAAAGATACTTCTGAAAGATACTTCTGAAAGATACTTCTGACAGATCATTAAACTATCCTCATGAGGAAAGAAGTACCGCAGAGATTGTAAAGTAAGTCAAATGTTCTTGTCGAAGTTATTGCAGGTATCAAACTGAGATGGGCAGACGAATTGAATAAACAAAAATTCAAACACAACATTTCATGCAAACCTTATCCAACAGTCCAACAGATCAAAAATGCAATTTCAAAGCTTTCCAGTTTTGCAGTTAGCTAATAAATACCTAGCAATGTCACCAGAAGGTGTTACATTTGGTTCTGTTGGTCATTTATTCGGAGTTAGGACTAGGTATAAGCTTAAAGTTGAAATGTGATTGGACGGCTAATACAAGAGCAAGAATTTTGGAATATGAATAGGGTAAAACCGATTAAGGTTAAACTTCTTGTTGATATTGATAATATGACTTAGCTATTCAAATCGATAAACGTTGGTCACAAAGTTCAATGTAACTAACACTCGAGACTGGTTGAAATGAATTTTAGTTCTTGTGATCATTAAATAACAAAACGTCAGTAAATAAGATGAGCAAAATGACAGCAAACGAAAGTCAAGTCAATTGTTACTTTGGGAAAATCTGATAGTACAGTAGTACTATTAGTTTTAGTTCATTTGAGTGCTTGGCCCCATCTACTACTTAACTTCCAGTAGCGAAGTCTATCTTTACAACCCTTTTCCTTGTTCCCTTTTTTCTTTAATTTGTGAGGAAACACAGACCATGAAAACAAAGAATCCCAATGTTTCATTCATTAAGTTGAAGAATATTAAGAGAAATGTAATATTTTGAGGGTAATAGAGGTTATTTTAGGGAAACTGTCGAAATAAGAGATAATATGCAAGGTTGTAATAATTTTTACCTAACACATATTATTAAGTCTATATCTTTACCAGAGCAATGTATAGGAACTTTTTATTAATGTAAGTCTATCGTTTGAAGAAATGTCAAGCGCATATCATTGCTAAACGTCCAAAAGTCCAAACTATCAACTAAAAACTTGAAATGTGGATAATATTTTGGTCGAAGGAAAAAAAAAATGTGGCGAAACTTGCCAAACTTAGAGCAGTATTTAAAAGATATGATACGCAACATGAGGTGGTTAAGTATACGATATCAAATTGCTTGTTTCCACTGTAAAGACTATAGAGAGAAATGACCATAAAAGAATGGGAGTGATAGTTTGCTCGTTCCTGGAAGGACTTTTCTCTAGGGAATACTTGGAAAATGCTTTTAGCAACTGGTTTGTGATGATTCTTCTTCAGCGTATTAGTTGAGAGTCGTATAAATATTAATCATGTATTGATGAGACATGATAAACGCCATATTGAATGAGGGTGATGCCACCCGTACGACGTCATAACTGTTAACAGTATGATGGAACTTGTAAACAATTTTACTTCACGATTGCTTAGAAAATTTTGTTTTTTCTTTTGTTTGAATTTCAGAACAAAAGTCTGTTGTAAATAATAAGTAAGAAAATAATTGAATTTTAATGAATCTGATCAGAAAGTTTTGCTGCTCAGATTTTGTTTTTCATTTTAATTCAAAATCGACACAGGTATTCGGTAACCCGTATTCATTACACCGAGTTGTGTAGTACACTTGGAGCGCATTAAGCCTTAAGCTATTTAATAACTCATTGTTTTCACTGGGCAATTTGGTGTTCATAATTTTGCTTAAGGTATTAAAATCGTCCCATTCATAATTATACTTCAAGTATTCATACCAAAAATGTGATTACATAGATCATAGGTATTCAAACTTGAAACGTCATCCAAATGTCCACATTGATGTATTCATTAGACAATGATAAACCTACCTATTACTATTATTGTTGGTTTTTTATTCCATGCAGGACGAACTGACGTATGATGACGATATTTAATCAAAACCAAAACAAAGTCATTTCTTCCTATAATTTTTCATTTTAAAGTATGACAGTATCGTGACTTCCCCTTTTAATTTATTACCCCGATTTGTATTCTGTTACCTTTTTAGATCGTCTTAAAACTTTGCCTCTTCAACAAAGAAAATATTTGATTTACTCACGGATTGACTTTATCACTTTTTATATATCTTAGCCTAGTGACACTGAATACAGTTACAAAGATGATATATCGTAAGCTGAACGTAATTAACAACTGCTGTGCTATGTGTTCTGTGAAATTACATGAACAATTTGTCATTTACACGTTACGATATATGCTCCGTACATATTCACCCAAAACCTGAATATGTTCCTGTAGTCCTATGCGTGGCTATGGACGATTATCTTTCATTAGGTGACTCTCCCGTGATCGAAGAAGCATATAATACCTCATTGAGTAACCATCTTGTCACGAAATGTTTTTTTTTTCCTATCCTTCTTCCGTTTAATGTTACGTGAGAAGCTAATATTCGCTTACAGAGTTTTCTCATTAATCGAACGAGCCTCAGCTAACTCCGTTCTTCTTTCCCCTACCTCTCTGCCCTCACACAACGTTTAAACTATCACAGATACCAGTGGATGAAAAAGCTCTTGGTTGTAAAAATGTTAATTAACAAAAGAGACTAAATTTATCAAATGGTGGTTATTTTTTACTCACCAGGTGGTCAATCTACCTCATAGGAGCATATCGTAGGTTTTAATTTGTCGGAATTCTTGTTCGCCTTTCTTTTTTTTTCAAATATTTCTCCTGCATGATATCGTACGATTACGTGATAATTTCGTGGGATTCATAACCAATCGGCCAACTTGTATTCACGCAACTGTAGTTTTAGTTAATCAGTTTCAGTTTTCTATAGCTAACATCCCTTAGAGTAAAAATTCAACTAATTGGCAAAATTGTATTCATGGCATGTGAATTTTAATTAAAACTGTAATAGTCGATTGTAATATCATAGCTGCGTTTCAAAAAAAAAAAACATTGTGAAAGACTAAGATAACTACAAAATAACAAGCTACGGTCGCTACGCTGTGTTGATGTAAGTATTATGGAGCTGATCGTATACAGCTAGGGCATTTTCGCGGTATACTTTACCACGTTAAGGAACCACGTTATCGAATGTATTCACAATGGATGATATCTATCTCATTACTTGCATTTGGCATGTAGAAGGATGCAACCCCTCAGGCGCACATTTGAAAGATATGGGACACTTATAAGCTTATGCTATCAATGTCGTAGCCAATTTTATCCTACCAAACGGGTTGCTGAATCGGAGGCATAACAGAGCGAAGACGACAAGCTGTTGTTGTTGCTTTTTCTTTTGTTTCAGGACCCGACATTTCGTTTATCATGTCAGAAAATAGTTGTCGTTTAGTTTTATACCATAATTACAAGTTACGCTGAAATGGCATAAAAGACAAAAGTAAACAGTTGGCTGTATTGGAATCGAATTAAACAATTTTAGGAAGAAACATGTGCAGAAGTTTCAAGAAACTGACAACTTGCTTACCATATGAAAAGACCAAAAAAAAAAAAAAAGAAGCAGAGGAAAGTGTAAATTTATGGTTACTTTGCAAAATGGAGTTGCAAATAAAAATCAAAGACTTATTAAAATCATTCAATTCAATGTAAATTAATTTGCAATAATTTTTACGATCGTATTTGAATGTTTTCATGAACTTTTCGTCTTTTTTGACAGAAATGTACAAATTTGGATTGTACAAAGTTTTTATGTAAAATAATAAAAATGACAAATTGTGATTATTATCAGTGTGAGAAGTTTTAATTCTTTCTTTATGAAGCATGTGATTTCGTTTCTACTTTTGCTTTTACTTTTTTATTTTATTTCATTCAAAGCATTTGGGACATTTGTCGCGATATACATTTTATCAGTGACTCTAGCATAAACTTTTGAAATTTAAAAGAAACAAACTAAGATGGCTGATCACAAAAAAAGTTGTTTAATTTGTGGTATGAGTGACACAAAGACAGATGTTAAACACTGCCTAACTCTTACGAATTTCTATCGAAGTAGATTTAATTTCAAAAAACCAAAGTGCCACAAACTTCCAGTGCCCTATCTCATATCTAAAATGGTTGGCAGGATATTGTTGTCCAGCTGAAATCTGACGTACTCATACCTGATGAGTTTTTTTTGGGGGGGGTTGGGATTTTGCTCACTTTTCAGTCACAATATCACTACGTCACTCAAGCTCCCTTCCTCCTTGATCCTTGGTGAAACTGGGTTACGTAATGCTCTAAGGTGGAAGTTGGAAAATATTTACCTTGGATTTCTATCCAGATTGCCATATGTGAAATTCATTGTAACTTTAGAAAGGAAAAACTAAACTAACCGATGATAAAATGTTGCAATGACATGATATTGCCAAGTTGAGATCTCCTTCATCTGTCCGAGGTACCTCCTTAACCGGCATCTCCTTACAAATGATTGAGTAATTGGAAAACAAAGAGATACTGTCCATCAGCTGTTTTCAAAAAAAAAGAAAAGAAAAGGAAAGGAAACAAGAATAATTGATAATGATAACGTCGAAGGACGTGTTCTTCCAATTCGAGTAAAACAAGACTGTTAAACTACACGTGAAATATGTACACAATGCTTTATGGCCTTGACCAGCGTTTTCTATACAAATACAGATATAAAATCAAAATGTTTTTTTCTTTTCATTCAAGCTGCCAAAATAAAAACAAACAACAAACAAACAAACAAACACTAAGTATCACGAAACACATGAGTTAGATCAGATTGTTCAATCCGGAGGGGTAATGTTGTAATCTTACTTTTACACACAAGAGCGACTTACCTGAACGTGTCAAACAATAGACGAAAGGTAACGTTTTTTATGTGAAACAAATGCCAAACGTTATCCGTTATCAATATGTTTACTAGTAAGTAATATGCAGTTTCCAGGCTCAATACGTGTGTAGAAAAGTTGGTGATGGCTTTATGAAATGACCCTAGGAGGTACGTTGACGGATAGAGAGGGAGGTGGTTAGAATAGTATACCATTACAGAAAGGACTTAAAATAGTCGTTTAGCAATATTAACTGATCAAAGGCAATTATTTTTATCTTCTATCCTTCGGCTTTTTACCTTCACTTATCTCATACCCACATACCCCAATCCACCCCAACCAAAAAAAAAATAAATAAATAAATAAATAAACAAGATGAAGGAAACAAAGTATTAATACAATTCAGTCAAATTTATCATCATGTTGTTAACATATGCTGTTTGTTACAACGTAAACTGTCTCATTTCACCCAGTTCTTGTACAGCTATCATCATGACCACCCATCTCTTCCATCCATTACCATATAGTGCATATCATGTCCAAAAATCAAGACTTCCATTTTCTTCAAAATATTACCATGTTATCAAAATTTCATTCGTCGGGTGAGACATGACACCGTGACGCATCGGTTTCATTCAATTTCGTTTCGTTTCAAATCGTTTTCAAAAATTATGAGATAAGATATTTTCATTGCCGGTGTCCGAATAGTCACTCGACTGGTCCCCAAATACCTGGCTCGTCAGTGGTCAGTTGGAGCTAAAAAAAAGTACATCGTGCATACAAGACATGGGTATGGCGAACGTTTAATATTAAACTGCCTGAGGATCAGAACCACGGACCTCCACGATTTGTGTTTTGGCTACTGGGGAGTAGATCAACAAAAATAGACCGATCGGATTTCATATTCCATTTTTTTCCCCTCTTCTCTTAAGTTCGAGATGGCATCCCATATTGTCTGTTTGATGTTTTCCCTTAACTTGTTTACATGTACTTCATGTCACGACCCCGGGCGGGAGAGGAGTGTTTCGACTGCCGTGCTCGCCGGTCGTCGCACGCTGGGTCTGACCGCCTCATGGAGCGAAGCCATTACATGGGGATAGCAAGACAAGTGTAAAGCCCGATCCGAGAGGGTACAAACTGCGAAATGCACATGAGATGATTGCTTTTTTTTCAACCTTGTTGAAATAAATTCATTCAGTGTCGAATGAAACAGATGAATTTGGTAATGTTACTGTTTTTTTTTTTCTGGTATGACCGTAATTACTGAATTTTGGTTGGATCATAAATTGCTGGATTTATCCCACAATAACCAGGCACACACGTAGATAGCTCCTCATTTGAATTTGCTTTTTCTTCTTTCTCTCTTGTCGAGAGACAATGTATCACCACGTCATAGTTGGTTTATTGAACTGTTATTCAACCCATTACCTTGGAATAGTGACGTCAATCGAGACACCGTTCAGATAAAAAAAATCATAGGCGAACACCAACTTTTTTTCATTTTCAGGATCATTTCTACGTTCCCGTAGCCTGGCACGTAAGCATCGAAAGTTGCTCCATCCAGCTATACATTCTGTTCACCACAGTATATACACTGACCAAATTTGTCTTTAAATTAACTGTTAAAATGTTACCAATGTAATCCAGTTAACACAAAATACACAAAGAAGATCTCTGTCCGCCTCTATAGATGAATCCAAGTCGCGCCGGTTGGCAACGGTTTACGTGACGTCACCGAGTCCCCTGAACGACGTCACTATTTGTTGCTAGATTATAATTCCGGACGGAAATAGCCCTGCACCGGAATTGATACAATGATTGTAATACTTTATTATACGAACTAAAAAAAAAAAAAAACCAAAAAAAAAAAAAAACGCTTACTTCGGTCTACAAAATATGTAAATTATAAAGAGATAAGCTAACAAAATACATACGGGAAAGAACAGTTTAAATGATAAAAATCGTGCTGTGACCTTCTGTGCACGAAAGATTACTTTATATTGATTTTAAAGAAATCCTTTCCCGGAGGCTCTCGAGTACTGTAAGAAATATATGAGGTGTTTTGAGGTGAGGTGCGGATATCCTAAAAGTTTTGGAAATTGTTTACCGTGCTGATGTTGACGAGGTTGTTCAGCAGGGAAGGGTCACGTAAAGAGTGCGCTACTTTGGAGGGGCGGGGGTAGGGTCGTATCTGGACTTTGCAAAGTCTTTCTCGGCGAAAGAATTTCCTCCTTTGATACATTCCTCACAATTTGAGCTGCAACCTACTTATACCCAACCGTGGATATGTACTCATCTAGTAATCGCGTTTCCGTATGATCGCAGTCCACCGGAAGCCATGTTTGTGATAACGCAATGAATATTCAAACCTATTTTGTCACACTCCCCGTGATTAGCTCCTACCGAATTCGGTAGCGAAAAGCAATAGCTTAGTTAAAAGTTGTGTGCATAGTTAAAACGAGTGTCCAGAGTCTGCGAGGGCAGCGATCAATGAGGGGAGTAAACACTCTTCCGGAAGAGCAGTGCAGTAAATATATGGACGTTCCTTCAGAGGTGGCAGAACCAAGCTCAGGAACAGAAACTTTCCAGTCCAAGCAGACTCTACAGAGTCTAGGTCGTATCTCAAACGTTCAGTTTCTTTCAATACGCAAGTTCGTCTAACACATCATCCTAGACCACGTATCGCAGTGGGTGAACAGTTACTAACAAGGCGTAACCTCGGCCTAAGTTTGCTCCTCTCCACGTTTAGTGCTTGCAGAAGTAATAATACATTAGTAATAAAAATAATAATAATTTCGACTGCACACGTCTACCCTGCGGGATATATTAGGCGCAAAGACAAGAAAAAAGACAGGAAGTGAATTTCCAAATTACATAACAACTCGCTGAAGCCGGTTTGTCCCTTAACAAAAAAGAAGAAGATAAAACAGTATGTTGCTACAGTTTTCTCGGATGGTAGCGCCTTCAAATCCTGGGCGGGACCATTTGAACAGAGGAATCACTCCAAGAGAGATAAATCCTTAGGTTTTCGTACAAGACCTAGCCTACGGTAGTAAGTGTGACCCTGAAAGAACAACAGGTATTTGATTTTCACCTTGCATATTCATTTCCCAGGATTGGTTACTCTTCTCAATTTAATTCTCATATATGCACAATTTAATCCCTGCAATATTTTGCATGCAGGGGCATTATGTACTCTCCCAAATCAGTTCAGTGGGTTTGCCAGGTCGGTTAAGGTTACAAAAGTTTTTAGATGGTAATATAGAGAGATACGAACATTTCCAACAAATTTAACGTAAATGGCCCAAGCAACAACTCCGTCACTTACCGCACTGGTTTCGTGTACGTTTAAGGTCCCGTAACACAAATTATCTCACCTAGTGACTTACCTACTGAAATAACCAAACTTCGAGGGGTCCCCTCTTGCATGTAAGGTACGTCTTATTAGAGATTCCCTGCCTATCATGTAATTGGTAATGGCCTGGAGTATAATGGTATTTTAAAATTTCCCTGTGTCGACCAAGTTCAGATTTTGAGCTAGAAGGGGTTGAAGTTTTTAGAGGTGCCCCCGCCCTACTTGAAAAGTCTCACGTATACTGAAATATCACACGGACACCTTCTATTTTCTAAAATAATTTAAATCTCCTTCAATCGTCCTAGTTTTCACACCATCTGCACTTTGATTGGTGCTCGTCAACATCAAAGGAATAGAAAATCAAAATGATAACTGAAAACATGACGAAAACTCGATCACAGTGACTGAATTTAGCCTCTTCCCCAAGATTTTACCGATCTCATAATCTAATGGTGGTATGTGACCTTAAGTAGATTATTGTCATCATTTTTGAACTGCACAGATCAAGGGAGATCGGTTTTCCGATGAAGATAAGTAACCAAAGAAGACCTAAATTTCTCTCCTAAAATTTCTAAACTATTTTAAATCTTCGAGTTGCTACATAACACCATGGCGATTTTGAGAAAAGGTTTGGCATAAATGTTTGCTGTATATCATGGGTGATCCTGATTTGAAATCGCTAACAAAAAAAAAAAAGGGGGGAATGAAACGCAAATCAGCCTCTTTCATAGTAACTGAGTGTGAATGATTTCAGCAGGTGTTCCGTCAGCCTTTGGACTAATTATGAAGGCTTTTACCAAGATGATTTTCTAGACCATAAGCAAGGTCACGGTAGGGTACACTGTGTATGAAGTTTTTCTTTTTTTTTACTTACTTCGGATGAGCTAACTGAGCTAACAATAAAGGGTGAAGACACAGAATTCATTCACTAGAAATGTAACCTTGTGCATCATGTCAGCGTAAGCTTAGTCACATATTACAGTTCATAGCTGCAAAGATGAAACTCGTATCGAAAACCTCATTGTGTAATGCAAAGAAAGAGCTGTAATGCATTGAAGTGCTATTACGTTTGTGTGTCTCTGACGTTACAATGTACTTTTAGTTTAAGCGCCTTTGCTACTGGTAAGTTACATACTGGAATGATAAGAAAACAGAGTACAGTATACATCAAGAAAACAACGACATCTCGGAGAACAAGATCATAGATCAAGGGTCTTATGTAGCCCTTTAACTAAGTTACCAAACCATTACAAAATGTTATTATGAAATTCCAACGAAAGCCTCAAATCTGCACTTTTACGACCCCGACTAGCGAACAGAACCATGGAAAACAAGATCTCGTCAGAAGCGTGACCCCACCAAGTTGCACTTTCCTGGGCTCCCCCCACTCTCTTCCCCCTGCGGCAAATTCTCCGCATATCTGGCTACAACCCCTTGTACCACCGGAGTGTGAACTACAGAGGGTACGTAAAGTCACGGGGCAGATCCCGCGAGATCACCTCGGTGGGACGAATCTCAGTGCACGTTAGAGTGTCGCCAGCCGTTTTCTTTAATGGAAAACCGGCATGTGTTCAAGCCTTCGGGCTATCTCAGTAGGGAAGAAACGGCACAATCGCTGTCAATGACGGATGCCTTTTGTGGTTACCATTTTTGAAATTTAAATACTAGCACTAGCACAGAGTTAGGTTTTAACTCTTCTTACATATAAGGTGAGCTATATTATGAAGTATGTCTGTTAGTCATACCTACAACAAGACAAACGAGATGAAAAGCTGTTAGAAGAATTATTCAAAGGTCTCAAACCCTGACATACGGTTTTTCTGAGTTTTTTCTTCTGTCTTTTTCTTCTGTCTGAAGAGTGAAGCAAGTAGTCACAGAGTTATCTGTTAGTCGTATGGAAACAAAAAGGGCAATATAAAACTTTAATTCGTAATGAACCATCCCGATTTCCATCAACTGGCACATCTACGTTTTACACACATCCGTGGCTCATAATAATACTCAAGTAACCACGTGCGATTCAATTCTTTAGTTGCTACATATGTCAATGTAAGTAATGTTCTATACTTTCTTTCGCACAATAGCATAAATTGACATACTCATGACATATATTACGTGGACTAAATAGCCTACCATATCATTTCTATGCAGTCCTAAGCTGTTGCCTATAGTTCAATTGTTATCATAAGAAGATCCTTTTTCACGAAAGATATTTCTTTACGTTCTAAAAGATCTTTTTGTTTCTTGTTTTTCGTTGTTGTCCTTTTGTCTCTTGATCACGTTGATTCAATACCATCCGAAGAGCTTACGTTCTCACAGGGCATCCGTAATTTATCATCTCGCACGGGGTCCAGTTTATGAGTACAGTTTTACTCATTTATTTTGTATCCCACGTCAAGACCATTTTTTTTTTATTTTAGCTGCTCGCGTAAGAAGAAAAAAAAAACGGCTCGCACCACAGTTTTGCTCTTTGCCGTCTCAAAAACAAATTTGTCTGGACATGACCTCTTCTGACGACGAGGGAGGAATTTTTTTTTTTTTTTTTTTGAGAGAGGCAGAGCTAGGGATTGTCTTGTCGAGTTTTAAGTCGGCCAAACCTATCGGCAGGTGCGAAATTGTTACCATGCGTTAATCTCGGCCGATGGCTGACGATTTGTCTCAGCGACCACACGTGAGTTATTATACCTGAGACGTGAAGTAAAATTAAAAAAAAAAGAAGGAAAAATAAAGAAAAAAAAAACAAAGAAAAAGGAAAAAATAAGACGACACCTACAACTCTCTTGTCGTCACGTGACCCTTCCCAACCCCTATTTTCTTACATTTTCAGAACAATGGTGAACTGGAACATTTCTTTGTTGTTTTGTCTGGTATCGTATATCCCAGTGCTCTAATGTCATGAGGTTACAAACAGACGAACTAAATTGCCACAAGAGCCGGTGAGAAATTTGCTACTTTCGATTATCAAATATACAAAAGCGCGAGAGGCACGTTTGAAAACGTTTAAATGTTCGCAAACGTCACTGACTGTCAGGCTGGACTGAACATCCATGAACATGATGACTTTAAGACAGTGTTTACATCTATATGGTATATCAATAAAACACTTACTCAGATAACATCAATTTACGTTAGTAACTATGTAAGTGTTCACTATGTTGGACAACTCATTCTCATTACCTCCTGACCACTGTAAAATAAATCTCTATTTGATAGTGGTCACGCCGATTGTTTTTGAAAGCCTCCATTTAGTTCACCACTGGAACGTGTATGGCAAGGCGAATGCCCAGTAATTTGAGTAACGTTTATCGACCGACAAAACCTGGTTTGTCAACCGATCAACCTGGTTGGTCGGTTGATGAACCTGGTTTTTCGATGAAAGTAAACCACCTTAATCACTTCATCGGTGACTTTATCAAATTGTTAATGAAGAGTCTAGTAAACAGTTGGCTTATCGGTTGATAAACTTGGTTTTTTTTTTTTTTGAATGCAAATGCCCAGTGTGGTCGAATGATCGAATTATTGGACAGTTGGCTTGCCATAAGAGTGCTCAGCATTCGGTGGCCGCCGATATGTGTGACAGACTGCGTACTGATCACTGCTTGGCACTGCAAACAAGATAGTTTTGAGAGATTTATTTCGATTATTTGTAGAATGCAATAACATAAAATTCGTATGGAATACCCATTGGTACTACTAGATTCAGTTTTATTTTCCCTCAACCCCCAATCATAACATGATATCATGCATGTTGACAAGTCTCAAGACGTGTATCCCCTAACCTATCCTGATGTCCCTGACGATAAACTAACCTTGTCAGGAATATCAGGTATGATGTACATGTCTTTCATTCATTTAAAAAAAAAAACTATTGGAACCATATCAAGGCCTAAATTAGGCTATATGAGAAGGTAAACATAATAACGAAGTGATAAGATATAGTTCAGGAGTTCTACTAGGAAGCTACTCAAAGATTGTGAGGAAGTAGAATTCCAGATGTCAATTGAGACAAGTGAATAAAACTTAAAATAGCCAGTGCATAGGAAAGCCAAAACATAGACTCTTGCCCACCCCTTCCCCTCGTCACTTCAACACCTCGTGATGTGTTTTGTTATAAGCTGCAATCAAGAAGGATTACCAGTACTTTCCACAACATTTGTTCTACGGAGCTAATGCAAATATTTGCGTCACTTTTAAAGTAAATTAACCAAAACAGCCTTAATGAATTCTATAATGACACATTTGACTGAAAATTAGTCACGTGATGACCCATAGAAATAAGTAAGTAGGTCTGTTTTGACTGATATACTTTAAGAGTGAAGAGGATAGCTGTACTGTATGATTTTGTATGATTTATGTATGATTTGTATGATTTTTTTCGAATTTCAGTTTTAGATTAATAATAAATGCGACACTCTTTAATATGTTACCATTGTCTTCGTGATTATGTCACAATAGCCACAGTGAACAGTGCATACCTACATTACAGTCGTTAACCGTTGGTCTAAAACAATAAGGGGATTAATGTCAACAAATATGTACAGGCGTAAGAATGGAACTGACTGACATGGCGACACGTGACTGGCATTTAAAGGAGCAAAACAGGGCGTTTAACATTATTATGTCGTTTTAAAGAATAAAAAGACCTACTTGTTGAATAATCGAAATATATTCATTTTAGGCAACTGCTTCCGGAATATATTGCTTGTAGTGTATTGCCTTTGTTTGTATTTTATGTTTGCTTTTTGGCATGGGGTTACTCTAACGATTGTTTCTTTTTTATTTGTCTCTGATGGTACTCCTTTAACTATCCCAGCGATTATAACCGTTTGTATGAATATAAGTATTTAGTAGTATAGCGTCTGGGATTATACATACAGCGAACAGAATCAGCGAGGGGTGTTCGATTGAGAATTCAATTTCCACAGCTATGGTGTTATTTGTATCCAACTGGGCTGATTACGTATTAATTTTGTCTAGATGTTTTCTGGAAGGTGAAACCGGTCTAATACATAGCGAGGAATGTCAATCGGAATTTAAAATGCCTCTTTTTTTTAATCGAGAGGTTCGACGGAGGTCCGAAAAACGCATGGGCCAACTGTTCGCGTCCGTCCGCCTATTGAATTTAATTGCTACAGAGTATTAAGAAGGATATTGCTTTATGTACATCATGGGGCCAATGGTGGTCTCCAGTGTCATAGGAGGAATATATACACACATACAGAGAAATATACCTTGCTATTATATCATTATTTTGATCTGAAGTGTTTTAAAAACAAATGAGACGTCACTTCATTCAACAATATATATATTTAAAGATATGTTTCATTATGTTTCTTTACATTTAGTATTTGTTATATACAAAATGTAAAGAATGTATATATATATATATATATATATATATATATATATATATATATATATATATATATATATATATATATATATATATATATATATATATATATATATATATATATATATATACTGTTTTTTACTTTTCGTTTTGTTTTATTTTGTTCATTTTATTATAGTTTCCAAACTGGCTCATTCTTTTTTAGTTCAAGTTTAATTTAAAGACCACTTCTCCTAAACCACCACCATTTGGTGAAAATAGTAACCTCGTGGGAGAATACATAGATGGTACTTTAGACACAGATAATTTGCTTCTTCCAATTCCAATTATTTTCGTCGGTGTACTTTTTAGTGTTGTTTTGGTAGGGAATTCCCCTCAAGTTAACGACATTATCCTTCCGTGGCGCTTCTACGTGTAATTGCTTAACAAGGCTTCACGCTTCCCTGTTCCGTTTCAAATTTTCTGTCTAAGATCACATGACTTTAGCTCCACCCCCCTTTTCAGTCCCCTCTCTGAGGCATGGTCATTTCGAGTGCTCGTTAAAAAGCCATCCTGCCGTCCCCAAATGTCGGCTCTTATTTTAGGGATATCGGTCACTGTCGGTAATTTAGAGTGCAGGGGGAACTCCCTGACACTGGACGAAGAATAAATTAAGAGTTAATCAGTTAATGACAAGCCTGCGTGGATAGACTGACGTCAAATTAAATCTATTAATTTTATCCATCCTTGTTTCTTGTAATAACTATGAAACGAAGGCAAGCGGCCGTTCGCTATAAGGACAGTGATCAGTAGTTGACCCAGCATTTATAAAGTAGAAAAGGTCAATTTTCAAAAAGGGGTTTAGTTCGCTCTTTCTGAGTATGCGCAGTGACCATTCTCTCAAGAGAGGTGACGTCACGAATAATTCGCTCAACCTAATACCGACTGGTGAAGAATAAGCAAGAAACCCGGAAACGTCATCACCGTACAGACGATCTCAGAATATGATATTTACTCCTCACAGGCTTTTCAGAGTATATTTACCCTGTTAAATGTAATTAAATAATTTAATGAAGAAACATAAATGATAGTTCTGGACGCCGAGTTATTGTTGATATCAGTTAATTCAAGATCATTTCACGAAATTTGTCAGGATCTGAACAACTAAGTTTTAAAGCTTAAAAGCTAAAATCCTGTCTGAAGCTGTGTCTGTGCACTGTGAACTACCTCAATAGGGCATTTCTTTCTTATGAAGCTCCCTTAAAGGGGAAATCAGGGTATATTTTCACAATTTCTTTCACTACAATTTCTCACCGGTATCGCACAATGAGTTATAACTAACTTACGATCAAGATTATCTCAAAAATATGTGGAAAATTTCGAGAAACGAGTCAAATTTGCACAAAAAAAAAATCGGTGAAGAACTACGAAAGTCTGTAACATCCATATTCATCTAATCAAATATGAATATTCAATATTATCGCCTTTTCAAGGTATGAAGAGGTGTGGCTGAACAGTTTCATACGTGGCCGCGTGTGCTGTATGTATCATCAACTATCACTAAACACTTGTTTACCTACCATTGCGCAATGCACGAACAACATGGGAACCGTAAACATTCGGTTATTTTATTCATATAACGTCATATCAGTCTTACGCTGTGATTGGTCATCGTATAGAGGAGGCTCCTTACCTGTACATGAATGTTTAATTTTCGTACCCGACAAATATTAAGAGTTCTCATTCAACAGTAATTATAACGCAATAATTACCGTTTCTTCTTCCTTCAAACACCTCCCCAACGTCTCTATATTTCTGTGAACAATCAGTTTAGAAAGAAAAATCAATTAAAGGTGAATTTTCTCAGTCAAACCATGATTTCCCCTTTAAGATGACGCTCAGTACGGAAGCCGAGAGATGCGGTTGGAGGGAGTAATCAAACTGCTCGCAAACCATCGGCTTTTCTGTAACGTTTGTTGAAACATGTAAAAAAAAAAGGGGGGGGGGGGGAGGACATTCCAAAAGGAGTGCAGGTAATTCAAGAAGTAATGATCTCATCTTTAACATTTTATGCCGCTCTCCCAATAAATGTCGCAATCCTAGCAAACTACTAAATCAAGACCATTTTTTCTGTTGACGAAGACTGAGGCCTTCTTCTGCTTTTGATGGTAATAGGACTCAATTTAATCTCTAAAATCTTGATATGACATGGTCTAGGCTAGTAGTAACTATGGAAATGCTATAGCTTTAGGGTTCCCATACATGGAACTCTATAGTCAGCAACCATACCTAGATGAACGCTGCTGCGCCCTGCAACTTGTTTTCTCTGTACCAATGGGAATTTGTTGGGTCGGAGAAACACAGTAGAACAGCTCCATCTGTCACATTTTGCCACTGCTTTGACTAATGTTTCAAGGTTTGGTCACGACCATTTATGAGGAGGATGTCTCAAAATGTTAAGGATCAGAACATTATTTCTTGAAGTATCCCCTCACTATTTTTGGATTTCTTCGTGCACATGTTTTCGGAAAACGGGACAGGAAAATCGATGGTTTACGACATAAGATTTATAACAACATGGCCTATTGTAGCATTTAAAAAATAACGTACGTCGACCATGCAGATTTTGAGCTTACCGTCAAGGTATGTGTGATACCAAACATTATATTTACAATCCTCCTAGATGGCAATGGATAACCTTTCCGTTTTCACTGCAGAGTCAAGTCGAAAATGTATTAAGTGGGTTCTTTTATAGCTGTGGTATGAGTTTAAGGATTCTAAATTAACCGTCCTATTCAAAGACGTATGAACCATGGGGGGGGGGGCACGGGATGAGGGGGCACGGGATGAGGGGGCACGGGATGAGGGATAAAATGCGTCCCAGTACCGCGGGGGGGGGGGTGTTGTCCCTCCTAAAAATTCGTCCAAATCCGACTGTAATTTTTTAACGTATCTGTACCCTACGTCAACTTTCTTCCCGTTTGTGGTCGGTTGCGGTTTCTGGGGCATAAATTTGCTTCTAATCCATGTTTGCCCCCCTCCCTCACTTAAAGGGAAATAGGGCGTTTAGAATACACCAACGTGACATACGAAAGAAATAGCTTTAGTCATTGTTAAACCATCCAGTCTCATCAATAAACACCTGCCAAAGCTTCATCTCCTGAAAACATTATGCATGTGATCGGTAACGGAAGATGCATCATTTGAATTTTGAAAAGTTTGGGTGAACAAATTAGTGTTGAGCAACAAATAACTGAGTTTCTATCTGTGAGAAACTTATTTCTTAAAAAGAAGGCTTCTCTCCTTCCTTATTTTGAATAATCTGTCATTCTGCATCCACAAACATTGGTTTTAATAATATGGATGTTTCCTGTAAAACAAACGCCCTATTTCCCTTTAAAATCACGTTGCTACGCCACTGGTACTATTGAAGGTGCATCTAGGCCATAACTGTAGTTGTCGCAGAACTACTCTCTATATAGAAAGTACATGACGCAGTAGAATGGTTTATTTTGCTTTGCATATTTTATGTTATTGTCAGAAGATTATCGGTAGCCTTTGTTGCCAAGTATGCACACCGTCATACAACTCTAGATTTATTGCATTATTGTTAGCAAAGCGGGAGGGGGTTGGGTGGGGTGGTTCCATTCACTTAATAAGGCAGTCGGGGAAAATGGCCTGTCAGATAAATTTGCGTAGAGATTCAACACCGTCAAAACAAGTCAAAGATTGCACCATTTTGCTTCTCACCATTATTTAAGTTTTAAAATTTTTCCAAAGGGTAGGAGGAATCCTCTGCTAATATCCCCTCTCCCATGTCAGTTGGGAGAAAATGGATACTCTACAAGTGCCCCCCCCCCCCACCCATCGAACCCTGATCACGCCACTGACTGTATTGTGTGATCACGAGATGTTCTCCTTAAATCGTCATGAAGAAAAAATTGATTCCCACTTAACATATGGTACCCTTTGACAGAAAACGGTAAATTCTTGTGATGAAGTCAACATAACATTTAAATGTTTTCTTCGGTGTTACTTCCACCATTTTGCTTTTGTCGATTTTTTTTTTTTTTAATATACAGTATTTGTTTTAAGGCAAGTCGAGTTTAGGTATGATATCCAAATAGTGGGATCTACTGCAAGAACATATCAAAGGAGACCGGGGAGGCATGGCCTGGGTGACTGCTGTTATTTCCTTCCTCATGAACTCTTAAGTTTTTACATGAGGTCACTGAGATTCAACGGAAGGAATCCGTTTCATCCATCCGCCATCTTGTAAATCTAATTGGTGAAATCCGGGATAACGCGTTGAAAACAATTTTGAAACTTTCTTTTCAAATTCGGGCGTTCAGACGAGGAAAACTAAATCTTGAATTCAAAGGAGAAACCCTGTATAGCTTATGTAACATTGCGTAAAGTCCGTCAACAGTGTTTCGATGTTTTATTTTAAAATTGTGACTTAAACCAGCTCTGTAAAGCTGGCATATGAGTTGAAAATTTGTCACTGAAAGTCAAATTCTGTAAAATATGTCATAGCCACTACAAAATAAAATTGTTTAAGCCATGTTTTTGGATAGTTGAATATTCATATCAATTTCCAATTGGTCTGATTGATTTCAAGTAACGGTGATTAACTGCTATGCTCTCTTGGAGAGTCTGAATATTGTAGGGCGAACAAAAATGTCAAGGCAATGTTCATATTCAAAATATCTGGAAGATGAGTAATCGAATTACCTGACGTTCTTTACTGTTCTGCATTCGCGCTCATAACGCGGTCAATCTTTGAAACTGTTGTTCGGCTTATGGTCTCCCTGCTCGTCGAGGGTAACATTAATGTATCATAGTCGGAAAGCTTGAGGGAACTTTTCTCTAAAAGACTGCAACATGAAGTAGGCTCAGTAAAGTAAGGTATTTTGTAGTGCTAGCTTTCCACGATCAGATGAAAAAATATAGTTTCTATAGTTTCACGCAGAAGGGCCTTGCGGAAAAGAAGAAATGATTATAAGAGACAAGTTGCAGTCTCTTCCTCAAGCACCTCCCATCTTGCATTGATGTAAGAATGTTCAACTATATGATGACGTCAGAGAATTCGAATGACGTCATGGAACAAATCGACAGGTGTATCACAATTTATATTAATATTACTACTTCTTTCCTCAACGATGACCATACCGTCACTTCTACTTCCACAAAGTTAGTACCAACCTTATGCTACTACTACTACTACTACTGCTGCTGCTTCTACTACTACGAGTTGGAATTGGGTCAAAAGGTTACTGCTCTTGTGATACTCTTGTATACTGGTTGATAGTAAAACTATAAATAAGAAAAACGGGATTGGGATATGGTTCAATTAAACTTAATCCATTGTCATTGAAACATGTTTATGTGTATATGTGACTAGTAATAAACATGTGTGAGTATTTCTACGGGAAGGTCTACATCTACCAAGAGGAAGGCTTTTTAATCCCCGTGTTACGTATGGAAAAGAGCAACTTTTACGTCGCTGTCTCATCTGACTAAGTTGATCCTAAGTGGTCACTGAAAACAACCAGAGACTATTCGACCCACGTCGAAACCACGTCCCCAAATTTTCTCGCATGTGAAAACGTTCTTTCTTCAAACATGATTATTCTTAGCGAAGTCGAGTGCAGTTATCACACGACCCGGTTCTGCTAAAGTGCGTTTGGGCTGAAAAATTCTCAGCGTCACAGGGGAAGGGCACACGGCTGTACGAGTTTCCAAAAAAGGGTTCAACGTTGAAAACGTGTTGACGGAGTGAAAACGATTTCTGAGAATGATAAAAATCGAATCAATGACCACCTGCGTCGAGATATGGCAATATGTGGGCTAATATAGTACCCAGGGTTGCACTGTAGCTAGGCTGGACGGGCCCCCGGCCGGTACTTGAGCCTCCCGACCTTGCTGACATAGCAACTTTAAGGTTTGCGTCTGACAAACAAATTCTACCAAAATATTACATGTATCGATGCTCTAGATAAGCCTCACGTCCATCTTTGTACAATCGCAACATCTGTTTTTGTACAGAGAACAAACACTTGGCTTCTTGAATAATTACATTCGATAATAACTAGGCGTGGCTCAGAGTGGCTCAATACATCCATTCAAAAATAACTCCAAATACCCTATCCACGTTCAGTCTTTACCAACTGTTAAAATAAACTACTCATTTTGTACAATTAAATCGTTTATTTTTTGTTACTCATATACTTAATATTTTTCGAGTTATAAAAAACAATGTTAAATGTTTCTGCAAGATTACATGTATCTCCTTTCCTACGTTCACTTTCAATTAAAAAATATAAGGCTTACGTTATTTCTGTACATATGCAAATTGATCTTCGATAAGATGACATTGATTCGTAATTTTCTAGAATCACTGAAAATGTTCCCATATGAAAGTAGAGAAGTCCCTAGAAGTAAATTTCATCGTAACACAATTTCATCGTAAAACTTTACTTCGTTGAAATCATAACAACCAAAAATATCTTAAAAATGATTTAAATTGTCAGTGTTCTGTTAACTACGTTATTGAAATACATGGCGGCAAATATTTAACTCTTAATCCTACAAAACTGAATAATTGGATGTTTATATTGTGTTTTACATTTGTTTATGTATGTTTTGACCTTCCCTTGACACATATCAAAAGTATTAAGTGAACTACATTGCACAGTATCTAGTTTGACTTATGTTTTTGTCCTCCTTTTAATCGAACTGCTACTGCGGGAAAGTTTCTTTGATACCGCTCAAACTATATGCAGTGAATGTTTGGTACACTTTTCTCATCATAAAATGAAAATCATAGCGTGACAATATTTCTTAAATACACGTCAATTATTTTTAATTTGAATTTCAATTGACTTTTACGTAAAAGTAAATGCTGCTGCAAGAAATTATGCAAAATCTTTAAAAATTTTTATGTCTTGCACTAAGAGCTCCTCTAATTTTTTAATTTAAAATTCATACTAAATTGACTGAATGAAACAAAAATCTCTGTGAGAGAAGTAATGACAGATCACTGTTCAAAGTTTCAAATAAACTTCTTATGCTGTTCTTTGATTTTCTTTCAAAGAGGTGAAAAAGTTTACAAGGCTGTCTTTTTTTGAGCTTCCTTTTGCTCCCCAAGTTTTCTTTCTTTTATCAATTAAATCTTGTTTTCTACATATTACCGATGTCATTCTGATGCAAGAGATTACAAAAAGGTTGGATGAACTGAAATGAACTTCGCTGAATACTTTTATGTGAAAGACCATGTTTCGCACTTTCGGTGGGCATGCATTTACCCTGTAGCAATGACGAAGGACAAATAGATTAAATTTGGCTCTGATGGCGGTCAATGAATCCGGTGGTAACTGAACACATGCGTGTATCGGGATTATTATGTGACTAATTATCAAAATTCAAATTACTAAAGACAACGTTATTGATCATTTATTAATTTTGACCAGAACAGATGTACTCTTAGATCTTGAGCGGGAAGCTGATTTTGGGATGACCTGTAAGTGACCCCTGTGACAATGGAGGGCCACGTCTAGTCGGCGATGATGAGGGTTTATACCATTCAACTACTTCGTTGATTGGTTGGTTGTCTGGCCGATGCTTGGTTACACCAGGGAGTTGCTATTTGTTCAATAGCAACTCCCTGGTTAGATGGTGGGTTGTTGGTCAGTCCAGCGTCCACCCACCCACCAGTCTATGCTCTGTTGGTCAGCAGGCCTACCGTAACTGACTGATCTGGCTGCTTTGTGAAGAGGGAGAACGAGAACTTGTGTGAATGATGGTTTTTCAAAGAGTCAAGGTATTGTGGATAGGACTTTCTTTTGTGTTCGAATGGGGAGGGATTGTAAACTGAACTGTTTGAAAATCACCTTGTCTAATTTGTTCAATTTAAGATGAAGCTGATCGAGAAAATCTGTGAGAGAGATTGCACAATTGCATCTGCTTATTTCCAAGTAGTACACTTGCAGTTTGAGGTCATGGCAATATAGTTTTCACTTTTCTTCTTCTTGTCGGTCTTAAACAGCCTAACTGAAATGTTAACAAAACTTCAACTTCAGAAATGTCTATATGTAGGCCTACTTAAACTTTCTACTGTATAAGCGTCTACTTGTTCAACCGGTTCCGAATTTCGCACCTGCAACCTTTTCCCCCGCATCGCGGTGTACAATAGAAGGTAGGTAGTACCCCGGATTGTACGTAATTCGTGAAACAGTCTGCCCAGTTGACAGTGATTGGACCGGACGATGACTGCACTATGTCGAAATCTCAAGAACAAACAACGAAACGCTCAGAACAATGTAGGTTGAGATAGCCTAACAGGATGCGCTAATTAACAGAGAGGATGTAGGCCCAGGAAGCTCGTGCCTCGGGGGACTATCAATGTAGACAGTTAAAATACTCATTCACCAGTTCACGGCTGTACAAACTGCCCCATTTTCCCCCTTTGATCTTAGGCATTTTCGTTTCTATTTTTTTTTTCTCTTCTGCCAAACCGATGACGCGAGTAGATCACAGGATCGATCAAAGCGTTAAAGAAGTTAGTACTGAAAATATTGAAAGAGATAAAAAGTTTTACAAAATATTAGAGAAATACCACTCATTTCGGTCTTCTAGGTCTAAGGTATGCTGCAGGTGTAGAACTAAACATTGGCAGGTAATAATGTCCTTTATTTTTTGACGTCATAGTTTTCTCTTGGCATGATTCTGAATTCAGATCAAAAGTGCATATATGTGGTATGTACACAGCTTTCATAAATACCAAATAACACACGATGAAGCCGGAAAGGTTAAAGGGTTTGAAGGTGCTTCTATACGGTCATATTAACTCTTTATATTCATTTCTTTTGTAGGTAAGTTAAAATCTTATTTTTAAAACCAATGTTTGTAGAGACCGTAAAAATTATTCAAAAGAGGGACGGACGATGGCCTTCTTTTCCAGAAATAAGTTTTTCACAGATATAGAAATACAGTTATTCGTTGCTCAAGAATAATTTGTTCAGCAATATTGAAAAAAAAAATAAAAAAATGCATCTTATGTAGCTCATCTTAGGTATAATGCTTTGAGGAGATGAAGCTTTTGTAGATGTTTATTGATGAGCCGGAACAGTTTAACAATGATGTTAGCGGATTGTTAAACGTCTCATTCCATTTAAGCTTTGAATGGATGTTATGTGAGTTATTTGTAACACGGCGTTGTCCCTTGCCTCTCCTGTCGCAGAGATAATCTACCTGTATGGAAATATATGGCACTACTTAACTGTGTGGGGGAATGCAACGCTTAAAGGTTGTCTGACATGCCTCTAGAAGAGAGCACACTTTATTCAGAAGCTGCAAAGTGAAATCCTGAATGAAAATCTGTTGGAATTTTGTTTATATCTTTAAACGTTTTTGAGAAATGACTTACCAAAGTCTGAGAAAAATGCAAAACAGATGACGTGGAGTGTTGCATAGTGTCAGTGTTTCTTTTGTTAAGCCTATATATTTTGCCTCTTAATTACTTAATTACTGAGTTTCTCATTGGTGAGTGATATCGATATTTTTGAAGAAGAAAATACATAGTTTCAATATAAAATGCTCCGGGCATGTAAAATTTTCAAATGTTCTTGAAATAAAGGCTACATAAACAAAGGACCAACATAAGACTTATCATAGGTGTCCATTTCTTGACGTCACAAATTTGCATATGCATAGCGAATGTTTATTCATAGGTACAGTTGTGAGACACTAATTTTCCTGTAAATTGGTCCATCTTAGACAGATTTTGATCGAATTTGTGTCTATTTTAAAAAAAAATTGAATGCTTAATGCCCCCCACCTAATACTCCAAAATGTGATTGTCATGTCACACGACCTTTAAAACTACGGTCACGTGCTTCACAGCGCCATCTATTTGATGCTGAACGGATCACAACGCTCCCTTTCAGGTCGGTTCGAAAACTCTCCGAATGAAGAGGTGCACCTATGTGTATCGTATGGATCCGTATTGTTAGAATGACCACTCTCTTGTATCTACAGTTTTTTTAGCATTACATTCACTTGCTTTACCAAAGAAATCTTTGGTAAAAATGCATAAACTGTGATTTTTACAGAACAAAAACAGAAAGAGAAACACATTAAGAAAACGGAAAAAGTGCTGTCAACTTGTTTCCAAAATTGACAGCTCTCTTCCCGTTTCCGCTATGTATTTCTTCATTTTCATGTTCTGTAATTCTATAGCATTCGGGAGACATTTTTTTACAGTGTAACGTACATCCAACTTTACATACACACAAAATGTGATCGCCTGTTTCCGTTTTAGACTTTACAGATTTCATTATCAATTAACCAGCGGACGCTATTCTCCAAAAACCACGTGATGGTGTTACAGTTTAAAACCCCCTTTTTCGGTGTATCACCTTTGTCTGCAATTCGGGATATTGATACATCAAATTGGTCTGGACAACAGAATCTGTGAAGCCAGTACTGCCACAGGTAGCGATATTGCTTTTTGCAATTCCTCGGTCAAACTGTCTCCCGTGCCAACCCGAAAACCCGAATTTTTCAAGCCTCATTTACACCAAGTATGTTACCCCGTTTTTACCAATTGTTCGACGTATAACTATACTGTCAACGTAATTCCTTAGATGTTGGTATTGCTGCAAAAGTACATGCCAACGGTAGCAACTCTAAACCTTACCCATAACTTGTAACTCATTAACTTTGGGAAACTTTCCTAAACAGGAAGCACCACCCCCGCAGTCAACCCCACCACCACCCTCCCACAATAACCCCACCACCTCCTCTCTTTCCGTCTCATCCGGCCTCTGGCATAACTTTGAGTAAACGTTGAAGGAGGGAACCTGAAAGTTTTGCTTTCAAATGTCGGTGAAACATAACACAGGATCCCTTTGAAATCGGCTTCCCCTTGAAATGTGAGGGCGTTATTCGATAATGATCTCTATAGAGGAACCCTAAAGATACGCAGTCATATATATACATGATATGGCTCTGATGAAATCTACAGAAACACAACAAGCAATGTTTATTTTGTTAAATTTTCTGAAGTATATTAAAGCGGGACTATCGTCAGAAATTTTCAAGTGATACATCAGACAGCTTACGAAATGTGTGCTTATGGTCCAAACCTGATGACATCCCTGAGCTAAGTTGTACATTCTTGACTTGAAGCTAGGCTATTCACTGAACATAAAATGGTAGCGTATTTGTGAAATCATTCTTGTATTATCAAATTACATTTTTTGTTTTTCCTTGTTTCTTCGAAAGTCATTGCTCCTTGTCACAAAATGTGATAATTGTCCTTCCGTTGTGGCCTGTGACTACTTGACTATGCAAGCCCCTTCCATACCACATGCTATGCAAGAAAACAGTGAATCAACTACACGGCCATGTAAATGTTGTAATTTCAAAATGAAACAAAAGCGGGTAACGTGAGTTTTTACTAGAAGGACATCGCAAAATATCAGGCAATTGACCACTCCGTATAAGTGAATATCGGTTTAACATTTGATATCTCAGCAATGGAACAAGCCATGAAGATTTGAGATGGATAACTAGGATTTACTTTTCAATCTCTAAAATATCAGCATTTTCTTACAATTCCAGGTACTCTTAAACTCATTCAGTAAGTAAAGATAAACTTTAATTCAGAAATGTTCCAAGGAAACCGGTTCTATCAGTGAACAAATAAGACAACCTATCAGTGTAGTCTGCCGACCTTCGAATATTATATACTGATAACATTTGTTGTTCTTTGATAACAGTATTTTTCAGAGAGTGTGAAGGTCACGTGATATTTCATGGATCATCACGTGGAAACCTGACATTCACTTCTTTCATTCTTTTCAGGGTTACTCGTTCTGTTTTCCCGTTTTGGACATAAACTACTATCTCAGAAATACACCTACTACTGACTCTGAATTGCATTGCAGTGCCTATAAAATACAGAATACCAGCTGAAACAGGGATGGAGGTTGAAAAAGATGGCGCTCGTCTATAGCACACTGTAAGGTTCCTATATATACAGGAACAGTAGTACAACGTGTCATACCTTGTACGTTTTTTAATGACTCCGGTAAATGCATTGATATATATCCAGCGTATAGGTAAGAGTTTGTAGACGGAAAATGCAGTCACCCCAAACTGAATTGCTGTACCCCTTTATGCTAATTCACGAATGACTCCTTCACTTATGTGACGTCATTTGTTGTTGAAGTGGTTAATTGGGCAGCATAACCCCCCCCCCCCCTGCTTAGTCAATATAAATGATATTCAGCAACATCATGAAAAATACTTTTTAAAGAGAAATGAGAGGAGAATTGCACTATTTTGATGATTTTTCAAAATAAAGTAGGGATGACTGATTATTCAATTATTCACTTAGGCCTATTTCAATTCATGTCACGTTCTGTGTTGTACGATAAAGCCACGAGAGAGGAAGTAACTGGGTCTGTAATCTTCACAACAGTTGCCAAACGATATGGCAGCTTTTTCAGTGAGTTAACGTTTCAACTTTTTCACTATGCGATATTTTATTTTTTAAACATCTGCTGATCAAAATGGGTAAACTTCTCACCGATTCATACATTTAATTACCAAAAACATCAAATTAATTTGTTCACACTATTTCGTCAATTGAAAAGTGACTGATCAATCCAGAATCGTCTCACCGTAGACATCTGTGGTTCATACAGAATAATGCATCCCTATACCCATATATAGAACGCTGAAATGGAACGCCATCTTTCTCTCCACCTGGCTTTCGTCCTCACCTTCTCCCGGATACTAAGCCACAAAAATGTACCATACCAACTGCATGCGGGGGGAGTTACACTGCTAATTACGTTGAACGTGGTTTAACGTGACCGACGGAGCACAACTCGTTCGTGTGCCACAGTTTTCATTTGCAAAGGTTATCCTTTTAATGTTTTTGCTTTTTTTCCAAGTTGACGCTGAATGCCCTCAGCCAGACAAAGAGCGATATGAACCAGTTACGCGACGATACAACATAATCAACCCCCTACTCCTCCGACCCCCCCCCCCTACAAAAAAAAAACCCTTCTTGTGGACAATTTGCTGTAACGTAAAAAATAAAAGCCTATCCACATTTTTGGGGGGGGGGGCGGGAAGGGAGGGGACATTGGCACTCCAGTCTGATATTTCCATGAAGCAGTGTCTTATTAAACCTAAATTTCATCTTGCAAGGAGATATTATACGTCACTAAAACCATCTGCTGAACTCAACTTCACCAACCGCCGTCGAACAACTCTGATAGCGATCCTACGGCAGTGATTCAGCATATTTAAAGGGAAGTAAGGCGTTTGTTTTACAGAAAACAAATCTATTTTCAAAACCAATGTTTGAGGACATAGAATGACAGATTATTCAAAATAAGGAAGAACAGTAGCCTTCTTTTCAAGAAATAAGTTTGTCACACTTAGAAATTCAATTATTTGTTAGTCAACAATAATTTGTTCACCCAAACTTTTCAAAAGTCAAAAGATGCACCTTCCGTTGCTCATCACATGCATAACGTTTTGAGGAGATGAAGCTTTTACAGAATGATTTTTTATTGGTGAGAGTGAATGTTTTACAATGATGAATGCTATTTTCTTTGTATGCCATGCACGTGGGTATATTCTAAACGCCCTATTTCCCTTTAAATCCGTATGGTATATCATCGGACCAGATGGTTTAAGTAACTAAGTGCCCCCTCCTTCACTCCGCACACACACACAGCTTTGTTTTCTATTCATTCCGAGGACCTCATTGTGCTTTCTTTTGTTTTTTCTTCCTCAACCCTAACCTTAACAATAGACTGTCTAATGTTAATCTTGAGAGGACCGGAGAAATCTATTGAATTTTCTACAGAGGACCTAAAATCTATTGTTTCGGTCCTCGTCCCACCCGAAAACAAGGGCACACACACACCGAATCAAGAAAAGAAAACACTAAAATTCAGTTTCATGCGTAGTGCAATTTATTGTGATTACAAAAAGGATGGTGTGAATACTTTACAAATAATTGAGTGTGTAGAATTTTGTACAGGTCAGGACGAATATCTAAAAAAAAGAACAAAAAATATGCAAACTCACACAGTTTCACGACGTTACAGTACTGTGCTTTCATCCTGATAAAATGATAAAGTTGATATTTACAAATTACAGAATCCAATCCGTTATTGTGCAAGGTCCATACATTTACCAGGTTTGTAGACCCCTACCTTTTTTGTCGCAATTTTACTGATAAGATTGTGAAACAATTCTTTCAAACATTTATTCGGTTAAATTGTGTTTAAGCTTGAAGCTTGTAGTAAGTACATTTGTAGATGTAATGTATGAAAAAAAAAAACAGACTTAGTAAGAAATCATAAAATCTAACCTTTGACATGAGACACCAAGGGCAACCTTCCTCGCTAACCAGTGGCGTGTGCAGGATTTCAGAGATGGAGGGGGGGGGGGGGGGTTGTGGGCACAAACTGTGATTCCCCGATTGACATGGATAGGGTGTCACTAGTGCACCTTCCGTGTATCACGAGAGTGAAGTGCACTCGTGGGGTCCGCGGCCCGCGTTAGGGCCCCTGGCGCGGTCCAGGGCTAGAGCCCAGGTGGTGGCCCGGGGAGGGGGAGGCGTACGGGAAAGCCCCCGAAAATCCAGCAATATAAGGTAACAAGAATACATTAAATTTGTTTTAGAGGCCTTATTGATCAGGTTTCTTTGTTTCAGATTTTGCGAAATTCGATAGTGTTCAGGTTATCCTCCATTGTACAATGTAGCAAAATGTATATAGCTATTGTACAACAAACAAAATGTACCGTACATAGTAATTGTACAATATAGCAAAATGTACATAGTCGATGTGAAATGTGTCAGCTTTGTCTCCATTCTCAGTTGTATTCTGTTTTATATAACTTTTAACTACAGGAGAATTGGATCACGAGTGAATTATCCTTATCACCTCTTCGCTAAAATCACAAAAAAAGAAAAAAAAATCTTCTTTCTTTGGGACAGTTCGAGATCACATGAAGTACACCAGAGACGCACCCACTTGGTGTCTTATGAGATAGCTTTCAAATATGAAGTTACTGACATGTCTCAGTAATCAATGCATAATGTTTTGTTATAATTTTATAATAGTGTCAGCTTTTTGATTTATTTATGAAATCGGTACAGCATTCGTCCATTTCGTCCTTCGTTCTGCTAGGAGGATCTATTTCCGGATCAGTTTGTTCACTCCTAGCCGCAAACATGACATTGAAATGTTATTGATATTAACGGAAAGAGTATAAAAGCAAAAGAAAATACAGTACCATGAACATCATTTCGTTGACTAACGTATAGGGGTGGAGAGGTACGAGATCGACCAGAGGAAGCATCTAAATAGACAAACGTGATCTTAACTGCAAACTAATTATCCATAAAAAAAACCTTATAAACCCAATGAGAGGGGGGTATTATTCACTAAAAGATATCATAGAACAAGCAGAACCTGGGTTGCTAGTTTTCAACTTATCATTCTAGAGGACTCGAGACCTAAACCAAGACTTTCCAGGCCTAAGGTCGCAGTCTTCTGATTCCTCACGTTCAAATCCACGGTGGACCTGTGGAGTTGGAATGTTTTTACCTACCCTGGCATATTTTTTTTTAATTCAATTCAACGGACTTGAATTCGCCAACAGTGTCAATTTCTGCTTTTATTTATTTTTTTGTTGTTGTTGCTGGTTTAATGATTTTCACGTAAAAATGAAGACATACCCTGCACACGATACTTGTCATCATATCTCATGAACTCTCGAGGGCCTAAAAATTCGTTACGTCACTTCCGCATTATCAGTTTATGGTATTGTTCACTGCGAATCAACGGATTTGTCACGACTGATAGTTGACAGTAACGTGCACACAGTACACACGCTCAGGTGTTCAAACGATTCTAGTCTGGGGAGGGGACCCGTTGTCTTTAAAATAAGTGCATAGCTCCTGGGTAGATGACCTAGTTCTAAACGCAAGTCTGAACGTCATTCTCATTGGTCATTCTGCATTTGACGTAACAGACAGTTGAACACAATTGAACTCCCATCAAAGCACGGTCATAAAATAAAAAAAAAGAAAATTGCAGAGGGCTACTGGGAAAAAAAAAAATATTAAATGCAATGCATCATACCTATCCCTGTATAACACAAGTAAAAAAAAATTCTAGTTAGTCTATAGGCATTAAGTTTCTTCCTCCGATCATTAACCATCATGTTTGTTTGTTTGTGTGCTTGTTTCTTTCTTAATTTCTTTATTTTTTCATGTTCCTTACAAAAGACCAAACAAGGACGTCTGTGTTTTCGAATTAATCGTGGTAAATATTTAGAAGAGAACGAAATGCCGTTTGTTGCTAAAGCGTTGATGATTTCGATCTCGTCAGTTTGGCCTCTCTGTAAACATCCTCCGCGGTTAAGAAAGGAAGCGGTTCAGAAAGAGCGCCCTCGATTTGGAAGGTAGACGCGCTGAAGTCTAGGATGCACTGAAAATCGAAAGGGAAGGAGAGAGAGAGAGAAACAAGTAGAGGAATTCATTCGAAAATATATATAAAAAAAATGCAACGAAAAGAAGAAGAGCAATCACTGGATCATTAAAATTTTCATGATGTTAAGAAGCAATTAATATTGATAATGTCGATTAACTGTGACAGTGACATTTAATTGTCGAACCTGCCTCAAGCACTCTTCAAGTACGTCACCGGAAGATTCTAACACGCCGCTGCCATGGGAAGTAGGTACCATTATTCTATGTTTGTGGCACCCAAGCATGACTAAAGTAATCACTGTAATTTACGATTACTCCAAACTCTAAAACTGAGGGAAGAAAGTCGAAAATTCCAAATCAGTTTAATTTTCGGTCCTACTTAACTGTGCTTATTTCGTAACGATATTTGAGAGGCATGGGCATGGTAACAAACACATTGCCAACTTAAAGTGATTGCGTGTGTACTGAAAAACCAGAAGTATAAGATTATGTTTGATCATAACTTTTTCTTTATTTTTAAATGTACATGCCATGGTGTACATGGACGGACTACACTGTTCAACATTATGAAGGAAAATGACAGTAACTACTTTGAAAAGCAACGTGATTGGCATTAAAACAGAAAAAAAAAAACAGAAAAAAATATTTGAAAATTAACGGTTCTTACTATAAGCGACAACATAATGAATATGCAACAGTACAGGTCTCACTATCGTATCAAAAAAATACTACTCAAGTAATAACTCCTTGGTCCCTATCGGGAATTGTAGTATTTGGTGAAAGGAAGCACTGTATTTACAAATAACCCACGGAACTGATCACAACATTGCTCCGTAAGTGATCCCGAGTTGTTTTGACTAACAGAATATTCAATACCGGTATACTTCCCCATTGGCTTGTTCAAAAAAGCGTACCGTTGATTTGAATGAAAACTGCCAACCCCTAGATTATCGTTTTGTACACTTTTCGTCGTTGTGTTACAAGAATTTGAAATCATATGGCAGAATTAACCAACTGAGACATATTTATTTTCCCCGGATTTTCTGGATGGTGCAATTAAAAGCCTTACCAAACTTTTGGAGATGAAATTTCAATGTTTTTTCCTTTTTGCCTACACACGCAATCACTTTAAGATATTGATGTAAAAAAAATTATAACAACAACAATGGGAAAAATATGCGAAAGGGGCTTCATACATGAAATGATGATGAGAAGTTGACCAGTGTTCATATTTGCCATCCTCCACTGATCGGAACTACCGGATCATTGGAGTTTCAGAGAAGTTTGGAACCCACCTTCCATCTTCCATTCACTGAACACAAACAATGTAGACTTGCACTCCCGTTATCGTCTTCTCTCCTTCCCGTATCCCTATACCCCCACCCCAACCCCCGCCTTTTTCTCACCTTTACTTCCTAGCCACCTACATTCTCATATATCTCTCTTTCGCATAACCACCCCACCATCCCCCTAGCCACTTCCCTTTTCGTTCTAAATCTACACCGATTCATTTTTCCCCGCTGGATATCGAGGGGCTACGTAACTAGGTTAACATACATACATCGCAACTTACTCTGTATTTACGGAGCAGATCTAAACCAATTCTTAAGATTCCGAATGGCACATCTGAAAAAAAAAAAATATGTACAAAATAATTTGATAATTGCGAATACTGTTGTTGACATATGTTAAAAAAAGTTATTAGACGTAGACAAGGAACGTGGCTTTGCTTTTAAAACGGTACAAAGTTTGTTAAAAGGCTTGTGGCGCTTCACGGGCAGACAACGTGCGACTAATTTTATTAGGAGATGAATGTTTGGAAAAATTTTCCTTTCAAAAACAGAAGAGAAACATGTAAAATTGTAATAGTATCTAGATAAATTTTGTCTGTTTTTTTTTAATCTCGTAAACCTGGCCACAGATTTTTTTCTTTTCTTTTTTTTTACATTATTTGCGTCATATTTTTGGGTTGTGGGGGCATTATTTAAAAGTATCATTGACAGCGTCAAGTCCTGGAAACGAAACGTTTTATTGATTTGTTGTCACCAAATTTAAAACATAAATTGCATTACTTAGTTTCATTACTGTCAACGTAGAAAACAGAGTGTGCTACACTTTAATATAATGATATTGCAGAAAGCAAGGTGTATCGGCGCATGTTTTGAGAGGAAAAATGTACAGAAAGTATAATTAGTGCTGAGGGTTTATCTTCTAGTGAAACTTATCCTTTTGTATGTGAATAACCTTCTGAAAAAACGAAGAAACCGAAGAGATAAAATACATCCGATTCTTTTGGGGTATTTCTTATTAAAATAAATGTAAATATGTTTGTTTCAAATTTAAAGTCTACCGATGATGGAAAATTGAAAGAAAAGAGACTACGTCTATGACGTCATCGTGCTAATTTTCTAATTTTCAACCGTCCCCCCTCATAAAAGGAGTTGACCACTGAAGGAAATTGATATTTCATAAAAAAGAAAAATGAGAATATTTTACTCTCTCTGTTTGTAAACGCCACATCTCAGTAGCATGTTTGGTTCCGAAGTTGTGAATTTTTAAAGGAATATTTATTTCAAAATCCTACATTGAGTACGATGGGAAACTTGTGACGTCACCCATGGCACATGTACACGAATATGCTTTGTATTTCTTTATTATCTTGACTGTCATTAAAAGAAACTTACAACATTTTAAGATACGTGACCTTAATTCTCACAATTATTTAAGGTAAATCTACAACATACCTAATCTACACTTTCACTAGTGTCAAATTTCAAAGGTAAATGAAGGCCGTCAATTTCAAAGGAAAACAAGAAGACTTACTGCAATAATTTGCCCACTGTTTCATGATTGCGTTTTAGTAACGTTGATGTATGCAACTGAAAAAACGTTTTTGACCATGACTTTCTTCAAACAGCAATATCTTGAGATAGAAACAAAATATTTTGCACGGCGTTTGAAATGCTTGTAGCGGAGAACCACTCTCTCGCATTTAAGGACCACTTCAATTGTAAGTAAAAATGCTGGAATATGAGTTGAAAATTTGTCAGTTGAAAGTTCAATTTCGCGAAATATGTCATAGCCGCTATAAAAGAAATGTGTAAACGCCATTTTTGCATACATGAATATTCATATCCATTTCCATGTTTGATTTCAAGAGACAGTGATTAACTGCTATGCTTTCTTAGAGAGTCTGAATTTTGTAGGGCCAACAAAAATGTCTACGCAATTTTGGTATGTAAACATCTGGAAGATGAGTGCATGGCTCTCCACACCACCGCTGTCTTTGTTCGTTGACTTCTTTCCTTTTATTCCGTGCACTTATTTTTTTTTATTAACCAGACTCTTTAAATTCTATGTGTTTTACCTGATGACAATCTCAAAGTCTCCCTACATCTTACAGAACAAAAGTGTAAGTGAGCGTAAAATGCTGGAACATTATTTTCTTGCCGCCTGAAAAGAGAAAACAAAATTGCAAATATAATCAAAATGAACAATTTTTAAAACTTATTTTTGGAAGCACACTGCAAAATAATACCATATCGTACATTTCTCTTGTTATGATTATATGTTCAAAAATACTGAACCCTTCACCTCCTCCAAATCACGTCTCCATATTTTCATATTAAGATTTATCCTTTATTTGATAGCCGCACGATTGAATATATGTAACTCTGTTGTGATTGGTCATCTTAACTAAAATCTCAGGTGACGTCATTCTCTTCTTGGTAACTGTTTGCAAACGTCACCAGGGTACGGTTTACTTTTGCAAGCACAGCAATGTGTCTTCGCTACACCGTGTGCACCTGTCGCTTTGGTATTACTGTATACCGTTTACACGAGTATACGTGTAAAGCCTAACGTTAATAACAGTACATAACGTTAATATAGTAACGTTTGTAAAGAGGTATGAAGAAAATGACGTCACATCTGATAATGGTAAGACAGTCGGTCACCTTTAAATAATTCCCTCTCGGATCTCGTCAATTTGTACTTCATAACAAAGATAATACATCAAGAAAAGAAATGACCCTGTCTGCATCGCAAACTTGAGACCCCCAAAAGCCTAGTTGTGATTCAGTTCATATCAGCTTCCCAATTAGTTGAATTCTAAGTCCAATCGTTTGAAGACGAAGCCATAACTTTGTTTAACGACACATATTTGAGTGTGTTAAAGGGAAATGAGGTGTTTTAATGGGAAATAGGGTGTTTTATTTTTGCAGAAAAAGATCACACTTTTAAAACCAATATTTTATAGACACAGAATAATAGATCATTGAAAATAAAAAAGAACGGTAGTCTTCTTTCAAATAAATAAATTTCTCACAGATAGAAATTTACATATTTGTTGCTTAAGAATAACTTGTTCACCCAAACTTCCAAAATTCCAAACGATGCACCTTCTGTAAACTCATTATATGCATAATGTTTTGAGAAGTTGAAGCATTTTCAGAGGTTTGTTGTATAAACCTAAATCACTCACCCGTAAGTTGCTGCAGTTTGGCTTGACAAGGCACTGTGCTCACAACAGGTATTGACCTGACCAAATGCACACATTCCGTTTATCTGTGAAAAAAAAATTGCATCCAAGAAACACTTTTGAGTGCCATATGACTTAGAGTGGAGGATGAATGTAAAAAACTGTTTCAAATACCTTTCATTGAGATTGACCTTCTTAACCGATTTACGATTTATTAGAGTCATTAGTGGAAATGGGCACTATAGCAGATTGAAATTTCATAAAAATAAGGAAAATTTTTCTCTCTTTAGTGATGTAAACCATATCTCAATAGCATGGTCCTTTTGAAACTTCATAGATTTTTAAAGAAATATTTATTTCAAAATGGTATATTGCATTATGGGAAGGCAGTAATACCACACATACACAACTGCTTGAAGTTCGTTTGTGTACGTTGGTCGTCAAAACCATTATGACAGCTTAATTGGAGATGTGACCTTAATTTTTACAACAATCTAATGTAAGTTTGAAATAAACTCTATCTCAATTTTTTTCACTGATGTAAAACTTTAAGCTAGAATAAGCTCTCTAATTACAGTCAACAACAAAGACTTATTGGGATAAGTTGCCACTGCTACATAAAATTCTGTAACCTTGAGGTAATGGGAAGTCTTTCTTGACCATGCAGAGAACTCTTTCCTTCAAACCGCAATATCTTGAGTTATTGACCAAAGTATAGGTGTTGGGTTTGAAGTGCTTGCAGAAGTGCTGTTTGAAGTACTGCGGTGAAGAATGAGTCTCTTTCATTTTAAAACCCCCCCCCAAACTATCAGTGGAATATTCCTTCTTTAAAGGGACTCATTGCGTTGGTATCGATAAATACGGTATGTGGTGACTTTGAAGGGTGCAAAAATATAACAATGCTTACAATTAGCAGAATTATAGTCAAGTTTCACATTCAATAGTTATGAAAACTGTCACTTTTCTTTTTTAATTTTTTGTTGCCCTGACTTGTACTGGCTGCATGCACTGTGTGGCCACAAATTTCAATACATATATTCTGTTATTCAGTCTTGAAACCGACTCTGAGCTGCACTGATGAGTCCTAACGAAGAACGAAACAGTACTGCAGATTGAGTTTATATATATATATATATATATATATATATATATATATATATATATATATATATATATATATATATATATATATATATATATATATATATATATATATATATATATATATATATATACACTGATGAGTCCTAACAAAGAACGAAACAGTACTGTCTGCAGATTGAGTTTATTTACGCACCTTAGCATGGTACTGCTACGGTATGACCATGTTAAGTTGAGCACTCTGCAATTTCAAGATGGTGCATTGCTTGTGTAGCCTCGGCTATTTCAGCTGAGACGGTAATACTGTCGCATTACCCATAGCACGCTCTTTCAAGTGGGTTTGTGCACTCTGGTATTCGCAAGCAATGTACCGTGAAGGGCAGGATTGATGCAAGTATCAACCCTGCCAGTGAAATTCAGTCTTGAAATTCCCTCTGAGCTGCACTGATGAATTCTAACAAGGAGGAAACAGTACTGTTCTCAGATTGAGCTCAGCATATCTGTTAATATATTCCTTTAGTCAACAGAATGCAATAGTTTTACCATCGAAGTTTTTTTTTTCCACAAAGGGACACTTTGAAAGAAAGATTCATTTTTCAAGTGTCTTTTATGATCTCGTCTGTATATGTAGACGTCTAATGACGGAAGACTAAAGCCCACTAACCCCACCAGTTACGTATCAGTGACGTCAGCAACCTCACGGCGTATATTTTCTATCAGAAACTGAGAAAACGTTGGTACGCGGTTTAAAATAACACCTGACACCAAAAAGAAATCAAGCGAAGAGTTGATAATTTATTAACATGAATATTCAGTTCATAGACGACATCGCATACGTCAGCAAACGCACCCTGTATCGGATATTTTGCTACTTGGTGATTAGTTACGTACGCGGTCATCGTGGCAGATTTGAAGCTGAAAGTGTCCAAATGCTATTATACTATTAAGCTATTTTCTTTAACGTTTACCGGGTACCCTTCATTTCAGCCTCAGAGCCAGATCTCTTTCTTGTTTTCTCCTTGTCATTTCTTGTTGGTCAATCCGGTATTGATTTCGTTTCAGTTACTACTTAAAGTCTTTCTGCCCTAAGTGATTTTAACACTTTCTGGCATCTTCTCCCTTTTTGACATTTACTCTCTCTCCACATAGTGAGTTAAAATATTTTGAGTGAAAGAACTTGTTTAACGTCAACAACTCTTCTGTTTTGCCTTTTAGTCCTGTCGATTTGAGTCGCTCGAATGGACTCTTTAAATGAGTGGGACTGTAAGACAGCCGTGTCGAATGCAGTACCCGTTGACGTTCGCGTGCCTGTGAATTCAAAACCTCAATTGTATGATTAATTGATTATGACTCGGTAACTCGGGAGACCGAAATAACTCCACCATCGTAAGCTAAAGTTTTAGCTCACTACTTAAGATGAACACATGCATCAGTGGAGTTAGACATATTTTGTGTAATGTAAGACATATTTATGGGGTATTTATTTTATTTATTTATTTATTTATTTATTTATTTTATTTATTTATTTATTTACAATACCTGGCATGGGATGTAGATGCCTGACGTTGGTAAGCTTCATCTTATAGCGCTGTCTCTTGCCGTCTTCTTCGTTTCCGTTCTGGTGAGTGTCGCTTCTCATCTCGTGCGCGGACTTCCGCCGAACTTTGACCGGGATTTCTAACCTGTTGACCTGCCGCTGGTGTAATATGGCTGACGGTTGCTACCGGATGAGAATCGCAAAGAATAAAATTGTTAAATTTTAACCATCTCGGAATCCACGTTTGTCGAGTTTTGTTCGGTAGGCGGATTTTCGACAGTAAGTATGGCAAAGACGTACATAGCGATATTGCATTAAAATTTGATAGTTTCACGGCAAGATTAGGAGTGATCAATATCCATCATAAAAAAAATATAAAGCAAAGTAACCAGTTTCACTAGCAGCTTGAGTTCCTCAAGTCGTGTACCTACATTGTAACAAATATAATAATATAAAATTAATGTGGACGCGCATTCTAAGTGTACCTTAGTATGAGATTTACAAGAAAAATATATTGCAAGAAAATATATTTTAGAGATTGGAAAGTAAATCTTATCAACCCAACTCCCACCTTCGTAGCTTGTTACATTCGTGAGATATAGGTGTTGGAAGATACTCAGTCACTTACATGGAATCAACAGTGAATTGTGTAATATTTTGTGATGTCCTTTTAGGACACCTCACGTCACCAGATTTTGCTTATTTTTGAAATTTAATTTTTTTTTTTTATAAAACCTTCAAAACTTCATTGTTTTCTCACTATAGAATGCTGTAAGGAGGGGACCTGTGTAATCAAGCCACCCGTACCATTAGGACACTGATCACATTTCGTGACAAGGTGCATTGTCTTTTGAAAAGAAAAAAAAAGGAAAGAAATTGGAGTTGTTCAAGTATGCACAAATTATCAAGTTATAGGTAATATTAATCAAAAATTATTTCGCAATCTACCATTTTAATTTGTGTGAATAAATTTCAACATTTCATATCATGACTCAGGAATGTTCTTTGAGAACAAAAAGAGTTGAACCATTTGAATTCAATATTTTATGCTTTGACATACATATTTTGAATCTCTAAATTGGGATACCTCTTACACACTATAGCAACTATAGGCATTCGCTATAAAGAGCAATGTTCCCAGAGGGGTAAGCTATGGATCCAACCAATCAAGTTTTACTTCATTTCATGCACAGCGACGGCCTTGAAACATAACTAGTAGTAAACAGAGTAAGCATAGGGATTCACCCTTAAACGTCAACCGTTAATCGGAGTTAACACACGTACGTAAATTCTACACCGTGCAATTCACACGCTGTGAGGTATCACGGTAACCGGTATATCATCTGCATGAGACCAAGGATGTTCGGTTTTTTTTAACCAAAGTAAAGACGTAAGGTGTAGCACGAGAGAAAAAAGGAAACATTCTGGTTCTATAAACAAACAGAGCATTGAAAAGCTGGAAGAGTGGTAATTTAAAAGACACCAAGATGAGTTCACCTACCCTTCATGCTGGTAAATCCGAAAGTGTGCAAGAAATATCAAAACAACTTTTGTCAGGTGTAATGCGTTTTCCGAAAATTGAAAAAAAAGCTAGGCTATAGGTAAACGATTTATTTTTTGGTTTAATCCAAACTAAGAAGCAAACACATGTTTAAATCTGATGATGTATACACTGAAGAATGCTGCTTTCGAAAAGGGCAGGCAATTAATATACAGCCTCAACAAAATCCCGTTATGCATCATGAGCTTTTCAAGCTCAACTTTGCTCTGCTACAATCGGCATGCTGCAGATAAACATGTAGTACATGAATGAAAAAAACAAAAAAAAAACAAACAAACCTCATGCATTAAGTCAGAAAGATTCCTCCTTCTACATCGAGAAAATAGCAAAACTCGGCAAGAGGCCTCAGCCAGTTAAACTAATTAGTAACAAAATACAAAGAGAACCTCAACAAGGCTTGCATTTCTCACAAACAAGTCTCCTGCCGGAATTTCCTGTTTATTTCAAATTCAGATGCTTAGGAATGCATTCCGTCACAAAGCTAACGATTTTGCCTTTCACGAGGCTATCCTAAACTTCTTGGACTGGAAAGTTCTCATCGTCTTTTCGTTCTCGAATAGTTAAAATAATATTGAAAACGGAAGTAGATATTTTTTGCCTTCAGGTTGTTTTGGTCGAAAAGAGCGGATTGGTGCATTGCAGCGCCAATATATTGGCTTCTTGATAAATTCAATTGCAAATGGAATTGCTAAGTATCTTTGCATGTATTCTTGCAATTACTACTTTAACTTGGAGCACAACATTCGATAAAAGAAAAAAAAAAATGCTTTTGGTATTAAACTCTAACGGGGATCGATTATTTTAAGTATCATACATCAATTGTCACCCAAAACTGGAAAAAAAAAATCGCCTTTTCGGGGGAGTTTCATACATAGACTGCTTACCGAATCCTTGGTTAATCCAGCTCGTATGTTAAGCGGTAGTAGATCCGATGAATTTTTGGTCACGAGCGGAGGTATGCAGTTTCGAATCGCACTTTTCGTTAATGGCGCTGGAGGATCCATTTGTGACCTGTGAAGAATGGAAATACATGCCAACTGTAAGGTACTAGCGAAGGTAACCGCGGAATCAGACAGAGGGATGTAAGGAGCTAGCGAGACAGGCATATGTAACACAGTTAGACAGACAAGCAGACAAATATATACGTTTACAAACAAACAGAAAAGTAGGCAGACAGTGAATCAGACGGAAAGGGACAAAAAAAAAAAAATACACGGACAGTCAGAGAGACTGCTGGACAGACAGAACTGGAAACAGAAAGACAAACAGACAGGTACACAGACACAACGCACCACATCCTACCAACACGCAGTGTCTGTCCTTTTTTAAATTTCTACTTGCATACCTCATAACATCAAAGGCAGTGTGGGGTATGATTAAATGTCAGACTTGTCACCTGATCTATGTCCTCCAGTGCTTTTGGCATTCATTCTGCCCACAATGCAGAAATAAGGAATTAGCAAATGCTCCATTGAGCACAAACCTCTTCGAATGACTTTGTTACATTTTAAGGCTGCAGTGTGCCATATTTTCTCCCTCAGGTCGTAATGTGTAATCAAGTAGAGGATGAACATGTGACAGATTTTAAGAGGGATAGTTTCATCATGAAGTTTCGGGTATTTAAAATGAATGTTCATATTGCTTCAAGCGAATGAAACACTAGCATGCTGAGCTGCGAAATTAATTTCCTAAGTATCACAAACTAGACAAGAGGACACGCCGCAGAGTCAACGCCATTCCAAGAGCCACTGTTATGAGTCCAGTGGCGTTGCCAGGACTTTCAGCAGGGGGGGGCACTGAGAGTCACCAATGTTGGGGGGCATAACTCATTTTCTCGGCTCTACAGTGTAAATACATTATACTTAAAGATTGAAACACAAAATGAGAACGAACTTGATGTAATAAAGAACAAGACTGGTTGATCATGCTGGTACAAAACTCAAAGTTTAAGGTCCGTATTCCTATAACCAAATAATATGCTCTTTACTGCACTGCGCTCTTCACTGCACTCTTAACTCGATAGAACTAAAAGTAATATGGGTGGCTAGACATCTACATCTGAGAAAGTTTTGAAAAGGGGGGCCTATAAAACAGATGACGCTATGCCAGATCCACATGGAAACACGGTTTGAGCGCCACTCTTTAAGGTAGGCCTATTGATTACACACTCGCAATAATGTTTGAAAGGGGCAATTTTTCGTAATATGTTGATAGAGTTACCAAATTTTGACTCAATGAACTAACCACAAGATGAAACTGCCCATTACAAAACTTTTGGCTGGGGGGGGGGGGTTCCGGCACGTGCCCTCTCGTTCCTCCACTGTACGAGTCCTCTACTATGCCAGAAGTGATCGTAACGAGGCACATATGTGTACGTATTTGTCTACGGTAAGGATAAGCTCTATGATCTCGTTAGCTGTTGTTTGTGAAAATAAGATCAGAGAATATTTGTATCTTTGTGTAAAATTTTGTTTCGTATATCCCATAATATATCAAATCCATTTCAATGAACTATTAGCTATTTCCCCTTTCTCCCCCTCACGGAAATTACACACTGACGAACCCCTCCCTCTGAGCCAACATGTAACTACATTGAATTGTCTTGTTCCCGTTTACAGCACCGAGGGTGTGCTGTTATTCCTGCGTTTTGAGCAGTGCGCCAAAGGACTAGCTATATACTTCCTACAGTTTGCAAAAGTCACAAAAAGTACCATAGGCCTGTACCGTGGTCTAGTTGTCCGAAAATTAAAAACATGAAGTATCTTTGCAAAAAAAAAATGTGGTTATCCCAACTGGGGTCCCGTATATTTACCACAGGACCCGCTTCTGCTAACTTTTTAGCCGAAAAACTAATTCAATATCCTTTCTACCGTAAGATATTAATCCGTGAATTTCTTCCGAAAGAATCGTAGCGTAGCCGTTGCTTTCCGGGTTGGTATCAGATGGGAGAGAAAGATGGTAAGTTAACCAAAAATTCTGATTTTTCTTCATAAAACAGCACATCTAGTGACTTAAGATGTCGAAACCTGCAGCGTTCACACCACAGGGTTTCCTCACAGCTCATCACGGTCATCTGCTCATTTATGCCTATTCTTTCATATCGTCTCTAGAATTATATGACATATCTATGCCATGTAGGCGATAATAATTATTACAACTAGTTTCCAGGGGTTATTTGTCTGGGAGATTAAGGAACGAACATTTACTCGTGCAGAAGAAGGTGTCTTTAAAGAGGTCACAACATATAGACTAAAATAGTGTAAAAACTGGTTTTTTTTCTAAATGTTTGGACAAACTGATATCCAAAACTGCATTTGGTGTACTCGTGACATCATCCAATCTTAGGCAATCAGAGTTTAAGTTTCACAGTTGGAAGCTCCCCTTTGAAAAATCTTTGTTTCTGTGTGACGTCATATGATGTCACATTAGGAGTAGATTCATGCATGAGCTATCTCGCCACAATAATTGAAAATGTTTCTACTTACACATACTTTTATGAATTTGATTAAAACTTGCATGCAATGTGTCTAAGGTAGTAGGCAATTCGAGATATTCAGGAAATTTTTGGTGCAAGGTCCCATGTGGGCCTATGGCCCACTGTATGAAATTGTTCAAAACGGCAACCCTCCTACAGATTACAGGATAAAGTCTTATTGGTCTGACACAACGGTGCGTTAATTGTTAGTGGTACCTTTAGGGTGCTCATGAATTTTTGATCCAAGGTCACGGGCCTGTGACCCTTTCTTAATGAAAATCTGCAAAAAAATGTTCTCCTATCTCGAGATTTGGAACCCAAACTTCCTGAACACTGTAAAGGTGCCACCTGAGCATCATATATAAGGAAACATCAAAATCGTACAATTGAATCTGTAGGAACAGAACCATCCTGTAGAATTTCATAAAATGAGTCACTGAGCCCATATGAGACCTTGGACCAACAATTCGATAACACGATAAAGTTATACCACTAATACCATATCTTGATGACAAACCACGGAAGACAGCACATGGCAATCTGTAGGAGGAAAAGCAGTTTGCAGAATTTCGTAAAAGGGCCATAAGGTCTACATGTGACCTTGGACCAAAACTTCCTAGACAGCCCGAATGGCCTCAGAAGGATTGTTTGTTAGTTTGAAGCAAATCCAACGAGACGTGTGCCGGTAGAAGCCTTTTAATTTATTGTGGATCAATAGCATGAACGGGTTCCTAATGTGACGTCATAAGCTGCCTTGTAGAAAAAAAAAAAGGTTTTTTTTTTTTAAGGAGGAGCTTCCAACTGTGGAACTTACAAATTTGATTGCATAACATTGAAAGATGTCCCAAGAACACCAAAGGCAGTTTTGAAAAACAATTTTTCCAAGTCTTTAGAAAAAAAAAATAGTTCCCAAAAAGGTTTTAGTCTACGTGTCATGGCCTCTTTAAATTTATTATGTTAAGAGCTCTGTGAAGCGTACGTAATTGCCAAATTTTAAAGTTCATGCAATTACTGGCTTAGAGTTGGTGTAGGTAGCTAGTCAAAATTAAATACTGAGAGCTTGAACAGTCTGCTGTAGGTGTATATAATCACAGGTTACAATACTTTCAGGTCCTTTCGTCCTGTAGTTGGCAACACTATGCCCGCAAGAAGTTATCAAAATCAAATCATTCACTTACTTTTATTCCAAACCAATCAACGTTGATTATTGAGAAAAAATTATGATTCCTCAAGAAAGTGTGCGCCTGTCCAATTTACTTCTGTGAATATTAATCACATGCAACCACTGTGTCAAATTCATTCAATCAATCAATCAATCAACCCTGAGAATTTTGATTTCTGAGCAACGCTAAAACTAGATTCATTTGCAGTAATTCTCACGGGCGTCAGGTTAGTACTGCACCGTACATGTAAACACTACCAACGGTCTTTATACAATCCAAATGCGGAGAACAACCAGCACTACAACTTCAGAACTTGACTACGGTCACAAGTGCAACTGTGCAAATGTGTGTGTGTGTGATATTATTATTATTACTACTATTACTATTATTATTATGTATATATTCCAAATTTTTGCTCCCCCAACAGTTCCTCTTGCCCCCCAATCTAAAATCCTCTTGCCACCAACGTTTGTAGAAAGTAACTGCCAAAGATGTAACAAAGACGTCTTTTAGTCCACCCTATGTTAGTGAAATAGAAATCGAATTAGCTATATAGATAAGCTCATGATATCTGAAAGTATGATATTTTAGTATCTACGGTTTGTAAATCGAAATTACACACCACCGCTTTAAATCATCAGCCGTGTCGTCGCCCCGTGATAAATGCTCAATCCATCTACTACGTGCGGCTGGAAAATCTTGGTCTAATAACAGAGAGATACCTAATGCGTTTTTGTGCACTTTATCGTGATAGCGCGGCTCATAAAAATATAAATAAATAAATAAACATCTGTGTACATTTTCCAGGCATCACGGTGAACCTGGCAGAGATTCAATGTTAAAGCAAAAAAAAAATAAAAAATAAAAAAATGTAACGTTAAGTGAGAACAGGTAGTTGTCAACACACATCTTACATGCAACTTTTTCCACTCTCTTCTTCCAAATCGGGAACCAGCCTATCCATTCAAAAGCATATTTTAGTGACAATTGGCAGGGATTTTAATTGAAAGAGAATATGTTTTCTTTTTTACACTGGAAGCATTTCAAACCCCATGTCAACATCTTCTTCATAGCTTAAAATGCTACCGTTTGAAAAAAGGACTTCTCTGGTTACGAAAGATTTCCAATTGCCTCACGGTATACCAAAATTGCAAGAAGTCTTTGTTTTTCCTAAAAATAGGAGCCCTCATTTAATCTTGAAATTTGAAACGCGTAAAACGGTAGACTGGGTGTATTGTAGATTCATCCTTAAAACAGTATAGAAATTAAGGTCACATCCCTCAAAGTATTGTACTGTTTCTTGTAAGGCAGTCAAAATTAGAAGAAATGCAAAGGATACTCAAGTAATTGTGCACATCACAAATTTTGCATTACAAAAAATGTGGAATCCCCCGATGTACCATTTTGAAATGTTTGTATAAAAAATGCTCAAATTTCAAACGGAAAATGCTTTCGAGAAAAATATTCCTAATATTTATGGACTGAATATCAATTGTCTTCAGTGACCAGTACCTTTACCAGGATTTGTCCCAAAAACATACATCTACCAATGGCAAAGTCAGTTGTCTTATGTTGCCGTCTCATAGATAATATTCATGAGTATGTTTTAAAGCCTTCTCTCTCGTTTACACATGGGGTGTTGTTAAGGTTAAGGGTCATTGTCGTTGACTTGAACTCTGCAGGTAATCATTGATGATCTTTAACCAAGAACATTCACCTGCAAGGGTATTGAGAGGCATTAAGCACATACTCTTGAATATTATTATTACTATCCTTCTGACTGAATTTGCCATTCTGCAGATCACTTTTTTTAATCAAACATCTGTAAAACAGATACATTTATACCCGATTTGGAAGAAGAAAATGAAAAATTAGAAAGACGAAAAAGTTATGTAAGATGTATGTTACAACTACCTGTCTTCCTTTAACCATAACTCAAACCGGATATATATATATATATATATATATATATGAATTAATAAAACCACAAATTATTTTAAATTAGTAAATTAATTATTAATTAATTAAATTCTTTAATTAATTAGAAAATAAAACTGAGAAGGGAAACACACAGCAATAGTATACTTTTAAAAAGAGTTTTACAGTACATAATCCCAAACATGTTAATCATGTCGTTTCAAGGGAGCCTTTTCGTTGTTAATGTCACTCAATGATCTACCTTACTTCGCAATATGATACGTTCTTTGCCAGATGCAAAATGGCCACAACAAGAAACAGTTTTTTTTTTTTTTTTTTGACACGCTTTAAAGTGCAGTCACACACCTGTGTAGGACACAAGCGTGTACATAAATTCTCGTTTATCGTAATTACGTGTCGTCAGTAATGCCTTTCCTTACCGCGATATACTTTTGCGATTAATCTGAAAACTGTCATTAACGCAGGCAGAATCTGCGTCACTTGCGGGACAGCCAAAAACTTGTGTCGACATAAACTTAAAAAAAAAACAAAACATAATTAAAGACACTGGCCTTCAACTCCACAAAATTGTCCCGCTATGTACAGTGGGCGTAACTCAATTTGATTTATGTTGGGATGAAGGTATATTTGCCCTTCGAAATCAGTCGGTACCCTGTGATTCCATGTTATAAGAAAGTAAAATAGTAAACGCTGATTCGGTCGCTGACTACGGTGGTTTGCCCAGTGACGGATCTAGGCTTTTGTAAAGGGGGAATCCAACATAGGAAGTGCACATTTAACACTATCTAAGAAAGAGAAAAATTTTGGCTTTAAAGCCCCCCAACTTGGCCGGAAAAGGCATTCTTCCGAGTGTTTAAGATGCACGTGACCAGCCTCGAAAAAGAGATGACGTGTCTGCAATTTCTAAGTTAATGAAAATTTTTCCTCCACGACCGTTTCTAGGAGTGGGGTATTCGTGGGGCCGGTGGGGGGGGGGGGGGCTCGAGTGGTGTCATCACTTACATACTAGCTAGAATTGTGGGAAGACTATCTAAGCGGAACACCACGATTAGTACGCGGGTAGCGTACCAGATAATTTTTGAACATGACTTCCCCCTAGATCTCCGGATCTCGTCTTTCCAGGCTCCATATTATTTCTTTGTGGGAAAGCCTAACAATCCGATGAGATATGCTTCGTTAGCGACCAAACGTTATGAGATTCAGAATATACGAAATCTTGGTCATCGGTGCATTTCATAATTATGAACCAGCGTGATTAAGCGTTAGATTAACCTAGTGTGTAGTTCATCATGTGTTGAAAAAAATTTCGTCGACTACACCTGAAGAGAGAAATGGAACGGAAGGTTGGTTGCCCAACATAGCCCACTCTTACATTGCAGGTACTGTATATCTGTAGGAACGTCCTGATAGCAACTCCGTGATTGGGTTCCTATAAATTTCAGCAACCCTACTCCGTGATTACGAAGTGCGCCACCCTATGAAAGCCCTAAGATTTGGATATCAAACATGTTTTCCTCTTTTCTATTGTTTTTATTTTAGTTTGAAACTTTTTATCAAGCTCTCAACAAATATTGAGACGTCCGATCGAAACAATTTATAATTTTTGTTTTATTTTTTTTATTTCACAGTTTTGTCCAGCAAAATGGCTGTTTTTGCGATAACAGTTGGGTAACAGTTTTGAGAGTTTGGAGTAAATCACCCAAACCCCCTTGAGTTACCCCCCTGGCCTTGTTAAACTCGGATGTTATTACCGGATCTAGATCCAGTGCTACATCCGCATACTGCAATGGTTCGTTGAAATCACTATATTATTCGCTTAAAAAAAGTAAGTTTAAACCCCATAGATCAACTCCATGAAAATTGACACTGTCAGAGAATGCTACCATATAGCTCTTTCTACGGAGTTTTTTTAAGGGATCCAAATGCTTTCTTCAGATCGACTCCAAGACATACTTTATTGAACCATGAATGTGATTGGTCAAAACCGCTTACCACCTTTTCAACCAATGACGTGATTGGTTCTTGTATTCTGTGGCGCAATCGTAGTATTTGTACATGTTGCTAGACCTAGTAGCCAATTTCTCCAGAAATTACCTCATTTTTTTGGTTTCATAAACGTGTGGGACAACCGTGTGGAAACCAATGGCTTCCTGGGCTGTCACTCATTGTTCTTCCAATAAAAAACGAAAAAAAAAGAAGCAAGTTAAAGAAAATTCGTTGAACCGGTCGATATATCAGAATGTTATAGTTCCTTCAACTTGCCTTTTTCCACTTTACCTGTGAACTTTTCTCTCTTTAGTAAATCGACCATGTACAGCTATAGTGAGGACACTATGCCATGTGTACTCTTAGAGAGGATAGAAATATTATCTTGTGCAATTCTGTTTTGTATAAACCAAAAAAACCTATCTGTGCCATCTGGGTGAGCTGTAGACAATCCATGCATTAATTTGTACACTAGCTGCTTGTGACAGTTAATAACTTGGTCTTATTAAAGACAATCGCTATCCTGTTAAACAAAAGGTAAATGGCATGTGTAATTTTTGGTTTTTGTTTGTTCGTATATGTCTCTTTTCTTGTGTTTCCTTTTTACGTTTTGTTTGTTCAGATTTTCTTTATTATCGTCCAATTATTCTTCCTACGTAAAGGTTACTCAGCTGGGACTTATATATCTTTGCCCTGATCTTTATTCACATTTTTTGACCTTCGTACGTTCACGAATATGGGCTACATACTTGCAAAGTAACAAGTGGATACATAAGACTGACTTTGTTTCCAATAGGTCGAATATTCCTCTAATTAGGGGGGAGGGGGGGGGGGGTGAACAGTGACCTTTAACCCGTACTCACACCACAAAAGGTCAGGCGTGATGTTAACGACTTCCACAGTATACACTAGAAACTGTGTTGGCAAAAGCTTAAAGCTGTTTAATAAGTCCATGGTATCATAACCAGAAAGTGTCATGTCTCCACACAATCTCAAATCACCTTTGCTGCTTCAACCTTTCTTTTTAGCCAAAGTGTTAGCCTCCTGAACGTGACACATCCATCACGTTTCAACATCATAATACAAAGTTGTGTGGCAAAGATGTATTTTCACATAGTGACGTCAAGTCCATAAGCACTTGTAAAGATGAATGTGACTGCATCCACGCGATTGTTCTCATCATAATAGACACCGTGAGCACAATCAGACATGGTAGTGATAATCAACATATACGTTTTTAATTTTATTAATCACACAAGAATAATATTGGTACAGAACATTGCGATTCAAACCGTTATTGTCGGAATGGTTTCCTGTTAATGGAAAGGAACTGACATTATTTCGGGTACCATATGTTTACATTGCAGTTGTGTAGTAGACTGAACGACCCGTAGACACATGTCTACGTCAATTTTGATATGCATAAAGGCGTGATACGTCTCTATGTCTATTCTGCACTATAGACATATAGTTGACTTTCGAAATATACCTCTTGCTGTTTAGACGTGCACACCGGCATGAATCCATTTCCAAGGTGCGAGGGGGAGGGGGGAACATTTCACCATTTGCGAATCATCGTTCTAAGTTGTCTGAGGGGAAGGGTCTCCCCCCCCCCCCCATATCTCCATGATCCACGCTCATGGACTTGCAAATATAGTTAGCTTGTAGTGTTAATGTAACTACTGTGGATCCTAACTCGTGAAAACACGTTTGCAAGTTGTAGTACAAACTACGACTTCAATATGGCGATCCTTTACACTTCGACATGACGATGTAGGGAATATATTTCTCATAGTCAAACGTGAGTTGGTTCATCAACGGAATCCCATCATGCTCCGGATCACACACACCCTGGATCTGTCACCGGTTCGTGGCTCGGGGAGTCGAAGGCAGCTCGTCAAGGGCTTTCGAATTTCGGATGACGGTTCCGCCGGATTTTCGAGTGAAATCAAAACGTAAAACTTCATTTTGTAATGAGTCGTTATCTGGGTCAATTAATTACATTTTAAGTGAATCTTGCCACCGTATTGATTGCTTTGAATTGTAATACAGATACGTCGAGATAAATACAAAACACGGCTTAAGCAGACTTAATACACGTTTCATGTCTTTTCTCAAGATCGTAAAATCTAGACAAAATGTTGAGGAGAACAAGAAAATTGAAATTTGCTTACAACAGTGAATAAACTCAAATATGCCCTGCTGATTAATTTTACATTAGTCAGAGTTGTCTTCGCCCCCAACTAACAAGGGCGTTAGTCAGTCATGATGGACAAATTCATTACTGATGGATAGGTTTACAAGATAAAGTGCTCGCTTATTTCTCTAATCACTTTATTAATTATCTACTGCAACAGGAGTGCAGAAACGTGAAGAAATTGCAAACACATAAGGCATTGTGCAGTTTTCAGCAGAAAATCCCAAAATTGTGTATTTCTCCTTTAGTTTGGTGTGTCAGCCTTGTGGGTTGGTAAAACCTGTAATTTGCAATCACTGGTAAAATTGGGCGATGAGTTCAAAATTCTCAGTGTTGACCGGTAACCAAGATTTTGTTTATCTCAAAACGTAAAGGCTTACTATAGCAAGAACCTAAGTGCTAACGGCAAATTTGAGAGTATATTTTAGCTGCGTTCCTTAGTTACAATTTGTCCAATTACGAATAGTTTCCCGTGATTATTCACGGAAAATCTTTGTAGATAAATATTTGACTAAGTACGGATATTTGGTAAGTCAGGTCAGGATTGTGCGTACTAATTTAAAGGATGATTTAGCCAGAGCTCTAGGACAGTGATGATAGACTAATTTTTAATAAATTAATAAAAGAAAATAATAATCTCATGTTTACAACTTCAAACTTAAAAGTATGCAGAAGAAATAATTTTTCATAAAACATTATTTTATCTTCAGTGCACTGAATATACCAAAAGCAGAACATACTTTGCACCACTAATAAAGTATACGTATCGCAAATAAATGATTGATTCGGTATATTTCTTCCTGACCTTAACAATCACCTTTAATTACAAACCAACAACCAGGTCACATATAGTTAGCCTAAAATGCTTTGGAAAGAACAAAAACTAGAAGGTGCAACAACATCATGTAATGCTATAAAGTACGTCATTATACGATTAAATTGGTTTGCTATTACATTTCGAAATGCCATTGGCTTTTGCAAGTATTCGTTGATAAAATTTTCATTACAGGAGACAATATAAAACACTATGTACTTTTCTACACATTGCCAAATTTACGGTGACGTCATGCCATAGTCTACTAATTAAAGTCCGCTATATATGTTTTTTGTGACATATATTTCTAAGATTGCAAAACATACTTGAACTAAAAATGTCAGAAAAAGCTAGTGCTATGTGAAGAACTCTTGACACGTGTAACAGCTTTACTTTCCAAAATCTTGTTTTTTCCCTTGACGTTTTCTTCTTTTGCTTTTTTTCACTTTTTCCTCTCAGTTTTTTTATTTTTAGTGACAATCTTCATAATACCATATAATATAACACAAGGACAGTTCAATAAAATTATATTTCGTGTATCTGCCATCCCATAGCGGCCTCTACGTTACTTTATTTTGTTCTTTTTTCTTCGTTCATTTTCTTTTAAGCACTTGAAAAGAAAGAAGAAGAAAAAATTCACTGTTTTTTTTTTCTGGCTATTTTTTCCTGGCTAATGGAAGAATGAAATAATACCCCTATGTACAAATTTCGTTCGCGAAAATTCTGAACGCTAATCTATCAACAAGCCTTCACAGATGAACCGCACACGTGAGATTTTTTTTGAAGATTTCTCCCATGCAGTGACATAGATTTCCCGATCATCCTCTGGTAATGACATCCGTTATACTTGAAACCTCGACTTGAAGACATTGCCTCCGCGTCTGAATTAATCTGGTTTGGTATCTTGCTATCAATATAGTTTTAAGAATTTGAAAGTTACATTTTCAATTCAGAAATGTTGATAAGAGTTTACTCTCTATCATTATCTCCAGAGACTGATTCGTTTACACTTGTGAGATTAAATATATTTTGGACTACTCTAGAAAAAGGAAAGCAATATAACCAATGCAAATCCAAGCCATATGTTATATGACACGCTCTGATAACATTAGGTGTTATATACTGCAGTTAACATTTCAGAATTCACACTGACCTCATACTGTAATCAGAATTTCAGGATTCACACTGACCTTATCCTGCAGTAAACATCATCAGGATTCACACTGACCTTATACTGCAGTTAACATTTCAGAATTCACACTAACCCCATACTGTAATCAGAATTTCAAGATTCAAACTGACCTTATTCTACGGTAAACATTTCAGGATACACACTGACCTTATCCTGCAGTAAACATCATCAGGATTCACACTGACCTTACACTGCAGTTAACATTTCAGAATTCACACTAACCTTATACTGTTATCAGAATTTCAGGATCCACACTGACCTCATCCTGCAGTAAACATCATCAGGATTCACACTGACCTTATACTGCAGTTAACATTTCAGAACTCACACTAACCCCATACTGTAACCAAAATTTCAAGATTCAAACTGACCTTATCCTGCGGTAAACATCATCAGGACTCACGCTGACCTTATATATACTGTAGTGAACATTTCAGAATTCACACTGACCTTACACTGTAATCAGAATTTCAAGATTCAAACTGACCTTATCCTGCAGTAAACATTTCAGGATTCGCACTGACCTTATCCTGCAGTAAAATCATCAGGATTGACGCTGATCTTATCCTGCAGTTACCATTTAAGGATTCACACTGACCTTATACTGTAATCAGAATTTCAGGATTCACACTGACCTTATACTGCAGTTAATATTTCAGAACTCACACTTACCCCATGCTGTAGTCAGAAATTCAAGATTCAAACTGACCTTATCCTGCGGTAAACATCATCAGGACTCACGCTGACCTTATATATACTGTAGTCAACATTTCAGAATTCACACTGACCTTATCCTGCAGTAAACATCATCAGGATTCACACTGACCTTATACTGTAATCAAACATTGCACGGTTCACTGTGACCTCATATTGCAGTCACTATTTCAGGAATTTATACTGACGTTACTACTGCAGTTAACAATTTCACAACACAAACCACATGGGCGGGGGGGGTGTGGTGTTAGAGTAGCGTCCAATGTCCTGATGTACCAGGCTCAAATTTAGTGACAAAAGTTTACACAAAAATAATTTCCAGTAGCAGTGAGATCAGACAAAACTAAACGAATTGTACATGTTCCTTTTAAGTTCAATCTTCACACACAGTCTTCATATCTCGAGAGGTCCGACGTATATGGTGACATTGAGATGATTACGTACATACAGACAGACAAGCAGACAGACAGACATGCCGACTGAGGCAACGGTGTAAACAGCAAACACTGTGTCGTAACTCCCAGCTTATGCAGAATTACGCCTTTATGAACGATTCAATTACATATTGAATTTATATTTATCGCATTACAAAGGTGTGACCGAAGCAAGTTTATCTTCCCAACTGTACTTTTGTCGGATCTATTTCTTGCTTGTAAACAAAGTTCATGGAAACAACTGCCTCTTTCTACAAAACTATTTCTAATTGTTGTACCACGATATGTTAAAAAAAAAAAAACTGCTACACAATTATGCGAATTCATCGTACGTGCTTCTTATTCTCAGAGCCTCACTGTGATGGCCTTGGCCTGCACACTGTAGTTCATATTCTCAATTTAAAGTATTGACTGTAACTAATCTCCTCTAATTCCACAATTTACCTAGTCGATGTTTATCAGTGAAACAAAATATGGAAGATACCGGTATTGAAAATTAGAGATGAAGGCCTGACAGTGACTATACTGAGAGATTGCGCACAATTAGATTTCAAAGTAAACGGACACAAAGCTCCTGTTACATCAACTCTTATAGATAAAGGCCTAACCGATGCACAGATATGCGGATAATCTGTATGTATGTGTGACACATGACAGAGGAGCATGTCCTTTGGTCTGTCTGATGCGACTGCATCTGTCTTAAAATATCTTCGAGGTACACCAAGAAATGAGTTCTGTAGCGTTATCACGAAGTCACTTAAATTATGCAAAGAAGTTCTAAAATGGCAGACAAGTTCTAAAATGGAGAACCCTCTCGCGAAGGGCCAAATGAGCATTGACAGAAAAGCGTTGTACCGTTACACATGCAACGAAAATATTAAAGAATTAGAAGTTGAACCATTCTATGCTCTTTACACAAAAACCATCCATACTTCAGCTTGATGCGGTTTTATTTCCGCATCTGTTTTTTTTTTTTTTCATTCACGGATACTTTGACAGTTAAATGAATATGAAAGAGTTTGTTTCTCTTTCTTTAATCAGGTCATAAATAAAAAATGGACAACTGTTTAAATTGACATTATTGTCAGATGTTAGTAAATAAGCCATCAACTAATGAGGCCTACATTCCCAGATAGTAACGGCCTTACCTGAACAACCAATCGCAAAAAGAGAGATTTGAAAACAAGAGGAGATTATAATTAACAATCGAAAGAACTTGTCTGACGTACATCGTGTATAGGCCTTGGTGAGGTTGCTGCTTCAACTTGGCTGGACAACCTCCTAACTGCAAGCTTACAATGTCTAAGTATACAGTGGTTATCGGCTAATGCGTTCATCTGAATCTCAACAGCTGTAAAGGAGTTGAATGGATTTATTACATGACGGGATGCTGCTGTGTCTGAAACATGAACTAATCAAAAGGGCCTTGAAGTACCTAAATCAATTACTTTACGAGGGTGGATAACTAGCCTACGCTATTACCCTACCGACATAGACCATATACATTGAACAGAAGAGATCATAGATAATATCACCCATGAAGCTAGGCAACCGTCAATTACAAGAATGACAACAATTGTAAAATGTTAGCCTACACATCCAAGACTCACTGTGGGCTAGGCAGTGAGACACGGTGCGGTTTGATTTTACTGTCGCCGTTTCTAATGGGACTAAACTTGAAGGCCCTAAATTAATTCATTTGGTACTACGGTACTACCCTACCGACACATATACACAGAACTTTGAGTCATAGATGTACATATACATGAAACTTACGATCATCACACATGGCTCGACTGACAGAACAAAAATTACACCATGACACTGGCAAACGTGTGCTTATTGGGCAAACTTAATGTTTGCCTAATTTGAAGTTATGGGGGGGGGGGGGGGGGGTGACAAAGTGCAGGATGAAATGTCTTTTGCACCAAGTATATCCTTGTGCATCAATATTGATACAAACGTCAGCGAATTGGCAGTGATGTGAAAAGTGACACCATATCTTGTACTTGGTACTCTACTTTTTGCATGCCACAACTGTAGTAAACGTACAAGAAAAAGGCTAGTCTTTGGCTGTAAACAGCATGATCATATATATGCATCCTGAGATTGGCTGCAAGCGTCAGTAACGTAGGCCTGTACATACCATCGAGCTTGTGGGAACACAGTTCAATGGAAACGCGTATGTTTTGAACTCTTAGGTTTTCTGCATCGTTTCGAAATATTCTTCATCCGGTGACCTTTGTCTCATATTTACATTTTCAAAGTCCATGAATGTTTGTTGTTCATCTTTTCTTTTTTAGTTATCACTGAGCCATTAATTTCTGTCCTTTCTGAACCTTGTAAACAATGTGGATAATGAGTACCTCAGGGAACAGCCTTTGTTTTCACAAAGTTACAGCACTACATTTGGGGTCACTACGGATAAAATACGTAACCACAGATGTAAATAACATGACCTTGTCAAGTTCAAATTAAAAGACAAGGGGGGGGGGGGGTGGAACAAAAGTACAGCAAATACGTGTACGTAAAATAAATGGAATTTAATGCGGGATGCGGGAAGGGAATTTTACAATTTCTAAAACAAGGCATCGTAACAACACAGATTCATCCCCGTCGCCTCTCACAACGAAAATACTCACATTGAGAAACAGAAAGGAATGACAAAGATGAAAGGCATTAAACCAGTATTCCTTTTTTTTCTATTTTCTTTTTCGGAGGGGGGGGGGGTGGGGGATGTGAAATATGAAACAAAATTATATGTAGAAAGTCAAGATTCAATAATCTTTGTACAAGCAGCACGAAGCTACTGTAATAACTACAAAAACGTTTTACAGCGATTATTCCGCCAAAGGGCGTAGGGCCCCTGTTTCTGGACTCAAAGGGCCGCTACGGGTGTCAGTCAGTATATTAATCGTTTCTGATTCAGTCATGACAAAAATAAAGATGATACGAAAGAGCCAATGATTAGGATGTCCATATTCTGTAACATGTAAAATATGTCTATTGTCTTATAGGTAACCGGAGTTAACTGTTCCCGAGTGGATAAAAGTGAAGACTTTTGAAGCAATGAAGCTTTGCCAGTAAGAGGCTTAGGAGGTTCGATTCCAAGTGACAATGGAATGGGTTTTGTGTCCACGATAGTTCCAAAGTTTCTCGTCTGAATTCCCCTTATGAAGAAGAAAAAAAGAATACAGAATTTGATCTAAACTTGTTGAGTTGGTAGTCACCCGCCGTGAAGTTGTAATGTGTAACCCCATTGGTTTCGGCCACACTTGTGGGGTGGCTTAGCGTAGTAAAATATCTGCCATCAAGGACTGAATTTTATCTTGACTTTTCTTTCCCGATAAAATGAGTCCCTTTTATCTTAACAGGTATGAGCCTTTTCTATGCACAGTCACCTTCAAGCAGGTGTTGGTATGTCAGTTTTTTACGGTACCGTACCAATGCAGCCAGCTGGTGCATGAGCAATGCACGTCCGTTATGCAGGGAAACGCCGCATCAGTTGAGCGTATGCATTAATGACCCTTTTAATTGAGGACACCATCTCAGCACGGGTCAAGCCCACAGAAGTTACGCCACAGTGCTTACACTATGAAACAACTGAATTAAACACGGTACGGGTTTAACCTAACTCTAAGCCAGGGAAGAGCCTCCTGCGATAAATTGAGACCGCCATTCTTGTCAATTCTCCAATATTATTATACCTAACCACAATACTCGGTTTCTGTAGCCAAATGAGCCTATCGCATCAAAGCAACCGCAAATGATATGACCGGTTTGTGCGCCATTCGTAATGGAACAGAACAAAAAAAAAAAAAAAAATACGAATGTGCAAATTGAACGCCTCCTAATTTATTCAAAAGAATATAAACTTGCTCACATCTTCCGTTGAGGCATATTACAAATTATCTCAGGTTGACAAAGATGTTTGTTAAGTCTATAATCTCGATTTAATAGTCCTCGCATGATGTCAATGGCCTCTGACACCTTCCAGCTATGCAGAAAACGACAGAGTCTCCGTTTCCGAATATGCAAAGTATAACATCATACTCACTCACCAGTGCTATTACTGCCACGTGTCATTTTCTGTATTTTTGTTTATGCGCAAATTGAGATTCCACGCGGCGGTATAGTCCACATCGATCAAACCCGTTCACTTTGAACACACAAACCACCAAACTGATTCCTTTGGAGGTCAACGCGATTAAGCCTGTTTACATCTTTGAAAGGAAATAATTCTGGCTGGTAATTTGCTGGAAAATTAAAGTTTGAAAAATTGAAGTTGAAAATCTGTTGGTTAGGATCGTACTTCTTTTTTTTTTTTTAAAATAAACTTCGTAATAATAACAACAATATGTAAAGACAATAACGATAGCACGTATGATTAATTATATTACAAGGTTTTATTCTATGGTTTGAAAAGGATCACGATTCAACCGAATAAAAAATTTATTGATTTCTTTTTGAATCTTCAGTTACAGCAAAGAAACAAGTTCAGTGTTCTCAAACAAAGTAACTCATTGCATAGGAATACTTAAAACCTACCTCCACCTCACCACACCACGTTGACTAGCCTTCAAACAGCACATAAAGATACGGCTTCAATATTCTCTTCACTTTAAGCTCATTCTTTTCAAAGGTTAGAACTACTTGAAGGACAACATGCCATGTTGAAGGGTAGAAGGGTCCTCATTTAAGCACCCACTATCTTTCCAAGTGGTTAAGAAGGAACTGGACTCCCCGTATATCCTCCCTGTTACTTTGCCTTATATTCGGTACCCAGCTCCATCCCTCCCCCTAGTCCTCCTTCCTCTTATATCCTTTCCATCCATCCATCTGCGTTCTTTCTTTGAACTTTTTACCAAAGCGTGGGACGGCAGGACTTATGATGCTCTTGCAATATTGCCAGCCAAGACGCCTATAGATAAGAAATCAGCAGATTCGACTATACTATTGCGCGAAATCGATCTTGTCCGTTAATATTAAATACAGTGGTTCGTACTACAAGTGATGGCAATTGAATACACATACACAGTGGTAACATGAATTCTGTTCCAATTCCCTGCTCGCTTGATGTTAGTTCATGCGGACACGCGTTCACAGACATCGCATGGTATACGTGCACATCTTCATAAGATAATTTCTGATTTTCGAAGTGAGAATACATACCCATGCAACCCTCGCCAAGGGCAGCGGGACCACTTCACTTCTTGCACCGATTAGCGATGGTGGATATGGTCCTGGGGGACCCTGGTGTAACTTTCTACGCCCCAGCTTCCTTACTAGTAAGCTATGATCAGACCAAGGCGATGTTAATATGCCTCCATAGTCATCAAACAGCTCATTATGCCTACAATCTGACAATGCTGCATTTTTATGTTGTTGTACTTTTTTTATGTAAAAGTATCGTGCAACTGTATATACCGGAGACCAATCGCTTCCCTCTCGTCTTTAAGTTGTGTCTTAGGCATATACAAATGCTCGCTGAAGCCTTGAGCTCATCATATCCTCTCTTTAATGGTCTCGTCTCCCTGTTTATTTTTTTTTCCTTCCCTTTTTACTAATGACGGTTTGCCAGCCGACTGAGATAACGATATATAAAAGCGCAATAGCGTAACAGTGACCAGTGAAACGTGACGGGGTTTAGTCTCCCTTTTCTCACCAACAATAATTTGTTCTGTAATTATTCCAGCCTCGCTATCTATCTCTCTCTGATCGCCGCTATACTGGCAGCATTGGCAAGTATAACTTACGAGCAGTCTCCTCGTATAAGGTCGATGGATGAAATGGAAAAAAAAAAATGAAATTTCATATCATGCTCTCTGATTTGAGGAAAGACTCGAACGTCAAGACGAGGATAACTCTTGGATTTTTCATCCGACTACAATAAGGAACGCAAATTTTGCTCTTGTTTTACAAATTTTGAGACATGGGTGGGTCCTTACGTCGGTAACCATTTTCTATCAAAACTGTACACTGTGGAGTCCAGTCGAAATTTATTTTACTACAATAAAATCGACCACATTTAAAATCAAATGGAAAACAGATGTAAATCGTTGCCCATAACAACCGTATACCCGTCCCCCCTTTATTAAAGCATGTGCCCATGTACGGTATGTGAGGAATTAGACATCCTTTCCATTTTCATAAACCTTGTATCTACCAGATCATAACTGTTTTAATATCATATTTGTTGCTGTAAAGCAGATCTAGGTCACACATAGCTTCAGCGAAACTAATAAATGCAGAAAGTTATTTCATATGGAACGGTAACATAATACATGCACATGTTAAATAATTCAGCACGGACAATAAAGATAAAATATGCTTAATGCAAATTGCATAGCTTTTATGCACTTGTCACATTATCATGACGTCACCGTACTGTTTTGTTGTAATTATAACGTACACTGTTGCAATGGACGGTAACACGATAATGTATAATACTTTAAGTGTATTCCAGTGGCATGTTACACTGTTTTATTCTTCACTCCCGACATTATCTAATCCCTGTATGGTATACACGGAGGCGATATTGTTATTTCTTGAGGGGTTAACGTCGCAAGAAAATGACACTTAAATGGCATGTTGTATAGTGTATGTCAGACTGATATGATGTCATAGGTCATAGGTCAAGGTTCACAGGTCGTGAAAACAAAAAAAAACATTTTTTTAGCATTTTCCCTATTTGTGAATATCCTAAGAGTTGTAAAACTACCATATATAGACAGTAGAGGATACAAGATTTTTTCTTAAGACATTGATGACGTCAAGATGTCAAAGGTCACGTGGTTATTGATCAAAACGATTTCCTTCAATTTCCTCCTAGACGATGAATCGGATGAACTTAGTGGTTGGGTTCCTGGGTGTGAGATGTAGTGATGATGCTTTCTGTAACGGATAGTATAATGTTAGGTGGTGGTAGTACATGGTGTCAACGTAACTTTTACGCATTTGCCTTTCCATGAATGTGACACGGTATTTCAACCTATACAACCAGTTCTGGGCTGAATCTTTACGTCTGGTAGCAATGTCATTCCCGTGCGTTGATAGAACCTTCACTCAGTATGTGCTTACAACGTATACATCTATAGATCTACTGCACACTTGTTCAACTCGAGATGTTTACCCACCTTGTAGAAAATATTGAGCCACACATAACTCAACGCGCTTTTCAGGGCACTCAAAGGATCCGCAGTGACGGGGCGTGTGGATATGAGGAATACTCTGACACTCACGCGTTTTTTGGGAATACTTTTGACGCACGCTCGGCTGTATTTAGCTAGGCACATTGTGTACACGCATTCAGGTATTGGTGCTTTTCCACGCTTAGCGGTGTATTGCGGTACTACCTCATTAAGTGACTTGAATATTCAGCACTTCTATTCTATCCACAACGAGCAATCTGAATCACTGAATGAAATACACAGCTCAGCGTATTTGGGGAGAATGGGTGGGCAAAACGCCCGGGATGAGATTTGCAACTCCGTGGATTGCCGACTTGTTTCTTCATCTTGTAGCAAAACAACAGTCTCCCCTGAGTAACTACTAACTGCCCGGGGTGTCACTTCGAAATTTTGTGAATCTGTATGAAAACCAGCGCGGGTAAGATACAACTAGCGTATCATAAGTAGTTGAAGTGACATAGGATTTGGTAAATAGAATTCTTGTTGAAACAATTCATGACCCCACAGTACTTTTCCTTCTTCCCGAATACTTCTATACCTGCAGTGACATATTAGTTTCTTTTTCATATGATACGTCCCAGGGCTGCTGGTGAATCGCACACCCTCTCATTCACCCCGAAGAACTAAAGTGGCTCAGTATCTTCTAACATTTTTTTTTCCCCCAGAACAGCATTATGACCAGGAATCCCCCCCCCCCCCTTCTCAACTACTCACGCCTTATTGTATTATATGTATATATTTTGCAAAAAAACAAAATTGCAAAAGATACAAAGAAGGCCACGGTACAACTATTCTCCATTCTTCATCATTGTATTGTCTTCGTTGCTTTTTTTTTACCTGTTTATTATACAAGCATCGTTGACATTCAAGAGAACAATACATAACATGCATTTGGCGCCAAGAAAAAAAGACAATCTAAACCACTGAAGAGATGCTTTCTCTATAAGACGAATTACTATATCATGTATAATTCATCCGCTATGACTCTAAATTATTCATTTATAGATTCATGTTTTATTTGTTCTTGTCAGAGATCTACCACAACCGCCAATGATGTCTCCTTGATTTGGGTTTTCTTGGAAGTGAATGTTTTGCATTTAGGATGAAATTCAAAATTATCATACGAAAGTGTCGATGTGAGGTTCAAGGAATTGCATCGAACAGAAAGTGTAAACGACAGTCTCTGTTATAACAGCAATGAATGGCCTTGGTAAAATTTGAGTGAAAACATTATTTCAACACCGTCATAATTATTCGATTAAAATTTTACCTTTACAAAACATATGTCTACAACTTGTTCAACAGTTTGTGGCCACTTGATTGAGATATCATGAAAGGGTGCAATGAGTTTTAATTTTTAACGTTTTGAATGTAGAGTTATTTAAAAAAGTTACTTTAAATGAGCAAAAACGACCGTTGTTTATTATGCCATATTTTACTCGAAGCTTATTCATGATGTTACCATTCTTACATACATTTGTCGTCTTGAGAGAGTCGTGTTCCGTATTAGGAAGTTCCAGACCAGGCAGGGGTCGTACCCACTTGTGGTGAGATCGAGCCCCCCCCCCCCTCCCACTGAAAAAAAAATGCATGCGGGTCTGCAGAGTTTTGCATATGCTGAACATATAGCGACTACAATGTATGGAATCTGTTATTAAATAATATTCATAGCCTATGCAGTCTTGAGTACACTTACGTACAGGTAAATTCATGATAATTTCGTAAGCATGGATGGCAAAGTGTGAAGAAAAGGTGGAGGGGGATTTTATCGATCTTCATACACCATTTTGTCGAGGTAAGCAAATAGACGAGAATTAAATACAATCTTTAAAGTAGGAACACCTCCCTGGTAGGAGTAGGTGTGTGATCCACTGGCGTTTGTTACTTGGCCCATCAGAAACAGGTTGGAGTTTATACTTATTGACTTGCAGATCAGGTCGACTTACCACCGAGCTGTAATTTTAAAATAACAGCTCGGCCTGAACCTACAAGGTATTCGGTTTAACAAGTTTGAAAGAAAAGATTAGTAATGAAACCGACGAACATAACTATCATGGTCTTTCTTGGCTTCAAAAACCGTTTAGCTGCACGTTATGTACACGATTTTGTAGAATTACAATATGAGGGTCTTCAACGGGAATAAAGTAAAAGTGGTGAAATAGGTAATTCAAATCAAACTTAAAAATTTACAAAAATGTTACCTTCCTAAAGACGGATTTCTAAACTACTTGTAGAAAAGGTATAGGAAGGTAGGATAGAGGGAGCCTTTTGCCTGCAGGCAGGGTTAAACAGTGTAACCCACCAATCTTTGGATTAACGTCAGCTTTATAAAACTTTGTTCATAAAAAATTTCCACATTGACCGCCATTCAGCCTAAAGACGGCGTCTATACTATGGTAGAACTTGTGAGAGCGTATTTGAATAAAACACAGTGTGGTCATACAGATCGAAAATCGAATGGATTTTCAACCGAAGTTAGAGAGGGCACACTGAGAGGGAGCAGTTGACCTGCCGGGGAGTAAATCATAATGGCAAAAGATAGAGATAACTGTACTTTTAATTTTTGTCAAGTTAACAACGTAACGGGGAAGGGGGAGGCGGGTGTACCGTTACGGGGGTGGCATTTACGCTCAAAGTTTGCACGTCAGTTCCCTTGGCGCCATTGAGACTAGGCTTTGCAAACATCAGTGTAACACTGTTAAATAAATTAATCGAAGGATATACCCACAACTTGATCTACGTATATCCGTTTCTCTTACAACAGCAGAGCCTCATTTAAATAAACAACTTTGAGACACACGGCGATGACAAATTGACAAAATTATGAATAAAACATTGATCACTTCATGGTGAAGCTGCAACTCCACTCAACAGCTTTGAAAGGCAATTGACTTTCCATGATGACTTTGATGCTATGATTACGATAGGTAAAGTTACTCTAATGGACGCTTCGCTATCACCCATGCATCACTGAAACTTCACATGTCAGACAGAGAGAAGACGGCATATAAATGTGGTACTTCCTTGAGTTGGAATAATTCAGCTCCGCACAGAACCACTTAAAGCGGCTTTTAGTTTGTTTTTTCCCTCAACCAAAATTGACAAGTTTTTAATCATCGTGCAAAGTCTTATTCAAAGATATGATAATTATTTAATCGAGCTCTGACATATTTCTCTAATTGTTTTACTCACTTCAAGTAATCATCGCGTATTACAGACTGGGAGAGTTCTACGGCCAGGCCGGAAGATATTGCTATTTCACATGCATAGCAAATATGCATATACTCCTTTGCAACTCCACTAGAAAAACCTCAATTTGTGACTTTCTCGAATCTTGATGGTTTATGAGAAGCCGTTTTTTTTTGTCTGACATAAATCTACTATTTGGAAGATAACTTTTGCAGATTTACAGGGTATTTTCAATCAAAAGTAAAACACTAAACGCGATACTTCAAAATTTTAGGATTGTCCACTGTAGTCTTTCATTTAAAGAGGCTCATTGAGTTGTTTTGTGAAATTCACTCAATTTTTCTAAACCGGTCAAGTTTCCTTCACATACTTATGACAAACAGCCAAACTAAAAGGATCCCAAAGTTTTACATACGTTGGAACATTAATGAGTGAGTAACCAACCATTAAATTTGGTTTTTGAAACTTTGTGACCAGACATTTTCACATAAGTACATTCACATGCACACAATCAGAGCAAGTAAAAGTCAAAAATTTGAAAAAATTGACAGTTTTCATATAACTATTGGATGTGAAACTTGATTAATTATGCTAGTTGTGAGTATTGTCGTGTGTATGTATATATACTTCAAAATCACCGCAATCTTTACTGATATCAACTCAATGAGCCCCTTTAATGTTCACACCTGTATTACCTACCCGTCTTGATATGATTAACTGATGTACAACAACAGAGAACATTAGTTGCATCTAAAATTATTTTCAATAACGCGGAGTACCTATCAATATTCATGCAGGATATATACTTGAAACATACTGTTTGGAAAGAAAACCTTTTTGGAAGAAAAATTAACTTTGCAAAATGACATTTATGCAGTCCTTCACAGACTGCTTTTCTGCTTATTGTCTGAATACTTCATCAAGTAGCAGTTTACTTTTAGTGTACTTTGTCAGTCTTGCAAACCTCCTACCAACTTGGAACAGCTCATATAATTGACCTAAAATTTAGAACTCTGTACAACACACATGCAAGTCCCCAAATAAATCACTAATTTGAGATAACAATAGACGGACACTCTTTTTAGACTCTGCGTATTATTGCTATTATTACCGCAGATTTATTCAAATGCATTGTTATATACGGTCATGTCCATCTTGTATACATCCGGCAGTTCACTCTTTTTGCAGAAAAAAAAAAAAAACGAGAAAGAAATCAATTTTGAGACAATGGCAGATCAAAGTACGTTAAAGGTGCACTAGACCTAGAGTTCTAAGCACATAGGCGCCTTACAATATTCCACATTCAAACACACGTTCTACTTCACAGCCTATAGCCTATTCTGTCTAACCTCGTCTACGACATTTTGGTGTTGTAGGCCATATGCGACATTTGTTGCTAAAAGCATTTGTTACGTCAGAGTATTTTATTTTCATCGTCTGGCTTTCGTTAAAGAGCGAGTGACATGCATCTAGAAAAGAGTTGGCTTTTTTCAGTGGTTTCAGTGGGAAACCATGAATTGTAACCCATTGGAATATTGTATTTATATCTATTTTCGTTTTCGAGTGTGATGAAAATGCAAAAAGAAAAATCAATGATGTGGATTGTTGCACAGTGTCAGCTTTTCTTTTGTTAAGCCTATGTATATTACTTCTGAATTACTGGGTTTCATATTCAAACGATATCAATATTTTTATAGAAGAGAACACATGCTTAGAAAAAATCTCGGACAAATAAAAAGATAACATAAAACATGTTATGCGAGTCCCTCTCTTGGGGTCTTAAATCTGTATATTTGGATTGTCTTTATACATGTACCTATAAAACAGAAACTTACTTGTTACGAGGTCAATGTTTGATGGTGTTTTGATGAAAATTGTGGAAGTTTTCAACGTCTTTAATAGTCAATTTTGTCAATACTCCAAACTGTGTTTTTTCTTGCCACATGTACTTTAAACTGTCTTTCAAACATAGGAAATGTTTCGTAAAATCCTAAGTCAACAAACCTGTATCGTTCAGTATGAAAAACAAACAAATACAATCGTTTAGGAAAAGTTTTACTTCCAAGGGTCTTTCGAAAACGTGCGCGAATAAAATGCTGAGTAGGCATTCTTAGATATTGATAACCGCAACCGCAGCGCACGTCACTGCATGCTATGCCGCTGTCTCATCGTCAAGGACGGTACGTTTCGAAGCATACGGTGCTCCTCAAAGAGTAACTCAGATACTTATTTCTGTTATAATTACATAATGTAATGGATTCATACGAGGACGCAAAAATCAGACAAACAAGACTTTGATGACATGAGACGAAAATGTGCAATTATACTTGCGCAAAATAAACTTAGAGAAAATATCTATAAATATGAAAATTAAAACATATTGGATTTGTCATTCACATAATAAAATGATGAATGCATTACCTTGCTCGTAATTATAAAAAAATATAATAAAACAAAATGCAGGACACTTTATGACTCTTCGGTATCCTGGGAAACTAATTTTGATTTTAATTATTCTATTTTGTGTATACGCGGGTAAAGTCTGTCAGGAGCTAACGTTGCATAAAGCGTGCTAGACATATTGAAGACTTGAAACGACAAATTAACGTAAAGGAAAACAACTCTGTAAAATTTTTAGAAATAATGTAAAAAGCTAAAACAAATGAACAAACAGCGACAACACCGAATGTGTCAAAAGATACGTGAGTGACTTAAAGCGACATCTTTACTGGCAGTAACAGTGCATATGGAGGAAAAATATTAATTACATTTCTTCAATAAAAAAAGTGAAAAGAAAAGGCAAGAGGTATTTAATTCGTTGCACCTGGACGAAGCCCATGAGCACTGATATTTTTACAGTTTTAAAGTCATAAAAGTGTCTTATTTACAGAAATGCTGAGATTGTGAATTACGGTAGCTCTTAAAGATCATACTTATGTGATCGTTCTTAAACGTCGATGCCTAACAAGATGAGCATTCTGGCATGTTTACTTGATGTTTACCTCAGAATTGATGATTCGTTGAATCTTTTTTTTTAAAATGTGCTTAAAATGACTGAAATCAGCATCACGAGAGTGTCACGTAACCACTATCTGTAACTTGGAAGGATTTACTTTTGAACAATTTTGCTAACATAAAACCTCACCAATATGCACACATAGTGAGGGAATGTTTGACAGAAGAATAAAAAAAAAAATGATGGAAAAAGTAAAGTAAAGAAAAGCAATTTTTTTGAGAGTCACTGAGAAATAGGGTTGGGACATTGAAGCTGCAATCAGGCTCACATCTTTGAAGTTCGTAAATTGAACTTGAACGATTCGGAAAGAATAGATTCACAAATTTTGCTTTCAGGCATGACTAACAGGGAACATATAGATCTCCTTTCTTTGAAAGATGAAAGAAAAGTCATAACGAAACTTCAAACCTACCTTGTGCTTCACTTACGGACAAACATTATTCAATATACTGATATACTGTAGCACATACTGAAGGTAAGGCAGCCACGGCAATGAGAAAAAGCTTTAATACAGACTTGAGTAATTCGAGAAAAAAAAAAGAGGAATTAGAAATGTTCCTCTCTAACCCTCAAAGACTGAGAATCGGAAATGCATAACGATCATAAACTCTTTCGAATAGTGAAAGGTTAACTTGATTTTGGCTATACAATAAAGAGAGAATTGACTCAGTATGTATAACAGCTAACTTGTCGTCATACCGTACATATAATGGGATTTAAACTAAAGTGATGAAAAAAATTTTTTTTTGAAAGAGTGACTCTTCTCTTGAAGAAAGTTAAGTCTTACTCTGGGTAGAGTCATCTATCACGAATGAAGTCACGAAATGTACGTCATTTGTTGTTTAGCAGGCGCCTACCAAGCAGGTGGACAGGGTGGACAATGTCCAGGTTGGACAATGTCCAGGTTGGACAATGAACTGTTTAGACAATATCCAGGTTGGACAATGTTCGGGATGGAACAATGTACAGGTTCGCAATGTCAAGATTGAACAATGTCCAGGATGGACAATGTCCAGGATTAATAATGTCCAGGGTAGACAATGTCCAGGATGGACAATGTCCAGGGTGGACAATGTCCAGGGTGGACAATGTCGAAATTACACTCTCTTATGTTGTCCCAAATTCAAGGGGTTTTCCAACAAAAATATACTGTACCATTAATTTTAAACAATATGAATCGCAAAAACATACTTTATTCTGATTTTGGTATCCCTAGCTAGTCTCTGTCCATGGGCTAGTCTTGCCATACGGCCGGGTTGCTAGACTGAGACCATTTTGTGAGAGCATAAGGTCGTTGAGCAACAAGGTAGGTTGGATATACTGTGCAGGTTAATGTAAGAAGGTTGAACATTTAAAATCATCCATTCGTAGAGCAAAATGATATTGATAAGAAGAGTGCCAATGAGGCGCTGCACTTACGTCCATGACATCTGAATTGTATGGTTCTCAGTATGGGTTAATGGACTGTTACACTATTAAATGAGACATGGATTCTAAATGCCGTAGGTTGCCGATAGAGAAGACAAACTTTTTACCTCTCTCAAATAGTTCATTGGATCACAGTGACTGTATATAAAACATCCAAACACTCTAACGTGACAACATTCGAAAAATTTGCTGTTTACTTACAGGCTATACTTCTTCGTTGCCGATTACGAAGTGTCAAAAGAATTTCTGTCCCGTATCCCTTCACGTTACACGTTACTGATTAATTTAATGCTAACATTATGAGCCTTCTCTTTTCAAGGAATATGATCTCGATGCGGGTCGCTTGATGTCAAAAAATATTCACCAGGTGTTGTGTGCACCCTGTTACATTGGAAGGATGTTTAGATATCCAAGTCTGATCACAGAAACATAAGGAATCTGCATGCCAGAAATTCCACGAATTTCACCTGTGAACTCATGTTATTGTTGAACGAATTCCTGCATTTCTCTATGGCAACTTTACAACGTCGTAAAAGGACTATACAAACATCGAATTGACTCTATGTATTACTGCTTATTTATGAATGAATTGGGCATAGTACTAATATTGCCTATAAAAAGAATTTGGCGAGTCACTTGGCTAGAGAATCAAGTGTTTCATGACATTCACGCCATCTCGAGTAAACGCTGACCTTAGTTGAGCCAATTTACACAGCCAGTCCCAGAATCACAATTCGGAGGGTCCCCTAGAAATGGAATTGGGGCCACGGAGTGTGAAGTTTATCATAAACAAAAACAAATACAACTAGAAACAAATACAATACATAGCTTCAGCTGTTTCATATTGCCAATCTTTTGTTGGTTACTTTTCTTGGGCATTTTCCTAATTATACGTTAATATCTCCATTATTTAATAATGCGTGCAGAACCGAGACGGGTGAACTCAGAAATCTCGTCCAAACAAAAACGGAAGGATGCAGGCAAGTGAGCAGAATTTCCTGTATTTTGAAACTGGCAATGCATGGGTCGATAGGAAGTTGGCGAGGGTGCGATGGTTGGTGGGATGTTGAACTTTGACCTGACTGTCCACGCAGCTGTTTCATGTATGACCGTTGTCCATCGCGCACGTTTAACACAGATTCAGCCACTGAAGTGATATTAGCAGTCACATCGTATTGCTCTGGCAAGGTCCGTAGCAACACGTGACACACTGTCGCGTTTGAGATTGGACACGTGACTTTAAATTGAGTTTTGTTCCTGTTGAGGTGCCGGGGTGGGCCTCCGCTAAACTCAAACTTTTGAAAACATGAGACACCATTATATCCAATTTCAAGGGCGCTAAATTTTCAAAACGGATTAATGTTTGAGATTTCTTTCTTTCTTTTCAACTTTCTAAAATTCAACAGGCCAAAACATACCCCCTCTAGACTTCGGATAGGGTTGTTTTAACATATTGTTAGCTATAGTTGCGACGATTGGGGTGGCCAATTTTGTTCCAGACGCAGTCACGTTTTGCAGTACTGCGATGTAATTTTCGTTCTAAATATTCCACCATTGAACCGTTTAAGTAAAATATTCGATACAACAACTCAAGTTGGTCCTCTCTCTGCTTTTTCAGTGTTCCGTTAAAGGTGGTAGAAGAACAGTGTTGCAACGTTGTATACATCGCGCCTATACACGTGTTGACCGAGTCTTCGGTTTTACAAATACCACGTCCAAGAAAATCATACTGATGTGTGACAACAACAACAAGAAACACTATTTCTGCCTTCCCACAAACAGTTTACATGGTATACGATAAGGTAGTGCAGAAATAGTAGTTCGAAAAGGAGTCATCTACCATGCTATATGGTGATGCGTAAATTAAGTTAAAAGTCAGTGAGGCGTAGCTGTATCTGGACGCCAGTGCATATGGCCGTATTCGTGTTATATCGTACACCATAACACAGCTGCGGAGAAGTGTGTACATTATTATCAAGTGAATGGTATGTGCATAAAACAACTGGGAACAAATTAAATCCAGAATGTGTTTACCGTGATAGATCAATTTTGATATGGAATTTACATTGAGTTTGAGTATGGGTGTAATATAAGAAAATCTTACCAATAATAAGCAAAAGAATAATAACTCCCTCCCCCCCCAAAGAAAAAATATAGATATGACGTCGCAGGCGACTTAATTTATTACAAGTGATGTGATCACGTGTATGTAATTCCTCTTATGAGTAATTTTCCATAACTACTGACAGATTAGCTAATGGATTCACATTTTATCTTGATTTATGATAAAACTTATAGCCGTGAATCACAACTCATGGTAAGACTTGGGTTATCGTTGACCTTCTTATGCAAAAGTAAAAAAAAAAACTATGTTACTGTAGAATAAGAAACCATAGTCAGTTGAAAACTAAAATATGAAAAATGACTATCGTTAAGTTAGTTTTCACTTTATCCTACGTTGAACGATAAAAGCCGACAAAATGAGCTTGTAAGGCTTAATTTTTCCAAGAATTACACACAGAGAAGATAATATTTAATAAGATGTAGGCCTATATTGAGAGTACAGGTGAAGACAGTAGGGTGAACGTCTCCTTTACGTTGGCCTAATGTGATTGCTTGGACTTTTCCAGTGGGGTCCAGGACTTTGTCGGTCAAAATGATGGATGTAGCTTTCTCATCAGACAGAAAGAGGGAAAAAAAATATCTGTATAAAGGTACAATTACGTCATTATTTTCTTGATGTCACCACGTATTTACTTTACGGTTTTTTTATTGTCTGAAGAAATATTGCAGTGACACTTTATGAGTATATTAAGCGAAAGAAGATATTCTTTCACTTCAATCACTACAATCCCCAGTCCAGTATTTTGGTCATAACTCAAGATGTTGCTGTTTGAAGAAAAAGTGCTCTGGTCATAAAACTTTCCAGTTGGTACGTTTCAAACTGTTACGCAACACTGGCAACTTAACGCAAAAAGTCGTAAACTCTGAGAATGGTTGGGTTGAACATTTCACCTTGGAGTTGGTTACGTATGCCTCTTACTGAACTGTTGGGACAAAAGTGGCCAAATTTTGTGTCAAAATTACCCTTGTTAATTGCAAGTTTATCGATCGATGGGTACTTTGTGACCAACTTGGGTATTTTTTACCCAACAGATTAGCATTTAAGCATGTAAGGCTTTTTTTTTACTCCAGTGAAAAAAAACAAACAACAAAAAAACAAACTTTGATTGGTTGTAATGTAGTTTAAATTTGTTGAGAAAGTTATAAAGTTCCATCCTCTAAGGCATTCGTAATATATGCAGAAAAAAATATAAGGATGTTCCATTAGCATCGTTGGTATGACATCATCGATTACCCATAGTGCAATGTGTTATTGTGAAAAAAAGAATGTACAACTGCTACAGTACATGATGTTGAAATATGGTTACTATCACCACCCATGAGAGAATAAACAAAAAATGTTAATTTTATCAGAGAGTCAAGCTTTCTAGTCGGTGGTGATTTTTTAACTTTTCCAATGGACACTTCAAAAGTGAAATACCACAAACAGGTAACTTCATAGAAAACTGGGCAGATTTGTTTTTCTCTTTCCCTAGTGATCCTTGTTGTTTATCATGAGTTTTTTTTTTTTTTTTGCTTTCTTTTGGTTTGACCACGACATTGTTTACTTATTTGTTGTGACTAGTGCTCACTGAGTTTAAGATTACGTTACTTTTATATTCGTATACCATGTTTTCTTTTCTCTCAGAATACCCCAAACTATACTACGGTAACTATTTACAAAATGTCTCACATTTGTCATTAAATTATAGAGGAAGGGAGTGAAGGATTTGACGGAGTTGCCACCCTCTAACCAGTTTAGAAAGCGGATTGTACGATACTCCTATGTACATTTTCACGAGTTTCATTCCTCGTTGGCGGCCTTGATCATGTGTAGTCTAATCTTCCCCCTCTTCATGGCTACATTATATGTAACAGTGCCTAACCAGAGAAATGTTTTGGTTAGGAACAAAAAGGGACAACCTCCCTCAAATTACCTCCTTGCACTCACAACCTGCCTTTTTTTTTTAGATTCGTTCATATTTAACAGTGAATGGCACACACTGAGTGTATTTACATGTACACCATCGTTCATTCAACTCATACAAAAATGAAAAGTCCTTCAAACCTCCTCATATGTTTAACGTTGAGAGAGCATTTATGTACTTATTGATGCAACTGAACATTAGTGAGTCTCTCCTGAATGTCTCTAGCGAAATATTACCTCACCCCTTCCCCCCACTTCCATTCCAGTCAATCTCGAGACAGATGAAATAGTGCGCATACGACTATCGAACAGTTTTGTGTCTGTCACAAGCCCTACCATTTACTATAGACTGACATATTTTATTATATTCCATTCCAGGAAACTCCAGGTGTTAGTAGATCAAATCGTACATACTTTTATCGATTCACACGTAAGTCAGGTGTCCAGAGGCCAAGTTTATATCGCAAATAAATGCGATACTAACATTTCAAAAAGTAGGAACATATACTACTTGAAAATGGCCTAGTGCTATACATCAGTTATGTAATGGTAATGCGAATCAACAACTCATACCTCGATAAGAACCCGGAAACTCCAAGGGCTCGGTCTTTTGACACAGTATATCAATCCTTTCACCTTGACGGATTTGGCGTAAATTTCAAGTTAAATGTCGAAAGATGCACGAATACATCCGAATCTGTTCCTTTTCTTTCCCCTCTGGTCCTTGGTTACCACAAGAATAGTCTCCCAGGTATGAAATGAGATTCCGGTATGGAATCAGATACAACGAAAACTTTGCGGGATCCTGTCAGTCCTGTTCAACGAGATATTGATTGCCAAACAGCTTATATTTAGCTGTTGACTTCTAACATCTATTGCCTACCATTAAAGCTATTACAATTCCCTTCTTTTCAACGCTTTACAGAGCTCAAGGAGTTGGTCGTCCGCCGAGACTACGTCAGTTACCATGGTAACATGGAAATGGCGGGAACGTAGTAATATATGTAGGCACCGAGCGAACTGCGCTGATTTTATTTTTTATTTTTCCTGTCAGTTTAGGACACAAGTGTGTGTGTGTGTACCTTGGTTGCATACGGCCGCTTGTTAATGCGAAGTTTAACTCCCTAATTCGAACGAGGTTGTTCGTGCGCCGACGAAGGGAAATCAGTTACATGGAAGTGAGAAGACTTCCGTGTATACTAATAGCTATATGTATGTCGTAGATGGATATTACAGCAATTAATATAAGCTGCTATTATTATTGTTATCATTTTCTCGACCTTCTCTTTCACATGTGGTGCATGTGTATCCTTTTTTTTTTAGATTACGATGTGGTATGCCGTGAGTGATAGCATCCACTGTATGATTTATCTATAGGTCAATCAGTATTATTCATCTGCAGACGATCAGCAGGTGGGGTTTATTGGGATTTTATTCAGACTTACATTGCACAGACTGTGAGACAATCCCCAGGTGTAGGAATTGTGCATATATGCTTTGGCAGATTGTACTTGTTCACGGAGAGAGGTGTGAAGGTCTTACATGCGTACATGTTGAATGTATAGGAGAGTAAAAATATCCTCAACAAAAAGGGGCACATTATGTCAGATTTATATCGGTATCATCGATGACCTCAATTATCTGAATATTTCCGAGGGAAAATGTGTTGTTATTAAATTGTTCAATGGAGAAATTAAATTTACGCATTTCAGGAAAAGTGTAACGCTTTGCTTAAGTTAAGCCAATACTCATTTGATTCTTGACACTTAAATTTATGCATCTTGCCATGGTAAAGGTTTTTATGTATGTGGGTGCCTGGGTGTGAGTTGAATGAATGAGTGCCCGCTTAAGTTTATGTTCATTATTTCAGCTCTATTCGTAGAGCGGGTCAAGAGGCCAAAAATGGCACGTAAATGGTACTGTAGACCACAGGACAATCCTTGTGATATTCAACCCGGCGAAACTGGGTGGGTCAGCAGTCCTTACATGGAGGTACCTCATTGGTATACACATGACATGAAGCGAGATTTCCAGTTGGGGATGCGAGTGTAAAGGGATGTCCAAATGTATGCGTATGTGTGTCCAAAATATGATGTCACGATCTCCTCCTAGACGGTAACTCGGATGACCCTCAAATTTGGTGGGAAGGTGTCTTGGTATGTCGTGTAATGTCCTCCCCCATCGTTGACGTTATAGGTCAAAGGTCACAGGTTACGGAAACGAACACATTTGTCTCTACATGTGAATGTCCTACAGTTATAAAACTACCATATATACACAGGAGACGATGTCAAAGGTTACGTGGCGAAAGATCGAATCAGCAAAAATGCTCTAAAAAGTGTGTGACGATCTCCTCCTAAACGGTAAGTCGGATGAACTTCATTGTTTCTAATTGAGAATGTCCTACAGTTGTGAAAATACCACATAAAGACAGTAGACGATACAAAATTTTTGTAAAAAAAATTGATGACGTCACGAGGTCAAAGGTCAAGTGGTTAAAGCTCAAAGCGGTCAAAGTGCTCTGTGTCTCGATATTCCTCTAGACCATAAACGTCAAACTTGGGTGGGTGGGTGCCCGGGTATGAAATGTAGTGTCCATCCCACCGAAGACGTCATAGGTCAAGGTCAAAGGTCAAGGTTACTATAGCACATAATTCAGTCTGTTACTTGCTGGTATTATATGGTTTCAACATGACTTTTATATCTTTGCCTATCTAAGGATGTGACATGGTATTTCAGTTCAGTTCAGTTCAGTTCAGTATGACTTTATTCCAATCTCTTACTTATAATATAAGACATAACAATATTCTGAGAGTGGGAAAAGTAACGAAAATACAGTATATAAGGATCATCATGCTTAGACACTTCATAAAATAATTACTTTACTTAACAAAAAAAGGTAAGAGACTGAGGAGTGGCAACTGAAAGCTCCTAGGAGCTTGTGGGTGTTGACACCCCTTAAAGACAGACAGAAAATACAAGACAACAAAAGAAAAGCACACACACAAAAAAAAACAAGAATAGAGAACAAAAATGCAAAAAAGACGGTAGTTCAAAGGTAATTTGCAATGAAATGAACTTTAAGCTGCTTTTTAAATGCATATTGTGTTTTACAGTTTGTAACTTCCAAGGGGAGAGAATTCCAGAGTTTTGCACCTACAAATCGAAGACCAAATTGAGATGACCTAAGCCTACAAAGGGGAGTAATAAACTGAATTGAAGCACGACTAGGATAAGGGTAATTGCTATCACGAAACTGAAAATGAGCACGAAATATTGACGGGGTTCTGTTATATAACCAGTCAAAAATAAACAACCCGGTAAGATACCGATTTAAATCATAAATATTAAGAAGGTTAAGACTAGCTAAAAGAGATGCAGTATGATGACGATAGTCTACGTTGCATATACATCTAATAGCCCTTTTCTGCAAAATAAAGAGAGGTTTAATTCTGGTAGCATACGTGCTCCCCCAAATGATATTACAATAAGTGAGATAAGGGAGTATAAGGGTATTATACAGGGATACCAAAATTTTCCTAGGAAGAAGTTGTCGAAATCTGTTTAGTATGCCCACACCTTTTGAAACTTTCGTGCTAACCTATGCAACCATGTTGACGCACGCTCAATTTATAGGAACATATGTGTACGCGCATACAGGCATGGTTTGTGTCAGTGGACGCATTCGCGATGTACTGCAGTATAATACTAGACCACGATGTAACTTGAATATTTAGCACTTCAATCCACAACGAGCAATCCGAATCACTGCTGAAGTGTATAGTCGGCATGCGCCAAACTACGCGCACTGCCAAACTTCGCGCACCCTCGGAAATAAGCCTGAAAATGCAATGTCCTAAGCAGCTTGACAAAGTTTTGACTATCATACCTTGTGACGACTTTAACTAATGCCAGAACACGCCCTTGCCTGATTAGTTAATTTTAAGGCACCGAATGACCATGCAAAACGATAGGGATGAGATTTGATACTCAGAGGATTGCCTACGTGTTTATATTGTGGACATAAGAGATGGGTGTACGATACGAAAGAAAGAGAAGCTATTACAGGCATCACTGAAACCAAATCGACGACGAAGTCCACATGGCAGAGTGATGGCTATGGTTCTGGCCTGCGGCAGGGACGGGAGGACAAGTTTCCAGTGACATTGGACCATCCGAGAAGTGCGTGAGGTACCACAACATCACCACAAACACGATTGAAACATTATTTATTAAATTATAATTTTGCACCATTTTCTTTAATTTTATTTTCATCATCAGTGCGTGCGCAGAAATAACATGCCATCACGGCTGACTCACTATGATCACTTTGATCACTCATAATACCTTTGCACCGGGCTATAATCTTCTTCTCCAATTCCGTCCCTTTAAATCGGGAGCGTCATCTGACATCGAACTTTGAAAATGAAGAGTTAGTCTTTGATAAAGCAGTTTCCTGAGACACCGCCATCTGGAGATGAAGGTCTTGAATGGTTGGGGAAACTTCTCCTTGTTTTACACAAATCTATAATTACAAGCGACACCTATCACGAGAGAGATGTAAACGAAAGATATAAAGTAAACGAGAGAAACGATTACGTTATACAAAATGATAATTTGAGATGGTATACCTTGCGTGATGAGGGGATGAACTGTCCTTTCCAAAAGAGCAGTGTGATTAAAGAGCTGATTTGGCGATCTTGCGTATGTGTGGGGGAATGAGTCAGAATTAAATGTAACATTTGAAATTTATCCCACGTTCAGTAACGCTGCATGCCATGCAAAAATCGAGCCTTCGAGCCAGGCAGTATAGTCAAGGGGAAGCTGTGGACAAAGGCAATATCGGTCTCAAAATTTCCTTTTTCCAGAATTTCTTGTGGCCATGAAGCCATGAACGATGCGGGCTCTCTCTCTGACTATAGCTCTATCCCCGCACCCGCCCCGGGGCACTGACCCGACTTTGCCTTGAGCACCGGTTACACGGAGTTCTTTGTTGAACATTAGAGCCTATCGTATTACGTAACATATTCAGCTGGCAAAAGGAAAGAAAATTTGACGGAGATGCAGACGGAATTTCCATTGACCATGGTGAAGTAGTGAATATGGTAGGCCCATGTTAAAACAAAGAAACAAGTGATGAAAGGAGACAGTTACCACTTAGAGGAGGTCCTGATTCTCATGTGATAGACATTAACGCATGTACTTGCCTTGTAGCATCTATGTCGACAAAAAAAAAAAATGTTTTAACTTATTTTATGTCCAAGACATGGACACGTTATTTAGTTTTTGAACACATAACACATCGACTCGTGATATTGACAACACAGTTGATCAGGTTTCAAAACTTCAACTTCCCCTCCAACATTTTCACCTTTTGTTCCTCCTCAAATCGATCTGTTGCATTGATGTGTTGTCATTAATGTATACCGAAGTGACACCTGAAAGCAGACAATGATGTATACAACCATCATAATTTTCATTTAACTTTTAAATTTTCAATATGTCATCAGTGTGTCCGTGCACTACCAGAACACGAACCTTTTTATTCACAGCTAATGAATGCTCCCATGAAAGAAGGAAACAGTAACAATAATGATAAAAATAAGAATAATAGTAATCAAAATGATCACATAACTCTTACGTATAGTCTTAACGTATGACCTGCGCCTCATTCTGTCCGTTAATATCATACATGCACGAATACCTAAATACATTACACTGCATTATTTTCAAATAAAGCACTTCGTTGAAGGGGGCCCACCGCTGAGGCTTCATAACGTAACTGTTCATTCTGCATCGTTTACAATTTTTTCAACGGATACATATTTCAATAATGAAATGTTAGTCACCTACGGAGAAGCTCAATGGTCTCTAGAGTTTGCATGTTATTAGAAAACAGCGTCGCTGATTAAAGAGGTATGTATGAACTTCAGTGATAATAATGTGTGCTGCAGGCACACTACTTTGTATTCGCAACTCAGCCATATATTAGTGAGTGAGGAAAAAAAAAAACCAAATCAAATCTGAATTAAATATGAACGTTGTATAATTACTCTGAGTTTCTAAACTGATAACGCACGGTAACTCTTAGACATTTGGTGCGATTCGATTCAGGGTGTAGTAGTGCTTGCATTGCGAACCGCAGTTATGAAATTTTAACTATATGTAACACCTTTACTCTCGCCGAGATGGCACTGACAGCAGGATTCACTATTTAATTTTTTAAGTTTTTGTCAACATCAGTTTTTGCAGCATTTATAATAATTTGCAACAAAAGTTACTTCTGATCGTCTAACGGAGGAAAACAACAAAATGAACATTTCTGCTGCGTCATGTGGAAAGATGGCGTTTACATTAGTTTCATGGGGGAATAAGATGTGTATACGCGCTGCATCATGCGTAGACATTCGGATATAACGGCGCGGTTATACTTGGGCCTATCCAATTAAAAGAAAAACCATTGTACAGCCTTTCAAATAGTCCTGATACTTCAAATACATCTTTTTTCAAACAAGAAGATACCATTCAGTAGTCAAGCAAATACAAGTCGGCGAAATACGAAGTTTCTATCAATTTAAATTTGATAAACGTTTTCACTTACTTTCTCGTCGCCATGTTATTGCAACATTACATGAAACGTGACGTCACGCATGCGCTTACGCAAGGTTGATAAGGAGATCTCAACACACAAAAAAACTTTCCGTAGGCTTTATAATGCCAGGCTGTAAACAATGAAAGTATCATTTTTTATTCTGTAAATGGTATATAGGTTTTCAATTAGACATTGTTAACCAGAAGTATGTAGGCAGACATCTTAAATCATGACTGAGCCTTTGTGAACAAGACACGCGCACACGCAAAACAGACATCAGTTAAGTGAAAATACAACTAACTTGACAATGTGTTTTGACAGTCTTGCCGATGCACGTGCAACCTCATGTTTTAGGAGCATCGCGGCGTTCTATACAACAACGGAGGGAAATTTGAAAGTAATATTCGGAGCGGAGAAGTCATTACGAAAATAATGCATTACTGCCGTGACTGTTTGTGAATAAGGATAGGTTGAAATTGAAACATCCAGTTAGGTTCCTCAACCACAGACTCTAGAAGGGTAATGTAAAGGCCGATACGCTCTGTATTTCATAATTAAGTGCCTATTTACTAAAAATAAATACCGGTACCGTATATGCTATGTTAGATATAATTTGCTGCAGTGCTACAGTAAGAGGGGGGGGGGGGGGAGTGGTGAGTGAGTGAGTATTAGTGCGGTGCTCGAAATCTATCCGCCCAACCCCTTCACTAAATCGGCTGTTACTTGCACCACCATCACTCAGTGGTGTCTGTTTTTCAATTATTCATAGCATGGAGGTTCTACGAGGAGAACCTCCTTGTTTATAGTATGTCAGTGAATTGTAATGAGAAAGTATATGTGAAGAAATGCATGTAACAAAAAGTTAAAGTGATAGCATTTGTACGGAAAACCCAGGAGGGTTTAATTATGTTTCATCGAAAGTTTTTCTTTATTTTGACATTTTAAACGCGATGTTCTTCAATGGTGCAATTAAAAAACATGCTAAGATTGTGGACATGAAATCTCATTGTTTTTGGGTTTTTTTTACTTTTTGCGTAGGCGTGTCATCACTTTGACCGCAGAAAAGCATTGTGGTTTTCGGTGACGTACAGCTAATGCCGGGTCAAACCACATCGGCAAAATTAGACACTCCCACTAACAGATTTTAGTTTGACTTTCTTTTCCAGTTATCTCGGCCATAATTTATGTTAGAAAAAACAATTTACAAGTCTTATACTTCAGTTGTTCTACGTTTTCCACTTCACCTCGCCTTTCTAATAGCCTGGTCAATAAACACATCCGCATTTAAACATTGTATCTTTTATGTTGTATATTTCAATACGATGGAAATAAACTGTATCATTGCCATTGCCATAAAGTGTATCAGTGACGCGTTTATTGTACTTAATGGAATGAGCAATATATTGTACTTTCATTTCTCACGAATTTGATCCCTGGTAACGTTTATCTTAATCAGAAAGCAACAGACGTTTTCTGTAATCGATACCGCAAGGCACCTCTCTAAATATATGATCTATCGCAGACTTCCAAGTTTAAAATACCTTGTTTACATGCTTCTGTTGACCTTTGGCCTTTACCGAAGACACTGGGCCTATAGGGCAGGTCAATCTGAGATTTGTTCAATTTTGGCATCATGAGATAGCTTGATTACAATATTTTTCAATCGGTTGACTACAAATAACCTTTGACCTGCACTCAGAATAGTAGGATACTTGTGCCCAACGTTCTAGATTTTACGTATGACTTCTTTCAAAGTTTACTTCTTCTTTCATATTTACAAGGGTTGCACAGTTTGACTAATACTGACCTCAAATAACCATTGGTCTAAATTAAAAGCACGGAAGTTGTTCCATGGGAGTCGATTTGTTATTGAAAGTGAGGAAGCGGGGGAGGGGGACACAAAACGTTCGCACAAGCAAATGTCTTCCCCACCCCAAACCCACCCCGTATCCATCCCCTTCCCCCCCCCAAAAAAAAAAAAATACAAAGTCGCCGTGCCTTAAATTTACTGCAGGTGAAGAATTTGTGTACCGTTTACTAAAGACAATTTTGTCTTCGGAGTTACTTTGCGAGTCACCGTACTGATTGATTGATTGTTAGCATCACCGTTTATTTTTATTTAATATTAATTTATACCTTGCTTAATCGAGGGTGACTCTGTAAGCACTAGCTAATCCTCCCCGAGGCCCTCATGAAACTCATAGCAAAGAACGTAAAAGAAAGCAAACAGTAGAATCAAATATAAGAACAGATACGAAATTAAGTATAGAAGCACACTAAAAGAACAACTAGCAAGGAAAGACTTGGGAAGAATAGCGATCGAGAGGAATACATTACAAAAAAAAAAAAAATGAAAAAGGTGAGCAAATGAAAAGTAAGAAAATAAGACTTAAATGACAAACATCTTCCAAAAATACAAGGAAGCAGAAACGAATACAAATGACAAATAAAACATTATTCCACAGATTACATAAAATACGTCAGTAAATTATTAAGTACCATATATGTACTATTCAGGTGAAGCATGAAAATTTCAATCAATTCTGTCGGGATATATTTTGGAATTTATGTCAAATATTTCAACGCAAGTGCAGGGAAAGAAGACTACGCTGTACAACCATTAAGTTATTATTTTTGGAGTTGTATTCAAAGAAAAAATGGAATTTTTATATGTTTCAAAGAACGTATATGTTGTTCCGTTTGGTTTGCATGTCTTTAATGTTGTCTCAGGTAATTTGCGAAACGCTAGTTTGGCGTTCCAAGAAAGCAATTTTGCTTATTTAAACCTGTCTTTCGCCCTCTTTCCCATCACGCCGCTGTAAGGTACGAACATGACATCCAACATGAGAAACTCTTTTTCAAATAACTAACATTTGACCTACCTTTAGATAGTCCAAATGATACTGATATTAAATTATACTTTTTAAGACTCTTTCATTCTAATTAACAGCTTACATTCCCAATGGGTGATCAACAACAGCAAAGTTCTGGCACTCGCCAGCCCCCGCAGTCTGTACAAGTGTTCGGCCGTAAGGTATGTGGATTAGTAGTACACTTGCATTGTATACTGTAATAGTGCACGAAACCATGTGTCATTGTTACCTGTTACTTGTGTTAGGCTGCCGGAATGCAATAGCCTAATGTTATAGAGGAGCCTGTGTACTACTGCCTGGAGGCTGGTACCGTACCATGTAAATTGTAATATGACGGTACTTTGTCGGCAGTTTTGTACTGTATGATAAAATCTGAGTCACTGAAAGAAGTGCAGGGTGCCCATAGTTGGGAGTAACTGTACAGTACAGTAGTGTACTAGTAGTACAAGGCCTAGAAGTAGAATAGGCCTACCAATCGTCAATTTTGGAAGAACATTCAAGTTTGCGAAGTCACAAATTCTGCTAACCTAGGTTATGTTTGTTACTGTGCTGATTCACTCAGAAGTCAGGTAAACTGACATTGATTACGATATGCAAAACCACAGGCGTCCGCAACAGCTATGTCGTATGCCAAACTTTGTCAGACTTCGCTCACCCCAAACTACATGCCAGAAAATGCAATGTCCCAAGCAGCGTGATGAAGTTTTTACTATTATGCCGTGTATGACTTATAGCTGAAACACTGTACGTACATCGTTTGATGAAATGGCTCCTTCAAGTTCAAATAATCGCAGTCATAGAATCAATCATAGACGGAGTTATTCATACAAATGTGGCATTTGTGAGGTTTCCGGGAAGAAATTTTGTAGTCGTCAAGACTTGCAGTCTGTGTGGCCTGCTACGAATTAATAGTCATACTGTCGTCAGTGTGTCATGTTTACAGTACATTCCCAACAGTGCAGAAACATGTCACTGAAGAGAAAATTGTGTTGTAATTTTCATTCCTTTAAGGAAAGAATATCCAAAATCATACAAAATCAAATTTATATGAAATCAAGTTTGGAGTGAAATGTTGAGTGACTTTGACCAATTTGTAAACATTTTAATTAATTTCTTCAATTGGTGAAATGTACGTCATAGAGTCTTGTTCCGGGCATCCAGATATTTGCTTACCAAAATCTTGTTTCAAATTGCAACAAACTACTGTATACTGCCACTGGAGATGGTGGTACAGTACCATGCCACAGTAACATTCTGGGTATCATTGGCAAACTCCTTGAGCAAGCGTGCTGATTCTGCTGTCGTTTTATGGGAGCTGTGGTTAGCACTCGATCATGTCAGTGGTTGAAGTTTTCTTTTGAGTGTTTTGCATTTTCTTTTTAATTTTGGGAAGAATGACTGTACAGAAGTAAAAGAAAGGTTGATACAAAACTGTAGCTTCAAAACAAACCTCATATCCTGACATTCTATAGAGCACATCATTGTAGTTTAAAAGTCCAATTTTCAATACACAACCCAGTGTGCACAATGCACACACCTGTTGTTAATGTACAGAAACTATTGTGTCAACCAGACTTAATTTATTTTCCATGTATCATCCAATTTTAGTCGTAGTTTAGTTGCCCTTATAGATTGTCTGAAATATGATTGAAAAATTAGGTTTGAGTTGATTTTGTAGTGAACTACCTGTAACTCCACTTCCATTGAAACACGTACTTCATTCTGCAGAAATTCAGCAACAAACAATCCTTTCCATCCTTCGTGTCTCTTTCTGGGGTGCCCTGTCTGGAAAGTGGTCCCTTTCGAACATTTTCAAACTGCTGCAATTGCCAAACCGCTTAGTCAATTTTGTTCGTTCGAAGTTTTCTTCTGTTCCATTTCACTATTTTTTTAAGTGAAAACATCACACTTACCAATTTCAATACTTGAAATTTTGAGGCTGCAGTGATTAATCTGCTACTCTCTGGCCCAAATTTGGGGTGCAAAGAACGCATCTATAGAGCAAACGTTCACTACTCAGATGACGAAGGAATCTCCTTGCCAGTTCAATACAGTACATTCTCCACCCTCCTGCATAGGAATGTATGCCACTGCAAATGTATGTCATAATGTTTGTATGACAATTAGTATGGATTTTGCTTGTACAGTAAACTATTACATGCCTGAAGCCCTCCTCACTGTGGCATTACGACTTTGCCTTCAACGTACCTACAGTTTCATGGTGGAAAGAGTTTGAGCAGTTGTATTATGCAGTTGTGGCCCAAGTTTGATCCACATTTCATCTAGTGTATGATTCATGACTACAGTATCCAAGCAGCGATAGTCTTTTTAGCCTTGCACTACGTGACATGATTCTTGACATCGCAATCTTGACATCGCAGTCACCTTTCACAATGGTGCACTGAGACGTGACTGTCGTTTCAACACTTCATTGTGGTACAGCCACCAGGCGTGACATGGATTTTGGCCTCTCAGCGTAATAATGCACAGTGTACTGTTTTCATTGCACTGTGCTCTTTCTACTTAAGGTACTAGTTGTACATGGAATGCAGACTGGTCGATGTCACAGATCTCGAATGGTGTTGTCGTTGGAAGGGTCTGAAATTTTCAAATCTCTCAAAATATGCTCACAGTTGTTGTTTTTAAAGGTTGTTGGAATATTGGCTCTATTAATCTTTAAGAATGGTATTAACTAAATGTGTAGATGGCTTTAATATGTTTGTGTAGTATTTATGAAAATGTGAACTTGGAAAGTAGAATCCAACTTCGGAAAGCCCCGTGGCACAGGCTCATATTAGTTTGTTTTTCGTTTCTATTTTTTTAAACAGAAAACCGCAACGGCAGTAGCTCATTGCAAACGTGGAAATGGACTCGTGAAGGTCAATGGCAAACCACTGCACTTGGTAGAACCAAGGGGATTACAGTACAAGGTAAAGTGAAGGCCTGGATTGAAAGGACTAGCTATGCTGTCCTGATACAGCTACAGTAGAGATATGTGTGTAAAACAAAAAAGTCTTGATCTTATGTGGGATTATACAACTGCAGTAGGGTAGCATAAAACAAAAGATTGCTCTACATTGTTTCTTGACTGTTTTATCAATAAAAAGACTGAGTCCACCGTGTGAAATCTACAAATTTTCAGGACATTTTCTCAGATTATCTCTTAGATTTAATCATCCCCCCATCATTTCATAGAACAAGTTTAATTTCTTTCACTGTGGGCAGCTCATAAATACTGTAGTTCTTGGGCTACCCTTAACCAAGTATCAAATTTCCAATCACCTGATGATGCAACCCACCTCTCATTGTCATGTTAGCTTCACAAAATGGGGCAAATGGCAACTTCAGCCCCAAATATCTCCTAAGCAGTAGTACATACCGCTCTGTTATCTTTGGTGCAAAGTATCTGTTGTAGATACTGTATATATTCAGAAGGTTTTTCACCTCTCACTTACAGTACACTTCCCTCCATGACTTCCTGCAGGATGGCCCTGCAGCAAATGTGCAAAAATGTGAAATCGCTGGCCTGAGGCTCAGTTTCTTCAAATCAGGAGTTCCTGTCTCCACTCTGGCTTTTTTTTTCTGTGTGTCTCTACAGCCACACCTGGGCGAGGGATGTAAATTTTCGGTGTATGTTTGTTTGCTGGATCGATCGAGCTGGTAATGTGAGGTTCCACAACGTGGACATTTGTGGGACTGCAAAGTGGGCTTGGCACTGAACTTTAAACAATTGCTGCTTGAAAAAATTTGTGTTTGAGCTATTTCCTCCTAATGTAAGTCACTTATAATACTCCTTCAAATGAGCAAAAACTCAGCAAAATCTAAACTGTGAGCATCCAAGCCATTGATCGCTTTCATACGGGATGACCCAAAGAGAAATGCATCTGCAGTGAACATCACACTGATGAACGTATGCATAACATCATCACCTCTGAGTTGCTCTCATATTGGTTCGCTCCGTTTCCCTACCCCCCTTCCCCCTCCACTACCTTTCAACTACCTCTGGATGGACCTACAGTAAGATCCTACTGTACTCCATCTGTTAATGGACCGGTTCCCATGTAGATTGTTGTTATCATGGTAATACCATGGCACAGTATAACACACCACTTGGTGTTCGGTAACTCGTCGGTGACCTGCAGCCTGGAATAATGCAGATTTCACATTTGGCATACAACAGCAGTCTGAAGTTTTTTGTGAGTTTTCTGGAGTTAACACTTTGAAACCCCACATTTACAAGTAAACATCATTATTTAAAGTGATTGCATGTGAACGTAGAAACCAGGAGGATAAGATTGTGTTTGATCTTAACTTTTTCTTTATTTTCAATGTCCCCGTGAGCTTTTACATGGATGGACTACGTCTTTCAATGTACAGTAGGAAAATGACAGTAACTACTTTGAAAAGCAATGGGATTGGCATAAAACAGTAAAAAGCAGAAATCTTATTTGAAAATTAAAGGTTCATACATTAAGCACCTACATATTGAACATGCAACAGTACAGGTTTCACTGGTGTATCAAAAGCATCCTAATCAAGTTGTTACCCTTTGGTCAGTGTTAGGAATTTTAGTATTTGGTGAAAGGAAGCAGCGTATTTACCAATAACCTACGAACTGATCACAACACTGCTGCATCAGTGATCCTGAGTTGTTTTGACTGACTGAATATTCAATATTAGTAGGCCTATACTTCCCATTGGCTTGTTCAAAGACACACATTGTTGATTTGAATGAAAACCGTCAACCACTACATCATTGTATTCTACACTTTTTGTCATTTCGTTAGAAGAATTTGAAATCATATTGCAGAATTAACCAACTGAAACCTATTTATTTTCCAGATTGTCTGAATGGTGCAATTAAAAGCCTTACCAAACTTTTGGATATGAAATTTCAATGTTTTTACTTTTTCACCTATGCACGCAATCACTTTAAACATACAGTATGTGCACAGGAGTTTGGCCACGTTGTGCAGCATAGCAAATGTGATATCACATACCTGTAGACATAGTTTACAGTATCGATATTCGTAGGAACTTTTTGCAATAGGTTCTGTACTGTAGATTCACGGTCAATGCTGAGATGCTTCATCCTCACAGCATGCAAGTCAGATGTTAGAAAGACTGGTCAGAACTGGATATTTCTGCTCACTATTGAAATTCATCAACTTACCAGTGATGCATTACCATCGTGAAAACACAGGGTAAAAGTTGGTAAAGAACACTTTGCTTTGTGTACATCTGTGCATAGAATCATATGGTGATGCACTGACGTGGCTGACTTGTCATTGCGTTCTCTTTTAACAGCTTCAGGAACCTTTTCTGCTGCTCGGCAAGGATAGATTCTGTGGAGTGGACATAAGGGTCCGAGTCAAGGGCGGAGGACGAATTTCACAGATCTATGGTAGGTTGATGTGCACACCACGTTCAGCACAAGTGTTTGTAAGTGATGTAAGGAACATAATTCCTTTGAATGAAGACTGTAAGTGACTTATGACTTCAGTGATGTGTACATCAATTTGTAACTATGCCTGCAGCGGTGCAGCCTAACGTGTACAAAGTTCTATGTGTCTATTTTGTTCACCAGTTCAGTGTAAGACCACTTTGTGATATAAATACCCTTGTCATAATTGAACATAGCATTTTACAGTGTCCACAGTTAAAGGGAAATAGGACAATTACAATGCACCAACATGGCATACAAAGAAAATGCCTTTAATCATTGTTAAACCATTCATTCTCACCAATAAACAGCAGTGATAGTTTCATCTCATCAAAACATCATGCACAAGGTGGAGTTACGGAAGACGCATCATTTGAAGTTTTGAATATGTGGGTGAACAGGTGATTCTTGAGCAACAAATAACTGGATCTCTATCTGTGAGAAACTTACTTCTTGGAAATAATTTCACAGTCCTCCCTTATTTTGAAGAAAAAAAAATGTCATAAAACATTAGCTTTAAAACTAGCATTTTTTCTGTAATCAAACGCCCTTTTCCCTTCAAGGAATTTCATTTTTTCGTTGTCCACTCTGTCACTAAGGTGCAAAATGTGGTTGGTCATTTCAAAGTTGCCCTGCTAAAATTATTCCATGATTTTACTCTACCAGGTACACACTGGTTGGATACCTGTCTCTGTTTGCAAGGTTTACAAGACAATAAGATTGTTGCCAAATTTTATTGTATTACCTCAGATATTCTTACTCTAAAGATTTGGTTTATAGCACCAGTTGGTTTGGTTCTCCTGTAATATTCAGGCATCTCTGATGCAGTGTCTGGTGATAAATTCATTCCCTGTTTTCCACAAGCAGTGCTGGTATTCCATCAAACTGTTTGTTTATTTCTCATGTAAGAAGGGCATGCTTGACCTGCTGAGTGTTATTGATGTTAGTGTGTCCTGTAGGTATCTGACCAACAAGGTTTATTTAACAAATAGAATAATTACAAAAAAATATCTGTGGGATGTGAAAGGAAGGTCTCTCTGAGAGGAAAATCTGCATAACGTGAAAAATCCATATTCAGTGCCATGCTTTCACTTCAAATTTTAATCCAGACCGTCTAAAAGCCGTTGAACTCCAGAACACTGTACACATTTACTGTTGAAAGAACCTGGCTTGGTGGGGTGTTACTCTAACTGTAGTCCTTGTGATTATTAGTGTTGTTTCAATGTGGAATTTTCAAAGACAATGTCAGGAGCACTTTTACCTCAATTGCCAAACAATATCACGAATATTATAGCGGTAAGTTTACACCAAAGCATACCTGGAATATGTGTAAAAGAATGGATTGCATTCAGAGGGCACATTGTACAGCCTCTGTCTAACCTTAGTTTTGACATGAGAGCTTTTCATATGAATCAAAGTAGTTCAGTGAACTCAACCTATGGTCTAGTTTCTTGTTCCCATATGGTATTTAGTATGTGGTTAAAATCTGTTCCAAGAAACATTCCAAGTGTGCAAATGATGTTATTGGGGCTATTTTACAAACGACGTCAGGAGCAAATCTCATAACGACATCGTTTGCCGATGTCACAGTATTGCAACAGCACCAGTGATCATGGATATTACATTGTTCATTCGCATGACTTGAACGTTGCGTTGCATTCAGTAAAGTGGAGATTACAGTATGTGGTTTGTTCTGCATTTTCTTTTACTCATACATCATGCTACGTACAGTATGTGTCAGAGTAGAGATGTGGGAAATGTTGGAGGAGGGAGGATTCCTGGTGAAGATTCTAAGATTGCTTCTTCAGGTCACCTTCTGTCTTTTGATTAAAGTGAAAATGAAGTGCTACTTCACTTCTGTTTCCTTCATTTTTCTCCATTTTTCTTCTGTATTACAGCTATTCGCCAAGCCATCTCCAAATCATTGGTAGCTTACTACCAAAAGTGTAAGTTGCAAATTTAAAATTGTCCTATTGTGGTCTTTTTTTCTTCAAGTCTCCATAACTCTTGGAGAATTTCATTTTTATTTTCGGCATGTAGGAGTCTACTGTGCAGTTTGTCACATAGAATTGTACCATGTCAGAAGGAAACTGCAGTGGACCCTCACCCTTTTCTGGATTTTAACTGGGGCCAAGAGGGGGGGGGGGGGGTAGGTTCCTGGATCTTTATGGGGCCCTGGGGTAGGCTAATTCCAAATTGCTGATGAATGTCGAAATGTAGAGATATCTTCAGAAGATGCTTCATCCTGAATATATGCTTATATCTTTGTCTTAGTTCCTTTCACAATTTTATCTTGAATTTTTTGCTGATGATCTCTTTGTGTCCTTTTAAAGAAGCAAACAGTCTCATAACCAATCATGCACTATAATGAAGGAAAACTCGAAAAGATCTGACATAAAAATCAAAAGTACTTTTGTAGGGAACGTTTGGTAGAACCGTAGATGCTTTGGGGACAATTACTGGACCCGAACTAGAAAATGCGTCGATAGATGTAGAGGAAAAAAAAAAAAAAAAAAAATTGCACTCAAGCTTAAATGCAAATTGCGCTTTGTAAATACCTATCCATCTGATAGATTATGTGGTGGTGTGAATTGTTGGCACTGATTTGTATGTCTTGAGGAAGGTGCATCCTTACCTCAACAAAGGCATTCAACATACCATGAAGCAGTGACCTTCAAATCAGTTCTGTTAGAAAATCTTCTAACGAGGGACCTCTTTGGCTGATTCAAATCAGCATTCTGGTCACTACGTACTTGTCCTTTTAGCCTCATTCCCTGTTTGCTGATCAATTTCAGAAGGCAAGTGTTGTTTAGAGATGATAATTTTTTTTTTTGGGGGGGGGGGGGGAACTTAAAACTGCTCTGAAAAAATAGCTTTGATGTAAATGAGCTGTCACAATTTTGGAACGTTTTTAAATCTTTGTTGCCCTTGTGGCACAATGATTCACTATAGAATTGCAGTGGCACACGTCAACATACCGTATGTCCATGGATCTGCCTTTCGGCGTAAGAATGTGTTGTTTTACTTTTAACAGTCTTCACAATTCTTAGGACCAAAATATATTTGATTGGTGAATATTTTGTTGGATGGGATTTGGACAGCATGAGGAAGCCTTTTAAAGGCTACTGCACACTGCCCTCTCCGGACTTGCAGCGCAACTAAAGTCCTTGCCACTGGCCATCGGGTTTTGAGTTTTGTCAGTGGAGTGTTTGACAAACATTGCTTGTGACCTGATTCCCTCAGGATATTTTTTTTATGAGTTCGAGGAAATGATTTGTATCAAACAAATTTGACATTTGTTGCAAAGTTTTAGTCTTCGCGTCTGGGTGGAGTCTTGTTCGCTCATTGTACGCTTGTCATTGATCCCGCTGCAATGAGAGGGGCTTTGTATAGCCAATGAGGATGCACGTTGGAGGTAGGTGACTGTACAAATGGAAAACAAATCAAAATCAAAACACTTGGCCGATGTGTATGCTGTGTAATTTGAGCTACACTGCATGCTTTTAATTTTGCTGTCAATCAAAAAGGAGAACAACTTGAGAATTTTGCTCACCCCTTACGCTAAACAAAGCCTGAGGTAGTGAGTGATTGTCTTTATGACAAATGATGAAATCAAGAGTGATTTCGGTTGACTTACAGAACTCACACAAGTCAGTTGCCGTTGGTAGTCTCTTTACAAGGTACATGTGTTTGAAAAGTAGTCAAATTCTATAGTAACCTATCCCCATTGATGTTTACAGTAAGTGACAAAGTTTCATTCATGACAACCATGACAGTTTAAAGTTGAAATCAGGGTTTGACTGAAAAAATTCACCGTTAGTTGATTTTTCTTTCTAAACTGATCACCGAAATATAGAGACGTTAAGGAGGTGTTTGAGGGTAGAAGAAACGGTAATTATTGCGTTAATTACTGTTTAATGAGAACTCTTAATATTTGTCGGGTGCAGCAAATAAACGTTCGTGTACTAGACAACACAGCCTCCTCTATACGATGACCAATCACAGCGTAAGACTAAGATGACGTTATATGAATAAACATAACCAAATGTTTACGGTTCCCATGCTGTTCGTGCATTGCGCAAGTTAAGTAAACAAGAGTTTAGTGATAGTTGATAATACATACAGCACACATAGGCTACGTATGAAACTGTTCAGCCACACCTCCTCATACCTTGAAAAGGTGATAGTATTGAATATCCATATTTGATTTGATGAATATGGATGTTACAGACTTTCGTAGTTCTTCATCGAGTTGTTGCAAATTTCGCTCGTTTCTCTCCACATGTTTTGAGATAATCTTAATCATATTTGTTAGTTATAACTCACATGTACGATACCGGTGGGGAATTGTAGTGAAATAAATTGGGAAAATAAACCCTGATTTCCTCTTAAAATTATGTAAAAAATCTGTCTATGCTCCCACACTGTTTGTTACACTTTTTTTTCTTACATATAATCCAATTGATTGTACAAGAAGAAATTCGTCGTGACCAGTTCCATGTTGTGGGTGATTGATTTTATTTGTGATGTAGGTGATGGATTTGGGTGTAATAAATTGCCATGGAGACACCAATGATAACTTGTTTATAATGTGCAATAGGAACGTAAAACCTTGTCTTCTCAATTTCATCACCCAGATGTGGATGAAGTCTCCAAGAAAGAGATCAAGGATATACTGGTCCAGTTCGACAAATCGTTGCTTGTTGCCGACCCAAGACGATGCGAGCCCAAGAAGTTTGGTGGACCAAGCGCCAGATCCCGCTACCAGAAATCTTATCGTTAAAGTGCAACTGGGCCCAGCTGGTTGATTGCAGACGAGGAATTTGATGGTTTTAAGATAATACTATCTCACAAATATGTAGGCTGCAGCAAATCGTATGGTACATTTGAAGAAACTGAAAATTTTCGCCTGTGAAAAAAAGCGGTAATAAAATTTAAAAAAAAAGTATGCTCAATTTCCAGCCATTTATTATTGCCTTTTTGTCAAAATACTGTAGACCGACTTTCTACACTTTAGAATATATTATAATTTGACTTCCTTGAAATTAATTGACCCCTATTTCTACATGAAACACGAAGTTCATGGAGAGAAGTTTTTAATATATCTGGATATCCCAAAGTTGATTGTATCCAGGAGTTGTCTGCGCTTGGAAAATAAACCTGGTGAATCATTTCCCTGGCTAGGAACATAGAGGTCCCACATTGATTTAACAAATCCTAAGGACACCACGTCATAAATGTTGCATCCAAGAGTTGAGGTGAGATCAAATTTGATGACTGTGGATGTACTGCTGCACCTACCTTAAATTCAAATCGCTAATTTGAACGAATTTGAAGGCTGGAGTTCCATATTCCTTCAAATCTTATGACACGCAAGTCTGAAACTTTTAGACTTTCTCACATGAAATGGTAGTGAAATGGGGAGGGGATAGAATTCATGGTTTGACTGGTTGCTGACTGGTAGACTACGAAATGCTGCTGACCCCCCATAAGCCATATTCATGAAAACAGAAAGAAACGGATTTTCCATTTTGTTGGAATTTTGCTAGGGGAGAGGGCGCTCAACGAGGTGTCATGACGGTTTCATTCAAAACATAAGTTTTAGTGTGATATGCGAATAAGGTATTCTTCTATTACAGGCCATGGGGCACATTTGGGCTTTTGAATAAAGGGGGGGGGGGGGGGTGAGATTTGTAGAACGACCATGTACGGGAAGCACCAACCATGGGTTGTGTGAACCGTAGCAGAAAGCTTCGGATAAAAACTACCCCTAGCAATTATTCAACATGGTGGAAGGGGGGGGGGGGGACATGAATGATCGATTAGTCGAAGGAACATGAAGATTGGAGGCGACTTTTGATGTTTCATAGAAACAGATCTCGTTCAAGAGTATTTTATTTAAGTCCAAAAATTACTTAAGACGATATCTTTCACACTATCCAAGGGGCAGCTCACAATTGTTTGGCGTAGAATATGCCAGATAGCAGGAAATGACACATTCCACATATCCTATGTTGAACTTACCAAATTTTGTTCAAGAGGATTTTAAAGGGGGCCCAATTTATCTAGGTTATCCAGTTCTGAACACAGGGTTTTGCCCGCGGGGTTCGATGTGGTAGCAACGAAAGTTGGAAGGGGGTCGGGGGAAGGTGCTGTATGCCGGCAGCACTGTCTAGGCTAAGCGCCACCATCAGGGTGGCGCTGGGTGTTTAAGGCTGCGTGTACCCAACCTTGAAAAAAAGGATTTCATGTTTTGCGGTTCTCAACTCATGAGAAAAACGTCCATCTATGAAAACTGGTGATATGATGCATATCAGATGGGTTGACAGGCGCAGATCCAGACATTTCGAAAAGAAAGGTGGGCAGAAAGAAGAGAAGGCGAAATTGTGGCAAGACTATCCAAGCGGACCATCATCGGTTGGCGTGGGACAAAAAAAAAAAAAAAACCCTAGATCTCCGAGGGTCACCCTCCAGAATCTCCTCCTAATCTTCTGGAAATTGTGCTGTCATTATTTTCTTGGATCAAGGAGGTGCAATTGTGCAACTCCCTGCTTGGATGGACAACGTTCTCCTGAACCAGTGGCGTCACAAAGGATTGTTTGTGCATGTCCAAGATACTGGACATGCCCCCCCTGGTTGTGCTTAGAATCTCGCTTTCTAGGGAGGGGGGGGGGGAGAGGTGGGGGGAGAGGTGGAGCACGAATGAGGGAGTTATGGCAGATCGTTTAGAACAAAATTACGTTGTAATATGAAAATACAATATGCCTCTAACACAGTTGGAAACCAAAGATTTAAAAAGAAATACTCCGTAGATCGCCCCTAAATCGCCTTTCCCAGGCTCACCATGTAAGCTCCAGGAAAATATCCTCGGAGCTCAGACAAAAGAGTTTGTAGCTTTGTAGCTTTCGTGTTTCATTTCCGTGTTTCTTGACCTTTGACCTTAGTATTATCATAATACTATTTCATTATTGTGGCTTAGCTACGATTTTTTTTTCCGGAGGGTGGCAAAGAATATGAAAATTCCCCCACATTTTTTTTTTCAAGTCCACATGCGTCTGGCTTGGTCTTGAAAGTGAGTGTGGCGTGTATAAGGAAAATAAACTACTCAGGATTTCCTGGAAGGGCAAGGTAGGGGGGGGGGGGAGGGGGAATCACAATGTTGTTAAGTGTGAGTAAGTACATGGAGTGAAATGAGGTTTATCCATGAAAAAATATCATCAGTAGGGCCTTGTATTCAACTCCCAGACTTGGTTCGATCATGGCTATGTTTTCTTTTCGTGTTTTTCATGTCGAAACGTCATTGAAAGCGCCTTTAGTTATGCCAGGCTGCATACATCTTCCATTCAGAGGCTGACGTCTGTCTTGCGGATGACGGATTTGCATTGTCTATATTTTTTTTTTTTGTCTGTACAGTTACATGTTTGGTTGGTTCCCATATCTTTCAGTAATATGCGCTTGGATGTTTCTCCTTAAGTCCGGTATGCATGAGTAGCTGATCGTTACATTGTTCTTGATGAGAAGTTTATGGACTGTGTAGTGGACCTTGAAATGTTAGATATACTTTGTCGCAAAAGTAATTTTGCTTCAAGTATTTGCAACGATTTATAACGATAGATAAACGTTAAACCATAGACATTGCTTAAATTAAGGGGATATGGTGGGTGTTTTCCTAGGTTACATTTTTACTTTATATATTCTAAAACTGTAGTTGTCCTACCTATGTATTGTGTAACGTCGTACCTTTAACAGGGTAATGAATATTTATTGAAACTTCCACTACTAAACGAAACACATACCTAACTAGTGAACTTGGCAAAACATGTAAAGTGTCATATCGAACTCGTAAGGTGGAACCTCAGACCCCTCTGTCCATAATGTTTCCATAACATCCAGAAAATAATACGTCCATTTTTAGGTTTCGATGATAATCGTAACCTTTGTAATCATGCATACGTGTGGGTGTGCGTGTGTATGTGGGTGTGTGTGTGTATGTCCGTGACGCCCTACCTTGTTAACACGATATCTCAAGAAGGGAAGCTTGGACAGATCTCATATTTGGTATGTAGGTGTACCACATTTAGTAGGAGAAGGTTTTATTTTGGTGGAGGTCAAAGGTCATTTAGGGTCAACAGTGGTCAAATGGTGAAAACCTTGTAAACATGATATCTCAAGAAGGGAAACTTGGACAGATCTCATATTTGGTGTGTAGTTGTACCACATTTTTTGGTGGAGGTCAAAGGTCATTTAGGGTCAACAGGGGTCAAATGGTAAAAACCTTGTAAACACGATATCTCAAGAAGGGAAGCTTGGACAGATCTCATATTTTTTTATGTAGGTGTACCACATTAAGTAGGAAAAAGAGTTTGTTTTTGGTGGAGACCAAAGGTCATTTGGGGTCAACAGGGGTCAAATTGTGAAAATCTAAACACGATATGTCAAGAAAGGAAGCTTGGACAGAGCTCATGTTTGTTATGTAGTTGTTCCACATTGAGTAGATTGAACCTATTGTTTTTGGTGGAGATCAAAGGTCTTTTAGGGTCAACAGCGGTCAAATTGTGAAAACCTGGAAAACACAATATCTTAAGAAGGGAAGCTTGGACAGATCTCATATTTGGTGTGTAGGTGTACCACATTGAGAAGAGGAACCCTATTGTTTTTGGTGGAGGTCAAAAGGTCATTTGGGGTCAACAAGGGTCAAATTGTGTAAACCTTGTAAACACAATATCTCAAGAAAGGAAGCTTGTAGAGATCTCATGTTTGGTATGTAGTTGTACCATGTTGGGTAGAGGAACCATATGGTCCTTGGTAGTGTCCTTGGTGTATCTCATTGAGTGTACAAAATTCCATTGTCTTTAGTGAAGGTCAAAGTTCATTTGCAGTCAACAGAGTCACATGCTATCTCATGAAGGGAAGCTAGGACAGATGTCATATCCAATAATTAGTTGTTCTTCATTGAGCACAAGACCCAATTGGTCTTTAATGGAGGTAAAAGGTCATTCAATGTCAACAAGGGTCAAAGTGTGAACATGTAGGTATGATCTTAAGAAAGGAAGCTTGCCCAGGTCTCATATTTCATATAAAGCATACATAGATGAATGTGACACATACTAATTCTACTATATCAGATTCAGAAAAACAATCTCTTAAGCAGATCATCGAAACCACAATGCATTTCTGCATTCTGGTTTATCTATTGAAATTTGTATCGTATTAAGACGTTACATCCTGCTGAGATTACTAAATCATTTCTTCCAAAACTTTAAATTACGGTAGCGCAAACGTTCATGAGTGACGCAAGTTTGATTTGATTAATTTGATTATTTATTCATTACATGTTTCCTTTACAAATGTCATATTCCTTAGATCATCGATTACATATGGTAATTATTTTAGTTAGTACATGTAAGAATATACCATCGTTAACTCCGGGGAGAGAGCACTACGTAGCCGTCTAATGTAAAAGTAAGTTTGTTGTCTAACTGGGTGGCGGTAAATTTGATTTAAAAGTATATTTATATAGACAAAGGCAGACAGCAGGGATACGTTTAACCACCAACGATCCATCAAAGAGAATTACGTCCTTTTCTCAGCGACGTAACTGGTTAGGACATCAGAAATGCTAGCCGGGACTCTAAACTCTTAAAATGAGTATAAGTGATTTCTTCTCCTATTTGACTTTGTAAACCAAGTTTGAAACAAGATTGTTTTTTTTCATGTGATCACTGGTTATGCGTTGCCTCATAGTCAGTATTGGGACACGTAGCTTTCGAATTCGAAAAATTCTGAAAGTGACGTACCGATATCTTCCTCTTGCAAAATGGAACGCCCTGTGAAAATTTCAGTGACTGTTTTTAGTTCGTTCTTAAATTTAAAAATTATGAAGACGAAAACAAGATGTCGTTATGACATTTTGAAGCACATGCAACAAATTGTCGAGTTTTTAACTTACTTTTATTTCCCTTTGCAGGTAATCGTTCACAACTGCGAAGTTGCGGCTCTGAATTTTTAGCAGTACTATTAACACTTCCAGGATGCAATCACATACCTTGGATAGCTTGTCCACACGTACGATAACTTGCAGACCGACGGCGGACTTCCATGTACAATTTTGTACACAGATACCTTTCCAAACCTCACCGATACCCATGCTTCACTCATGCTTCCAAATGCAGCTTAGATACATCAAACAAACAGGGAGCAATATTATAAATAATCTGTCCATTTGCAGGGCTTTCTTCCAAAACCGTAGTGTGGGGGGATGACTATAGGATACGTTGTCGCTGCAGTAAAAAAAAAATGGACAAATGCCATACAGTGTGTCCATTATCAGGTACACTCACACAATTTGTGACCTACGCCACAGTTGGGATGGGTGTAATTACTGTTATCCTTCCGAGCAGGCGCTGGTATGAACCGCTGTTTAACGTACGCCTACAAACCTAGGTTAACGTTTAGGTATTGCAAAGGCTGTCAAAGCTGATGCATGATTAATACACTTGCGTTGTGCAGGCTAGGGTACCGTTAGAATTATGGTCAATCACGTGGTCCCAACACTCCAAATGTGGTAGAAGAGCGATATATCATAACAATTTAAATGTCCATAGTCCTTTTAGTAGTACTTACAGGTACATAGCTTTTTATTAGTGCACAGTAATTTTGTCATATCAATTTTATTAATAATCTTTTTTTAATAACTTGTTTTCATTCACACGGATTACGATTCTAGTTGTTTTATTACCTTTCCAATGATAGCGAACGTATAAGATTTAACCACCCAACTCATCTAAAAAATAGTTATTAATTATAGCCTAGTTTCAGAAGGTTTACATTTTATGCGTTTGTGTAGGCACCTATACTATAGCTTTCGTATTACACCGTCAAGAAGGCTGCCAAATAGTTCTTTTTTATGTACGTCTATTCAATATGATGAGTGTAAAGCAAGTGAAGAGATATATACAAGAAGTGATTGAGTAAGGTGAATAACATTACAGTTACGTAGTCTCTGTGGTTCAGTCGTTCAGTCGTTTAGACTGATAGCAGTACAGTGATAATCTACTACAATGCGGAATGGACAATGTCCCCTGACCTTTTGAAAAATAATATTACAAAAAGAAAATCCTTTCTCATTTGTCTATTTATCATACTTATTTGTAACTCGGTATCTCGATAATTTGCAATTTTTTCCTTGATATCGAGTTTGCGTATGTCGATAACTCGACAATTAATCAAGACAACAGGTTGCTCAAACACGATAACTTTACATCTCAGATGTCACCTTTTATCCGTCGTGGTTATCACTATAAGAATGACGTCTGCATAAAGATTGCGTAATGTAACAAGAAGGAAATACACGGAGTTGCATATAGTCTACAGTCTCACGACCATAGTCTTTCATAGGCATTCGTTCTTTCACACTCACAGGCGTCACATTAGGGTTGAGCTTAATCGTACACGTTGGTGAACATACACAGCGAGATACACGCACACAGACACACACACGCCCTCACACGTCATCACTATCGCATAGATTCCTTGTCTACCTTCTTCGGCCATTTTTGTGGGATGGGTAAGTGAAGCATTTGAGCGTTTATTTTGTGCATGCACCACTACTTCAACGTTTACTTAAGCGAAAAAACATTTTCTGTAACCATTTTTTTCCCTGAAAACGTGATAACCTTTTCCAGTTATTGATAATGTTCACTATCTGGTATAGCTATTAAGCTGTATATATGAAACAGTAAAGAGGTTACAGAGAGAAAAAGAGGTTAAAATAATTTTCGTACAAATTTAAAGTTGTAATTAAAGAAGAAAAATGTAGTAAACAGTATAAAGGTAAACAATGTAAGAATTACTTCACTCAATTACACTTTTTCTTCTTGTCAATTCTGTTCATTGACTATCCTTGTAAAAGCTCAGAATTATTCCGACAGTTACTATTTACTTTTTCATTATTTTCTTTTAATCGATTAGACGACCAGTCAAGAGTGACTACTTTATGTACCAAAAGAAAAAAAGACCAATGTAAGTATTAAAATGAGTTTTCCCTATAAACTCCGATAAGGTACTAATTATGTAACACGATTTATAAATCTTTTTAAGTCTTTTTAGAAGAATGTTTGAGTAATATTATACATGTACTGTCTCTGTCACAGTCTTCCGTTTGTGTGTCAGCGGTAAAGTAAAAATTACGAAATAATGTCAGGACCTTCAGGCCACCCCGTTGCTCTTTAGAAAATAATGCCAATTTATTATTCGCAGATACCGTGGTGACTTTCATTTGTTTTTACCAGGCAATTGCCTCGATCTGCAGGCCGGCCATGTCTTTGTTTTTTATGATATTCGCTGTTCACGGTAGTACACCCTCGCATGATACCGTTAACATGACATTTTTTTGAATGTTACTACTTGGTTATCAGATGGAGGACCTGTTCTCAGTGGACGTAGAACGATGACACACTAATAACGATCGTTTCTTGTGATAATTGTCCGTAGGCACTCTGAGCAACTGGAAGTCATAGAAAGCATACCACAGCATACGTAAAAGCATACGTTACAATATAAACATTTTTCACTTCTGATTGATTCAGTCGAGATCTACATTTAAACTAAATTTAGCTAATTCAAAGTCATTTCAATCCCTCTCATATTATACACTTACTAAGAAATGGGAACAACCCTTTCTTTCAACATTTGATATATAAATGGCTGTTTTTTTTTTCTCAGTGTTTTCTTTGCTACTTGATGGTTTTGTATCTTGTATCAAATGGACTGATACCTTGGAGAGACAACACCAGCTTGCAATGATCCAGCGTGACCACTTTCAGTGTTTACATTTCTACAGTAACACCAAGGACAATACAAAAGTAATAAAAATCCAAATATATTGCCTAACATCCCACCGAAAATACCTAAGGCGATCTCACACAGTGTTTTGGATATTAACTTCTCAAGACCAGGTATGGCTTCGAGCACCCACACACTGAATACCACACTTAACACCACCAACAGTGCAGACTGAAAAAAGACCTTTAAGGAAGCACACATACATGCCCGTTCTCTACGCATTTCTAATTGTCTGGTTTGGGGATAATCATGGAAGATAATCAAAAGAATTGTTATTGCTACGTACACAAATTCGAACACCAAAAGTAAAACTGCGCCAACTTTATGCTCGCTGAAGACGTCTGTGTTGTTATCCATTGCACCGTTTACCGCAGAGCTGTCACTATCGACTGCAGCTTCTGCTCCCTCTGCAAGTGTGACGACGACTGCGAGGTGAATAAAAACCATCAGCAATTTACGGCACCATGCATGAGGCAGTAGTGCCCACTGAAGCAACTGGTTGCTGCAATGAACTCCTGTTTTACAGAAAGTGGCGAAATGCTCACAGTTGTCCGAGCAAAGACAATATCCAGTGTCCCCTAATCGTGACGTGGCTCTCATCAAAACCAAGTCAGGAGGATTCTGTGTCAGAACGTTTGCAGGATAGGACACCTTGAACATAGGACTGGAACAACAAGTGGAACTCTTAGATATGCGTCCTTCTCTCACGCGAAAGTTGCAGTTTTCTCTTCCCCATTCAATCACTGAAATAGTACTGCCGTTGACCTTTTTAACGATTGCATGATGCCAATACCCCAAACAAAACCTTAGCCACGCCACGTGGTCACCTTTTTTCAGGCTATTAACGTTGTCTAGTTTCTCACACTTAATGTGACTTCCCGTATCGGAAACCTGCAGGCAGATGAAGTTAGGAACAACGTGGTGTGCCACAAGTTGGACGTGTTCTGTCTCTAGTCGATTTGTGTTGACTGTAGGACGTAACCATTCTTGCTTGCAATCAAGGCAGAAAAATCCTTGAACATGATTATCAACTACAGGAAATTAAAAAAAACAAAAACAAAAACAGATCAAATCATTTCAAATTTGTCGGGACTTGCAAAACATTCATTATTTGTAAATCTATCTGGACATTAACTAACAGTTACATGGACAGATCTATGTCATTACTTTGTATCATGGGAGGTGAGAAACTGAGAGGATTATTTCGGTCGTTTGTTACGTAATGGTTTGATTTGGGATACGTAAAGATCATTAATACATTTTGGTTAAATAGCCATTATATATGGAGAAATACAAACCATTCTTGCTTGCAATCAAGGCAGAAAAATCCTTGAACATGATTATCAACTACAGGAAATTAAAAAAAACAAAAACAAAAACAGATCAAATCATTTCAAATTTGTCGGGACTTGCAAAACATTCATTATTTGTAAATCTATCTGGACATTAACTAACAGTTACATGGACAGATCTATGTCATTACTTTGTATCATGGGAGGTGAGAAACTGAGAGGATTATTTCGGTCGTTTGTTACGTAATGGTTTGATTTGGGATGCGTAAAGATCATTAATACATTTTGGTTAAATAGCCATTATATATGGAGAAATACAGGTAACTCCATTTTTTACAATTTTGAATGATATTAAAAAAAAAAAGACGTATACAAAATGTGTAATGTCTACTCTACTGCTGTTACCAGTTACCAGGTACCACCCTATTATTAATTGAACATCCAAATCATTTAGTCAAATCAAACTTGTACATTGTAATCTGAATCTGTCTCAAGGTAATGTCCGAGCAAGTAACTATATTTTAATTGATATTGTGTATTAAAATATAGTAAAATATATTAATGTATTTTTAATTAAAGCAACACTCTGCCGTCTGTTTGAGTACATATTTTTTAGCATTTTTTCTGTTGCCATCCAGTGACATTCGGAAACAAAAAAACTGAGGTTCAAACTTTCAATCCCATTCAAAGTCCTTCAATGTCAGCATTGCCGAAACGAGGGGAAAATCTAATATGTACGGCCACAAAATCTCACAACGATCCTTTCTTGAAAAGGCCAATGAAAATGAAGCACTAGGGTCTAATGCATATTCACTGCGCACCTGCTGATCGTCGTTACGCACCACAACGTTCACAAGAAAAAGGCACTGAGAAGCAGACATTTGTTTTACAATACATTGTGTGAAATTTTTTACCGACACATAGTACAAGACCATTGATTACTTTGTGCATGTGTGTGTACATTATTCGCACTGCTACTGTTCGTTGGTTCATTTCTTCAACTATGGAAGCAACAAGTTTTCAGCAAGTAACTTGATAAGGTAACCCAAGACTTGCGTACTCCTTTTACACCAGCGGAGAGAGTACAATAAATCACAGTGGATATTTCTCAGAACGCACGATATAACTAGGGTTTGGGAACGTATGATCGGCGTGGGCAAAATAAGGACCTTTTTTTGGAGGGGATCGATAAAATCGTAGTCTTTGTAATCCGCCTGCGGTGTATATGCATGTGTGTGCCTGTGTGTGTGTATATATATATATATATATATATATATATATATATATATATATATATATATATATATATATATATATATATATATATATATATATATATATATGTGTGTGTGTATGTTTGTTACGACTACCTTGAAAACACGATATCTCAAGAAGAGAAGCATGCACAGATCTCATATTTGGTATGTTGGTATACAATATTCGGTACAATGAGCCTACTGTTTTTGAGGGGGTCAAAGATCATGTGGGGTCAACAGGGATCAAACAGTAACAAATGTGTGAACACTTTATCTCAAGAGGAGAACCGTTTAAAGATCTCATATTTTCTGTGAGGTAAACCATATTGAGTAAAAGTAGCCTATTGTTGTTGGTGGAGGTCAAATATGAGTAGGTGGTCAACAGAGCAACAGGATCAAACAATGAAAGCCTTGTAAACACGATATCTCAAGAAGGAAAGCTTTCACAGATTTTTATCGTGAGGGTGTGCCATATTGTATAAAAAAGCCTATTGTTTTTGGTGGAAGTCAACTTTCATTTGCGGTCAACAGAAGTCATATAATGAAAGCCTTGTAAACACAATATCTCAAAAATGGAAAACTCCACAGGTGTCATATTTATTATTTTTGTGTTCCATATTCAAAACAAGAAGCCTATTATTCTTGTGAAAGTCAAGGTCATTTGGGGTCAACATGGGTCAAACGGTGAAAACCTCGTAAACCCGAAATCTCAAGAACGGAAACTTGTACAAATCTCATATTTAGTATGTACGTTAGCCTTATTGAACAAAAGAATCTCCTTCTTTTTGGTGGAGGTCAGTGAGGTCAGTGGGGTTAGATAGTGAAAAACCTGTTAGGCCAATATCTCATAGATTAAACTTGCACACAAATGGTATATTGCACATATTGGTAAGTGGGTGTACTTAAAGCACGAGTAGACAAATGTTTTGGTGGTAGTCAAAGTTTAGGGTCAAAAGGGAACAAAAAGTGAAAATCTTGTGGACAGAATATCTCAAGAAGTAAGATTCATGAAAACAATTTCGTCATGATTAACCCGTCGAAACCACAATGCATTTGTGCATTCTGGTTCGAAACGGAAGGTCAGTTGAAGAAACTTTAAACGTAATTCATGGGCATTGCATAGCGTAGATTAACTATGGACATCCCTAGTGGGGTATTCAGAAATGTCGGAAAACATTTGGAGAAAAAGTATGTACTGTTTTAATTTCTTAAATCTTACGCTTTTGTTGTGTTGTACTATACCCTCGAATGTTATTGTTGGTCATTGTTACATCTATGTATCTATTTATGTATGCATCTATGCATGCATCCACTTATCAAGAGGATTGCTTCCCGGCGAATTCATACTGACTTTGCTGTGAACGGATCTCTTCACAACAAGATTTTTCAGTACTTCACTTTTCCAGCGACGTCACCAAAACGTCGCAACAGAGTGAATTTTACCTCACCGGTCTTTCT